>CM076685.1:10507008-11707008 GCA_038501925.1 Xenopus petersii
AAGAACAAGGCGATGGTGGAAGGAATTTGTTGAGACAAGGAAAAGTGTCTTCTGCTTTCATTTTCCCAAGACAAATTTGGATTCATACCTCCCAATGGCACAGTCCTCACTTGTGAACCCAAAAAGGCATACTGGAATGTCAGTTGAATTGCGGGTAGATTAGAGGCACATTTGGGAATAATTCAGCTTCGGCAGATCCGAGGGGATGCCCATAAAAATGTACCTAAGGGGAAACTATGACATGCAACTGGTTTTAGTACACAGCAGAAAGTAAATTTACTTTGGGCCCTCAGGATATATATTCTGGTCCTGGAACTTTATCTCCCACCTTCTTGCATTAACCGAGGTACCCTTTAACAAACTACTGTGCTGGCAAAGAGAAAAAAACCTTGCCAAAAGTATTTATAATAAAACATGGTAATTTAAATAACTAGAAATAACTAGAAAATGAGCTCAAGTCCTGCAGATTAAGGTTAGCCACAGTGCTTGTAATAGCCACAGACTTTGAGACAAATAGTCTCAAAGTCTGTGAGAAATTAAATAAAACTCACAGCATTATTAAAGTTAAACTAAGAAGAGAAAGGGAAATAATGATGATACCTTAATGAAGAAGGATTTGGGAGACTATAGTAAATAGTAGGTTGTAGTGTCAGTCAGGGTAGACTTGCCTAGTTAGACATCCACATCCATTGCCACATATTCTCATTTTAAGCACTGAATGTTCTAAAAAGGGTTTCAGATAGGACCTCTGAATGCTCTGCTATCACAGTAGCCAAGAATATTGGCCATAATGAAGCTATTCTAATGATCTATTATGAGTTGGACCATTATGGAATTTTGGTGGGAAATTTTGTGATGCTTTGCCTAGGGCCATCACACATCATGCCAGGAGTGTTGGTAGACCCTTGGGGACCCAGTCCAACAAAGGGTAAATGTCTCAGTCCCTAACACACTAACATGAGATTCATCAGGAGCCAATGTCCTGCTTATGGAAGGAATCCACAATAACCAATAGAAACCAATTCAAATGCAGATGTTGCTATGGTTGCTACTCAAGACCAGGGGGCTAGGAAAATGCAAACTATAATATGTTTTAGACAGTAAAACTGTCCAACAAATGTTGTATAAGTCAATACAATAAATTTTAGCAGAATGTCAAGGACTCAGCCTTCAGGATCCCAGCAACTTCAACAAATCAAAGACTGAAAGAAAGTAGTTCAATGGCATGGCAAGAACCTGCAGGGAGATATATTGCTTGCTCCAAAATAGAACACAATTCCACCGAGCAGCTGATGATCTTTTGTACCAAATACAACACATAGGTCATTTAGAATCTGAAACACAGGAGTGTCACTTGGACATGAATTGAAGATTGCCACAACAGGATTCCAACTTGAGAATTGGTATAACATTTGTATGTCATTCATATACCTTTATTAGAGTGCACAGTAAGTGATTACATTTCACTCCAGGAACAAACTAGCTGTATTCAGTCCTTTACATGTCCTGATTTTGACCATTCTTCCCAACCAGCGGTTGACAGTTTTGACAGATCCTGTGCTCCTGTTGGACGGCAGTTTTGTCTGAAAAATTACTGCGCTAATGAAAGTGTAGGGTACGTTGGCAGAAGAAGAGCAGCAGCTGCTCATCCTTCATTTCCTGTCAACACATTGGCTTGAAGACCAAAACAATTGGCCTCCTCTGTGTATGGCCAGTCATATGTCCATTCAACTGGTCTGAGACCTTGAAAGGTTGACCAATCTATGACCACCTTAAAAAAAGCAAAATTAGAGTTTGTCTTTGAATGTGTCTCTGGGTTGGAAGAAAAAAAAGAGAGATCTTGAGGTGGAGAACTTCATCCCACAGGAGCTGACCTTCCATTGCCCCATCCAAAGAAAGTTTCTTAACTGGGTGTTGGAGATATTAATGGATAACATATATAATATATCAAACATAGGTGAATACTTTCAGTCATTCCAGTGTCTCACTTATGAAGAAAAAGTTTGGAACCAAGTTCATTTTGTAAAGTTTAGAGACATAGGGTGATCTTTCTTATCACAACACCCCATAGGGTGCATCTTTTGTAGGATGTGTCCAAACCACCAAAGGTTCTTCTGGATAAAAAGCATCTACTCTTCTGGGAAGGCTTCTGCTAGATGTTGGGACATTATTGGGATTTCCTTCCATTCATTAATTAGGTTGTCAGTGATGTTGGGGATAACCTCTCATAGTCAATGTTCCAGTTTATCCGACAGGTGTTCATTTGGATTGTGGTCAGGGCTTTGTGAAGGCAAGTGAAATACTTCTATTCCCGTCTGTAATTCAGAATGGACCGTACCTTTTTCAATGGAGGACATTATTGGGCACGAACGGGAAAGAGCCTCCCTCAAGTGTTTACTGAATTAATTCTTAGGTTTTAGTATTTAAGGTAAGGTCCCACTGAAGGGCACATTTACTAAGGGTCGAATAGAGAGTTAATTAACCCTCGATATTCGACCATCGAAGTAGAATCCTTCGACTTCGAAGTCGAAGGATTTACCGCAAATACTTTGATCGAACGAAAAATCGTTCGATCGAATGATTAATTCCTTCGAATCGAACCATTTGAAGGATTTTAATCCATTGATCGAACGATTTTCCTTCGATCAAAAAAAACTTAGAAAGCTTATGGGGAAGGTCCCCATAGGCTAACATTGTAGCTCGGTAGGTCTAAAGTGCCGAAGTAGGTAGCTGAAGTTTTTTTTAAAGAGACGGTACTTTGACTATCGAATGGTCGAACGATTTTTAGTTCGAAACGTTCGATTCGAAGTCGTTGTCGAAGTAGCCTATTCGATGGTGGAAGTACCCCAAAAAAAACCTTCAAATTCAAAGTTTTTTTTACTTCGAATCCTTCACTCGAGCTTAGTAAATCTTTTGGGGAGTAAGTGTTTTGGGGAGATTTAGTCGCCGCATTTTAGTGCGCTCTCTGCACTAGCGACGTGCACCGCCCCCGACCCCCTCCAGCGCTGAAAAGCTGAGTGTCTTGAGGTGGGGTGGGGGCAGCAAAGGAAGGCCGACCTCAGGCGGCAAAGAAGCAAGGATCGCCGCTGTTAGGCGCCCCAAAGAAGAGGAGATTTGTCGCCGGGCAAATAATCTCCCCAAGTCTCCACGTGTCTCTGCCCAAAGAGTAAAGAAGCAATAACTTTATATAAATATATACAGGCCCGGACTGGCAATCTGTGGGCTCAGGCAAACGCCAGAGGGGCTGCTACAAAGCGCAATAGAAAGTCAGTGGGCTGATTGGGCCTCTGTGTACCTGAAATGCCAGGGCCTATTTTAATTCTCAGTCCAGACCTGTTATGAGTGAAGAAGAGAAATAGTGGGCCCGTGTGTAAGAGCAGCAATAGCACACACTGGGGGTCATTTATCAACACTGGGTAAATTTGCCCATGGGCTGTAACCCATGGCAACCAATCAGATGGCTGCATTCATTGTTCTACTTGCAGCTGGCTTTAAAAAGCTAATCACTGATTGGTTGCTATAGGTAACAGCCCATGGGCAAATTTGCCCAGTGTTGATAAATGAGCCCCCACTGTACCACACACAGCAACACACACACAGTAACACACACTCTCCCGCTGCCGAAAATGGAGCCGCCCCTCCCCATCCCGCGCAGCAGGGCAGAGGGCCAGGAAACCCGGAACCAGCCAATAAGACGGCAGAGAAGGGCGCAGAGGGGCGTGGCCAAGAACCTCTCCTCGGGTTTTGGCTTTTTATTTTTATTCTTCAGTCCGTGAATCCGGGGCCGGGGCGCCGCGTGACGTAGGGAGAAGACACCGGATTGCCGGATCTAACCGTATAAAGGGGAGGAGCAGGCGGCGGTGGGAGGAGAGACGAGCGCTGCCCAAGGACACGCAGAGCTCGGGAGGGAAGGTACGGGGACAGCGGAGGAGACTGAGCCCCAGCGGGGAGATTATCGGGGAGGATGGTGTCCGGGATGATCTGCAAGGCCGTGGTGTGAGTATCCTCCTCTCTGTGTACAACACTGTGTCTCCTGCTCTTAATGTGCGGCTTCAGCCCACTGGGGAGCTCCAGGCAATACATCATAATGATGGGACCATTGGATTCATGGGCCTATAATAATAGTAATAATAATGTCTATTTAATATGGGCCGGGTTTTATACAGGGGCCAAGTGCTTCTCAGGTGACTTTGTTGGAGTAGCCCAGTGTCTCTGTATTCTCTATGTGTGGCCCCAGATGTTGTGGCCCCCCCAGATGTTGTGGCCCCCCCAGATGTTGTGGCCCCCCCAGATGTTGTGGCCCCCTGATGTTGTGGCCCCCAGATGTTGTGGCCCCCTGATGTTGTGGCCCCCTGATGTTGTGGCCCCCAGATGTTGTGGCCCCCAGATGTTGTGGCCCCCAGATGTTGTGGCCCCCTGATGTTGTGGCCCCCTGATGTTGTGGCCCCTGTCCTGCTTCAGATCTTGTAGGACAAGCTTGTTCATTCTGACCTGAGGACTGGGGCCAATGGGGAATTTTCCTCATGCCCCCCTGCGTTTTAGTGGCCCCTGAGGGCTGGGGTAGTAAAATGGTTAAAGGATATATATTGTGTTTAGAAAATGTAAATATTTTATACATCCAAAATGTCCAGCCCTCCAGCTGTTGCTGAACTTCAACCTGCGCCCCTCTTTTTTTTTATTAAAAAGGTTGTACACTTTTAGGATCAGGGCACACGCTCAGATTCGTGGAGATTAGTCGCCCGGCCACAAATCTCCTCTTCTTCGGGGCCACTAATCTTCCCAAACTGCCTCCCGCCAGCTAGAATGAAAATCGCCGGTGTTATGGCACTCGTATCGATTCGTTTTCTGAAGTCGCCCCAAAGTTGCCTCACTTCGTTAAACTAAGTGCTCCGAGTGCCATCCCGCCGGCGATTTTCATTGTAGCTGGTGGGAGGCAGTTTGGGAAGATTAGTTGCCTCGAATAAGAGGAGATTTGTGGCCAGGCGACTAATCTCCCCGAATCTAAGCGTGTGCTCTGACCCTTAAATTAACTTTTAGTATGATGTAGAGAGTGATATTGGGAGATCGTTTAATTTGAGATCGTTTGCAATTGGTTTTCATTTTTTTTATTATTTGTTTGAGCTATTTAGCTTTTTATTCGGCCATTCCCGATTTTACAGTTTCAGTAGTCCGAAGAAAAAGGCAAATATCCCCCAAAAAAATAAAATATAAATAATGAAGACCAATTGTAAAGTTGCTAGGCTTCAGACCTTATATAACATACTAAAGGTTACCTCAAAGGTAACCGTTTAAAGGACCAGTAACATCAAACAATTTTTAAAAAAATTTGTTAGAAAAGGCTACAGGCCGACGATCCATCATGCGGCATTTAATTTCTCCTCCCTGGCTATCTCCTATAAGGAAGGCAGGGAGGAGAAATCGTACGATGGATCGCCCGATCGCTTTCTGAAGAGGAGCACAAGCGGAGCTTCGGTAAGTTATTTTTTAATAAAGACTGCGATTTTAAAGTTTCATTTGTCTTGGTGTTATTTTTTTTTTTTTTATGTATACTAACAAATTTTTTTTTTTATGTTACTGGTTGTTTTTGATGTTACTGGTTTTAAAGTTTCATTTGTCTTGGTGTTTTATTTCATTGTATACGAAAGTTTTTTTTTTTTTTTTTTTTTTTTTAAAAATTCAATGTGGATGTTACTGGTCCTTTAACTTAAGTCGAGCTCCGGGTTAACTGCAATTCTCTCTATTCGCCATGTCTGTGATTTCTAGGTAGGAAATAAAAGCAGCGTGGTGATTGGCCCTCTAGTTCCAAAGTATCTATGTGGCTGTGACTGAGAATATTTATTACTCTGCTTCTTAAAGCGATTGTTCACCTTTAAGTTAACGTTGACTATGATGTAGAGAGTGATATTCTCAGACAATTTGCATTAGAATTTCTTTTTTTTTTATTACTTGTGGCTTTTGAGTTATTTCGCTTTTTATTCAGCGGCTCTCCAGTCAAAGGCAAATACAGGTATGGGATCGGTTATCCAGAAAGTTCCCGAACTACGGAAAGACTGTCTCCCATAGACTCTGTTATAATAACATTATCCAATTTTTTTTTTTTTTTTATAAAGTATCTACTTTTTCTCTGTGATAATAAAACTGTACCTTGTACATGACCTAAACTAAGATATAATTAATCCTTATTGGATGCAAAACCAGACTATTTGGGTTTATTTAATATTTACATGATTGTCTAGTCACCATACACTAGAAGATCCGTTCGTTTTGCAAGGTCGCCAAACTAGCGGATCTTAACCTGATATGCCCACTAATAACCGGGAGATATTGGATGAATCCCAACTTCGACCCTGGGGCCTAGCGATGCGGTCCTGGATTGTAGTAAATAATCTAACTTGATCGATATCTGGCTGATTTTCGGCCTGTTATCAATCGGGAGAGCCCCCACACATGGGCAGATAAACTCCTGTATCAGTCTAAAGGACCAATATCGGCAGCTTTAATCTGCCCGTGTATGACCACCCTTAAGGTAGGAAGATCCAAATTACAGAAAGACCGTTATCCGGAAAACCCCAGGACCCGAGCATTCTGGGTAGAAGGTCCCATACCTGTAATGAAAAAAAATGAAGGCCAGTAGTACATGTGCTAAAATTGCAGCTGCAGAACCTCATGGGAAGAGAGAGTTAGCAGGCCAACTACATAGAAGTCCGATTTAAGCTGTTTAGCTCAGTATCAGTCGGCGAGCCTCGTCTTCCTCATTCTATTCAGATGAATGGCGGCTGCTGGCAGGATTAAACAGCAGTTGCACATTCGTATTTAAAAAATGCAATTTGTACAGTTTTGGGTCATATAATGAGTGCTAATTAATGGGGCTTGTCCCAAAGTAATAAACTGGCCGTTGGGATAACCGGGAATCCTGCCAGCGCCATGAATAAAGCCAATATTTATAAATATATGATTTTCAAACCAAAACAAATGTGTATGCCACTGCCCAAACACCTAGGGGCCCATTTACTTAGTTCGAGTGAAGGAATAGAATAAAAAAAAAACTTCGAATTTCGAATGATTTTTTTGGCTACTTCGACAATCGAATGACCTACTTCGACGTTCGAATCGAACGATTCAAACTAAAAATCGTTTGACTATTCGACCATTCGATAGTCGAAGTACTGTCTCTTTAAAAAAAAAAAAAATTCGACCCCCTAGTTCGCCACCTAAAACCTACCGAAGTCAATGTTGGCCTATGGGGAAGGTCCCCATAGGCTTTGGAACCATTTTTAGGTCAAAGAAAAATCGTTCGACCGATGGATTAAAATCCTTCGAATCGAACGATTTTTGATCGTTCGATTGAACTATTTTGGCCAAGATTTGGCCTTTCACAGTAAGATTCTGATATGGCCAAATCACACAACTTTTTGTAACATAAAAAGGAAGTCAAAATTTTTTTGATTCGTTCGTAGTGCGCAGTTCTTTTTTTTCCCCTTTCTATCCCCTGATTTCCAGATGAAAATTTGCATTTGGTTTAGGCTTGGTATTCGGACAAATCTTTCACAAAGGAGATCTGCGAATCCAAAATAGTGGATTCAGTGAATCCCTAGTTAAAATATATTTCAAAACACTGTGAGCATGTGCCATGCTTTATGTACAATAGATCCAACCAATCGAATTGCCTTCTGCGAGGAGCTGAGCAGAAACCAGAACTTAAGGTGGCAGTGGATGTGATCGTGCTTAATCATTTGATACCATTTCACACAGAACTCTAATGATGAAATAGAGACTATTGGACTAAAACATTCTCTTTGTACTTGGTTAGAGAATTTGCTCAAACGGACAATAAACAGTGTCGATTGCTGAATAATGGAATATGCTCTAGTGTAGAATTCTTGCCCTTATATAGATGCTGCCCCGTCCCGCTGGGCAAATGCCCCTAACTTGTTACTTACCCTTCTGCGCAGGTCCAGTCCAGGGAGTTCACCGACGACATCTTCTTCCACGCGATCTTCTTCCTGCTGTGAACGGCGCATGCGCAGTAAGATCATTTCGCTGGTGCGATCTACTGCGCAAAACGCCGTTCACAGCAGGAAGAAGATCGCGTGGAAGAATATGTCGTTGGTGAACTCCCTGGACTGGACCTGCGCAGAAGGGTAAGTAACAAGTTAGGGGCATTTGCCCAGCGCGACGGGTAGGCCAGGGGGGAGGAGGGAGGGTGGGCAACAAACGGGGGGGGTTTGCGCCGACTAGGTTTCCTTCCCCTTTAAGCCCCGAGTGAGCATTCTCCCTGAAGCTTAAGCAACTGTTACACTGTAATAAATTAGTTACATAGCGTCCCACTGATATTGTTTTATCAACTTTTATAAGGAAAATTGTAACAGATCAGAAAGTTCATGGCCTGGCTTACAAAGCACATAATAGAAGTATGAATTCAATTTTTCAACAAATTTTTTTTTTTTTTTGAAATGGTAGAAAGCAATAGGATGGATATTGTCTTAGCAAAAATCTTCCTTCTCTATTTCTATAAAACTTGCTTAAGAAAACAGGGTTACTTTCCCTCTGCACAGTAGGCAGAGAGGGATACAGGCAAGACTTGGATTATAAGGATTTTTATTTTATGAGGTTTTCCCCCCTCCCCCGCCAGCTGTCTATAACACTTCCTACTAGAATTATTTGGCATCTCTCTCTCCTCACTGATAGTCTCTATCAAATAACTCTGCTTTTGCCAACTGAAACTGTGTGATCTGCCCCGGGCTCAGAAAAATGCTGCTTGGTAGCCAATCAACTGCAAAGCAACTGTGAATGACTCTTGTGCCCAGATTCTATATGGAGATATCAGGACCTTATATAGTATATCCCAAGTAGGGATGCACCGAATCCAGGATTCGGCCTTTTTCAGCAGGATTCGGATTCGGCCGAATCCTTCTGCCCGGCCGAACCGAATCCTAATTTGCATATGCAAATTAGGGGCGGGGAGGGCAATCGCGTGACTTTTTGTCACAAAACAAGGAAGTAAAAAATGTTTTCCCCTTCCAACCCCTAATTTGCATATGCAAATTAGGGTTCGGATTCGGTTCGGTATTCAGCCGAATCTTTCACGAAGGATTCGGGGGTTCGGCCAAATCCAAAATAGTGGATTCGGTGCATCCCTAATCCCAAGGCCCTATAGAATGCCACAGCCTATACAATTTAGTGTCTTCTCTGTCCAGTCCAGAAGTGCTTGCACTCTAATACAACTGGGGATTCATGGCCAAAAATAGTTTTCACCAATGACCAACATTCCCTGTATAATGTGATTCTTTATTCTTTACATGTTGCACATTTTGGTTCTTATTAGCACCTTAAATATAATTTAGCTGTGAAAAATGTGTGATAGCAGGTCCTTTATATCACTTTCTCTTGCTCTGTCGCTTCGTTTTCCGAAGTCGGCCGTAATTGCCTCACGAGGAAACATTGGGTGACTTCGTAAAACTAACCGAGTGCCTGCCTCCAGGCGATTTTTCAGTTTAGCAGGGGAAGGTAGATCGGGGAGATTATTCAACGCGAAGAAGAGGAGATTTGTCGCCTGCCAACGAATCTGCCCAAATGGCCAGACCCTAAGGCTTGCCAAAGAATGACTGGGCATGGTTAGTTTAGGGTATCCGGGTATGGTTGTCAAAGTTGGAGGCTTTACATTGGGATATTTTATTCAATGAATTTGTCTTTTTGTGATTAAAACAGTCCATTCAACTTTAAAAACATAAAAAATCCTCTATTGGTGAAAATGATATTTTTTTTGCACTAGATTTTAATTTTAAGGTTTCTAAGTTTTAATTTGTTCTTTTTTTGTACCGTGTTAGCCTGTTGAGAAAGTTATAGGGTAGAAGTTTTGATATGAAGCCTAACAAAAGTGATACCTTTATTGGCTAACTAAGATGATAATCATAGCAAGCTTTCAGAACATTGCAGTTCCTTCATCAGCTGTGATTATCATCTTAGTTAGCCAATAAAGTTTTTAAGTCTTTAAAGGGATCCTGTCATCGAAAAACATGTTTTTTTTCAAAACGCATCAGTTAATAGTGCTACTCCAGCAGAATTCTGCACTGAAATCCATTTCTCAAAAGAGCAAACAGATCTTTTTTATATTCAATTTTGAAATCTGACATGGGGCTAGACATTTTGTCAATTTCCCAGCTGCCCCCAGTCATGTGACTTGTGCCTGCACTTTAGGATAGAAATGCTTTCTGGCAGGCTGCTGTTTTTCCTTCTCAATTTAACTGAAAGTGGCTCAGTGGGACATGGGTTTTTACTATTGGGCGTTGTTCTTATATCTACCAGGCAGCTGTTATCTTGTGTTAGGGAGCTGCTATCTGGTTACCTTCCCATTGTTCTTTTGTTTGGCTGCTGGGGGGAAAAAGGGAGGGGGTTATATCACTCCAACTTGCAGTAAAGAGTGATTGAAGTTTATCAGAGCACAAGTCGCATGACTTGGGGCAGCTGGGAAATTGACAATATGTCTAGCCCCATGTCTGATTTCAAAATTGAATATAAAAAAATCTGTTTGCTCTTTTGGGAAATTGATTTCAGTGCAGAATTCTGCTGGAGCAGCACTATTAACTGATTCATTTTGAAAAAAAAAATGTTTTCCCATGACAGTATCCCTTTAAGTTTTTTCATTTATTTTTTAAGTTTTTTAATTTGAAAAGTTTTTAATTTAAGTTTAAATTCTATAGTGAAAAGAAGGAACTGCATGTCTGGGCTGAGGACCGTGGCCTTGGGGTGGAGGGGTTAAAAACTCATATTGCCCCCAGTTTGCTGCAAGAGTAAAGGCCATAATCTTTATACGGACACCTGTTTGTTGGGCTATAAAAGGAAGTGTCAGCGAGGGGAGTTGTGCAGTAGCATCAATCATCGGGAAGCAAAGGAAGGTTCCAGACATCATAGACAAGGGGTCATTAATCTCTGCAAGTTGCTGGATGTTCTGCCCATGGCCGGTGATTTATGGAAAGCAAAACAAAGATGGAGAGAAGTCTCCTTAAAGTAGCACAATTTTAAAAAAAAAAAAAAAAAAAAAAAAAAGTGTAATGGAAAACAATATGCAGTGTTTAGTATATAAAAATTTCATGTATGTTATGCCCTTTATTTATACTTGTACAGGGAAGTGTTCTAAGATGGACCTTTATATTGCAAAGCCGCAGCTTTATGGCTCAATGAGTGGTCAGAGATCTTACCTCACTGCCATTGTCCCTATCACCGCTATTAGCCCTTAACCGTATTAATTAGCTTATTGACTAAGATAAGAACATTAATACAAATTCACCCCATGCTACACCTATTTTAGATTTTATGCCTGGCCCTTGCCAAGTGAAGCCTTCGTAAGCGTATGATGGGTAGCTAGAGCATTTTTATGCTACCAGGTGTTTCCCTTTTAAATCAAAAATTCCCATAAAAGGGTTACTGTCATGATTTTTATGGTGTTGTTTATTTCTAAATTGCACTGCAAATAATTCACTCTACCATATAAAATGTTATTCCTGAGCGAACAAGTAACATTTTTATTTTACTTGTAATATTGGTGTGTAGGCAGCCATCTGAGGTCATTTTGCCTGGTCATGTGCTTTCAGAAAGAGCCAGCACTTCAGGATGGAACTGCTTTCTGACAGGCTGTTGTTTTTCCAAGTCTCAATGGGACTTGGATTTTTACTATTAAAGGAACCGTAACACAAAAAAATAAAAGTATTTTAAAGTAATGAAAATATATTGTCCTGTTGTGCTGCATTGGTAAAACTGATGTGTTTGCTTCAGAAACTCTACAATAATGGCTGTTCTGTGTAGCCCTGGGGGCAGCCATTCAAAGCTGAGAAAGGAGAAAAGGCACATGATAAACAACAGATCACAGATAAGCTCTGTAGAATACATTGGGATATTTTCAGAATTTACGTCAAAGCAGCTTGAATGGCTGCCCCCCTGGCTACACAGCAGCTTGTTTATATAAACGATAGTAGTACTTATCTGTTATCTACTGTGTATCCTGTGCTTGAATGGCTGCCCCCATGGCTACACAGCAGCTTGTTTATATAAACTATAGTAGTACTTATCTGTTATCTACTGTGTATCCTGTGCTTGAATGTCTACCCCTATGGCTACACAGCAGCTTGTTTATATAAACTATAGTAGTACTTATCTGTTATCTACTGTGTATCCTGTGCTTGAATGTCTACCCCTATGGCTACACAGCAGCTTGTTTATATAAACTGTAGTAGTACTTATCTGTTATCTACTGTGTATCCTGTGCTTGAATGGCTGCCCCCATGGCTACACAGCAGCTTGTTTATATAAACTATAGTAGTACTATCTGTTATCTACTGTGTATCCTGTGCTTCATTGGCTGCCCCCATGGCTACACAGCAGCTTGTTTATATAAACTATAGTAATGTTTCTGTAGCAACCAATCCAGTTTTAGGACAGAGACACACGCTCAGATTCGGGGAGATTAGTCGTCCGGCGACAAATCTCCTCTTCTTTGGGTCGACTAACCTCCCCGACCAGCCTTCCTGCCGTCTAGAATGTAAATCGACAGCGGGATGTGCTTTGTTTTCCGAAGTCGCCTGATGTTTCCTCACGAGGAAACTTCAGAAAACGAAGCGCTTTGAGTGTAGAACACACAAAATCAGGTGCAGTCATCCGTCTGACCTTCAAAGGCTGTCTGTGGATGCTGGGAATGGTAGTACAATAACAGCTGAAGAACTAGAAATAATGTGACCCTGTGCTGGTTACTACACTTGGCCCTATGCAGAGGTGAGTGTGTGTAGTTTGTATATAGGGGAGTGAACAGCAACCCTCACCCCATTCCATCAGGCAGCGTCACTGAGTAATGCAGATGATTAAGATAATATTCCTATTATCCCCTGTGTGACTCGGGCTGGCTGCGTAAATTACTAATGATAATGAACGTTCATTAGGTGAGTGTCCTCTCTGCCTCATGTCCTGGGCATGTAGAAACAAAGCACCCAATCACATTAAAACTCCGCTCTGAATTCTGGGAAGCACCCACCCCGGGTAGGAATGCAGGCCTGTCGCTAACTGCAAGTTCGGGGACTGTTATTGTTGGGGTTATTATGTGCCAAGTTATTATAAAACAGAATGTGCAGGCAGATATTTTTCATTATTGTCCCCTCTTATGTTATCTGCTTGTTACATATGTCTAGCGCATCCGCTTATGTAAATAGTTCATCTGGGATGTCATTTTATAACTGAAAAACGCAAGTGCATAAAAATCCCCTTTGTTTAGATAACGTTTAATAGTCCTGTTAAATTCTGGCACACAATGGAGCTAATAGATGTTTCTGTTCTATAATTTCACTTATTTTCTTTCTGAGCTTTTGTTATTCTTCTACGCTTATCAGCCATGGGCAGCAGTGCCCCTAAGACTTAAGGTGGCCATAGACGCAAAGATCCGCTCGTTTGGCAACATCGCCAAAGGAGTGGATCTTTCCCTGATATGCCATTAACGAGCATGGCTATATCGGGGGTAATCTGATTGTTCGGCCGTATGGCTGAACGATCCGATTATGATGTGCCATGGGCTCCAGCGGGATCGGTCGGGTCAAAATCAAACCTGACCAAACGACCGATCTCCGCCGGACGAAAGATGTCGGCACACGCCACAAACGATCCGAAAATCGTACGAATCCTCAATTCGTATGATAGGATCTGTGTGTCTATGGCCACCTTTAGGCCAGACACTACGGATTCTCCGCAGATGAGAATTGCTGCCCGGCTGCTTCTCTTCTGCAGGTACGGCGGATTTCGGCACAAAATGCAACATGTCCCATTTCAACTAGGGATGCACCGAATCCAGGGTTCGGCCAGGATTCGGCCTTTTTCAGCAGGATTCGGATTCGGCCGAATCCTTCTGCCCGGCTGAACCGAAACCAAATCCTAATTTGCATATGCAAATTAGGGGCAGGGAGGGCAATCGCGTGACTTTTTGTCATAAAACAAGGAAGTAAAAAATGTTTTCCCCTTCCAACCCCTAATTTGCATATGCAAATTAGGGTTCGGATTCGGTTCGGTATTCGGCCAAATCTTTCACGAAGGATTCGGGGGTTCGGCCGAATCCAAAATAGTGGATTCGGTGCATCCCTAATTTCAACACAAAAATCCACCACGTCTACCTGCACCTGAACGAAGGCAATGCTTGTAGGAGCAGAGTAGGAGCAGAGTAGGAGCAGAGTAGGAGCAGAGTAGGAGCAGAGTAGGAGCAGAGTAGGAGCAGAGTAGGAGCAGAGTAGGAGCAGAGTAGGAGCAGCAGACTCTCGGCCTGCGTTTCTCCGCAGGCTGACATCCACTATCATGTGGCCCTGGCCTTATGGGAGGAAGCTTTTCAAATGAAGAGACATACTGGGGGTCATTTATCAACACTGGGCAAATTTGCCCATGGGCAGTAACCCATGGCAACCAATCAGATTGCTGAATATATTGTTCTACTTGCAGCTTGCTTTAAAAAGCTAATCACTGATTGGTTGCTTTAGGTAACTGCCCATGGGCAAATTTGCCCAGTGTTGATAAATGAGCCCCACTGTGTCTTGTGAGACTGCCATTCTTATCATGTATGCATATATAGAATCTATGCCATAAAGCATGGCAAAACTGCTGTTTTTTTGCCCGGAAGGAAGTAGATGCAGTCGAAAAATACACTTCTCTGCACAGTAATAAAAAGTTACTTTTATTAGTAAGTTACCTTTATAGGAAGTAGCAATGCACCGAATCCACTTTTTTGAATCCGGCAACTTTGGGCGACTATTGAAAACGCATTGCTGCGTGTGCATTAGCGCATGTTATTTTGCGCTGTAGCCTATAGGGAAAAAGACGCTGAGGCAGTTCGGGGAGATAGTCGCGCAAAAGACGTGGCGATCAGTCGCCAGGCGACAAAATCTTCCGGAATCTCCTCGTCTGTCCTTACCCTTAGTTGATCCATTTCTCAGCAGCATCTCTGGAGTATTAGCAACTATTGTATCAATTCGAACAGCTGCCTGCAATGAAATTAGGGATTCTGCTCTGCAGGGACAAAGATAACAAATGTATCAACTAAATGTATTAATTTAGAACACACATACAAAATAGAAAGGATTTGGGAAAAAGTCGTTATTTCTGGTGATCTCTCTGAAACCACTAGTTGTTTGAAGGTAAACAACCCCTTTAACAGGCAGGGGCTAATACAGTTTGGCTTATTACTGCCCTGTCTATGTGCAGTGTGCTCAAAAAACAAAAAGGCCCAATTGCTCTGAGTGTGTCCCCTTTAAACAAGTTATTTTAGGTTAAAAACTCAGAAATACTGAAATGTAATTTCCTATACAGTCCTGTTATTTTTATAACGATTCCCCTTTTCTCTGTAATAAATATAACATGGAAAGCTCCACATGTTCTGCGTAAAACATCCCACACATATGATAATTATAATAATTGCACTCTTCCTACTTCCTGTTATAGCGTTTAGTTAGCGTTTCCTGCCTTCATGATGAGGGATGTTTGCTACATCCTTATCTCCATCCGCACACCTTGCTGTTTGGCCTTACCCTTCCCTATTGTTCTATTTGATTTCCTCCTTTAGGCTAAGGCCACACTAGGCTATAGCGCCGCGATTTGACTCGCGGCGACTTTTCGCGGCGACTTTTAAGCCGCAATCGCTGGGGAAACTTTTGCGCTGGCGTCTATGGGAAATCGCCAGCGTAAAAACACACGCGGCGATCTTTTTTCTATTGTCGCTCGAAATCGCCTCGCTAGGCGATTTCGAGCGACAATAGAAAAAAGTTTGCCGCGTGTGTTTTTACGCTGGCGATTTTTCGCGATTCCCCATAGACGCCAGCGCAAAAGTTTCCCCAGCGATTGCGGCCGAAAAGTCGCCGCGAGTCAAATCGCGGCACTATCGCCTAGTGTGGCCTTAGCCTTAGCAGATAAACCTACAGAATTGTGTAGTCTTCCCATTGTCCGACCTACTGGCTTCCAGCCTGACCTTTGGAAGCTTTGATCAATTGCTTGTCTCTTCTGTCTGATCATATACTGTATCTCTCTGATTAGATCCCCCTGTCCTTTCTATAAAGTGCTTTCTTTATAATTCCAATAATGGAATTATTAATAAAGAAGTAAAGTGCTGTGCATTTATTGAATAAAGTGCTAGTGCAAATATGTGCTGAGAGGTAAATCAGCCTCAGTAGCTTATAGGAATAAATATAATTAATAAATTCCTATATGGCTTAAAATTGATATCACTCCACCAATTCATCCATAAATTAATTAATACATACATAAAGCGACCCCATTCAAAAACTATAATAAATATACAATGAAGACCTATTGAAAAGTTGCTTCGGATTGGCCATTCTATAACATACTAAAAGTTAACTTAAAGGTGAACCACCCCTAAGGTTGAGACATGATGCCAAGGGTTCGTTATCCAGAAAGCTCTGAAGTATAGAATGGCCAGCTCCCATCGACTACGTTTTAATTAAAATGTTGTAAATGTATTTCCTTTTTTTCTGTAATAATAAAACAGTAACTTCTACTTGATCCCAACTAAGATATAATTAATCCTTATTGGAGGCAAAACAATCCTGTTGGGTTTATTTAATGTTCAAGTTTAGTAGATTTAGGGCCTTATTTAAATAAAAAAACGTCTGAACAAACTAGAATCCATGACCTTATTCATTATTAAAAAAGCTCTGTTTAATCGGAGTGGATAATATCGAGTGAAAACCCAAATCGTACCATTTTTCCCTAAATCACTAGATTTTTTTTTTTTTTCCTAGCTTTTTCCCCGAAAAGCCTGAATTTTTCGGCTTTTTGCCCAAAAAGTCTGAAATAGTAGATTTTTAAGCTAATTCCAGGACAGACCACAGAAACTTCCAAATAGGGTAGGGACCTCTCCTATTGACTTATACATAACCTCGGCAGGTCGTGAGATGCCAGATTATTGGATTCAGACTTTTTCCGTCCTTGGGGTATAATACATCTTGAAAAATTTGAGGGTTTTTTTTCACAAAAAATTTGGATTGAGTTTTTGGCATTAAAAGGTGGCCATACAAGGGCAGATTAAAGCTGCCGTTGTCGGTCCTTTAGACGATTCGGCAGTTTATCTGCCCATGTGTGGGGGCTACAGATGGGTCCTCCTGATCGATATGAGGCCGAAAATCAGCAAAGATATCAATCGGTCAAGTTTGATTTTTTTTTTTTTTTTTTTTTGTACTATCCAGGACCGCATCAGCTAGTTGATGCGGTCCTGCGAACCATCAGAACCCATTTGTAGAATTGTAATCCATTCGTTTGGCCCCAGGGCCAAACGTTCCAATTCACCCGATATTGCCCAGCCATTAGTGGGCAAATCGGGTTAAGATCTGCTCATTTGGCGACTTTGCCAAACGAGCCAATCTTATATAGTGTATGGCGACCTTTAGACTTTAATAAATAACCTCCTACATGTATTGTGATCCAAATTTCAGAAAGACCCCGTATCTGTAAAACCCCAGGTTCCAAGAATTCTCTTTAACAGGTCCCATACCTGTATATGTGTTTCCAGTACACACTGTAAAGAAACTTTAATCTTACTGTGCCGGCGCAACTTATGAAACCCCTATCCTTAACCTGTACCCAGACCTGCAACCACTATTTTTACCTTCTTGGACCTGCTACCTGATGTGACCCATAACCCACCACAATGAATCTGGAATTGTTGCCATTGCAATCAGATCAGATGAGAAGGGAGTATGAGAAAAAAAAAAAGTTAAAAAGAGTAAAATTTGTTTAAATTGAGACCCTCTGACCTGCACCAATACCCACAAGTCATCGCTTCAAAATAGTTGCTTATTTGTCTGTAACCCATGGGTACCCAACCTAATACAGGACTCTACCTTACATATAATGGGGCCTGAACCCAATATTATACACTGTACCAACTGATAGCTGCTCTGGGATTGGAATTCGAGCAATAGGCAGCTGCAGATGTGCGGGATAATAGAGCCCATGCTCTGGATGAGGCTGTAATAGCTGGCACCTGGGTGATCGGTATCCTTTAAGACCAGCAATAACCAAAAAAAACATGGCAGCGAATTTTTTCTGTGTGACGTGTTCACCTCTTCGCCAGTGGAAACTGTAGCCCTTGGGTACTTGTGTCATTCTGTCTGCGCATTGTTATTCAGCATGAATTATACTCGTTCTACATGTGACTCAGATCTCAACCGGGAGTTAACCAAACAGGACAGATCTATCCAGAAGCACAAGTGGTGGAACAAGGGGAGTAGCAGACTAGTTATGTAATAGGCAGACCTTTATGACTATAATTATTGCACTTATTATTTTATTTTTTTTTCTGCTGTGATTTACAGAAGCCACTACGTAAGGCAGACTTGGGCCAGGTTTCCTTAAAGAGTTGGGTTTTAGCCTTTTTAGTTTTTTTTTTTTTTTTTTTTTTTTTGTCTCCTTTGAGGTCCATTATTCATTCACAGCCCCCCTTTAGCTAATAACAAGGTTTCAAATGTAGGAAAATGTTATGTTACCATAGTTATGAGAATATCTAGGAAGGCATTTAAAAAAAAGAGCTATACCCCAAAAAAGAATATGGCTAGATATTATGTATTTTATTCAATTAACATACTTTACCACCATGAAGGTTCAGCATTTATATTGGTATGTAGACCGCCATCTCAGGTCATTCTGTCTGATTCACTATGGAACTGCTTTCAGATAAGCTATTGTTTCTCTTACTCAATGTAACCGGAGGAGTCTCAGTGGGACTTGGATTTTCACTATTGAGTGCTATTCTCGTATATATACCAGGATGCTATCATCTTGTGTTAGGGAGCTGTTATCTTGCTATCTTCCCATTGTTCTTTTTGTTAGGCTGCTGGGAGGGGAAAGGGAGGAGAGTGATATCAGTCCTACTTGCAGTAAAGAGTGACTGAAGCTTATCAGAGCATGTCTCATAACTGAGGGCACCGGGAAAGTAACAACATGTCTAGCCCCACATCAGATTTCAAGATTAAGTATAAAAAAAATTGCTCTTTTTAAAAACAGATTTGAGTGGAGAATTTTACTTGAGCTGCACTAATAACGGTTGCATTTTGACAAAAACATGTTTTCCCGTGACCGAATCCCTTTAAAGGAGAAGCAAACCCAAAAGTTAAATTGAGTTAAGTTGCAGGGAAAGTTAAATCGACTGGGCTGGTAAAAACTTACCAGTGTGCCAGCGCCATAGATTTTCATTTCTTGGTTGCATCTTGATCTTTGCCGTGCCATTGGTTTTATTGGCGACGCTGCGGCTTGGCAAGATAAAAGTGTTTTTCCATTTTAAAGCAGAAGGAAAGACTAAAATTAAGTAAGCTATATCAGAAAGATCTATATAAATACACCAGTAAACCCTCAAAGTAATGCTGCTCCGAGTCCTCTGTCAAAAGAAACACAGCATTTCTTTCCTTCTATTGTGTACTCATGGGCTTCTGTATCAGACTTCCTGTTTTCAGCTTAAACCTCTAGGGCTTGAGCATGCTCAGTTTGCTCCTCTCTCCCTCTCCCCTTCCCTCCTCCCCTCCCTGCTGTAATCTGAGCCCAGAGCTATGAGTGAGCAGGGAAACACTCAGGCAGGAAGTGATGTCACAGCAAGCTAATATGGCAGCTGCTATCCTAAACAAATAAAGAGAGCTTCTAGAGCTGTTTACTCAGGGATGGTAAAGCATTCTGCAGAATAAATATAGTCTTATAGCTTGCACTATTGTGGCTAATCTATTGGCAATGAACTGCCTCTGTATCTTTTCTTCTCCATAGGGTTAAAGACCTGTGGTCAGAGTTCAGGTTTCAGAGAAATGTGTATAAATGATAAACAATTATAAAATATTTGACAGTTCTGTTTTTATCTTTGTGTGTGGTCTCTAATAGAGGACCTTGAGGTGATGGGATTTCTATCCCACCAGTTGGCCACCCCATTATAAGGTCTTGGAAAAGAGACCATTTTTCCCAAGGGAATATTTTGGAAATGTGAGATAGTAAAAATGACACACGTTGCAGCCTGATTACCTTCGTTGGTTTGCTAGTTTCCAAATCCGAAGGAAAGTCAGGGATAATAATCCCAGGGCAGCGACATTTATAATCTATGTTTGTATTCATTCGAGCACCAGGGTCAGGCTGTGTCTGGAAAAACTATGGTAACAAACAGCTTTTAAATGAAGTGCCGGGGACACAAATGTGAAATACGTGTGATGAAGCAAATGATGGGGAGGAGCTGGATCTCTTAGGTTTTTTTTTTCTTTTCTTTTTTTGATTGAGAACAGAGTGTGGCTGCACATATTCCAGAGTAAGTGACCCTGGTGCAACTGGAAGGGCTTGTGGCTTTGTGTGCCACGTCGCAGGATACATCAAACACTCTTTTCTGTGGTCTCTTCTCAGCTCAAGCTTTACTACATTTTACATACACTTTTTATTTCAAGGGTAACTATTATATTCTAAAACAACGAATAGACCAGAACAATGGACACGGAACAGTTCTCTCTGAACATGAACTAAAGATGTTTGTATTAATGCATGGAGCTGCTGTACTGTTGTCAATGTCTAGCAGTCCAATAGCTCTCCTGATCTCCCTTGTACTTTCTTTATCCTACCGTTTATACCCGAGTATAAGCCGAGTTTTTCAGCATCCAAAATGTTCTGAAAAAGTCTACCTCGGCTTATACTCGGGTCAGCGGTACCCGACTCGAGTAGCCGAGATTGCAGTCACTTTTAATCATTCCTATACCAACAGTTCACTTGGGGAGAGACTGCAATATCCCACAATGCCCTCTGTTGGTTATATGAAAGAATAACAGTACGCCCTCTGTTGGTTATATAAAAGAATAACAGTGACTGCAGTATCACACAGCGCCCTCTGTTGGTTATACAAAAGATTAACGGTGACTGCAATATCACACAGCACCCTCTGCACATGGTAGTGTGGACAGTGGGACAATGCACACAGTAATCCGTTTGGCAATTCTCTGTCACCATCAACTTTGCAAAGAAGTCCGGTTGATCGCTGGGGGGGTCGCATTGGCAGAATGTGCGCTGCTGGGAGACAGGGCTGTAGTTGTGTCTAGGCTTATAGTAGAGTCAATACGTTTTCCCAGTTTTCGTAGGTAAAATTAGGTACCTCGGCTTATACTGGGGTCGGCTTATACTCGAGTATATACGGTCGCTTGTCTGCATCAATGTAGAGGAAGCCATAAATGCAGCTTTAAATGGAAATATGAAGTTATTGGTGGAGGTGCCAATTTGGTAATCCCTTGTGTCCTATGCCATGCCAGTGCAGAGTGGGCCACCTTTAACTTGTCCCAGGCTCTTCTGTATCCCTTGAACATGTTCAGACTTGGAATATGTGTGGCTTGAGCATGCTCAGTTTGCTCTTCTTACCCCTCTCTCCCTTCTCTGCTGTAATCTGAACCCAGAGCTATAAGTGAGCAGGAAGAGACTCAGGCAGGAAGTGATGTCATACCAAGCTAATATTGCAGCTGCTACCCTAATCAAACAGAGAGAGCTTCTAGAGCTTTTTACTCAGGTATGGTAAAACATTCGACAGAATAAATATAGCATTCTAGCTTGCACTGCTGCAGCTAATCTATTGGCAATAAAATGCCTCCGTAGCTTTCCTTCTCCTTTAATATATTAGTATTGCTTGCCTGTGAGCTGGGGGAAACCATTTTCATTGCACTTCTGGAAAGACACGTGGAACATTTCTGCATGTGGGAAAGAAGTGCAAATTGTTCCCCCCTCACTATGATTCCATAATGGGACAGACGGTTATTACAGATTGCTGTGGGTTCTGCCAAGTGTCTGTATGAGAACTCGCTGGATCCGATTTAGAATTTCATAAGAGCAGTTTATGTTTTGTCTCGTGCAGCACAGACCCCCTCCAGCTTGCCCATTTGATTTTTTTTTTATTCTTCGGCTCTGCAGTTTTACCATTTTTGGGTACAGATGTCGGAACGGCGAGTAGTGAGAACCCAGGCTTTTGGATTCTCTTAGTTTGATGTAATTTATATATGATTTGATGTTTATTATAGCAGCCAGATTTTATTTAAAGGGGTTGTTCAGCTTTGAGATAAAAATTAGTATGATGTAGAGAGGGATATTCTGAGACAGTTTGCAATTCGTTTTCATTTTTTATTATTGAAGCTTTTCGAGTTATTTAGCTTTTTATACAGCAGCTCTTCAATTTGCATATTAAGCAATCTGGTAACTAGGGCCCAAATTATCCTAGCAACCATGCATTTATTTGAATAAGAGACTGGCATATGAATAGAAGGATCAGTAATAAAAAGTAGCAATAACAATACATTTGTAGCCTTCGGGTAAGGGCACACCTGGCGACTCCAGGAGATTTAGTTGCCTCACAAAGAAACTTCGGGCAACTTCGGAATACGAATCGCAGCGTGTGCCATGCTGCAGGCAATTTTTCATTATAGCCAGTGGAAGACAGGGGGAAGCTTCCCGAATCGCCAGGTGTGCTCTTACCCATTTGTTTTTTTAGAAGGGGACAGTGTCGGCCATTTGAAAGCTACAAAGAATCAGAAGAAAAAGAGAAAAAACTATAAAAAAATAATGAAAACCAATTGAAAAGTTGCTTAGAATTGGCCATTCTATAACATAATAAAAGTTACCTTAAAGGTGAACCACCCCTTTAAGCACACACAGCCAGCCAGGTAACATTTTTCTTACCATTTACCAGGTGAATTATTTGGCTGGGGGTACGTAGATGAAGGCCAGTGCTTTTATGAATCATTACGGTTAGGGATGCACAGAATCCATTATTTAGGATTCGGGTGAACCCCACCGAATCCTTCACTGAAGATTTGGCTGAATACCAAACGGAACACTAATTTGCATATGTAAATTAGGGATGTGAAGGGAAACATTTTTTTTACTTCCTTGTTTGGTGATTAAAAAGTCATGCAATTTCTCTCCTCGCATATGCGATTCGGCTGAATCCGATTCCTGCTGAAAAAGGCCGAATTCTAGATTCGGTGAATCCCTAATTCCGGTACATAATCGCCGCTGATTCAAAGGCTTGTTGATGTTGCTTTACCAATGGTCCACAGTCCCAGAGGGGCACTTACCCTTTTTTAAGGATCCGTGAAGAAGTGCCATACCCATGTGAGTTATATTTGTGGGGCAATAAAGGAGAACTAAAGGTTTTTATCAGGGCTGGACTGAGAGTCAAAAAAGCCCTGGCATTTCAGGTGCACAGAGGCCCAATCAGCCCACACAGAGGCCCAAACAGCCCCCAGCCCACTAAATACTGACTTTCTATGGGACCTTATAGCAGCCCCTCTGGCATTTGCCAGAACCCACAGATTGCCAGTCCGGGCCTGGTTTTTATGTTCGTCATGATTTATGACACTTCTGCTGGAGCCTTTGGGGCAGTAGCTATAATTCGCACGCTCCCCCCTTTTAGTCATGCACTGGCGACCCCATGAATTGTTCTGTATGCTGTGTGACTGAGTCAGAAGACAGACATAAAAGCATATGGGGGTAGGTGGCTTAGTGGGCGAGTGGGAGCTGGAGACAATATGCACCCAGGGAAATATTGCATCGTCACCATTAGGGGAGTGCTGTTATTTACTTTATATAACCAAAACAAAATTAACTGTTTAGCAAGGACAAAACCATGAAAACATCCACGCTTTCTTAACCTGGTCTTCAAGTTATTTGTAAACAGAACTGCAGCTGACGGCAATATCTGTATGGCTGTGTATGTTATCTGCACTGAACTGCTGGTTCTGACTTCTGAAACAATGGAGCAAGAGTTGGCCAATTGCCGATTATATAAGCTTCAAAGCACGGGGATATGACCCCTCCCATTGCCTCTGAGACAAGTGATTTCTCAATTTATATTGACAGCAATCTCCTAGTGTTATATATAGTGAATAAAGTACCCCCTCTTGTAAAATATAAGGATATTATTAGTCACCGAGGAGCTCCATGACCATATAAAAGTACGAGGCCGAAGGCCGAGTGCTTTTATACAGGTCATGGAACCCCGAGGTTACTTCTAATATCCGGATATTAGAATATCCTGATATTCTAATATCCTGATATTTTCCAACAAGGGGTATTTTATTTATTATAATACACAAATTTTAGAGAGTCATGTGACAAAAATGACATCACTACTCACCGTTTATAACTGATGACCTCACTAGTCACCATTTATAAGGATATAATTTTATATCCACATGTATTATATTGTTATAGAAGCATCACTTTGGTCACTAGAGTGAACAAATGCAAAAATACTGTAATACAATCAAACCAGGACTGCAGGCTATTTGCTCTACTCTGTTCTGCAGCGATTATTAAATATTCTATTATTATTATTGCCTATGTGACATCATGTCTGCTGTATAGTTTTTGATTTACTGTATTTGCCTTGCCCTTTTGCCTCTTTCCAGCTTTTAAATGGGGGGTCACTGACCCCATGTAAAATAACAAATGCTCTGCAAGGCTACAAATGCATTTTTCTTGCTACATTTTATTTACTCATCTTTCTATACAGGCCTCTCCTATTCATATTCCAGTCTCTTATTCATATCAAAGCATGGTTGCTAGGGGAATTTGGAGCCTAGAAACCAGAATGCTGAGGGTCATTTAGAACCTAGCGACCAAACTGCTGAAATTACAAACTGGAGAGCTGTTGAATAAAAACCTAAATAATTCAAAAACCACATATAATAAAAACTTAAAACCAATGCAAATTATTTCAGAATATCACTCTCTACGTCATACTTGAAGTGAACTTAATAATGAACAACCCCCTTTAAAGGAGAACTAAAGAACAGCATTACATGCTACATGTTACATTTTTGTGGTTCTGATGATTTAGTAGAATGGCCTCCATTCTGGGCCCAAACCAAGGTATGAGAGCACCCCTCCCCACAATGGAAGATTCCAGTAAACCGGATTCCTCAGAAGCCGAGCCAAGGCCTAAGAACCTTCCCGATATTTAGGTCTGGCGTTCGGGAACACAGAGGGAGGAAAATTCAATTTCACAGAGAGGGGGAAAAAAAAAGAGTGTGGCCTTTGTCCTAACAATACGAGGCTGGAATAATAGTAATTCCCTCCATACTGCTGGAACCAGACTCCTCTTTCCACTGGAACAAGGCAAACCATCCATTATTTGCTTTGGCCAAGGTTGCACAGAGGAGTAAAGAACAATCAGATTGGCTGGGTGACTAACGGAGCAGACGGAGGGGCTAGTGAGAACGAGATTTGTGAGTAGAACGGACATGTAACGGCAGATTCGGGGAGATTAGTCGCCCAGTGACAAATTATCCTTTCATATTACAAATCATCCATTTAGGGCAGAACCACACGCTCAAGATTCAGGCAGATTTATTTGCCCAGCGATAAATCGTCTTCTTCGGGGCGACTAATCTCCCCGAACTGCTTCCTGCTGGCTAAATCTAAATCGCCGGTGGGATGGCACTTGGAGCGATCTGTTTTCTGAAGTCACCCGAAGTTGTCTGATGAGGAAACTTGGGGCGACTTCGGAAAATGAAGCGATCAGAGTGCCATCCCGCTGGCAATTTAGGTTCTAGCCGGCAAGAGGCAGTTCGGGGAGATTAGTCGCCCCGAAGAAGACGATTTATCGCTGGGCAAATAAATCTGCCTGAATCTTGAGCGTGTGGTTCTGCCCTAAATGGATGATTTGTAATATGAAAGGATAATTGTTTAATTTATTTTTATACTTTTCCTTTTTATATTTCTTTTTACTGGCACCTCGGTCAGCTGTTCCTGCTTTTAGGGGTAACGCTCCTCTCTGCTCTTGTATATAAACTATATTATATAAAATAGAATAATTATATATATATATATATATATATATATATATATATATATATATATATATATATATATATATATATATATATATATATATATATATATATATATATATATACATACACACACACAAAAGCTCGTAGGGATTCCGCACACCATTATTAAACACAACTGACCCGAGTGCTACTCACAAATGTAGTTAAATGCAAGTCCTGGATACGAGAGTGCACATCAGGAGCCTTTAGACAAAAAGAAAAATGATTAAAAATATAAACTTTTATTAGAACATTTTAAAATTGGCCAACGTTTCGGTCTCCACCTAAGACCTTTGTCTTATATTATATATATAATATTTAAAAAAAAAAAATATATATATATTAATATAATATAATATAAAAATTTGTTTGGGTGTACATATAATGATCTTTTCACTGGGAGATCCTATGGTAGATGTGTTTTTTGGTACAGCCCCTCATTCGAAGTCCAATATTTTAAGAAGTACCAGTATACAGATATATGAAATCTCTGCTTTTGCTGTCATTCAATCATAGTTTACGCAACATCTAGGATTGTAAGTAAGTGTTCACCTCAAATTTCAATCTGTATGGGCTTCCTGGAGTATAGCTAAATGACATTCTTCCAAAATCTCAGGTTGAAGCCTCTAGCCACTGCCCTGGGCAGCTCCACAGTTTTTGATCAGAGTGCTGTGGCATCTAAATTTGTTTATTGGCAACTCTAAAAACCCTGGGGATCATTGCTGGTGCCAAGAGAAGCCCATGTTCTACAATATACACACCATAAAAACATGACTGTTTGAGATGAATAGAATCCACAAAAATTGTGGGTATTGATTAGCTAGGTAAATAGAAATTTGGGTACAGTGTTGGTGACTCCTCTCCCTCCTTCCACATCTCCTGGCTGCCCTCAGATGATGTCACTGCTGTTTTTTATGATGAGTTCTCTTTGGATTTTGTCAGTAGTAGGTCTGGATGTGGATAAAGTTGGTGCCTGGGTGTGGGTCAACCCAATTAGACCCATGCGGGGCTCTAATGTCCATTTCAGACTCCTTCTTTACCCAGAGTCAGTGGGTATTGACCAACCACCAATACTGTCCTAGAGATGGCCAGAAAGTCTTGTATTCCATATCCCTTTGGAGAAACCTACAGCATATTGCACAAGTATCCATGTGGGTTTTCTTTGCCATTAAACATAGGTGAGACCCTGCACGGAAAGGCACTAGGGGAAACACATGCATTGCGTGTGCCGGGCCTGCTTTGTCTCTTCCACGCTTTACAATGTTTTATGGAAATCACATTCTTCTATTTGGCTGGAGGCGACTGGCTCGGCTCCAGGTCCAGCAAAGGTTTTTAGAGGTTTCCTGGAAGTGGGGGACTGTGTAAGAACACCGTGTTAGAACATGCTTGAGCAGGATTGTACCTTGAGTACAAGTTTCCCTTTAAGGAAGATATGTGGGTTGTGGTAAGTTTGCAAAGCCATTTTAGTTTAAAGAAATGAAGGTCAGATTCTTTCTCCTTTGATGTGCTTAAAGGGATACATGGGAAAAAAATGTTTTTTTCAAAACACATCAGTTAATAGTGCTGCTCCAGCAGAATTCTGCTCTGAAATCCATTTCTCAAAAGAGCAAACAGATTTTTTTACATTTAATTTTGAAATCTGACATTGGGCTAGACATATTGTCCGTTTCCCAGCTGCCCGTAATCATGTGACTCTGATAAACGTCAGTCACTCTTTACTGCTGTACAGCTAGTTGGAGTGATATCACCCCCTCCCTTTCCCCCCGAGCAGCCTAACAGAACAATGGGAAGGTGACCAGATAGCAGCTCCCTAACACAAGATAACAGCTGCCTGGTAGATCTAAGAACAGCACTCCATACTAAAATCCAGGTCCCACTGAGACACATTCAGTTACATTGAGTAGGAGCCTGCCAGAAAGCAGTTCCATCCTAAAGTGCTGGCTCTTTCTGAAAGCACATGACCAGGCAAAATGACCTGAGATGCACCAATATTACAACTAATAAAAAATTACACTTTTTGATTCAGGAATGACTTTTTATATTGTAGAGAGAATTATTTGCAGTCTAAATAGTGTAATTTAGAAATTAAAACAACATCATAAAAATCATGACAGAATCCCTTTAAAGGGAATATATATCGTATTTATCTTCTTTCTTCATATTCCATGGAAGAGCAGCCTAATGCAAGGCTCCAAGTGCACAGAACATTCCCTCTTTGCAGTCTGAGCTGCCATATTGCTTTCTTTTCCCCCATAGACGGCAATATCGGCACCACTGTCTGACCAGCTGGGGGCGCTGTTTTGCTCTAGAAACTAGCCTATTTCGAAATCCAAGTCAAATAAAATTGCTGCTCTCGGGCTGTAATGCAAAGAAAAACATATAATGAGCACAGGGTAAAACCGTGCACTGATAACGCTAGTGTTCAGGTAAAGTAAATGGAATATAAATATTAGTTAAGCTCCCTTCAGGCGATTCACTTTTATGAGGAGATTGATCAGAACAAATGAATAGCTGTTTCGCCTTAAATTTATTCGCACATATATTTACTGCGCAACTTTAAAGCCTTATTTTATTTCATGTGCTTTGATAACAGATCCCATGGGACAAAAGGCCCAAATGAATATCAAATAAAAGTTTTATTGTATGATTGCTATGTTGTTGGATTTAAAGGGAAATTTGAAGGGTTAGTGGTGGAAGGGCGATGATGCGGCTTCTCCGTTTGCCAATGTGTTTCTCATTTGAAAGCTGCCCCATAGATATCTGGCTGATTTTTGGCTAGGCAGGGCCCATACACAGGCCAGTAAGCCTGCTGATTCGGTCCTGAGGGCTGAGTTAGCCGCCTTTACTGGCCCATGTGTGGTCAACATAATTATGAGTAGCTATCATCGCAAGAAGCTAGCTCGAAACAGTAAGTTGTTCACCTTTAAATTGAGTTTTAGTATGATATAGAAAGTGATATTGTGAGACTATTTGCAATTAGTTTTCATTTTTTATTATTTGGGGTTTTTGAGTTATTTAGCTTTTTATTCAGCAGCTCTCCGGGTTTGTAATTTCAGCAATCTGGTTGCCAGGATCCCAATTACCCCAGCAACAATGCATTGATTTGTATAAGACACTGGAATATGAATAGGAGAGGCCTGAATGGAAAGATGAGTAATAAAAAGTAGCAATAACAATACATTTGTAGCCTTATTAATTATTTGTTTTTTTAGATGGGGTCAGTGACCCCCATTTGAAACCATAGAAAATGAATAATGAAGACCAACTGAAAAGTTGTTTAGGCTTTTAGTATGTATAACATACTAAATGTATAAATAAAGGTCAACTACCTTTAATCCTATGTATAGTAAATGATGATGACACATATAAGCATGAATTCCTCAGAGAGCTACATCTAACCATAAGCTTCCAGCCCTGAGTAGTAGGGAAGACCCACACTCCCTACATTTGTAACTTCATTGAGGTCTTCTCCAGCGCTTGGCCTATATGACTTGTTTCAAAATACATACCTCCCAACATTTGAAAAACAAAAAGAGGGACAAAGACATGTCCTACACGCAGCATGGTGGGAAAAAAAAAGGCCCTGCCCATTTTATGGCCACACCCCATAATTCCATTTTACAAAATTTGGCAGGGTATGAAATTTTGAAGACATTTCTGGGAGTTGTAGTGCCATGTTTTATTATGCTGCTAGTCTCCATTCTCTCGAAAGACCTGCTTATCTTAAAGAGTTCAAATAGTTTCTTTGCTTATCTTAAATTGTTACAAATGTATCCAAGTGCACCTGCTGACTGTTCTGGGCTCTCTGCTAAAAAGCTTCTTATTTTAATCAAGTTTCAGAAACGTATCTTTCTCTAAAATCAGTGCAGGAGAGCAAAGAGAAAGTCGGGACATTTCAGTAAGAAACTGTGGGCTGAGCTGTCAAAATCGGGACTGTTCAGCATTAAATGGGAAAGTTGGGAGGTATGAGACTATATATTGTTGCTCAATAAGCAAAATAAACGCCAATGATCCTCCTGTAGAATGACAAAAATACTCCAGAATGCATGGGATTTAATTATGTTGGAAGGTATATACTTGCCTTTGAAATATTTCACATCCTAGTATTAAGTTAAAGAATGCACCTGGAATGCAGAACAACCGGAGTTTGCACTAGGTATATAGATTTGCCTTGATTACTTCTGAATTGTGCTGACACACACACCATTTGTAAGGTAAACTGGAGGGTTGGTTGGCCTAAAGGAAAACTGCAGCTCTTCTTCACTACTATTCCAGTCATTTGGAATGTTCAAAACCGAATGTTAAAACAGAGAAGTGTCCAAACACATTTCAGCTTTTCATACTATATCTTCCATTTCAGACCAATCAGTTAGGGTACCTCTTGGGTTTATCATTCTACTGGTTGGCCACAAAGTTCTTTTCAAGCAATCTTGGCTCTCCCATTGTTGTGTCATACTTTAATAAAAACCAGGAGGACTTCTACTTGGTCATGAGGCTTGGGCTGGTCCAACTGGAGACGATGAGGGCTTTTTCTTCTACCGTGAGAATCTTGAAGCTGTAGAATTCTCTCCCAGAGAAGGTTGTACCGGCAGATACAATAGATAGATTCAGGAAAGGCCTGGGTGCCTCTTACACAGCTTAGCCAGTTAGGAAATATTTGAGCGAAGAATTGAACTTGATGGATGTTTATATTGTTTCCTCCTCCGCAACCACTCACCTTGAAATTCCTTTAGTGTGACACTGACATTGACTCCAACTGGTCTTTTATTCCTGGGCCTCCTTGGCATTTAAACTATCTGACCCTAGCGATGACCCTAGCAACAAGGCATGTGTTGGAATGACAGAGTAAGGCCTGAATGTAAAGATAAAGTTGCTTTGATCTCTTCTATATATATTTTCCAAAGTTCTGATGCTTTTATTGGCACATCTATGGGGGACATTTTTTGACTCTTGCTCGTGTGGCAGTTGTGTGGTGGGGTCCAGTGCCGGCTATGATATTTTATGCTGGGAAGCAGCAGGATAGCATTACATGGTGTGTCTAACTGAATCAGAGGAGCAAGAGCAATTCTATTTGTATTTGGCAGTTAGAAGACAGGTAGAGTGTGCGGGATACAGCAAATCCTTCATGAATACAGCACTGCCAAATACTGGCAGCAATGCATTCATGGTGGGAGTAAAGGACCTTTGCCTTTGTTGGAAATTCAGGACAGGTGGCAAACGTGCAGAAAACAGGACAGTTTAGAACCAATTTTTGGACTTAGACCTATTATCACCCGCTATTACACTTTAGTAAACACCTACTGTATATTTGTTTATTACCTCTAATGCTGTCCCAATCAGTTATTGGAAAAATGTAATGCCCGATTATATTATTATATTATCCACTTTCAGATTTATCTCTCCGTAGCCGTTTATTTCCAGAGGGGAGGGGGGTTGATTTTGGAATTTTCTGCCAAACATGTTGTCAGCTTCACAACACATTTCCGCAACGATTAAACAGATTTCTGAGCAAAGGTCTGTGAGAAATCGTGAATCAATTATTCAGTACTTATTGTCTACAGTGGGAATGTGCCGATCAATACTGAGAGCCTTCGTCCAATGGCAGCAAGAAATGGAAGCTTTACTACAAATTCCTGATTTATTTTTTTTAAAAAAAAAAAAAATAAAAAATTCAGAAGGTGATTAAGGGCATATAACTGAAAATATGCCTTGGGGGTATATTTTCGCCTTAATCTTTACTTTACATGCAAAAAAAAAATGAAACCATTAACAGATTATTAGAATGCGAGTGCTGCGCTTGCTTAGCTTTCTTGTTATTACACGCGTGTAGGCCAGCCATTTTATTAATGTTCGTTAGCTCTCCTGACAAATATTTATAACAAATGCGGCGCGGTTCTTCAGAGAGGGAGCCAAGTGGATACGCGCGGCAGAAGGAAGCCATGTGGGTAAATGACAGGTATAATAACTGCAGATGCTGAATTCATGCGTTCGGAACATTAGGAATTTATAATGCATTGTAATATGTGCTGCTTGCCATGTTTTCTTTACCTGTTCTAATCACTGAATACAATAGGCTGTGATCGTCTCGCTCTCCTATCCATTAGCACTTCAACAGGAGATTTTATATATTTACAATTAATAGCATACTAAGTATTCAGGGCTTTTGTTCTCTTATGTTGCCAGGGATTCTTAATGCAAAAGAAAGAAGGAGAAAAAAAAAGCTCAAAGAAAAAAAGTCTGGTTTAATACCTGGGTTTACATCAACCCAGTAAGTACAATTAGGGAGATAGAGCCTATAGTAACAGTGGGATAATAGTCTCTGGGAAGGGAGTGTGACTGTGGGATAGCAGGTATAGTAGGGAGAGATGGTGCCTATAGTAACAGTGGGATAATAGTCTCTGGGAAGGGAGTGTGACTGTGGGATAGCAGGTATAGTAGGGAGAGATGGTATTTATAGTAACAGTGGGATAATAGTCTCTGGGAAGGGAGTGTGGCTGTGAGATAGCAGGTATAGTAGGGAGAGATGGTGTCTATAGTAACAGTGGATAATAGTCTCTGGGAAGGGAGTGTGACTGTGGGATAGCAGGTATAGTAGGGAGAGATGGTATTTATAGTAACAGTGGGATAATAGTCTCTGGGAAGGGAGTGTGGCTGTGAGATAGCAGGTATAGTAGGGAGAGATGGTGTCTATAGTAACAGTGGATAATAGTCTCTGGGAAGGGAGTGTGACTGTGGGATAGCAGGTATAGTAGGGAGAGATGGTATTTATAGTAACAGTGGGATAATAGTCTCTGGGAAGGGAGTGTGGCTGTGAGATAGCAGGTATAGTAGGGAGAGATGGTGTCTATAGTAACAGTGGATAATAGTCTCTGGGAAGGGAGTGTGACTGTGGGATAGCAGGTATAGTAGGGAGAGATGGTGCCTATAGTAACAGTGGGATAATAGTCTCTGGGAAGGGAGTGTGACTGTGGGATAGCAGGTATAGTAGGGAGAGATGGTATTTATAGTAACAGTGGGATAATAGTCTCTGGGAAGGGAGTGTGGCTGTGAGATAGCAGGTATAGTAGGGAGAGATGGTGTCTATAGTAACAGTGGATAATAGTCTCTGGGAAGGGAGTGTGACTGTGGGATAGCAGGTATAGTAGGGAGAGATGGTGCCTATAGTAACAGTGGGATAATAGTCTCTGGGAAGGGAGTGTGACTGTGGGATAGCAGGTATAGTAGGGAGAGATGGTGCCTATAGTAACAGTGGGATAATAGTCTCTGGGAAGGGAGTGTGACTGTGGGATAGCAGGTATAGTAGGGAGAGATGGTATCTATAGTAACAGTGGGATAATAGTCTCTGGGAAGGGAGTGTGGCTGTGAGATAGCAGGTATAGTAGGGAGAGATGGTGTCTATAGTAACAGTGGATAATAGTCTCTGGGAAGGGAGTGTGACTGTGGGATAGCAGGTATAGTAGGGAGAGATGGTGCCTATAGTAACAGTGGGATAATGGTCTCTGGGAAGGGAGTGTGGCTGTGGGATCACAGGTATAGTAGGGAGAGATGGTGCCTATAGTAACAGTGGGATAATAGTCTCTGGGAAGGGAGTGTGACTGTGGGATAGCAGGTATAGTAGGGAGAGATGGTGCCTATAGTAACAGTGGATAATAGTCTCTGGGAAGGGAGTGTGACTGTGGGATAGCAGGTATAGTAGGGAGAGATGGTGCCTATAGTAACAGTGGATAATAGTCTCTGGGAAGGGAGTGTGACTGTGGGATAGCAGGTATAGTAGGGAGAGATGGTGCCTATAGTAACAGTGGGATAATAGTCTCTGGGAAGGGAGTGTGACTGTGGGATAGCAGGTATAGTAGGGAGAGATGGTGCCTATAGTAACAGTGGATAATAGTCTCTGGGAAGGGAGTGTGGCTGTGGGATCGCAGGTATAGTAGGGAGAGATGGTGCCTATAGTAACAGTGGGATAATAGTCTCTGGGAAGGGAGTGTGACTGTGGGATAGCAGGTATAGTAGGGAGACATGGTGCCTATAGTAACAGTGGATAATAGTCTCTGGGAAGGGAGTGTGACTGTTGGATAGTAGGGAGAGATGGTGCCTATAGTAACAGTTGGATAATAGTCTCTGGGAAGGGAGTGTGACTGTGGGATAGCAGGTATAGTAGGGAGAGATGGTGCCTATAGTAACAGTGGATAATAGTCTCTGGGAAGGGAGTGTGACTGTGGGATAGCAGGTATAGTAGGGAGAGATGGTGCCTATAGTAACAGTTGGATAATAGCCTCTGGGAAGGGAGTGTGACTGTGAGATAGCAGGTATAGTAGGGAGAGATGGTGCCTATAGTAACAGTGGATAATAGTCTCTGGGAAGGGAGTGTGACTGTGGGATAGCAGGTATAGTAGGGAGAGATGGTGCCTATAGTAACAGTGGATAATAGTCTCTGGGAAGGGAGTGTGGCTGTGGGATCGCAGGTATAGTAGGGAGAGATGGTGCCTATAGTAACAGTGGGATAATAGTCTCTGGGAAGGGAGTGTGACTGTGGGATAGCAGGTATAGTAGGGAGACATGGTGCCTATAGTAACAGTGGATAATAGTCTCTGGGAAGGGAGTGTGACTGTTGGATAGTAGGGAGAGATGGTGCCTATAGTAACAGTTGGATAATAGTCTCTGGGAAGGGAGTGTGACTGTGGGATAGCAGGTATAGTAGGGAGAGATGGTGCCTATAGTAACAGTGGATAATAGTCTCTGGGAAGGGAGTGTGACTGTGGGATAGCAGGTATAGTAGGGAGAGATGGTGCCTATAGTAACAGTTGGATAATAGCCTCTGGGAAGGGAGTGTGACTGTGAGATAGCAGGTATAGTAGGGAGAGATGGTGCCTATAGTAACAGTGGATAATAGTCTCTGGGAAGGGAGTGTGACTGTGGGATAGCAGGTATAGTAGGGAGAGATGGTGCCTATAGTAACAGTGGGATAATAGTCTCTGGGAAGGGAGTGTGACTGTGGGATAGCAGGTATAGTAGGGAGAGATGGTGCCTATAGTAACAGTGGATAATAGTCTCTGGGAAGGGAGTGTGGCTGTGGGATCGCAGGTATAGTAGGGAGAGATGGTGCCTATAGTAACAGTGGGATAATAGTCTCTGGGAAGGGAGTGTGACTGTGGGATAGCAGGTATAGTAGGGAGACATGGTGCCTATAGTAACAGTGGATAATAGTCTCTGGGAAGGGAGTGTGACTGTTGGATAGTAGGGAGAGATGGTGCCTATAGTAACAGTTGGATAATAGTCTCTGGGAAGGGAGTGTGACTGTGGGATAGCAGGTATAGTAGGGAGAGATGGTGCCTATAGTAACAGTGGATAATAGTCTCTGGGAAGGGAGTGTGACTGTGGGATAGCAGGTATAGTAGGGAGAGATGGTGCCTATAGTAACAGTTGGATAATAGCCTCTGGGAAGGGAGTGTGACTGTGAGATAGCAGGTATAGTAGGGAGAGATGGTGCCTATAGTAACAGTGGATAATAGTCTCTGGGAAGGGAGTGTGACTGTGGGATAGCAGGTATAGTAGGGAGAGATGGTGCCTATAGTAACAGTGGGATAATAGTCTCTGGGAAGGGAGTGTGACTGTGGGATAGCAGGTATAGTAGGGAGAGATGGTGCCTATAGTAACAGTGGATAATAGTCTCTGGGAAGGGAGTGTGACTGTGGGATAGCAGGTATAGTAGGGAGAGATGGTGCCTATAGTAACAGTGGATAATAGTCTCTGGGAAGGGAGTGTGACTGTGGGATAGCAGGTATAGTAGGGAGAGATGGTGCCTATAGTAACCGTGGATAATAGTCTCTGGGAAGGGACTGTGGCTTTGGTAGCATCTGTCTGCATATGTAGATTTCTGCACTGCTGATTAGCAGACCTGGAAGAGAACGGACTTTTACTACAGTGTTTCATGAGTCAGAACTGATTGTAAGTCTGAATAAAAGAGAGAAGCTAAGCTTTATGTGTAATGTATTCTAGTGAACACTATAAAGTTCCTAGGTCCCTTCCCCCGGTGAATAAAAGCTTGCCAGCTAAGAGGTTTGTAGGTTGGCCGGCTTCCATCTCTCCGTTGTTTGCTAAGGTCGTGAATTACAATCTGTTGTGAAAGTGCCAGTTCTTCGTGGTTGCCATAGCAACAGCAGAAAGGGGAATGAAACCAACGTGGCCCTGTTTTGCAAAACCACCAGCGAGGGACTGAAAGGAAAGTTAAAAGGACATGGAATAAATGGCAAATCTTTGTAGTAGCACCAAATTAGGAACTGGGAGTCATTTAGAGCCTGCGCTGCCATTGTCATACGGATATGTTGCCATGGGAACCTTCATGAAATTGTGTTTTCCACAATATTATACTGCAGAGAGTCTTTCATGTTATTATGGTCTGCCTATATAAATTCTGTTGTTGGACTGTAACTCCCAGCATCTCACATGGCCTGTGTAAGTTTATGCAGGGATTCTGGGAGCTGTAGTTCAGTACGGGATTGCACCGATCTGGGAACTGCTTTATTGATTGCTGTAGTTTAGGTGAGATATAACCCTTCTTCCCCCAAAATTTCTTCCAATGATCCCCCTGTATTTGTGTCCCCTTAGAATGATCGCAGAATGAAAGTGCTATTACCATGTCTAATCTGACATTTGTCCCCCCCCCCTCCAGGCCAAAGTGAATGTTTTAACCCACAGTTCTCTACTTGGGGCAGATGGAGCACCAAATGGGCCTGGGAGGGGGGGGGGGGCAGGTTGAAACTTCCCTTGCTGTATATGGGGTACTATTGGGTATGTAAATGCTCTTGACAATTTTGCGGTTATATCATTAATTCTCTTTTATTTCCCTTCATATCAGAGTTTCATGATCTGGATTCTGTTATCCAGAATGCTTGGGACCTGGGGTTGTCCGGATAACAAATCTTTCTTTAATTTCATACCTTAAAGGGATTGTTCACCTTTAAATGTACTTTTAGAATGGTGTAGAGAGGGATATTCTGAGACAATTTGCAATTGGTTTTCGTTTTTTATTACTTGTGGTTTTTGAGTTATTTAGCTTTTTATTAGCAGCTCTCCAGTTTGACATTTCAGCCTTCCAGTTGCTAGGGTCCAGATTATCTTAGCAACCATGCACTGACTTGAATAAGAGACTGGAATATGAATGGGAGAGGTCTGAATAGAAGATGAGAGAAAAAGAAGCAATAACTCTAAATGCGTAGCCTTACAGAGCATTTGTACTGTAGTCAGAAGAAAATGGCAAATAATTTTAAAGATATACAAAATAAAAAATGAACACTAATTGAAAAGTTGCTTAGAATTAGCCATTCAATAACGTACTCAAATATAATTTAAGGGCCAACTACCCCTTTAAGTCTAATAAAAAAAATCATGTAAACCTTAAATAAACCCAATAGGCTGGTTTGGCTTCCAATAAGGATTAATTGTATCTTAGTTGGGATCAAGTGCAAGATACTGTTTTTAAAAATCTGGATTATTTGATTATAATGGAGTCTATCGAAGAAATCCTTTCTGTAATTTGGAGCTTTCTGGACAACGGGTTTCCGAATAACAGATCCCATACCTGTACATGTGATATAATAAGATATCCTAATATAGAAGCTGATGTTTAAAGGGTATGTGTTTATACTGTTGGGATGTATGCTGTACATTGCAGTCTGCAAGGCCTCTCCTTGCTGCAGTGCTGTAATGAGATTAAACAGCAGAATCTCCAGGAGAGGATTATTTACCTTGTCAGAAGTACAGGTATGGGATCCGTTATCCGGAAAACAGAAAAACTCCTTTATGGAAAGGCTGTCTACCATAGACTCCATTTTATCAAATTTTAAAAAACGATTTCCCTTTTCTCTGTTATAATAGTACAGGTATGGGACCTGTTATCCAGAAGCTCAGGACCTGGGACTTTCAGGATAAAGGGTCTTTCTGCAATTTGGGTCTTCATACCATAAGAAAATCATGTAAACATTAAATAAACCCAATAGGCTGGTTTTGCTTCCAATAAGGATTAATTATATCTTAATTTTGATCAACATACTGTTTTATTATAACAGAGAATAAGGAAATTCTTTTTTTTAAATGTGGATTATTTGGATAAAATTGAGTCTATGGGAGACCGCCGTTATTCTGAGCTTTCTGGATAACTGGTTTCCGGATAAATGGATCCTTGTACTTGATCCAAACTAAGATATAATTAATCCTTATTGGAAGCAAAACCAGCCTATTGGGTGTAATTAATGTTTATATGATTATCCAGTAGAGATGCACCGAATCCAGGATTCGGTCCGGGATTCGGCCATTTTTCAGCAGGTTTCGGATTTAGCCGAATCCTTCTGCCCGGCTGAACCAAATCCTGATTTGCATATGCAGATTAGGGGCAGGGAGGGAAATCGCCTGATTTTTTTTTTTTTGTCCTAAAACAAGGAAGTAAATGTTTTCCCCTTCTGACTCCTAATTTGCATATGCAAATTAGGATTCAGTTCGGTATTCGGCCTAAGCTTTCGCGAAGGATTCAGGGGTTCGGCCGAATCCAAAATAGTCGATTCGGTGCATCCCTGTTGTCTAGTAGACTTAAGGTATGAAGAGCCCTTGCCATTATCCCCAGTAGATTATTTCCATTAGATCCTCAAGAAAAGCAATTATTTAGCTATTCATTTGCCTTTGTTTGTGTAGAAGGTTTTCTATAGGGAAGATAAGGCAAACTAACCCAAGGAAGTAGCAGTGTGTCCTATTTCACCCTGTAACGGAATACTGTAGGTGACATTGCTAGAGTTCATGTTACTAATGAAGCTAAATTTACCACCTTGACAGGGGGAGTCCTTGAAAGACCTTAGAGTCAGATGGGGTGATAGTTATATTTTATTGCTGATTATTTACAGCCCCATTTTTGGTTAATGCTCCCTCCCCCCCATTTAACTATGAATAAAGACCTCACAAGAGCGAAGGCTTGCCGCATGTTATCTTTTTATTATAATAGGGCTTATCTCCAGGCAGGATTCTACTAATTATACCAAACTCCTTTATTCCTTTTGTGTCTGTGATTTACAAAGAGAGCTGCGATATATCGACGACGTTCCCGGGGGCTGCCAATTCCCTACACATTTGTACAAGAACATATTGTCAGGGGCTTTTTAAGGTTAGGCTGCAGTAGAAAAATGATGGCTGCATTAATTGCCGGAGAGATGGGGAAAGCTGGGCATTTTAATGGCAGCCCTATACACGGGCTAAGCAAGGCTGCTCATAAATCTCACTGTGCGGAACATGATAAATTAGATTCGGCTGAAACTGGCTTCCAGATAAAAGGCTGACTTTGTTCCCGACTGGTGTATGAAAGTCGCACACAGCCATTGTCTCCTGTGTTAATATCGCCTGTTTTTGTCCTGCGGAAATGTCTACTTTTCACATTAAAGGTGAAACATGCCCTATTTATAACAAGGGGTTTCCCAGCTTTATCAGCATTATCCGCCATATTGTTTGCTTGAGCTGATGTAGTCCCAGTTGACATCAATAGCAAAAGCAGTATCTGGTTGTGACGACTGTGGGTGTCTGGGAATAATGCCACGGCTGTGGTTATGGGACCTTTTTCAGTTTAAGCTTAACCTTTGATTGGTTTAGGTTATAACATATAGGAAAACATTGGCATATCAGCCATTGAGTCCAAGATTATCTAGGACAGCAGAAAGGTTTTCACCCTAACCAATCTTCAAGTTTGGCTTTTAGGTGTGCATGAGGAAACAAATAGGACGCCCACCTGTTCAACATCCCATTCCCAAACCATTAATATGACATTGGACCACCCTTTCCTACTATAACAGCCACTAGTTTTTTAGACTGGCTTTCCATTAGCTGAGGACCACCATTGGTGGGCTTCTCTTCCAATGAGGTTGGGCACTGATTTTTGGGGATCAGGCCTGGTTCACAGTCACTATTCCATTTCATCCCATAGGTGTTTGGTTGGGTTGAGGTCATGGATGTGTGTAGCCCAGTCAAGTTCTGCCAGTCCTATCTCTGCTATGCCCATTTGTATGGACCTTGCTTTGTGCTTAGGGACATTATTGGGCAGAAACAAAACTGAATTGGAAGAACAGTATATTCAATATTGTCATTGTATGATGCAGACATACACTGCTTCAGTGGAACCAGGAGCCTAAACCATGGAAAACAGCCCTGGACCTTATTTCTCATCCACCAAACGTTACCCTTTATTACCCTTCCCAACGTATAGTTTTTGTACTGGCATTGCTTCCAGAGACCGTTTGGAACCAGCTAGTGAGTAGGACATGCAATCTAAGGAGGCTTCTATGTACATACAGTGTGTTGGGATTAGGGATGCACCCAATCCAGGATTCGGTTCGGGATTCAGCCTTTTTCAGCAGGATTCAGATTCCGCCAACTCCGAATCCTAATTTGCATACGCACATTAGAGGCGGGAGGGTAATCACATGACTTTTTGCCACAAAACAAGAAAGTAAAATGTGTTTTCCCCTTCCCACCCCTAATTTGTATATGCAAATTAGAATTCGGTTCAGTATTCGGCTGAATGTTTCGCAAAGGATTCAGGGGTTTGGCCAAATCCAAAATGGTGGTTTCGGAGTATCCCTAGTTTGGATACCTTTGATAGGATAGTGTTATTCATATACTATAACTATAAATCAAAACAGTCGAATTTGAATGCAGAAGGTTTTATGCTGAGACTGTTGTGAACTGCAACTCCCAGCATGTTTAGCTCAGAGCAGTTGGTCTCCTCTGAAGAAGGAAAGAAGGTATAAATGTTTAAATGGCAATTAAAGCTGTTGCACGGATTGTTAGAGTTAAGATTTATGATTTTTTTTTTTTTTTTTTACTTTAGGCTGGTGTTTGGCATGTTATACCCAGCGTATAACTCCTACAAGGCTGTGAGGACGAAAAATGTGAAAGAATATGTAAGTATTGTGTTTATTATTCCTTTTGCAACAGGATCTAAATAAACGTTCCATTATTTTATGAATGGAATTTGTTTGTGTACTTTTGCTTTGTAAGTGGTCAGGGTATTATGCAGTGTATTGCTGTGCATGTGGGAGCTGCCATGCTACTTCCTTTATAAAGGGAAAAAGAAAAAAGTATCCTTAGGTCTCCATGAAATGGATAAACCTTAAGCAAAGTGTTCTGGCCCTGATAAGGATCCCCTATGTTTTTTTAAGGGCAACTGTCAAGTAAGGTTTAAAGGAGAGGACCCAAAACACAAATTTTTAAGATTATGGGAATTGGCCCTTTTCGATTGTGGTGGCCCTCTCGGGATAGATTGCAAAAATTCTAAGTCTGTGTTCCTGTGTATATAATCCACCAGTATAAGTGCCAACCAGATGCAGGGGGGGGAAGAGAGGCTGCAGGGGGGGGGGAGAGAGGCTGCAGGGGGGGGGAGAGAGGCTGCAGGGGGGGGGGAGAGAGGCTGCAGGGGGGGGGAGAGAGGCTGCAGGGGGGGGAGAGAGGCTGCAGGGGGGGGGAGAGAGGCTGCAGAGGGGGGGTGAGAGGCTGCAGAGGGGGTGGGGGGAGAGCGAGGCTACAAAGGGGGAAGAGAGAGGCTACAAAGGGGGAAGAGAGGCTGCCGAGGGGGGGAGGGAGAGAGATAGAGGCTGCAGAGGGAGAAAGAGAGAGACTGCAGAGGGTGACAAAGAGAGAGAGAGAGCGAGAGGCTGCAGAGGTGGAAAGCGAGAGGCTGCAGAGGTGGAAAGCGAGAGGCTGCAGAGGGGGAAAGCGAGAGGCTGCAGAGGGGGAAAGCGAGAGGCTGCAGAGGGGGAAAGCGAGAGGCTGCAGAGGGGGAAAGCGAGAGGCTGCAGAGGGGGAAAGCGAGAGGCTGCAGAGGGGGAAAGCGAGAGGCTGCAGAGGGGGAAAGCGAGAGGCTGCAGAGGGGGAAAGCGAGAGGCTGCAGAGGGGGGCAATCGAGAGAGGCTGCAGGGAGAGAGAGAGAGAGAGAGAGAGAGATGCTGCAGAGAGGGAGAGAGAGAGCCTTCAGAACGAGAGAGCCTCTGCAGTGGGGGGGGGGAGAGAGGCTGCAGGGGGAGAGAGGCTGCAAGGGGAGCTAGAGAGGCTGCAGGGGGAGAGCGTACATGTCAGAGGCTGCAGAAGAGAATGCTAGAAAGGAGATGCTGAAGGGGAGAGAGAATAGTAGGAAGAGGCTAAAAAGGAGAGGCTGTAGTAATTGGTTTAGGAAGGATAGTGTTAATTCTTGCACATGTGAATGTGTAGTTCTTGTGACTTACATTGAGATTGTTGAATAAATGCGAGGATGCAATTCTCAGGGTTAGCGGAGCCAGATGGTCTTCCTGTCACATGCAAGTCCTATGGCAGCAGTGAGTCTTACAAGGAGAAATGTTTTTGCCAATAACAAAAAAAAATTGGGTGAAATTCCCTTTTGTGCCCCCGAGCCATGATTTCTGATATAAATTGTTTCCTGTATGTGAACTTGTCTGGATATCTTGGCAGTGTGTTTGTTGGGTCTGAAGAGCCGCATCTGTGGGACGAGGAGTTTTTGTAAACACAAAGTCTGTTTTGATTCCCCATTTCTGTGTCTTCTCTTAGATGTTTGTAATTATAATGATTATGTTAATCATTAATTAAAGGGGAAGTAATGCTCTGTGTTGGCTTTTACCTTCCACAGATTTTCTTTTAAACTGTATATTGGTCAGGTGGGGAGGTATATGAAAAAAAAAATTAAAATATTTTTTAAATAATAACCTCTGGGGTGATATATGTACATGATTGGGGAGCCCCAAGTTACTACCAATTCAACCTTACGCATAAGGGCCTTATTCTCTTCTGAAATTTCTCAACCGGTGTAAAAAAGCCTGATGGGCAGCTGCTCAGCCTGTCATTTATTTCAGTAGAACCCGACTGTCACTTTCAGTAGCAGATGGATTGTGGCCAGAAGAAATGCATGCATTTGAAATACAGTATATTAAAGGCCAGCTGATACAGAAGCCCTTGGTAGGTGCAAAGTATAACTCGCTCGAGTGCAAGGGAGGGAGGTTCACCTTCCAGTAAACACTTAGGGGCCCATTTACTTATTTAGAGTGAAGGAATAGAGGAAAAAAATTTCGAATGGTCGATTACGGCTACTTCGACCATCGAATGGGCTACTTCAACCTTCAACTTCGAATCAAATGATTCGAACTAAAAATCATTAGACTATTCGACCATTCGATAGTCGAAGTACTGTCTCTTTGAAAAATTCTTTGACCCCCCCCCCCCGAGTTCGCCACCTAAAACCTACCAAGGCCAATGTTAGCCTATGGGGAAGGTCCCCATAGGCTAACATTGGCCTCAAAGGAATATCCTTCGATCAATGGATTAAAATCCTCGAATCGTTCGATCGAATGACTAAATCCTTCAAATCTAACGATTATTCCTTAGATCGTTCGATCGTAGGAATATCGCAAAATCGATATTCGAAGTCGAAGGATTTTACTTCGCCGGTCGAATATCGGGGGTTGATAAACCCTCGATATTCGACCCTAGGTAAATGTGCCCCTTATTGGCAAATTCACTAAAGGGTGAATTTTCGCCGGAGTAGGCTTCGCCACACTTCATGGCACTTCAGAAGTTAATTCGCAGTGCATATGCTAATTAGTCAAAATGTGATGTTGCGTCTCGGCAGCCGAACGCTGGTGAAGTTTCACTAGCGTAAATTTGTCAGCGCAAGCATTTCATAGTTATGTTTTGGTAGCCGAGGATGAGTAGAGTAATACAGTGCTTTATTAGCAGGCTCATGCAGCCATTACACAACAGCAAGCAACTCTAACACCACAAGCTGTATAGAAAGTATGCACAGTATAAGTCTTGAGCACAGTGACATCTACAGGCCATTTGTATAAACACCACAATTGTGAACTTTCGCTAACTTTCATTTCTGCATAACGAAACTTCGTTAGTAATCTGAATAATTTCATAAGGGCAGGTAAATATAGGTCATATATACTGTATGTCTTTATTAGTGACTTATTATTACACATGTTCAAGGAAGCAAAATAAAGACAAAAGAGATGCTCTAATGCCCTAGACATGAGCCCACCCTAAAACAAATGTGACGTGAGCTTCAAATGGTAAATAAATAAAAAAAAATATTAAAACAAAAATATGTACCGTATAAGCCGAGTTTTTCAGCCCCCAAAATATGCTGAAAAACTCTACCTCGGCTTATACTCGGGTCAAGCGCAAAAAACAGTCGCCGGCGTCCAAGAATAGTCTCCAATAATATTCGCCGGCTTCCAAGAATGGTCGCCACATCCAAAAACGAGACGCCAGCACCTCCATTGGCAGCAGAAACCCTCAATTTTTTGATTGAAACTTACCAGAAGCTGCTTCATTTCTCACCCTAGGCTTATACGCGAGTCAATAAGCTTTCCCAGTTTTTGGAGGTAAAATTAGGTACCTCGGCTTATACTCGGGACGGCTTATACTCGAGTATATACGGTAAACGTTATTACTTTTAAACACAATCCCACTTTAAAATATCAAATAATGCCATAATTAAGTTTTTTTTTTTTTAAGTTTCTTTTACCTTTTTGGCATACAGGAATTTGTCACTGACATAAGATTGAGGAGGATGTAACTTCATCTTATAAGTTCCCCAGGTATAACCTGGCAAAGGAAACTGGTTGAAAGGGATAACGTACTGACAAACTTGCTGAGTAACGATCGATCGTCTGAGCGAAAATCCGCCTGGCGAATCTTCGCTAGCGATGTACTCTTTCACTAGCGAATTGTCCGCTACGACTATTTGTAAATTGCCAATGTCCCTGCAGATTGGATTTCTGCTGAATTTTCGCAAGCAACTTCGCCCCTTAGTTGGGCTTCTTCTAAGCATCTTTTTTTTATGATTTTAAAATGATTAGCCTTACCATCCTATCCCTACTGAAAATTATATCTGGATCTCGGGGTTCACTGACCCCAGCAACCATAAAACTGTTTGAAGTCCTGGATCATTGCTGCTATTGACAAGCTTAAACTTTAGGCTGGTGCAATAAGTTCACTATATAAAATATGGCATTTTTAGTAGGGATGCACCGAATCCAGGATTCGGCCAGGATTTCGGCCTTTTTCAGCAGGATTCGGCCGAACCGAATCTGAATCATAATTTGCATATGCAAATTAGGGGCAGGGAGGGAAATTGCGTGACTTTTTGTCAGAAAACAACGAAGTAAATGTTTTCCCCTTCCCACCCCTAATTTGCATATGCAAATTAGGGTTCGGGGTTCAGCCAAATCCAAAAAAGTAGATTCGGTGCATCCCTAATTTTTAGCCATATTCATTTTTAGGGTTTAGTTCTCCTTATCAAAATTCGTTTTTTTAAGTTAATAAAAGTCAGACGAAACTAGAATCCACGATTTGACCTTATTTATCATTAAAAAAAAACCTTGATAAAATTGGTTTGGGAAAAAAACTGAAAAGGTTCGGGTTTTTGCAAAAAAAAAAAAAAAAAACAATAACCTCCAAAATTTTTTGGTTTTATGCCCAAAACGCTCAAATGTTTAGTGAAGTCACTCGAAACCCCTAATTTTTTTTCACGTTTCTGGCGCAGACCTTGATATGTTCAAATTTGAAATGGGATCTTTGCCATTGACTTCTACAGCTTGAAGATGGAGTATTTTCGGATTCTGACTCTTAGCAGCCCTCGGGGTATAATAAATCACGAAAAATGAGTTTTTTTTCACTAAAAATTCGGATTTTATAAAGGGAAAAAAAAATCAGATTTTTCAAGTTTTTGGAATTAAATACCCCCTTGTTGTAGGATTAATTATATCTATAAAATCATATAAACATTAAATAAACCCAATAGGCTGGTTTTGCTTCCAATAAGGATTAATTATATCTTAGTTGGGATCACGTACAAGCAACTGTTTTATTATTACAGACTAAAAGGAAATAATTTTTAAAAATTATTAAAGATTATTTGGGTAAAATGGGGAGGCGCCCTTTCTGTAATGCTGAGCTTTCTGGATACCGGGTTTCCGGATAATGGATCCTACACCTGTAGTAAAATGTTTAACACCATGTGATTGTTGCTGGTCTGCCCAACAGTGCGGCACTGAGCCCGTACCCACGTTCCATTAGCCATAATCCTGATTATAATACATGCTTAGGGTATGGGATAAAGTGGAAGAAACAATCAGCAGGAATATTAATCTCCCTTTTCAGACTGCAGAGCAGGGTAATGTAATATACGTACAGAAAGCCAAGAAGGGAAAGGGAATCATTTACATATAAATAGTTTTACAATATAGGTCAGGAGTCAGCCATGGTCAGGCTGATGGATGAGGTTTGCAGCTGTCTGCTTTGATAAATACACTCCTGCACCTGCAATGTGATTACTGCGAAAAACGACTGCGCTACTGACGTGTCCAGCTGCATGCTAAAAGCACGGGTGCCCTGCTCCTGATGGCAACATTGCCTTGTACCCGCAACAGCCTCTCTGCAGTTATATTGGGTGATCTAAGGAAAAGGCATTCTCCATACATTGTTTAAATAGGCAGAACTGGCAGTGCAGAGAACAGCAAGGGACAGATACTTCTTATCGGTTGCAATCATATTGCTCATTTTAAGGGTTTTATATCCTCTATATAAGCTCAGCATGTTCTAGAATGGCTTTTAGCAGCTCTGCAGCTGGTCTTTATTTTTACGACTTCATGACTGATTTGCCTTCCTATTCCAGGTTTTTGTATCTAAAAATTGAAACATCTGCACCTTTTGGATTTAGCTAAGTGTCTGACGGCAGCTACGGTCACTTTTTTTCATGTATAGGCTGACTGAAACTGCCGTCCTAGTCACAAACTGTCAGGTGCCTATATAGAAAATACAGCCATGGTGCAGGACTTCCTTAATTTGGATCTTCATGCCTTAATGGCTCCGTAAAATAAATTTAAACATAAAAAAAAAAAATTGTTTGTATAGAACAAAAAACCCGAATCCGAAAAAACCCGAATCCAGGATTCGGTTCGGGGTTTTTTTTAGCAGGATTCGGCTGAATCCTTCTGCCCGGCCGAACCAAATCCGAATCCTAATTTGCACATTAGGGGCGGAGAGGGAAATCGCGTGAAAGCTGAATCCTTCATGAAGGATTCGGGGGTTCGGCCGAATCCAAAATAGGGGGTTTGGCCGAATCCAAAATAGGGGGTTTGGCCGAATCCAAAATAGGGGGGTTTGGTGCATCCCTACCACAAAACGAATGAAACTTTTAAATGCTAAGTCTTTATTGAGAAATAACTTTCCAAAACTCCGCTTGTGCTTCTCTTCAGAAAAGGCGTCACGGCGAGGATCCATCATGTATCGCTCGATTTCTCCTCCCTGGCTATCTCCTATAAGGAAAGCAGGGAGGAGAAATCAAGTGCCGCACGATGGATTGCCTTTTCTGAAGAGGAGCGTAAGCGGAGTTTTGGTAAGTTATTTCTCAATAAAGACTTAGCAATTTAAACGTTTAATTTGTCCTTGTGTTTTTTTTTCCGTTCTATACTAACACATTTTTTTATTAAAAAAAAAAAAAAAATATGACGTTACTGGTCCTTTAAGGGGCAGATTTATCAAGGGTTGAATTTCAAATTCATGTAACTCCCATCCAAATTTTTAAAAATCAATTTTTTTTTTTAATTCGAATGAATAAATTCAACCTGAAAACTCGAATCGAATTAGAATCAATTTGATTTGAGTTTTAAAAACTCGATTCAAGTTTTTTCTCCTAAAAAAAAAAAAAAAAAAATCGAATTCAGAAGGCTGCAAACAACTCCCAATTGATCCCTGGACGTTTCCCGTTGACTTAAACAGCAATTTGGCAGGTTTAAGGTGGGGAATAGTCGAATTTGAGTACTTAAAGGGCTAGAAAGAGTATGATAAATCTGGAAAATTGAATTAGAATATTTAGAAAAACTTGAATTGTGAACTCTAGTCGAATTTGACCATAAAAACCCAGAAAATTAAAATTTTCAATTCGACCCTTGACAAATCTGCCGCAAAGTCTACTAGAGAATCATATAAACATTAAATAAACCCTACAAGATAGTTTTGCGTCCAATAAGGATTAATTATATCTTAGTTGGGATCAAGTAGAAGCTACTGTTTTATTATTACGCAGAAAAAGGAAATAATTTTTAAAATAATTGGGTTATTTGGATAAAATGGAATCTGTGGAAGACGACCTTTCCGTAATTCAGAGCTTTCCTGCCAAATCCATCTTTTTTTTTCTCTCTCTTTTTTTATTTTAATTGTGCTTGTTTGCGCAGTTAATTAACCTGAGATTTCTGAATGCTCTCTGATGGTGACTTGGGGGGGGGTTAAGGGTTTTGTTTTCAGAATAACATTGGACCTTTGTCTGTTTGCTGTGAGTTGCCGGCTCGCTGTGTTTTAATTTCTCTGCTGCTCTCAAATCTGGTTGAAATTGCCAGCCAGGTGCCAAAAATAATATTTGCTCCGAGGGGAGAGAACCTGTAACACACCCTTGGTTGGCCGTGTGGGAAGTGGCTGTTGGGGAGGCAGTAAACCCAGTTATAGGGTAGGGTAATAATGGCTGTCTTGGGCGGGGGGGGGGAGGGGCATAAGCATGGACACTATGCAGGTATTGGACCTGTTATCCAGAATGCTCGGGACTTGTTTTGTTTCTAGGGATGCACCGAATCCACTATTTTGGATTCGGCCAAATCCTTTGCAAATGGCCGAATACCGAACCAATTCTAAATCCTAATTTGCATATGCAAATTAGGGGTGGGGCGAGGAAAATTTTTTTTTTAATTCCATGTTTGTGACAGTCACGTGATATTCCCTCCCCATCCCTGATTTGCATATGCAAATTAGGATCCAGATTCTGTTCCGAATCCTGGATCCGGTGCATCCCTATTTCTTTCCAATAAGGATTAATTATATCTTAGTTGGGATCAAGTTCAAGCTACTGTTTTATTATTACACAGAAAAAAGGAAATCAATTTTAAAAATTTGTATTATTTGATTATAAATGAGTCTGTGGGAAATGGCCATTCTGTAATCCAGAGCTTTCTGGATAACCGATTTCCTGCTAACCAATGCCTGTAGTTGCTAAAAGTACTATTTATGCAGAATTGCATTGTATAAATTGCTATTGATATTTCGGGGGCCCTCTAGCTAAGACTGAACTATCATTCCCCCCAAGCAGACAAATGTATCTCCGTACAATTAATGGCAAGTTTTCTTGCCCATTCACATTTGCAGCGTCTAGTGACAGCGAATGGTTTCATTACAGTGTGGCAGGAAACCGCAGCGGGGAAGCAGTTCTGAGCGTTTCTCCATGGAGACGGGATATTTGATTTTTTTTCTTTTTTCTGATCAGAATGATAAAATTACATTTTGCTAGGATACAAAAAAAACCAAGGTTGGAGCATTAGTTAGTGTGTTGCCATGGAAACGAGATAAAAAATACATTCTGCTCTTCAGGTGGAAATGGAACATTCTGTGTAATCGTTGGCTTCCTTCTCCGAGGGGAATGAAAAAGTAACAAGCAGATAGTGTGCAAATAAAGTACCCCCTTTTATATAAAATATAAGGATATTATAAGTCACCGAGTGCTTTTATACAGGTCATGGAACTCTGAGGTTACTTTTAATATCCTCATATTTTCCAACCAGGGGTAATTTATAACTGATGACATCACTAGTCACCGTTTATAAGGATGTAATTTATATCATATTCACAACTCTTGTGTATTATATAGTGAATAAAGTACCCCCTTTTGTAAAATATAAGGATATTATAAGTTACCGAGGAGTTTCATGACCATATAAAAACACGAGGCCGAAGGCCGAGTGTTTTTATACAGGTCATGGAACTCCGAGGTAACTTCTAATATCCTCATATTTTGCAACTGGGGGTACTTTATTTATTATAATACACGAATTTCAGTGAGTCATGTGACAGAAATGACATCAGAACTCACCGTTTATAACTGATGACATCAGAACTCACCGTTTATAAGGATATAATTTACAGGATATTCATGGCTTTTGTGTATTATATAGTGAATAAAATACCCCCTCTTGTAAAATATAAGGATATTATAAGTTACCGAGGAGTTTCATGACCATATAAAAACACGAGGCCGAAGGTCATGGAACTCCGAGGTAACTTCTAATATCCTCATATTATTTATTATAATACACAAATTTCAGTTAGTCATGTGACAGAAATGACATCAGAACTCACCGTTTATAAGGATATAATTTACAAGATATTCATGGCTTTTGTGTATTATATAAAAACACACACTCGATTGATGTTTTTTTTTTTTTGTTTGAATACATATGGACATGCCATCATTTGGGGCCTGACAGACAGGGCAGATATAACACACCAATGGAGGAGATGTTTTTTTCTTAGTATTATTGGCTATAAGTTAGGAGGTATTGGTCTATCCTCTGCACCGCTTAGAATGGGTTTGTAGAGCCTCCATCATATTGATTCTGCTGAGCCTCCAATGTAGTCTCACTGAACAGCCCAAGGATTGTAAAACCGTTCTAGAAGCTGTCTCGGTTTGCTTATAATAGCAGCTGCCATATTAGCTTGCTGTGACATCACTTCCTGCCTGAGTCTCTCCCTGCTCACTCATAGCTCTGAGCTCAAATTACAGTAGGGAGTGGAGGAAGGAGAGCAGAGAAAACTGAGCATGCCCAAGCCCAAGCCCTGGTGGTTAAAGCTAAAAACAGGAAGTCTGATACAGAAGCCCATGACTACACAATAGAAGGAAAGAAATGCTGTGTTTTTTTAACAGAGGACTCATCAGCATTTCTTTGAGGGTTTACTGGTGTATTTATATAGACATTTCTTATAAAGCTTACTTAATTTTAGCTTTTCCTTCTCCTTTAAAGAGCTGGATCATTACTGTTGCTGCTGGCTGGTCTGTAAACAAGTGCAGATTTTGTTGCAACTCCTGCTCCTTTCCCCTTGCTTGAAAGGATAGTCCCTTATATTAGTGTGCCCCCCTTATTAGAACTGAGGCTGAGATGTAGTGGGTGAAATGTAGTTTGTGAACCCCCAGTTTTGCAGAGATGATAGGCAGTTACTTATGATCAATTTTTTTTGAGAAACAGATGTATCATAATGGAATATTTTATCCAGCATGATAATCTTTTCTGTATGTTTGTTTTCTCATTTTTGTTTTCTTGTCCTTCTCCCCGGGCTGTAGTTCCAGCGCTGTTGCAGGTGATTTATAGCTTGGAATGTAAAGGGCTGAGAGATTGATGTGCATTGACCTCTAAGAGGTGGTTGCTATGTTCAGCCTACTCTGGTTGCTGTTGCTAAGGCTTCGCCGCCCTGAGGGGAACTCTGATGCAGAAGGCTCTGTGTCGGCTTTTTTAAGGGCTGTGTGACTGGAGGATGAAATAAGTCAGCGTGGTGGAAATCCACTAAATCATACACGTGCCCGCATGTGAAAAATATATATAAAGCAGGGGATGCAAGAACAAAGTCTCTGGCGCTCACAGCTGAAGCTTGCTTGTCCTAGTTCTCTCTTTATAAGGGGCCACATGCGAGCAGACGAGAACAATGTTATATAGTTACTCTGCTCCTTTATAGGAAAGAGATGATGAGACATGTGTGCCCTAAATGCTGGATATTGGGTCCAAGTCATGGTGAAAGTGACGTCACAAGCATACTTGGTTCATTGTGGCGTCACTTTTACCAACGATATTCTGGGCAGCACTGGACCAGAATACATCCCTGGCTACACCCGGCCTTGCATTTCAAATGGAATGATTATATTTGTATTGAAAACAGTAAGGGTCATTTTCCAACACAGTGTGCAAAGAGCAAGATCGGACGCAAATCGACATTTTCGTTTTTACTCATAATGCAGCATCTCCCCCATAATTCCATTGTAATTGTGGCCATGCGTTAAATCTACTGCCCTTGCTCCAGATACATCCAATAGGGAGCAAGTTGTAGTTACAGAGAGGGGGTTGCCTCACGCATTCAAAATGGCGATTTCATTCGATTCACTGGTGCAAGTCTGCTCCATCTGTTGGTGCAATCTGCTTTACCAAAACTGGAGCAGGGGTTTCGATTCAGGGTAGCATTAGTTGCATCTTACATCACAAGAGGCAGGATGGACAATGGCAACCATGTGGAAGTGCAGGAACATATTTGGGATGCTAGTGATTAATGGTACAGGTATGGGATCCGTTATCCAGAAACTCATTATCCAGAAAGCTCTGAATTACAAAAAGGCTGTCTCCCATAGACTCCATTATAATTAAATATTCCAGATTTTTTAAGACTGGTTTCCTTTTTCTCTGTAATAATTAGGGATTCACCGAATCCAGGATTCGGTTCTGGATTCGGCCAGGTTTCAGTCTTTTTCAGCAGGATTCATATTTTTGAATATGCAAATTAGGAATCGGTTCAGTATTAGGCCGAATCTTTCACCAAGGATTCGGGGATTCAGCCAAATCACAAATAGTGGATTTGGTGCATCCCTTGTAATAATAAAACAGTAGTTTGTACTTGATCCCAACTAAGATATAATTAATCCTTATTGGAAGCAGAACCAGCCTATTGGGTTTATTTAAAGTTTACGTGATTTTCTTGTAGACTATATTATCCAGAAAATCCCAGGTACCAAGCATTTTGGATAACAGGTCCCATACCTGTGTCAATATTCACACCCACATGTGCATGTACCTTTGTAAGTGACCCCAGGAAATTTTGATGTTGCTTAAGGGTCAGGGCACACGTTTAGATTTGGGGAGATTAGCGGCTCCTGTTCAGGGCGACTAATCTCCCAGAACTGCCTCCCGCCGGTAAGAATGTAAATTGCAGGAGGGATGGCACTCAGAGCGCTTCATTTTCCGAAGTTGCCTCACAAGGTTTTTACTTTCCATTATTAGTTTTTTACTGTTTTTCCAAAATCTTACTTTAAAATTGAATTTTCGTGTCTCTGGTGTTTGAGTCTGGCAGCTCAGTAATTCGGGTGCAGACTCTGTTACAATTTTGCATTATTTAGTCGATACATTTCTCAGCAGCATCTCTGGAGTATTAGCAACTATTGTATCAATTCTAACAGCTGCCTGTAATGAAACCCAGAAATTCTGCTCAGCAGGGAAAAGGGTCGGCGACCCCTCCTCCCAGAGCTGCTTTAGAAGGTATAAAAATGACACTTTACGCTTAAATATTAGAAAAACGGGGACACATAGAAAATAGCAAGTAACTGGAAAAAGTCGTTATTTCTAGTTCTAGTTGTTTGAATGTGAACAACCCCTTAAAGACCACGGAGGTCACAGATCATTTGTAAAAACCCATTGCTCACATCACTGCAGGATTTTGAGCCCTTGAAAGAATAATTAGCAAACTGACGTGAAAGCTTAGCAAGACAAATATGTACCTTTCTGAGAACGGAGTCACGGGAAACCGCTTTGTGTGTAATATTTCAGGGGTTTTATACATATTCAAGTGCATATATCAGAATATAATATTGGTTAGATTGATTGCTTTGAATTAAAGGATGATCTGTTTGGAACTATGAATATACAGTATATATTTATCAGCTGATTATTGGTTCCTGCAATCCATTCCATAAATCGTTTTTGTTTGGAGCGGAGATTATAAACATTTTTGGATTGAAACCTCCATTTGTGGTCCATTGTTTGGCGGGGCCTCCCTTCCCCTAATAACAGGGTTCCGGATCTGTGTAAACACTACTGTATAACAATCCCCTTCTGCTATAGTTCCAGGCAAATCCAAGGCAGAAAGTTTTCATTCACCCCCACATTGTGTCCTAATTGGACCTCGGGCTGGTCCCACCCTATCCTCCCTAAGGGGGTCCAGCTGCAATGTGAGCTTTAGAGCAACCAAAAACCTTGATTTATTCTAATTTGTAGCTGAACACAAAATGAAATACAATCTGTGCTTTTACGAAGGAGTAGATTCCCTGCCAGGGAAACCTTTTCCATCCAAAATAATATCCTTACTCCCTCTCTCCCTGTCAGTTTTTATAGCAGGCTCAGCCATTGTCTGGACAGGCTGTTTTTCCCCCTGAAGTTTTGTATGATGACAAGTATTTCATAATAATAATAATGGGTGGGTTTTCTCCTTTGCCACGTTAAAAGTGTATAAAAAACATGCTGAATAGATTATTGCATTATTACAGTACATATTGCATGGCTGCACTCCGTATTTACATTCATAGCTAATCAACTAATGAGAGTGTAGATTTAATAGTCATGTGGTTGGTTTAAAAGGTAAACTAAAGCTTAACAGAGAATTGTACTAGAAATTCTACCCTTATCCTGTGGGCTTTAGTACCAGACCTTTAGGGCAGAGACACACACTCAGATTCGGGGAGCTAAGCAGCCTGGTGACAAATCTCCTTTTCTTCGGGGCGACTAATCTCCCCGAACTGCCTTCTCTCCGGCTAGAATGTAAATCACCGGCGGGATGACATCGGAGGGATTCGCTTTCCGAAGTCGCCCGAAGTTTCCTCATGAGGCAAGGCAGGCAAACAAGGAAGGCAATTCGGGAAGATTAGTCGCCCCGAAGAAGAGGAGATTTGTCACTGGGGGTCTAATCTCCCCGAATCTGAGAGTGTATCTCTGCCCTAAGTAGGGAAGATCTGTGCCTCAAAAGATGTAGCTCCCCGTCTTTTATGTTGTGGTCAGTTGTGTGAACTTAGGAACTGACTCAGTTCCAGCATTTTTCTTTTAAGATGGAGTCCGTGAGAAGAAGAGTCAGAAGAAGGCAAATAATTCAAAAACTATAAAAAAAAAAAAATGAAGGCCACTTGAAAAGTTGCTAAGAATTAGCAATTCAATAACATACAAACTGTATTTAATAATTAGCCCAGTAGTATCTGCTTCTGTGACAGATAAATCTTGATGATGTGTGACGACCCCTAAGCTTAGCTTCTCAGCAGCAGCCCGGGGCACACTGAGCATGTGCAGTGCCACTGACACTCAAAAGATGGCCTAACCAGATGGGGAGCTGCTATGAGATCGTTACTGTATCTTGACTTGTACAGTCATTTCAGTATGTAAAGTACAACATTTGTATTTCTACTGACTTTCAGGCTTATTTTTCATAAAGTTGCAGAGTCATAAATGGTCCTAAGGAGAAGAGGGCTTCATGGGAAGATTTATTGTGGGTTGAAAGTTTAATTTGAGCCTGTCCAAATATGAAAGCTCTTTAACACCTACATTTAAGAGGAGTTTTTGTGCATTAAAATCCAAGGTGCTGCTACCCACAGTCATTTCTGAAGAAGGTCACCTACATACCGTGATCCCCAACCAGTAGCTGGTGAGCATGTTGCTCTCCAACCCCTTGTATGTTGCTCCCAATGGCCTCAAAGCAGGTGCTTATTTTTGAATTTCAGGCTTGGAGACAAGTTTTGGTTGTATAAAAACCAGGTGTACTGCCAAACAGAGCCTCAGTGTAGGTTGACAATCCACATAGGGGCTACTAAATGGCCAATCACAGCCCTTATTTGGCACCCCAAGAACATTTTTCATGCTAGTGTTGCTCCCCAACTCCTTTTACTTCTCAATGTTGGGGATTCCTACCTACATAGTTTTTTTTTTTTTTTTTTTTTACAAAGAAAGAACAAGTATCTCTGCACCGCGGGCTTCGTGCATTGCACTGTGCTGATTTAGATTTCAAGGCCACATTAAGGCCATTCGGTTGAGTCAAGGTTAAAAACTCCTGACCCCGGAGAAAGGGGGGTCTGCTCATGATGTGCAATAACTGAAACAGCGGGGTACTAGAACTCAAGGGGGCAGCCATGGAAAGGTTGTGTATGAGGAAAGAGCCTATGTGTGGGTTGAACATTTAATAAGCTGTATTACATATCACTGGCTGATGCTTCATGCTTTGTTCCTTTTGTGACATTATCTATAAATACCACAGAACATCACCCACTGTGTTTTTACTGTTAATGTGGGAGTACTGCTTCCAATAATGAGTCCAGCAAGTTGGCCTCCATGTTCGGCCTCTACATTGCCACTCCCCGAGGTTCAGAAGGGGGCTGTGGAAGTGGGGTTTGTTATCCTCTACATGCTTGACTTTTTGTTTGGTCATGAACTGAAGCTTGCTTGCAAGACTAGGCATCTTTAAAGGGGAAGTAAAGTCTAGAATACAATATGGCTACAAATACTGTATTTTGTATACTAAACAACATAAACATGAACTTACTGCACCACGAACCTAATCAAACAAATAATTTATGCTTTCAATGTTGGCCACAGGGGGTCACCATCTTGTAACTTTGTTAAACATCTTTGCAAGATTAAGACTGTGCACATGCTCAGTGTGGTCTGGGCAGCTTAGGGATCGTCCTAAACAAAGCTGCTTGCGTTCTGCATGGCTGGGAAGTAAGGCGGGGGCTCCCCCTGCTGTTCATAAGTATGATTGTTTCTCTGCTCAGCAGTTAGGGATCGTCTGACAATTCCTAAATAATATCTGCCAGAAGCCGATACAGCAAGACTGATTAATAATCAGAATATACAGACTGCACTGGGTCCTGTGTTGTCATGTAATCTAATGTGGATTTTGTTTTATACAAACTTTCTCCAACCAGTGGCTGCAGCAAAATAATCCTCCAAATAGAATCCCAGTTTAAATCTGGCTCCATGATCTTTGTCCCTGCAGCTGGAGTTGGAAACAGTAAAGGGGAAGTAAAGGCAAAAATAAAATCCAATACAAATCTCTACACAGTCGCTGACTGCTCTGCAGGGAAACAAAAAAAAAAAAGCCGCTTGAGTTCTGCATGGCTGGGAAGTAAGGCGGGGGCTCCCCCTGCTGTCAATAATTATGATTGTTTCCCTGCAGAGCAGTTAGGGAGCATCTGACAATTCCTATCCACAGCAGTAAATGAAGGGAGAATTTCACTGCATACAGTCAGGTTTCTTATGAAAACGGTACACATTTTTTAATTACATTATATATTAGAGATAGGTTTGTTTTTCATTGAAGAAAGTAAATATGGGATTTTTTTTGCCTTTACATGCCCTTTAATGTATCCCTAGGGTGCAGGTGCTAGAGCACTAAAGGGCGCGTAAGAGTGTTGTGACCTTTACCTCCTGCTTCTTCCTTAACTTGTATAAATGTAGCACAATTAGGAGGCAGGACCTCTATGTACCTCCCTCTAGAGTCCTGCACGGGTCTATTCTGTGCTATCCATACCCAACCCATACCTGCTACCCATAAATTGCAACCCAGATCAAAACACAATTTTCCCCCTCTGATCCGCTACCCAATCATTGCTAGGGTCCAAATTACCCTAGCAACCAGGCAGTGATTGGAAATACAAAGAAATTGTATCCCTTTAGAGCAATCATTTTTTTTCTACTGGGCGCAGTGACTCCCATTTAAAATATGGAAAGAGCCTGAAAAAGACAATTCAAAGATTAAAAATAAATCAATAAAATGAAGACCAATTGAAAACTTGCTACCATACTAAAAGTTAATACAAAGGGGAACTACCCCTTTAAGCCATTCCAGCTCCTCAATTTGGGAACTTGCTCTAAAAAGCTCTAACTTCATAACTGTTTTACTTGAATCCTTTGCTTTATCCTCAATCTCTCCAGGGATCAGTTTCTGTACAAAATCTTAACATTCTGTTTGTTTTGATTGGTGGAGCCATAAATCACGGTTGCCAGAGATCTTTAAATGCGGCTTTCATTCCTGCGAATAAAACTCGCTCCTTGTTCCCCTCTCTTTCTGTTTCTCTTCTTTGGCTCAGATGGGAAAGACACCATGTTGAACACATTAATGTTTCCAACACAACTTCAGCAGAATCCCAGTTATATCATCGATTTATTTCTCATGCTAGCTCCCTCAAAGAGAACCCGAAACATGCTGTATTTCTATGTAGTTATCTTCAATTCTTCTTAAATTATAATATATAATATATGCGCTCTACTTTAAGGGATCCTGTCATTGGAAAACATGTTTTTTTCAAAATACATCAGTTAATAGTGCTACTCCAGCAGAATTCTGCACTGAAATCCATTTCTCAAAAGAGCAAACAGATTTTTTAATATTCAATTTTGAAATCTGACATGGGGCTAGACACTTTGTCAATTACCCAGCTGCCCCCAGTCATGTGACTTGTGCCTGCACTTTAGGAGAGAAATGCTTTTTGGCAGGCTGATGTTTTTCCTTCTCAATGTAACTGAATGTGTCTCAGTGAGACATGGGTTTTTACTATTGAGTGTTGTTCTTAGATCTACCAGGCAGCTGTTATCTTGTGTTAGGGAGCTGCTATCTGGTTACCTTCCCATTGTTCTTTTGGTTGGCTGCTGGGGGGAAAAAGGGAGGGGGGTTATATCACTCCAACTTGCAGTACAGCAGTAAAGAGTGATTGAAGTTTATCAGAGCACAAGTCACATGACTTGGGGCAGCTGGGAAATTGACAATATGTCTAGCCCCATGTCAGATTTCAAAACTGAATATAAAAAAAACTGTTTGCTCTTCTGAGAAATGGATTTCAGTGCAGAATTCTACTGGAGAAGCACTATTAACTGATTCCTTTTGAAAAAAATTTTTTTCCCATGACAGTATCCCTTTAAGCTGTAAATTAGATTTTTGTAAGGAGTGCTTTAGTGATGTCACAGTTATAAACGGTGCTTAGTGATGTTACAATTAAAGGGGTTGATCACCTTTGAGTTAACTTTTAGTATGATGTAGAGCAGGGATCCCCAACCTTTTTTTTATTTTTTTATTTTTTTTTTTTTACCCGTGAGCCACATTCAAATGTAAAAAGAGTTGGGGAGCAACACAAGCATGTTAAAATTCATTGGGGTGCCAAATAAGGTCTATGATTGGCTATTTGGTAGCCACTATGTGGACTGACAGCCTATAGGAGACTCTACTTGGCACTATACTTGGCTTTTATGCAATTAAAACTTGCCTCCAAGCCAGGAATTCAAAAATAAGCTCCTGCTTTGAGGCCACTGGGAGCAACATCCAAGGGGTTGGAGAGCAACATGTTACTCACGAGCTACTGATTGGGATGTAGAGAATGATATTCTGAGTAGGGATGCACCGAATCCAGGATTCGGTTGGGGATTCGGCCTTTTTCATCAGTATTCGGATTGGGCCGAATTCCTTCTGCCCGGCCAATCCAAATCCTAATTTGCATATGTAAATTAGGGGTGGGGAGGGTAAATGCGTGACTTTTTGTCACAAAACAAGGAAGTAAAAAAATGTTTTCCCCTTCACATCCCTAATTTGCATATGCAAATTAGGGTTCGGTATTTGACCAAATCTTTTGTGAATTGTTCGCCCGAATCCAAAATAGTGTATTCGGTTCATCCCTAATTCTGAGACCATTTGCAGTTGGTTTTCATTATTTGTGGTTTTTGAGTTGTTTATTTTTTTTATTAAGCAGCTCTCCCAAGTTTGCAATTTCAGCAATCTGGCTGCTAAGGTCCAAATTACCCTAGTAACCAGGCATTGAGTTGAATAAGAGTGAATAGAAAGATGAGTAATAAAGAGTGGAAATCACTATACATTGGTAGCCTTACAGACTATTGGTTTCAGTGAGTCATGTGACAGAAATGACATCAATGAGTACCGATTATAACTGATGACATCACTAAGCACCGTTATAAGGATGGGGTCTGTTATCTGGAAACCCGTTATCCAGAATACTGCGAATTACAGAAAAGACTCATAGGGGGTTATTTATCAAAGTCCGAATTTATCTCAATACTTTCTGCTACAAACTCCAATCAAATCCACTTGTGTTTTTTAACACTTATTTATTATTACATTTTCCAGAAAATTTGCTTTGCTGGAAAAAAATAGATTTTTACGTTTTTTTCAGATTTTTCATCCGATTTTCACGTTTTTTTTTTTTTGTTTTTTTTTTTCACCTGAAAACTCAGATTTTTGCCCAAAAAAATTTGGGGTATTGCACAAAACCCAGCGCACATCAAAAAATCATTGGATCTTCTCCCATTGGTTTAATAAATTCCGAAAAATTTGTGATTGTTTAAAAGTCCGATTTTATAAAAAAAAAAATCACAATTTTTTTGTGATTTTTGCATTCAGAGTTTAGTAAATAACCCCCTATGATTCCATTTTATCCAAATAATCCAAATTTTTAAAAATGATTTCCTTTTTCTCTGTAATAATAAAACAGTACTTTGTTCCAAACTAAAATAAAAAATAAAATCCTTATTGGAAGCAAAACCAGCCTATTGGGCTTATTTAATGTTTACATGATTTTCTAGTAGACTTAAGGAATGAAGATCCAAATTATGGAAAGATCCCCTATCTGGACAACTCCAGGTCCCGAGCATTCTGGATAACAGGTCCCATATCGGTACTTGATCCCAACTAAGATATAATTAATCCTTACTGCAAGCAAAATCAGCCTTTTGAGTTTATTTAATGTTTACATGATTTTCTAGCAGACTTACGGTGTGAAGATCCAAATTACGGAAAGATCTGTTTTCCAGAAACCCCCAGGTCCAGAGCATTCTGGATAACAGGTCCCATACATTATGTTCATGACTCTTGTGTATTATATATAGTTGTTGATGTTTCTATACTGCTGTCCATCTCTTTCTGAATGCATTGTATTGTGCATATACATCTGGGATCTGTTATCCAAAATGCTGAGGACCTGGATCACCATACCTTGAGTCTGCTAAAAAATAACATAAATGTTAAAAATAAACCCAAGAGGATTGATTTCGAACAATAAGGATTAATTATATCTTAGTAGGGATCAAGGACAATGTTCTGTTTTATTATCGCGAATTAAAAGGGAATGTGTTTTTAAAATATTGAATTATTTGATTAAAAAGGAATCTATGGGAGACAACATTCCTGTTTCCCAATTTTCTGTATAATGGGTTTCCTGGATAATGGGTTTCCTGATAACCGATCATCAGATTAACCCTATAAGAACATATACATACATATACATACATACATATATATATACATATATATATATATATATATATATATATATATATATATATATATATATATATATATATATATATATATATATATATATATATATATATATATATATATATATATATATATATATATATATATATATATATATATATATATATATATATATATATATATGACAGACAGTGTCCCCACTGTGGATACGACAAAGACTCAGGAAGCAGACGGCACTTCTGAAACTGGGGTTTATTGGAGATACTGCTGGTTACACCTAACGCGTTTCGGGAGTTACCCCTTAATGATTAAGGGGTAACTCCCGAAACGCGTTAGGTGTAACCAGCAGTATCTCCAATAAACCCCAGTTTCAGAAGTGCCGTCTGCTTCCTGAGTCTTTGAGTATATATATATATATATATATATATATATATATATATATATATATATATATATATATATATATATATATATATATATATATATATATATATATATATATATATATATATATATATATATATATATACACATATATATATATATATATATACACATACATACAAACAATCCCTGTGTTTAAAGGGTAAGGCATTTTTCAGTAGCAGTAGCACAAAATGTCTTTGTCTTAAATATATTGATAATGGGTTGAGTGCAGAGGACTCTTGTATTTGTCTATATGTATTTTGTGGTCACAGCCTCATTGCACCCCCGCCTAATGATTTTAAAAATTAGTGGTGAGCACAACTTTCCCTTGTTTGTTATAGTTATACAGGAGCAGTGACCAGCTCCATGTTGTAGCTCCCACCCTTCCCAGCTATAGTCAGGTGATCCCACTGGTGTCTAATAAAAGGGCAGCCAAGTATGGAGGTTTACTTTGAAAGCAGCAAGTAAGTTGCAGGTAAAACTTAGTCCCTTTGTAAAATGTATAATGAAGCAATAGAATTCTTAATGAATCATATAAAATTGAGCGTAGGACTGGCCAGATATGGGATGACTTTGACGTAGTTGTTCAGCTTAAATATATTGCAATATATGGACAAACAATCCCTGTGTTGTTTAAAGGGTAAGGCATTTTTTAGTAGCAGTATGCACAAAATGTCTTTGTCTTATATACATATATATAGTATTTGCCACTTATTAGTCAAGTATTATTATAATCCGGAGGAACTGTGAGTTTATTTTGTTGATTTTCATTGTTAATCCACAAAGTAGAGCTCGGACATCTCACTTTCTTGGTCTCTAGCAGTGATTTAGCTGGTTGTCGGATTACTTGGAGAAGCAGCTGAAAGGGACTAGTTCACAGGGAGGTCACCAATTCATTACTGGCTTGCAGGGTGGTAATTCCAGCCTGTGCATGTTCCTTTTGTGCTGCTTACTGAGGCTTAAAATATCCTCTAATTCCTCCGAGAGAATGTAGCAAAAACATCATCACAAGGCTGTCTGGCCTCCCCTCCTTGCTCAGGTTCTGAGAGCTCTCTGGAAATGGGACGGATTGCAAGCGACGCGCACATGATAATGTACCCACATGGTGCGCGGAATGTGATGGCGTTTATTTCGCTTTCAAGGGCTGCTAGTTCTGCGGAGTGACCCAATTCCACATGCTTGTTTACTGTTACGGTGGCACTTAATGATCATGTTGCGTTTTTTATGTATTCCAATTAACAAGATTATTAAGATTATTATTTATCCAGTTGGGAATTTTAGCATCTTCCAGTTTTCCTTAGCAATGAAAAGGCTAAATAGAAAGAGTAACACTAAGGGCAGAGACGCACGGGCAGATTCTGGGGAGATTAGTCGTCTGGCGACAAATCTCCTCTTGTTTGGGGAAACTAATCTACCCGAACCTTCCCACCGGCTAGAATGAAAATCGACGGCAGGATAGCACTCGGAGCACTTCGTTTTTCACAGTCACTTCGGGCGACTTTGGAAAACGAAGTGCTCAGAGTGTCATCCTGGCATAGATTTTCATTCTAGCCGGGGGGAAGTCAGGGAAGGCAGTTTGGGGAGATTAGTCGCCCTGAAGAAGAGGAGATTTGACGCCAGGCGACTAATCTCCCCAAATCTGCCCGTGTGTCTCTGCCCTTATACTCACAGAGTATTGTTGTTTGGTGGACATGGTTGTTGACCCCTAATAACCGGATAGCATTTTATTTTGCATTCTGAATTTAGGGAAATGGATAAAAAAAACTAGGACATTATATAACATACTAAAAAAGTAAATTTGAATGTGAATTGCCGTTGGAAAGTTCTATTTTGTAAAAATATGTAACATTTGCTGATGAGTGCAAGCTTTCCTTGACCAAGGTTGGACAAGGCTGGCAGGTGACTGGTAGAAAACTTGGTAGCCCCTAGCCCTCCAGGATCCCCACCAGGGCTGGGGTAGGGGTTCAGCTTGCTGGGGAATCAACAGGACGGAGGTGTTTGCTGTGGGGTGGGGTCCTTGAGGCAGAGGCTTCCAGTGGGCCACGGACACCCCAGTCCGATCTGATTGCCTGATTACCTATAAGGGCAATGTATGTCTTTCACACAGGGATTGGCTGTTTGTTTGTGGGGTTTCACCAGACTAGAAGATTAGGGTAGATTAGTCGCCCGGCAACAAATCGCCTCTTTTTCCTGAACTGCCTCCCCACCGGCTAGAATCTAGATCACATGCGGGATGGCCCTCGGAGGGCTAAATTTTCAGAAGTCGCCGAAGTTTCCTCATGATGCAACTTCGGAAATTGAAGCGTTCTGAGTGCAATCCAGGTGGTTAATTAGATTCTAGTGGTAGGGGAGGCAGTTCGGGGAGATTAGTCGTCCGAAGAAGAGGCGATTTGTCGCCAGGCAACTAGATCTCCCTGAATCTTCTGGTCTGTCTCTGCCCTAACCGTACAAGCTTTGTTATTTTTTTTCTTTCAGAGGAAAAAAGGGTATTCCCATGTGTAATAGATTTAGATTTGCCTCATATTAAATAAATCATTCCTGCTTCATTTGGCCCACACAGGCCAAATGTAATTATAATTATATAGAATCTATTTGACACACTCAGCTGGTTTAATCTCAGACATTCACTTTATTGTATAATGAAAGATATAGGGTACATTTATTTATACCAGTTTACACCCCCCCCCATAACCTGTAGACAATAGGGTGACATTGCAGCTAAGCCCACAGCAAAACTGTCCACAGAGGCAGGGGTTCCCAACTGCAGGCCCCGTACATACCCGAGCATAAGCCCCAAAATATGCTGAAAAACTCTACCTCGGCTTATACTCGGATCAAGCGCAAAAACGGTCGCCTGCGCCTAAGAATATTCGCCTGCGCCTAAGAATATTCGCCTGCGCCTAAGAATATTCGCCTGCGCCTAAGAATATTCGCCGGCGCCTAAGAATATTCGCCGGCGCCTAAGAATATTCGCCGGCGCCTAAGAATATTCGCCGGCGCCTTAGAATAGTAGCCGGCGCCTTAGAATAGTAGCCGGCGCCTAAGAATAGTCATCCAAAAACGAGATTGAAACTTACCAGAAGCTGCTGCATTTCTCACCCTTGGCAATAAGTCAATAAGCTTTCCCAGTTGTTGGAGGTAAAATTAGGTACCTCGGCTTATACTCGGGACGGCTTATACTCGAGTATACCCAAACTGGGCCACCAAGCCCACATTAGACATGTTGTGTGCCTTTGACGCGGGCGCACCAAATTGGATGCGTGTAGATTTATGCGCCGTGTGCAGTTGACTCCCCCCAGGTCCTTGCAAAAAATTTTGGCTTTACACAGATTCCTTGGCCAAAAAAAGTTGGGGACCGCTGCACTGAGGGACCCGAGAGTTGATCAGGTGGAGGAAATACTGTAGACAGGAGTCTGTGAAATGATTGATAATTTAAATATAAATGGGATTCCTCAGTTCAAGGTGGTGATATCGAATAGCCCTGTCTGCGTTCTGGTTATTTATTTTATTGTCACATAATTGGGAATTCCTGCTCACCATCATTCACCATGCGAGATTATCTGATCGGCTCTTTCTCTTTTTTCCATTAATGCCAAAGCCATTCCTTTTTAAAAAAGGAGGCTCTTGAATATTCAAAAGTGAGATCTTCCCACATTCAAAGGCAAGGCTTCATTGCATTTTAATAATACAGATTAATATGTTTATTACATTTTCTATTAAGGCGTTAATGTCTGTATGGCAGGCTGGCTACCTTCTCCCACATGACATTTCTCCAACCTTCTGATGTATTAAAATCTCATGTTGGACCTGTTAAAAAAAAATAATAAAATAAATGGGTTTTGCAGAACAATGAAATTGAAAGAAGTTTTATTTTATACTTGATGAGTTTACGCAGCTAAGTTACAGGCAAGTACAAGGCACTGTTTTATTATTAAAGGGGAAATTATTGCTCAGAATTGAATTATTTGGTTAAAATGGACTTTATGGAAGATGACCTTCCAGTAATTTGGATCTCAAAGGATTTCTTTACAAGGAATCCACTACCTTACCGCTGTTATTGTTATTTCTATGCTTTCGGGTTTCCCATTTAAGCCATTTTTGCTCAGTTTTCACAGGAATAATCTGCAGATTTTAGCAAAAGATACTCTTTTTGTCTCTTTTCTTCATGAATATTGGATTTAGTTCCGGTACATCACAGTGAATTTGTCCACTTTGGGTGTTCCAGGAAATAGACTAGTAAATAATTCAGTAGGGAACTCGATGCACGTATCGGTCTGGAAAGCCCTCTGTTTATCTTTGTATCACTTGGAGGACGATGAGTATAAAAAAGGTGGCCATAGACGTAGAGATCTGCTTGTTTGGTGATGTTGCCAAACGAGCGGATCTCTCACCAATATGCTCATATTGAAGTGGGCGATATCGGGCTGATCTGATTGTGGGCCCTAGGGCCTAACTTTTGCATTATAATGCATCTGAAACGGGCGGTTGGATCGCGGGACTGCATAAACGCACAGATGCGGCCAACTGTATTTTTTAACCTGCCCAATCAAGATCTGGCCAACTTTTCGGCTAGATATCGATCAGGGAAGCCCGTCGGTTGGCCCCACACACGGGCCAATAAGCTGGCGACTCGGTCTGTCGCAGCCCATGACCCAAACCTCAATCGGCACATTTAGCCGATTGGATCCGCTACCCGACCCGGCCCGCAACTGCCTTATCTGCAACCCAATCTCTAACCCCCCTACCATAATTAATTAGGAAGTGCTGTTGCTGCAACCTGGAAGTGATATAATCAGAAGTCAGAAAAAAGTTTTCTAAAATATAGACAATATAACATAAGATAAAAAATATAGATGAGACCTGCAACCTGACCCTTGACCTGCATCTATTCCTGCATCTATTCCTGCACGCGAAAATCCTACCCACATCCCGCAGGGTACCCAACCCGATGCAGGACCAGTATGGTTACCAGGTGGTGGATTTTCTGAATTCTGAACACCTACAGTACCCTTGATGTAAGGTGGGCTTCAAGCCCACCTTACATCAGTGTGTATGAATCCTGAAGTTCCAGACCCATGATCTCAAGATCTGGTGAGATGTCCTCTTTATATACCAGGAGATGTATTCATTGATGCCTGGTCATCCCTCTATGACATGGCCTTTTGGTCTTTTATTTATGACTTATGCATCTCTACTTCATGGCCAGGTTCGTTACATCTCTACTGGTAATGTAGGTGACAGGTGGTGGGTTCCATTAAAGCAAATAACAGGCCACATAACCAGGTTCGGACTCTTCTCTGTTTGCCGAGGTGAATACACAATGTATACCATGAGCCTTATAGGGAGAATTGCTCCTTGGCTTTATTCCTCATTAGTGTCCTCCTCAGCATCCCTTATTTATATCGCCAAACCACAGCATAGTCCTCTGGAAAATAGAGGTTGAACATGTGCCTATAAAGTGCACATGAATATTTTATAGAACCTGAAAGAATTCTTATTCTTGTCTGGCTGATCTGCCCTTTAATATTAACAGGAAAATTACCTCGCAGAAGGAAGCCAATTGGATTAGTTAATTATACATAAGCACAGCCTTTCAGCTGTACGTCTAATTGAGTTTATCCAATAGGCAATCCAGTCATATCTCTTGCATAAACCATTCTGTACTAAATTAACACATATTTACATATATTTTGCCGCTCACTCTTCTACTTCTTCTGCTTAATAGGATTTCTAGCTGTAATGAATGTTAAGCTTGGAACCAATTATACTGAAGAACCTACTCATAGACATGTGTAGAGCCTAACCGATATGTGTCTAGTGGCCAATCAGATTGGGGGAATGTAGCTTGACACAACATAAATTACATTAGCCTCCCTCTGACAAAAGTACTAAAGGCAAAAGATGGCGTAAGCCAATTAAAGTCACGTTATACCACCCAGTTATGGCTTTAGAAACAATGCCGGCTTTGTATGTATTTCCCCCTCTACGTAAATAAGAATAATCTTGTGTCTGAAAGCCTTTTTCATTTAATAGTCATTTGTTGGTAAAACAGAGCAAACATCACCATGTTGCTTATAATAATTTAACTATAGGAAGTTTTTTTATTGTCGATGAGTGAGGTTACTTGGTATGAGATCATGGCTGCTCCCACTAATTGGAAGGAACACGTCCAGGAAGTGAGGCTTCCTATACAGAGTAAAGTGTGGAGTATGTTTCTCTGAGTATTTATAGAAATGTAAAGAAAATGTTATCCTGTCAGTGCTGTAGATTCTATGATCTGGAGAATTTAAAGGGCTAAAGAGGTGGACTTTTTCAAGATTAACTTTGAGTAGACATTTGCGTTCTAGGACACCTTAAATCTATGTTCTCTATTTCCATCGTGCCAGTCTGGAAATGAAACTGCTATTCAGTTGGTAGTGTTCTAGACCCTTGCAACCAGGCAGTGGTTTAGTTGAAGGTTGTATCACTGCCGAGTTCTCCTCGTTTCCAGGAAGACCAGTCAATGCATGGTCAAGTGGAATATTTAGAATGTGTCTTGCCACATGCATATTTAGGTAAGATTTTTAAACTAGTTCATGAGTTTGATGAGCAAAGTGGGAAGTAAACAAGCCAGGGTTGTAAGTAGACTTAAACTTGCCATACAGGGCAAATTTTAGATATTAACTCGGCCTGGAGAAGCTTATTGGCTGGTGTATGGGATGGAAGCCAGCCCACCAGACTGATATTTGGTCAACAATCAGGACAGGTTTGAATATTATATCCGGTGAGGTGAAGCCCACATTAACCTGTTGATATTGTCCTTGCTTGATGGGTCTCCACTTGATACAATCACCTTTAAACTGGCTATTTGGTAGCTCCTACATGGACCGTCAATGACAAACCTATTTGGCACCTCCAGAAACTTTTTTTCATGTTTGTGTTGCTCCCCAAGCCTTTTTACAGTTGCATCTGTATATTACAAATAGAATAGTGTCTAAACTGTTTTAGATATACAGTCCCAGTTACTTTTAATAGGAACTAATCTACAGAATTTCCCTTTTAAATGCTACAGTAAGTATTCTAATCTATTGTATTTCTTTCCAGGTTCGGTGGATGATGTATTGGATTGTATTTGCCCTCTACACTGTAACTGAAACAATAGCGGATCTAACAGTATCCTGGTAATGTTTAAACATTAATATATCATCTGCATTATTACCAGTCATGACCGACCCACTTTCACAAACACCATAACCTCAAAAAAAATTGTCATTAGCCTATTTAATTTGTCTTGGAACGGGCAAATTTTTTCATATACACATCGTTTTAAAGCTTTATAATAAGCCCCTTTCCCTTATTGCAGCTTTTGTCTCAGGCTTACAGGTAAGGAAGAGTTCATTATGTTGAGGGGTTTGTCTGTGAGGGACGCCTGGTTAAAAAAATACTTTCCCTTCTACCACAGTTGCTAAGAATCAACAGGGTGGGACCCAGTGTAAGTTGAAAGCAGTCTTCAATATTAGCATTCTGTATGATTTGATACAGCATTTACTGAAAACTGTAGGTTTAAGGGGTCATTTACTATGACCCCAGACAAGAGTACAAGAAAAGTACAAGGGCCTGTACCCCAAAGCAGGTAGCTCTGTATTCATGGGGGCAGCCACAGATCTCTGTACTCCAAAATGGTCTTATACTGGCACTTGGCTTTCTTATTTATTTGCCACTTCTCTATTCTAGGTTTCCATTGTATTTCGAACTGAAGATAGCCTTCGTTGTCTGGTTACTGTCTCCCTACACAAGAGGTGCAAGTCTGCTGTATAGAAAGTTCCTTCATCCCCTCCTTTCATCAAAAGAAAAGGTGATGTCCCTCTAGATCTATTTTAGTTATTTTCTCGAGTAGTTAAGATCATGGTGAAAGCAACACTACCTTGTAGGGCTGAAGTCCTGGGCTTGACCCACTCTATCCTGCATGACTGTTTCACTGTATTCTAGTAGGATAATTGTTTTTTGCTTTAGTGTGCATGTAATTATTGCATTATTAGATTGTAAGCTCCAGTGAGGCTGGTGCCAAGGAAAATGATTGGGAAATCTCCTTTAAACACTGTGAATATGTTGGTTCAAATATGGAACCTGTTATCCATGGGATTATTTAAACATGAAATAAAACCAGTAGGATTGTTTTGCCTTCAATAAACATTAATCATACATTAGTTAGGATCAAGTGCAATATATAATTTCTAAAAAATGTGAATTATTTGGTTATAAAATAGTCTATGGGAGATGGCCTTCCCTTATTTCAGAGCCTCCTGGATAATGGGTCCCATTCCCTAAATATAAATATACAACATAAGGATGGCAATTGATCAGAGATAACAAAGCTGCTTCTTTTTGATATTATGACATTTAACACCCAAATCTCCCAGATACTGTGGTTGGGGTTTATTTCTGCAACCAAGATCTAGAGTGGATTCTGATAATAATATAGGGGAATATCTAGAGACATGGATTATTGAGATAGATTAACCATAGGACTTCATACAATACTCCATGGCCACAAGGCCTTGACCTCTTCTACCTTTTTGTCAGGAGGTTATGACACCATAAGTGGACTATGAGAAGGTTGGCCAGCCTGGGGCAATGCTATCTTAGGCTAGATTGTAGCTCAGAGCATCTAGGAGAAATTAAATATAATTATGCATTCACTTAAAATGAAGCCTTTAATAAGAAAAGTCAAAATAATTTCCTTACAAATTGGATTGAGAAGAAGCAAACATAAGTTATTTTTATGCCTTGGGTTATAGTACATGGGCACACGGTGCTTATGATTTTTTTTCCTTTGCTTTTACTGCCTCTGGGTCCAGGGCAGATATCAAAGTGACTTCTGAATCACAACTCTGAAATAATGGAATTCATGTTTAAACAGAGTTTCGGCTGAAGGTTCTGTTCTATCGTGAAAATTGCATAGCTGAATCGGCAGTGTACTTGATCCTTATCCTACAATAAAATCATGGCCCTTTATTTGTAAGAGGAAATGAAGCCCCAGGGGAACAGTACTGGAGTACAAGAGCTTTTGCCAAGAGTTCAGAGGAATGTGTGGACCAGACCAGAGGCAGATGGAAGATTGGCCTACCTCAGTCCATTTAGACCAGTAGTTGTCAGAGTTTCTTGGTTCAAGCACCCTGATTCTGTGGTGAGGTCCCCTCTTAGTTCATAACGGGGTTAGAGATAAAGGAGAACATTGTTGGAACAGCCAGTCAGCCATAGTTTCAATAATATGAAGGACAGAAAATCAGAGCTCACCCTAAATCCCACTCTGAGCTGCTTTCAGTTGTATCTACTAGAACAAATAGGCATTCTGCTCAAGACTCACCCTAACTAGACTTTAGGCTGAACTCCAGCTATAGTTCTGTGCCACCTAGAGGGGCTAACCAATTTGGAAAAGTCTGACTTAGACCATACTCACTTTTTCTCAGATACACCCCTGATCTGCCCTAAACTTGGTTCTTGGTATACTTAAGTTTTTTCCTGAGCTTACGTATTTTTTCACTAATATAGGGGCATTTGGAATGTTGGTAGTTGAGCAACAACTGCCCGACACATTAGTATTAAATGTATCATCAGTATTACAGAATGCCAGAGGTCCACCTATCTTTTAAATACTCTTTGCTGATATTCTTTTTTTGTCAGAGAGAGAGCCCATATTATGTTCTTTGTGAGCCCTGGTGGTAATGTATTCCCTCAGTTTCACAATGTCCCCCTTTAACATCTCAATGTAATGTGTGGGCCACAGGAAGGCTCTGGGATCCAGCAGACGATGCTCCCAAACTTCCGTACTGGTGCACTTGCTTTCTCTTAGCAGTTGAACAGTTGCCTTGTTTATTTTAATTCCTTGGCTTTTTTCCCCTTCGTGCAGGTGCTGGAGATAAAAAGAAAAAAACTTTTTGTATCCAAACTTCATCTTTTCTTTCATTGGATAGTCTATCTTTCTAGTGGATGTATTTGCAGAAAGTGATTCCAGTGGTTCAAGCTGAAAAAAAAATAGATTTTTCGTAGAGTTGCGCTCAACATGAGTTCAATAAATAGGGTTTTTGTTGGACATGCATTGTTTTAGTAAAAAGGCAAATTGTCATGGTGAAGGACAGTGTAACCAAGGGTGCTTTCATTTTGTCTGTATAGGGCACTTACTCATAGTCTCAGTATTATACATGCACAAACGCGTCTGGCTTGTCTCCCTTTCTTAGCATTACTAAGATAGTGGTTGTTGTAGATCTGCAGCAGTGGTTTCATAAGTTTAAGACTCGTGGAGACTAAAAGAGAGGTTGGTAGAACTTACAGATGCAGTTCTGCAGGTTACATGTCTCAGTATAAGCTTATTATACTCCTTATTTTTCAACCCATGTGTTATGTCTTTTAAATGATGATGTCTTATGATGATGTCCCATGTTTTGCCTTGATGTCACGGGAAGTTTGTGCTGATGTTACTTCTGTTTTGCATTGTCACCAGTCCTGTCTTGCATCAAAGCCAACTTTAGTTTCATGGTGGCCTTCAGGTAGGAGATCAGGTTGCATGGATGCAGATAGCCGGTCCCAGGAGGTAAAAATGGTGGATATAGGCCTCGGTACCTAACACCAGCCTTTCTCTCCACCAGGCTGATCTTTCCAGCCCTTCCTAGCTTCAACGTTTAATGCATGGTGGTCCATATTATGGAAAGATCTCTTATCAAGTAAACCCCAGGCCCCAAGCTTTCTAGAATTTCCATTTGATTAGTACTGAAACTCTTAATTCCATGCTTAAATAAAAAGGGGGCCAAGTCCCAGATCATTCTTTCCACAAGGCTGATCTTTCCTAGCCTCAACTTTTAAAGCACGGTGCTCCATATTATGGAAATATTTATTTTCCATTTAATTTGTACTAAAACTCTATTAATTCATGCTGAAATAAAAAACAACTCCATGCATGGTTTGTCACGCTAGTTTAAATATGAGCGGCTGCTTTAATAAATTAATACCCAGGCATGGCAGATTGTCAACGCCCGAGACTTGGCCTGAAATCCAAAGTGACACATGTATCCGTTGCACCAGTTCTCTTTGTTGGTGGCTTGTGCTAGCCACTTGTTTTATGTTGCGCACATGCTTATGTATATTTTATATGCCTGTGTGTAACAACAGATGATCCTTGTTATGTTTCAACAGGAGATTGATGACTATATTGTGCAAGCCAAGGAAAAGGGCTATGAGACGATGGTGAACTTTGGCAAGCAAGGGTTGAATTTAGCTGCTAACGCTGCCGTGACTGCTGCTGTAAAGGTAAAATGATAGTCTACTAATTTATCATGCTTAAAGGGGAAGTGAATGCAAAATGTATATTTTTCATGAAAGATTGTAAGATTTCATATAATCCCAGAGCTGCCATTTTGGTTGATGATTTTTCCTGACCTAGGGGTGGAGGCACGAAGTAAATGCATATGTGTTATAAGATTTAATTGGATATTTAATTCCCAGTCCTGCATTTATTTATTACGTTGTTCTGGTCGTCTGTTTGGAGATTTTGGTGGCTCATCCCCTGGCAATTCTGCATTCCCAGAAAATGATGTGTTGGACTGGTTTTAAGTTAAGCAGTTATGTTAAATGAGGTCATCCTTATACATATCAGACAGTTCTTTTTATCCAAAAGTCTCAATATCCATGTCAGCCATAGTTATATGCATTAAGCTGGGCCATCTTAATCTAGTCTTACCTACGGATTCAGATTTCTGCATCTGAGACGGTTCTCCTCTGCGCATGGTCTTCCATTATGGGTATTGAAGAACCTTCCAACACAGTACTTCTCACCCTATAGTCTTATCTACTCAGCCCATGGTCAGTAAGTCAGACACTGCTGAGTCTATTTATTAACTAATGAGCTATTTCTTTACAGTCCACAGTTTTTTTTTTTTTTTTTCTGAACTAATTCTTTTCAGTTCTGAATTTGAAGTACAGAATTAGTAGTATTATATATGAGTATGAACCCATACTCTTACCCACATAGTCAGTGCTTCTTAGCGCATAGTTTTAAAAAAACTAAATCAATCCTTCTGAGCCTGCGGTGTAATCTACAGTCAGTGCTTCTTAGCCCATAGTCTTTGTAAGCCAGTCCTTTACACTGAATCAGTCCCTCTAAGCCCATAGTCCTTCCTTCAGTCTAATCCAAGGAGCCAATCATTTTTAGCCTATAATCTTGACCTCTTAGTCAGTCCTTCTGAGGCCATTGTCTTAAGGTGGCTGTACATGTAGAGATCCACTTGTTTGGCAAAGTTGCTAAATGAGCGGATCTCTTCCTGATATGCCCAACTTGAGGTTGGATATAGGGCCTAACGATTGGGTCACCGTGACGGTTTGCTTGTGGTCCTCGATCCAACAATATTTTAAAGCTGGGTGATCGACATCTGTCTGATTTTCACCAGATATCATTCGTGGAAGCCCATCAGAGGGGTCCCAGACACTGCCCAATAAGCTGCCAATTTAGACTGTCGGCAGTTGATATCAGCCCGTTTATGGGTAGCTTTACCCAAGCAGCTCATCATATGTAGCCCATAGTTTTACCCAGTGCCTGTCTACTTTGAGTTTTCACATTAGTTTCCCAATAAGTATTTCTAAACATTAGATTAAAACAATTGACCATAAATATTCACGGCCTGTTCATTGGGCACGTTGAATGCAGGCTTTGACTGTCCCATAACCTTACTGACTAATATATTTATAATATGCCTGACATTTTTTGAGGGCCCGCACATTACTAAGCATATTTAACTTGCCCGAGTCTCGTTTTTTGTTTTTTTCTCTATTTACAGAGTTGTAGATATTTATATTAATGCGTGCCAACCTTTTTCATGCGTGCCAACCTTTTTCATGTGGAACTGTTGTTAACAGGCAGTTTGGCAGACGCTTTTATTCTATTAAAATGCCTTTTTAAGTATAAAAAAATCTTGTTAATGTTGTAACGAGAGGCCAAAAAACCCAACCCAAAGCTTTTAAAGGGGCGTTGTCATCATGTTATTTTATTGTTTTTAATAAATTTGTTTTACTGTTTAGTGAGGTGTTGTATGGTTTTCAGTAACAGAGTCTCAGTTTTCATAAAATTATATAAAAGTATTATGGTTCCATGTTCTCCATAAGACATTGACATAAAAATTTTCTTCTTTTATTTCTGAAAAAAAGTCTGTCTTTATTTTCTTAAATAGCCATACATGGAAGAGGGTGTTCACAATGTACATGTTATGGACCCTTTCTGCAACCCTTTGTGCCACCATGAAAGGGCAACACCCAAGTTTGCTCTGCTGTAAAGGGGTTATTTATTAAAGTTCGAATTTCTCAATTTTTTCTAGATATATATTTCTATCAAATTCGATCGGGTTTTTTAACGCTTATTTATTATTACATTTTCCCGAAAATTTGCTTTGCAGGAAAAAAATCTGATGTTTTTTTGATTTTCATGATTTTTTTTCAAATTTTTCACCCAAAAGCTCAGTTTTTTGTCCGAAAACTGCGGGGTATTGCACGAAACCCAGCGCACATCAAAAAATCATTGAGACTTCTCCTATTGACTTATGTGCAACCTCTACAGGTCTGAGATGCCGGATTTTCTGATTTGGACTTTTCCATCCTCAGGGTTTAAAAAATTATGAAAAATTTGTGATTTTTTTAAAAGTAAGATTTTTAAAAAAAATCGCAAATTATTCGTGATTTTTGCATTCAGAGTTTAGTAAATAACCTCCAAAATCTTCCTGCAGCGGGGTGAATGTATGGCAAGCCACACAGGACATATGTGCATTCCGTAAAGGCAGGCAGTATAAGAGCCACATAGGTTCTTCGCCTTTGGACTGAAAACAAATATGCCCTCTGGTTTTTGGTTATGCTGCTAGAATATCCATTTATTTCAGAGATTTCTCCATCGTCCATGTCTCTAATGCTGCTGCCAAACGGAATAATCTGGTCTTTCATCCTCCTGAAATAATCTCAAGACAGGTCCTATCATATCTTGTTTTTAAGACAGGCCAGACAAGTTCATCACTAGTTCATAAATAAAAATGTATCGGCTCCTCTGGCAACGGAGAGAACAAAACAACAAAAATAAAAAGCAAAATAATAATGTAGTAGTTTCAAATTAATCCAATTAGACACCATAGGGCACATTTACTTAGCTCGAGTGAAGGATTAGAATAAAAAATACTTCGAATTTCGAAGTATTTTTTTGGCTACTTTGACCATCGAATTGGCTACTTCGACTTCGAATCGAACGATTCGAACTAAAAATCGTTTGACTATTTAACCATTCGATAGTCGAAGTACTGTCTCTTTAAAAAAAAACTTCGATCACCTACTTCGCCACCTAAAACCTACCGAGCACCAATGTTGGCCTATGGGGAAGGTCCCCATAGGCTTTCCTATCTTTTTTAATCAAAGGAAAATCGTTAGATCGATGGATTAAAATCCTTTGAATCGTTCGATTCGAAGGATTTAATCGTTCGATCAAACAATTTTTCGATCGTTCGATCGAAGAAAATGCGGTAAATCCATCAACTTCGATATTCGAAGTTGAAGGATTTTACTTTGACGGTCGAATAACGAGGATTAATTAACCCTCGATATTCGACCAATAGTAAATGTGCCCCCCCATGTAGGGAAATAGTGATATATTCTATTATTTCCCCTTTAAATATTGTTTGACTCTTTCAGACTACGATAGGATATCTCGTGTGCTTTCCCCTTAGACGACCATTAGATCCTTTATGCATGCTTGCAGGATTTCTCCAGACACTTCCACCAGAGTTCGTTAAAGTGCCTACTTACAAGATAGTAGTCTAAAAATTGTGATCTTTGAGCTCCTATAGTGTAATATTGTTTTATTAAAAACTTTTAAAAATATATAAAAATGTTTCACTTACATTTCTTTCCCATTTATAAATACACCCGTAAGCAAGCTTTCTGGCAGGGTTGGATCCAGGATAGGAGTATTGCCGGCGTCCCCCTCTCCTTACCTGCAACTTGTCGTTCCATCTCCTCTGCCTGATGCGTTTCGCTGGTTCAATCAGCTTCCTCAGAGGTATAGGGCGTGTAGCACGTAGTTCCTTTAAAAAGCTGTTCTCGGCTCGTTGCTATGGTAACCCTTCCGCTTTTCGTTACTTTGGGTTCGACTATGCAGTTCAAGAAAAGGATTTTCCGGCTTCCTCTACTGTTCAAGTGACCCGGGCAAACCAAAGACTAAAACTGAAGCATATGTTCCAAAAAGTCCTTCTGTGCTTCGCCTCCTTTCCCTCAAATAAGTCCCGGGGGATTACGGTTGATTATTCACAAATATTATCAAAGCATCACAAATATTTTTATGCATTTCCTGATGTTATACATCTTATCGCAGTTCCAATCTGTAAATAGACTCTCCATTCCATGCTAAAAGATCTTATATGTTTTACCATACTAAGGTTTTTATTATTACCACACTAAGATTATTTTGAAAAGACTACATTATATTGTGCTTTTTGTTGTTTTGTTCTCTCCGTTGCCAGAGGCGCTGATCCGTTTTTATTTGTGAAGGAATTTTACAGTTCAGAGACAGAAGCAGGAGATAACAGGACTAAAAAGGACCCAACTTTTTTCCTCCCTTTTTTTTCTTTTTCAAGTTCATCTCTAGGGCTGGCGTGGGTCTGAAGACCTGTATTACAACACACACACCAAGCAATGCAGTCAGTTGTCCATTATATCAAGTTGTGTGGCCAGCATTGTTTGTTGTAAACTGAAGATATTATATAGCATGATCCAGGCCAAGACTATATCTCAGCAACAGAGACATTTTGCGTATGTTATTTTGGCATTAACGTTCTTTCTACTGCCAAGAGTAGAAACAACTATAGTTTTCTAATATTGCCAACTCTGTACAGAAAATGTTGAATGTTTTCAGCCTGCACATAAATAAAAATGGCAGCTTTGTAGACCTCAAGTGCTTTTCATATTCAGAAGGGATCTCCATCTTGTTTCGGCAGATGTCTTTGAACTGTGACTCCCAGCATGCACTAGCTACTAACTGGCATAGCATGTTTGGGATATGGTTATATTGATGACAATTCTTAGGTCTTCAAAGCTATTCTCCCTAAAATATTTTATTCAAGGCTGTGTAACTGGAGACATTGGCAGCTATACTTCTTCAAGGGATTTTTACGCTCCCCCAAGACCGTACCATTGACCCTTTTTTTTGGGTGACATCAGGGCTTGTTTACCAGCAGGATAGGAGGGCACAAAGAATGGGTGTAGTGTACCATTTATTTGCATTTTACATCATGTCCTTGTTCCTCAACCAATTGTGGCAGGTCTCTGCGCTCCATTTTGAAGCACTCTTGGTCATTGAATGTTGATGCCATAGAAGCTACAATCTCACGTATATGGACTTAGGAAACAGTACTTGAAATATGTGGCTTCGGGTGTTTAGTAAACAATAATACTCCTCTGTCTATTTCCTTTGTTTAAATGTACACTTTTGAAGGTTCAGGGCACAAGCTCAGATTCAAGGAGATAAGTCGCCCAACAGCAAATCTCCTCTTCTCTGGGGCAACTAATCTGCCTGAACAGACAGGATGGCACTCTGAGCGCTTCGTTTTCTAAATTAGCCCGAAGTTGCCTCACGTGTAAACTTCGGAAAACAAAACAGAGTGCCATCTCGCCAGTGATTTACATTCTAGCCTGAGGAAGGTAGTTCAGGGAGATTAGTCGCCCTGAAGAATAGATGATTTGTCGCCGGGCGACTAATCTCCCCGAATCTGAGCGTGTGCCCTGACCCTGAAGGCTTACCACTGTTTCTATTTCGTCCAACAGAGGCCACATGCAAGTTTCCTTATCAGAGCAATCAATATAAAAACAATTTAGTGCTTATTCAAAGTTTAACCTCACAACTAGCAATTCTTCAGGAATCCTTAAGAAGGCTTGTAGTAAAGCAAAAATGTTGAATAAAGATTTGATATATATAATTACATGACTGCATGAATTAACACAAGTGCGCGACTTTGTTATATGATATATCTTCTGCATTATGCTGCCCTTGGAATAAATAATTTCTCCCTCTCTCTCTCTTTTTTTCCCTTCTTGCTGCCCTTGGCTAATTCTATCAAACTTTCCAATCTGTCTACTCTTCTCCTCAATCAAGTGAAGGTAACTGTTCCTTAAACGACTACATTAAATATAGCGTATGCACGCCTTTTCTTATAACAGTGTTCTATATAATGTACTGCTCTCATCTTTTTAGGGAAGCCTCTTCTCCATTTCATGCTTTTTTTCTTGATTTGACATTTCACATTTTCTGTTTTTTTATTTTTTTTACTTGGGCAAGTTCATATTCATTGCAGAAGCAAATAGACGGGCTATTGAAATGACCACATATACAGATTTATTATACGGAAACTGCTTATCAGCCATTGACCCACGTTTTCATCGAGGTACTCTAGAAAGAACAAATGTTGTTTACCGTTTCTGTCCGAACAACAGATGGGGCTTTTATTGGCAGCACAGCATTTTAGGAAGCTTTTTCTGGTCTGTCTGGTATTTGACTTCATGTTTTCTTGATCTTATCCTGTACGAAGGCAACACTTAGATCCTCTAATTCAAGAGCAAAACAGAACAAGGACGTGCACAGCTGTGAGTCAAGTGTGCTCTTAATTCTCTCTGAATATAATGGATGCTGAGACATAAGAGTCCTTTTTGCTTGTAAAGTTACATTCAAGGTGGTTTTGATCTTGTCCTAGAGCTCGTTTTGGTTTTTTTTTTCATTTCAGCTTATTAGTTGGGCGATAAGACTTTGGAGTAGCCATCAAGAGCTTGAATATTATGTTTTATGAAGTTTTGCCAGGCAGAGTTTTATCTGGTGACTTTTAAAACTCCTGCTGAGCAATCCTGAAAAACTTCAGATGCCAGGAAGCATCTGTACCCCCTTAATCTTATTTCTGGCTCCTGAATGTGTAGGGAAGGGTAGAACATTGTCCTGATTGGTGCACTGTTTATACATATAAATAATATGTCTCACTTCAAAACATAAGGAGAGTAGAAACAAATCAACAGCAGGATAATTCAACTTGCTGGTACAGGTATAGGATCTCGTAAACACAATATCCTGAAAGCTCCGAATTACATAGACTCCATTTTATCCAAATAATCCAAATTTTTAAAAATTATTTCCTTTTTCTCTGTAATAATAAAACAGTAGCTTGTACTTGATCCCAACTAAGATATAATTAATCCTTATTGGAAACAAAACCAGCCTATTGGGTTTATTTAATTTTTACATGAATTTCTAGTAAACTTAAGGCATGAAGACCCAAATTACAGAAAGATCCGTTATACCAGGAAAACACCAGGTCCTGAGCATTCTGGATAACAGGTCCCATACCTGTATAATTCGTGATGGGCAAATCTGACCCATTTCGACAAATTTGCGCAACTGCAAATATTTGCCAAAATACATTGAGGTCTATGGGACAAATTGCGGGACACATTTGTGACGTGTAACAAATTTGGCGTCATTTTCATGTCGAAATTTATAATAAGATCACCAAAAATATGTACTATATATGATAATGGCCATCTAGTAAAAGTTCTGCCATATGAAATAATATAATTCCCTATTAACGTGGACTGGTATAAATGTTCATGTCTAAACTTCGTATTACACATAAGGATTTTGTAAGTATTTTTATTCTTGTCTCAGGTGAGGTGTTCTCTTTCAATTTCAAAGGAACAGTGCCTCTAGTGGTCATAAATAGATGCTGCCATTCTGTTGAATTGAATGGATAACTCCTCTCCCCAAGGTATACAAAGTGGTAGCTCCAACTTGTAAATTAGTTGGAAAAAAAAAAAGGCACCTGTCCACTAACTTCAACCTATAAGGGCAGACACTCTGTGATTCGGGGAGATTAGTTGACCAGTGCCAAATCTCCTCTTCTTCGGGGCAACTAGAACGGCCTTTCCGTCAGCTAGTATGTAAATCACCAGTGGGATGGCACTCGAACCGCTTTGCTTTCCACTCGAAGTTGCCTCACGAGGAAACTTCAGGCGCTTTGTAAAACTAAGCTTTCCAAGTGCCATCCCACCGGGGATTTTCATTCTAGCTGGCAGTAAGGAAGGGGAGGCAGTTTGGTGAGATTAGTCGCCAGAAGAAGAGGTTTGTCGCCGGGTGCCTAATCTACCCGAATCACAGTGTGTGCCTCTGCCCTAAACTCCTGCTAGATTAATAGTTGTGAAAGGAAAAGTAAAGAGAGCAACCACTAAGACTAGGGAGTTAAAAAGTATCAAAATGACATTTAAAAATAAAAACCCTAAGGATGTCTTCCCTGGGACTAGACTTCCAGGAGATTAAACTTTTTCTTATTGACTAATTCAGCTGTTTCAACATCTAAAGCAGATCCAGTCCACTAAGAAGTGCTGAGCATCAGAGATGTGCCCATTGTCCTCTCTAAATAAGACACAAAATTCATGTTTGCTAGTATCTGATTTGAAGACCATAAGTGGAAGAGGTATGATTTTTGTCCCAAGAGCAGACACCTTGTGGGCCACTATTATATTATGGGCTGCTTACCAAAGTGGTACCCAGTATCTGTTGATATATGAGCACATAAAAAACTGTACAACTGTTTTGGTTTTACAGTATTTTATTTCCATACTCCATTTACAGTTGTTGAAAAATAAATAACTATGAAAAAAGATATTTGTTATAGTAGAATAAGCCAATGGGATCCCAATCGTGACCCTTTAGAAAAACAGCAAGACAGGAGAGGGGCAGGTTCCACATATAAGTGGGAAAATACCTCCCAAGTGAAAAGGCTGTGGAACTGATCCAGCACTGATGTGCCTGGCGCAAAACAAAGGTACTGTGTAATTGGAAAATGACTCATGTATTTGTTTGCAAATTACTGAAATTAGTCTCTAAATGTCAGGTAGAAGACTGTTATTTTCCTCCGTTCTAGGGTGTCCAAACCTCTCTTGGAGAAACAAAATTAATTGATTATATTGGAGTTCCGGAACTGGGAAGCCGAATAGGACTAAATGCTATTTTTTTTTTCAGGAAACAGCTTGACAAATGTTTTGTAATCAGGCGGAATCCTGCAGTTCTCTTAATCGTTGTACGTAACTATTCTGTTTGACGACTGGGAGTGAGAATTGCTGTTATAGTTTATTTATAAATCCCCAACGTTATATGCGAGGATGTACAATACATATTCAGTGGGGTTGGGGGGGCCGGATGAAATATGATTGTTTTTGGGCATGATGGAATCTCGATTAATCAGATGTTAATCAGCTATTTAAGACTCACCGATCATTGCCGACCCACCAGATCATGTAATGACTTCAATGCTTCCTGGCAACAGTTTGTAGAAGGTCTTGTTTCAACACAATAATTCCCCCCCCATGCATAATGTAAGGTCCATAGAGAATTGATGAAAGTGGAACTTGACTGGAACAACCGTGTGAGCCAGGCCTGATCCCAAACATCATTATCTTTCAGCCAATCCCACCAATGTCTAGTGAAAAGCCACCCCAGAAGAGTTTAATTAGTAAAGAGAGGGCCAACTTCATATTAATGTTCCTGGTTTTGTAATGAGATGTTTGGCAATAGTATGACCATATCATTTTGGACTAGGAAAAATTCACCGGCTCACAGGGAATAATGCTAGCAGGGCGAACACTTGCAAAATGTATTGTGTGATGCAACGTTTCGGGGCAAAACCCCTTCTTCAGGCTACTCCCCCACTGTGCACCAGGGGTGCACGGTGGGTGCAAGTGGAATCTACCATCTACCATATCATTTTGGCCATATCGTGTTTGTTTGGAATCACAGCTTACATTTTTACGGGTATTTTGCAGTCATAGTGCCTTTTTTCACTAGATGTTCATTCTCAGTTTTCTTCTTAGCTTTATAGATACCTTGAAGAAAGAAAAGCCTTGCTCTTATTGAGTTATCCTTTGCCTGTTGCTGGGTCTTGCTCTCCAAGGGGCATTCAGAGCATAAAGTCTCTGCTAGATATGATGTATTTCAGCACTGTAGAGCTCATCATACTGATGTCATAGTTTCATAACTTTGTTTCCTAGAATGCATCACTTTGATACCGCTTCACAAATTATTTTGTTTTTCTTAGACCTTTTTTCTTTACTTTTTATGGGTGTTGCTACTTAAAGCATTGGCTTTTCATATCCAAACATTTGCCACCTTTCTAGTTAGTAGCAGGTTCCATAGGTTTGCTTCTTCTCCGCACAGGACACCTGTAACTGGGCAGTGGCCACAAAGCCTAGAAATTGCAAGGCTGTTGGATTTGAATGCTCTGTTTAACTGCAGACTGCACTATATAACTAAAGTATAATCGTAATGACTCTTATTCACAATGAGTCCACCTTGGGATCTCGTGGCGAGTTCCTTGACTGCATGTTTTTTGAACAAACATGAAGTAACATTTTCTTCTGTTGTAACTTAATAGAGCATAGCATTACCTCTAAACTACAAAATCATTTCAAAGTGCATTCTAATTTTGAGTGATATATTTGGCAATATCTCAAGTTAAACCTACTTTATTATTGAAAGACAGCATTTTCCACTGCATTTTCCCACTTCTCTCTAATGGAAAATTAATGTATTTCTCTACCCGCCATCTCCGACACATTTATGTTTATTCTTTACATGCTTGCTCTTTCCTCAAACCTCATGTAAACTCTACCATCTGTTTTTATCAGTCGCAGAAGCCATAAACCTCCTTCCCACTTGTCTTTATATCCATGGGGCATTGACCCCATGGATATGTCCATACATCAAGTTGGTTGAAGTAGACCTTCAATTTCAATTAGTCTGTGCTCATTAAAAGGGGAAGATCGAGAAATAAGGAAGAAGATGTAGCTCCAAAGACATGTGTTGTGTTTGACAAGATATGGATAACATTTTTGGTACGAATCGGGGGGCTATAGCTGGTTTCTGAGCCTCGCACACGAAATAGATAAGCAGTAGAATGAAAATTTTCATGGAACATGTTTTCAAAGAAAAACGGATCAGTGCAACCTATATGTTTTAATTTTAGGACTTTTTGAGTAGTGGGTTTTTTGGCTACTTAAAAATGTACATATTCCTATAAATTGGTCTCAGACAGATATGTAAACTGCTGAAAGCCACAAAGAATATGCAGACTTTTGATTGGACATTCTAGTAGGCATGTGTAATTAAGGGAGATACTGAGTTTTGCAGCAGGTCAGGTACCCGCGGGTTACCCACAAAAAATTCAGCTAACCTGCAGGTTGATGTTAGGACTTTTGGATGCTTGTTGGCTAGGCAGGCTGCAAATTTCAACTTCATACATTTTTTAAATGTCATTTTTCTGCCTCCACCTACTTCTGATGATCAGTTTGCGGCAACTGCACTTTCTGTTTAATTGTTATCAGGTCACGGATAAGGCAGTTGAGGGTCAGGAAGCAGGTCCAAGCTGGTAAAAATTGCAGGTTGGATTCATTTTTCAGAAATGTAACCCACCCAGGACTCTACTGGCAGGCATTGAAAGCTCATGCTGAAGGGCCGTTGATATGAATAAACCTAGATAATCATCAAAATAATGTGTGTTTGTAGCATGTGGGCACAGTGCCCCCTTACATAATGGCTCGGGTAAAAACAGAAATTAAATACAAAGAGTTCATGAATTACAATGTCTCCCAGATGGATAAATCCTGCACTGTTATAAAATATAAATCCGACGACTGATTTTGTATTTTCACTTGCAAAAATAGATTGCTATTCCATGACCCAATTAGCAATACATAATTAAACACAAAAATGGCATATTTGTTTTTGAGATGAAACCTAAGGTTTCTCGGCTAAAGGGAAGCTTTTCGAAATGGCATTCTCATCGAACAAGAGCGTGTATTGCACAGAGGCAATGGCGGAGGTCTTTTAAGGTCATGAAGATCGTCTGCTGGGAGCTAAATCTTTCCCTCTGCCACCAGACCGTATCTTTATTTCAAATTAAATCTGATTTCGAAATCGGTTTGAAAAAGGCTACATCATAAAGATTTATTACTTTGGGCAAAACTGCTTAAAAATAAATAAATCCCAAATATATGGATTTGCGGTATATTAGCGAGCTATCGGAAACATTTTGTTCTGCTTCACATGCAGAATCCTTCGCCTTAGTGGCATTGCCTTCAGGATTTGAAGAATTACATTGATTAGGCTTTGTAGTTCAATAAGAACAGTCATTTGTAATGAAGACAAAAGTCTTAGAATAGTTATTCACTGTAGAACCACAAGGGCTTTAAAGGGTCAGGGATTTTTCCTCTTGAGGTTTTTATAATGAAAATATTAAGAGTTGAATGTATATTTTTACCCCAAGACTTTGTGCGGCTAAGCTAATGGTTCCTACCCTACCTAACCAGCCATTCTTTCTTGAGCTTACTTTTCATTTCCAATGGGCCTCTTGTTGTTCTGATTTCCCCAGAATAGGGGGAGCCCGTGGCTGATGATGTTTTTGAGGGCATGACCAGTTAAAGAGGGCCTTAAAGGAGAAGGAAGGGCTAAATTTTAGTAAGCTTTATCAGAAAGGTCTGTATAAATACACCAGTAAATCCTCAAAGTAATGCTGCTCTGGGTCCTCTGTCAAAAGAAACACCACATTTCTTTCCTTCTATTGTGTACTCATGGGCATCTGTATCAGACTTCCTGTTTTCAGCTCAAACCTCCAGGGCAAGGGCTTGAGCATGCTCAGTTTGCTACTCCCTTCCCCCCTCCCTCTTCCTCTCCCTGCTGTAATCTAAGCCCAGAGCTATGAGTGAGCAGGGAGAGACTCACGCAGGAAGTGATGTCACACCAATCTAATATGGCAGTTGTTATTCTAAACAAACCGAGAGCTTCTAGAGCTGTTTACTGAGGTATGGTAAAGAATTTTGCAAAAAAAATGTAGTGTTATAGTTTGCACTATTGTGGCTAATCTATTGAATTGCTTCGGTAGCTTTCCTTCTCCTTTAAATGCCGTACTACATGAAGCACAAACTTCATACATAATACATGTCCTGTAGTCTTCACAATCTGAACCTTGTAGCAATATGTACATTATTGTGATATCTTTCCGTCCCTAAAATATGGCCCCATCCCATTGTTTTCAGTAAGAATCCCCTGAATGTTCAAGTACAGAACAATGTCTATACGGGCTGGCTGAATGGTCAGGTATTTCTACATTTTGCCGACACAACAGTGGGATTTTATCTGAAAACAGAAACTGACAGTTGTATGTGAAATCATTGCTTGTCTAACTGTCTTAGATCCCGTCTCCCACCCCCATCCCTAATGGAGTTGCTGACAATAAGCTATAGATGTCATTACTTTTCGTAAAGGTCACCTTCAGAGCAGATGTGTGCTTGGTGCATCTTCCCGAGCAGTGCACTGCTGTGATTTCCTAATCTGACTCCTGACTCCAGATTGAAGATATTAGAAATGGTGCTGTGTATGTTACACTTCTGTCTGGAATGATAACCGCTGATAGACCCTTAAGCTGGTCACACACAGAGTGTGTATTAGACGATTCAGTTGTGTTTTGATGGATGTTGTTTGCCGTCGGTCTGTGTGTTGGACCCTCAGTTGATGGAGCGGGTGGCCTACGTCTGCATGTCCAAGTCAGTCGCTTTAATTTAAATACTTAAGGAGAGACTCTTCTTTATACACGGGGAGCTGGAGAGGTGGGTCACATTTTTGTTTAGGGAAGCTGCCAAATAAAGGCTTTCCACAAAAGAACTTATATAGGAATATATAGCAGTTGGTCTCTTTTTAAGAGCCCAAAACCTGTTCTCCTATGCATTCTTATCCAAGGCCAGTTGGAAAGTGACTCCACATTTCTGGGGTTATAGAAAAGGAGGCCCCTCATAGTTCAAAAAGACTGGGGCTTGTAGCATCCCATCAGCAGCCAAAGGTTTTGTACTTTATTCTGTGTCTCCTCCTCGCCAAGGGGACCCTCTTCAGCTGGGGCTTATCACAAAGCCTTTTCTGGTTTCCCTTAAAATCAGCACTGACTTGTACATTCTACACAAGAACTAGACCTACAAGAGCCAGTCAATGAGGGCTGACAACAGATGCAGTCGCTCATTTTTGTTAAAGCTGTTAAACAAGGTGTTTATTTGAGGTAGGGTATTTACAAATGCTGTTATAGATACATTTCATTAAATTGTTATTTGGATTGAAATGTTCTATCTCGGATTTTAGTCTCTAGGCTTCTTTTAAGCATATGGAAGAGCTCTTGTGACGGCAAAAGATCATGGTAGAAAAAAAAGAATTTTGGGAGGGTTATGAAGAAAAAAAGCTACAGTGCATTATCTAAGGCCAAATCAAAGGCAGATGATAAAATAAGGGATGGGATGCTGTATTATGCTTTTATAATGAAAAGCTGCCCATTTGGCCTAATAGACAGGCAATGGTCTGTAACCTAGTTTTTCTCATTTCCAGGCCGGTGCTAATGAATAACAAACCTGTTTCTCTGCACTAACCCCCCTGCCTCAGAGCTGAGGCCACTTACGTTTATAGGAAATCTATTGCTGTGTTTTTTTTCTGTCTCCCCCCCCACCCTCCAGCTTGGATGTTATTGGATTTCAGATGCTGTATTGACCCATCTTAACCTTGACTTCTCACATCATAACTTCTACCTCTTCCTGTGGAATGTCAGCACAAAGTTAATGGCCTTGCACTATCTTGGTTTCACCCAAATGAATTGTATGTCTTGCCTTTTTCTGTTATCAAGCCAATGCCTTGTCAGTTTTCACTTTACTAAACACCCAGCAAGGCTTTTCCTACCTCCAGCTTCACCGCAGACCTGAAATGCCAGGATCCTGAAGCCCTCCCGGCCCAAAAAAAAATCTTCTTTTATCCCTGACCCTTTCATACAATGTTAAACCTACCTATGTACAGTATTTCAGGGTGGAACCACCTACTAGTGCTTTTGTCTGATTGTTTTGCTTTTAAGTTAGTTAGCCATCAGCTCTTTGGGGCTCAACTTTTTTTATTCTTTCTTGATTCTTACATATGTTCCTTGTAAGATTACAGAGAAAGTGGAAAGGCCTCAAGCAGGTTTCCCAATTCATGTCACTGGCTTAAATTATGATCTTTGACTACCAGTAGTAACTGTGGCATAATGACTCTTAAGGCCCCCGATTAAGAGGTATCTATACAATTGTACCACAGGCCAAACAGTTGGGCATTCTGAACTTCCTATATCCACATAGGTGGTCAGACAGCATTCATCCATTTATTTTAGGAATATGGTCTCAAGGAGAGGATTTGGTTTATAAGTTAGATTGAACTGTGTCCTATATACATATGGTGATACCCTTTCCATTCACCAAGAAGGAGCATTGGAATATACTGCACTTAGGACAGACCGTGTCCTAATAGGATTGCAAGGCACTCTTCCAAAATTGACCATGCAAGGAGGCTGACATGCCAAGAGATAATCAAGCAAATACATTCTCTGCAGAGATAAAATCAATGATAATCCAGTCCTTCGCAACCTGTGTCTGGGCTTCCAGGTCTTAGTCATGGGTTTGTTTTTGCAAAGGCTCCTAGATCTGCAGCTTCTTACCCCCATTGGCCCTGGATCTTGCCCTTGAACCTGAATGTCCTCTTGTATTGCAGAAACTGGACATATTATATTTATACATATCTAGTTTTTGTCTTCTTCCAGTCCGTAAGCATTTAAAGCCCCTAAGCATGACATCTCAAGCTTTTTGAAAGTGTGGAAATATATGGAACATGCAGAGGATCTTGGGAACACTGGTGATACAGTGACCAAGTCTTATATGGAGTTTGTAGTCCTGGGGTGCCGGGCATTGGATGAATGATGCTTATCTTACCCATTGGGAGGGTTTGTGTAAGACTGGAGGTTTGGCTCATACTTAGACTTTTGCTGCACTTATTGGGGCGAAGTTGGAGTTCTCCATGCGTGTAGAACTTGGCTGCTACTATGGAGACCCTTGTCCATTTCAGAGGCCCACCACATCTGCTTCCCAAGACACTTTCTGAGGTGAAACACGTAGTTGTTATTCCTGCTGATGTTTTCTTAGGAATGCCACACAAGGCATACTGAAGTCTCCATGCACAATATAACTTTACCTCCTACAACGTGCTAACCACACTGCTTGTGTTCTGCTGCCAAGGATAGAGTGTGCGCCGCTCCTAAACACAACATTAATATAAACACTCTGCCTAATGCTTATGTATCGGAGATCTTTTAACGGTCTGAACTGTTTTGATTCCGTTGATTTGTCTGGCTCTGCAGAAGATGTTGACTCAACAACAAAAATAAATACACTGCACATATGGCAGTGAATACAAGTTTCCTTGTATAACCCAGGATGCTCTTTGTCTCTTCACAGAGCCAAGGCGCTATTACGGAGAGGCTACGTAGTTTCAGCATGCACGACCTGACTGATGTGCAGGGGGATGAGGCTGCAGAGACCCGGTTTTTCCCTGATGGCCAAAAGAAACCGAGAGCATCGGTCAGTGATTCTTCCGGTAAGTGTAGCCTTGAACAACCTCCTGTAGCTTCTCAATTCTACTTGTGTTTTTTCTTATATAGTCATCAGTAGAACCTAATCCAGTGCCTGCAGAGGGGTACTGGGAATTGTAGAGTTGTTGATTTGACATCATAGATTTGCCTACTGTCCCATCGTTTTGGGCAAAGCCTTCCTGCATCCCCTTCGTTCCCCCTTCCCTAAAGATTATACATTCAAATGTCTTGTGTTCTCTTCAATTTACCCAGAATACATTGTGAATGTTTGAACATTATATGACCAATCAGTGAAGCTAAGTAGATCTAAGGGTAGAGACATATGCTGCTATTTTGGGAGATTAGTTGCCCAGCGACAATTCGATTCTTCTTCGGGCGACTAATCTTCACGAATTGTCTTCCCGCCACCTAGAATGTAAATCACCGGCTGGGATGGCAATCGGATCACTTCGGCTTTCCGAAGTCACCTGAAAAACGAAGCGTTCTTAGTGCCATCCCGCCGGCGATTTACATTCTAGCAGGCAGGAAGGCAGTTCGGGTAGAGTAGTCGCCTGAAGAAGAATCGATTTGTCGTTGTGTGACTAATCTCCTGAAATAGCAGTGTGTCTCTGCCCTTGCTGTCCACTTTGTGCCTTTAGATAGAATTTACACATGTTGCCTCCTTTATCCACATATGTGTTTATTCGTTTAAGTTGGAAGCAGCTCAGGAGAGATAATGCCTTTGAGAACTTTTATGAAACAGTGACCTCTGTTGGTAATTGAAAATAGTACAATGTTTACTGCTTTGTGAGTATGTAACAATGCATCTTTCAAACACATTATTCTACTTGAGAAGACAAACCCTTACTTCCTTTTAAACATGTTTGGTCCTTGTTGTCATGCCCTGCATACGTATTACATACTTCAAAGGGATACTGTTTTTTTTTTCAAACACATCAGTTAAAAGTGCTGCTTCAGCAGAGTTCTGCACTGAAATCCATTTCTCAAAAGAGCAAACAGATTTTTTTATATTCAATTTTGAAATCTGACATGGGGCTAGACATATTGTCAGTTTTCTAGCTGCCCCCAGTCATGTGAATTGTGCTCTGATAAACTTCAGTCACTCTTGACTGCTGTACTGCAAATTTAAGTGATGACAACAGAGCAATGGGGAGTTAACCAGATAGCAGCTTACTAACACAAGATAACAGTTGCCTGATAGATCTAAGAACAGCACTCAATAGTAAAATCCAGGTCCCACTGTGACACATTCAGTTACATTGAGTAGGAGAAACAACAGCCTGCCAGAAAGCAGTTCCATCCTAAAGTGCTGGCTCTTTCTGAAAGCACATGACTAGGCAAAATGACCTGAGATGCATTTACACACTAATATTACTAAAAAAAATACACCTACTGGTTCAGTTATTAAATTTAGTATTGTAATTTAGAAATAAAAACGACATCATAAAAATCATAACTGAATCCTTTAAGGGGTTGGCAGAATATTGCTAGAGCAGAAAGAGTTAACAGAGGAGCTTATGTGTGTGGGGGGCCATACTGACCAGTGATCCATAGTACCCCTGTTTCAAACACCTTGCAAGCAGCATGCTGAATGGTTTGGTTAATTTCCTCTCTTCGATAAAAGCACGGATAGAATATTTAATAAGGCTCCCTTTGATAGGACGCCGTTTGAAAGATATGAATTCATAAGCCTTTGTGCCATGTACACAAATGGAAGATAAAAAGATTTCTGCCAAGGTAGTCTGGGAATTATTCAGCACTGAGGAAGCCTGACTACAATACATAATGACTTTCTCTACGTGAAGAGGAAATGTAATTATACGGTGCAACAGGACTATGAAACGCCTGGTGATTTACACTTCCCGGCATCCCCTACTTCGCGTTCCTGCAGTTTAATATTTAATTTTTAATGAGTTTTACTCTTATGTAACCCTGCTAATTATATGCAGGATCAACGGAATATTTACCACCTGGGTGGCCGTGTCCAGCTGATCGCTTTGGCCCCAGGCTAATGATTGTATACCAGTGGGGACCTATGTTCATCTGTCTGGACAGGAATGTATCTATAGACTTATGCAGTCTTAAAGCTGGCCATACACCAAGAGATCCACTCGTCTGCCGACTTCGCCAAATGAGCGGACCTTTCCCTGATATGTCCACCAACGGCAGGGGTAATCCAAACATTCGGCCCAAGGGCTGATCGATCGTATTATAGTGAGGAGCAATGGGCATCCGACGGGTCAGTCGATGGAAAAATTAAACCTTCGCAATCGATATCCTAGCCAGAGTCTAAAGGACCAATATCGGCAGCTTTATCTGCCCGTTTATGGCCACCTTTAGCCAAAGAAATTCGTAACAGGCAGATCTCAAAACCAGTGGGTTTGGGGCAGGTGCCTATTTAGACTTGAAACAGAAACCCCTGCTTTGGTTATCAAATAAAGGCAATCCCTTGCTTTTGGTGGCTGATCTTGTCCAAGTTGTCATCAGAGGGGAGTTGGTGGGTCATAAAGTAGAAGAGGCCTTTGGTCTATGGTTTGGAAAAGTGAGTTAGGCTTGGGTTGGAAAATTTCTGACCTGCTCATCACTAGACTAGATATCTCCACAAAAGCACTAAAGAGCAACGTAATTAATGAATGATGAAGCTCATGGGGCCCCATAGCATTTCATTATCAGGACCCCCTTCAGTATTCTTACCGTTCCCTGTTCAATAAATTCACAGTGAGGTTGGCGTAGGCCATTGGTTGCGCCGCTTCCAAGCAATCACCAACCAGGAGCATGTCCAGTTACAGCCAGGTTCATATTGACTTCATCTAGATATACTCATGGAACAAGATCACTGGGCAAAGAACACCAAGTGCATGAAAGAATGTTTGCACTGCACCGCTCTGATTTTTATATACAGAGCTAACTAGGGTAACTAACATATAGATACCTTTTGTTCTTCTTTAAATGCAAGAAAACTTTCACTCTTGACGTTACAGGCCCTTTAAGACACTGCTTTGACCCCTCTGTAAGATTTTTGGAGGATCCCCAGAGACCACTTAGACATTACAGTATTTAATTAGCTGACCTCTCATCGTGGCCTCGTGGTGGTTCATATAACAGATCACCCGTAAAGGGCAAGTAGCAACAGAAAATGATTCCTTTTGAAGTTCTGTATTTTGTAATTCATTCCATTTGTTGAAGCAGAAATCCTACATTCTGTTTTCTGTCTGCTTCGCTGCGTTCGGCCATCTTTTATCTGCTAAATAAACATAGCCCTTCATGGATCTATTGTATTCAGTTTAGTCTTAGGTCAGATCTGCCCAACTGGAGCTCCAAAGCCAGATGTTGCCTTGAGAACACTTCTATGGCCCCCAAACTGCTCAACAGCCCCACTCTAATAACATCATAATCTTGCCCCCAAACACACAGTATACCAAACAATTGGCCTCCTATATGGAAATGGTTAGACAACGCTGCCCAATCCACAAGTAGGTGACCGGAATCAGTGTTGGTCATAAGAGTGAATGCTAATAATGTGGAATAAATCTTATTTTTAGTAACTGTAAATTCTTTCTGATGAAATCATAGCGAGTTAATGAAACAATGTCTTATCAACAGTAAATCTGTACCTTCACCCCTGTGGTTATTTTCATGCCAACAAGAAGTCATGTGGCCGCTGTAATCCAAATAATCTAGGGCAGTTTGTAATAATCCGTGTGCTTCTTAGATGCAACGTACAATGGTTTGTTTTGAGTAGAGGCAGGAAGCAGAGCAGAATGTAATCCAGATGTCAGCATCAGCGGCCCTGCAAGGCTGATATCGAGGACTTTAAACTGAAGATTGAGTGCGCCACCTAGTGAAAATGTAGGGAATTTAGCTTTGCAATGCTCACACTTTAATAACCAAGAAAGTGTGCAAAGGAAAGACTTGTCATTTAGGCTCTATTTATATGAAACAGAAGCACTGCTGATAATATAATAATATCCTGGAATTGCTCAGGAACTCTCCCAATTTCAAGACAAGCCTGCCTTCTACTCCCATAACTGTATTAAACCGACTCCTCTCCCGTCTTCAATAATGTAAGTGAACCTTTTAGATTTAAAGGTTAACTGAGCCTGAGCACTTTTGCCATAAAGCGGGGCTGGAAAGTAAGCCGACCGATTCATACAAGTACCAGGAAATAGTGCTTGTTGGGCAATTTCATTGCTAGTTTTTAGGGGCTGTTACTGGGGCTTTAACACTTATATTTTTAGGATACTAAAGTTTAAAGTGCCTTGAAGAACCCTCAACATGACATTGGCCTTAGAGTAGTATAAGTATGCGATCCGTTATACAGAAAGCTCCAATAGACTCCATTATATCCAAATAATATTTCTTTTAAATATTTGTTTTAATATTTGTTTTAAAAAATTTCCTTTTTCTCTGTAATAATAAAACTGTAGCTTGTACTTGATCCCAACTAAGATATAAATAATCCTTGGAAGCAAAACCACTAGGCTATGATGATCCAAATTATGGAAGGATCCATTATCTGGAAAACCTCAGGTCCCGAGCATTCTGGATACCTGCACAAGTAAAGGCCCCAATCTGGAGATTTTCAGCATTAACTACTGATGGCTGCTTGTTGTACAACCCTGATAAAGTGTTACACCTACAGCATTTTCCCTGATCCTATCTTAACCCGTTCTGCTTTTCTCCAATTTGGTTTTGAGTGGATTTTTGTCATTCTCAATTGTAGAGGTTAACGTTAAAAGCAAGAGAAGTGTCTGCATCAGACACAGACATGTACAGGAACAAAGGAATACACTGGGAGTGTTTTTAAAGTGATGCAGACTTGTTCCTGCAAAACACATGGAATGGTTGCTGTCACTTTAAGAAGCCTATACATGGGATAAACAGGCATGAGAGAAGATTTAACGCTCGTTGGGACATAAAAACTGCGTGATGTATGCAACAGTTTCCCTTTAATTCATAGCAGATACAAGTAATGAAGTCAAATAGTCATGTTAGTGCTCTCCGGTGTCTGTTATTCTTGGACGTCAGCAGTGTTTTATCTTCATTTTTGGAAGTGAGATGTGTCCAAGTTCAACAAGCCCGTTCCTTCTTTTAAACAAAGCGCTGGTGGAATGCTGACATAAAAGCCCTGTAACAAAGCTTTCCCCTCCAGCGTTCTTTATCTGGTCCCTAGAAGAGAGCGCAGAGCGCCAGATGCAGCATTCCAGATGCTCCATTAAATTAAGTAATTCCAGAGTAGCTCTAGATGACATTCTTTATACATATAAGAGAGAGACTGACAGGGAAGAAGGGTTTGTTTCTGTTTATCTTTTCTATCTTTCGCTGAGCCAAGTTTCCATATGAAGGAGATGTACCACTATCACTGTATAGACAATTAAATTTGGCTGCTCTCTGTCCTTTTGTGAAAATCATACCTGACCATGTCATATCTGATGTGCCGTCTCCCATTGTTCATCACAGACCATGTGCACAAGAGACCAAGGCCCCATCAACTTCTAGAGCTCATGCTCCATCTGCCAGGGACCTTCTGGGAACCTGCACACCATGTGCGATGTTATAAAACATGGTGGCCATCAACCCTGTTGTGCTTTGTATTCTCAGCTTCTGGAAGCATCTCTCTCTCCAATAAATTTACTACACCGGAATACCTAGAGCTTTCCTGGTGTACTCTACTAACTACATTAAACCCACTTATTGGTATCCACAGTTCCCCCATGCCTTTCTCTGTCATCAACTTTTTGAGGGAGTAGTGTAATGGAAATAGAGGTTTCTACCCACTTCCAAGATGGCGACTCCTGGCCCCACCATGTGGATCCTGCTGGTTGCAGCACTGACGCCTGCGTCTTCCCGCCTGCCGATTGGTCGCCGGCGACGGAATGGTCGCCGGCGTCAGAACGTGCGTCAGGACGCCACCGTTATAACGCCACCATCATGACGCCATTGCGCCCAAACTTTGGCGCCAAACCTGGCCTATATAAAGCCCTCTGGACACTACAGACATGGCCCAAGTATAATGTAAGGGCCCGAAGGCGCAGTTGGAGTGTGGACCAAGGAGGAGGCAGGCAACAAACCAAAGTTCGTGGTACAGAAGGATGAGACAAGAGAATAGTCGAAGTCCAGGCAAAAGTTCAATCCAGGCAGCAAAGGGTCAATCCGAAATAACAGGCAAGGTTGGTACACAGGAATCAATCAATAATAAACACACCCAGGAATACACGAAGTAAGACCTATACCTGGGCAATGTCTGTAGTGTCCAGAGGGCTTTATATAGGCCAGGTTTGGCGCCAAGGTTTGGGCGCAATGGCGTCATGACGGTGGCGTCCTGACGCACGTTCTAACGCTGGCGACCATTCCGGCGCCGGCGACCTATCGGCAGTCGGGAAGACGCAGGCGTCATAGTGCTGCGACCAGCAGGATCCACATGGTGGGGCCAGGAGTCGCCATCTTGGACGCCGTCGCCATCTTGGAAGTGGGTAGAAACCTCTATTTCCATTACAAGCAGGACCAGCTATAGAGTCCTTCGCAGAACCAATTTCTAAGACCTGAACCTGCAGCCCGCAACCTGAACCGCAACCTGCATATTTACCCAATTTGATCCGTTACTCGACCTGGACCCGCAACTGTCTTTATCAGCCACCCACCGACTACCATCAAACAGGAAGTGATGTTGCTGCAAACCAGAAGTGACATCCATCAACCGTATGCAGGGTCAGAAACAAGTTTTGTAAAACTTTAAAAGGAGTAAAATATAGACAATATAACATAAGATAAGAAATTTAGATGAGACCCGCAACCCAACCCGCATCTATATCCGCATCTGAAAATCCTATACTCATTCCACAGGGGGCACGCTTTTTTTTTTTTTTAAACCCGCGGGTACTCAACCCGCTGCAGGACTCTACTGTAAAGAAATAATTTGTTGTTTAAAGGATTGATTATTTCTTAGTTTGGATCAAGTACAAGGTACTGTTTTATTATTACAGAAAAAAAGGAAATAATTTTTAAAAATTTGGATAAAATGAAGTCTATTGGAGATAATCCGTAATTCGGAGCTTTTTGGATAACGGGTTTCCGGATAACAGATCCCATACCTGTACTTCTGCGTAGCTGGGGGATTGTAACAAATTTCTATAAAAAGAATGCCCAACATGACAAGTTTTGCCTACTAACACTACTGCAGAAGTGTGGCTCTATCCTAAGGGTCTTGTCACTGCTAGCAAAGGTGGGTGTGAGAGTGTTATAAGTCTTTCTTCCTACATATAATACACGGGTGAGAATGAGCCCAGTTTGGTTTTCATGTACCTCTTTTCTTATTTTAAGGTTTCGGTTCTTTAAGGAAAGATTCAGGTGACGACAGAACAGACGAAGACGTGGAAGTGAATTCAGAGGACGAGGTGTACTTACAGAAGGGCCTTCGAAGGTCAGAGAGTATGCGATCTGTAAAGGTCATAAAGGGACGCAAAGAGGTACATTCTGCACATGGGAGACTTTTGTAGTCGCTTTTACTAATCTTTTTGTCCTGATTTCCTTTTGAGATATGAAGCATAGGTTCACTTCAACCCTATATAGAAAATAGCTTGGTTAATGGAATGGAGGCCGAGCTACAGATTAGTAAGGAACCTCTAGAGAATGCAGACAGGACCATAGTTTGCAGTGTCATAAAGCTTGCTGTACACTTTAAGATATGTCGGTTTGGTGAGGTCACCAACAGAGTAGATCTTTGCGTGCTTCGGCTACACATTTCATGGCCATGTGCTAATTTGATTGCCTGTCTTCAGAGCAAACATTGAGACCCACGAGGAGAGGACTGCCCCACGGGATGTTTAAGCTGGCCTAGAACACATGGCTGATTCGTAACAAGGTATCATTTGGGGAGGCAGTTGTTTTGGAACCATTCATGGGGCAGTTGTAAGTTGGCTGTATTGACCCATGTATGGACTGCTAAACCTTCTATACCTGGCCAGGTCATGAACTTTTTCACCATATAAACTTCTCTCCGGTGGCCTCCTGGCTGGCCCCACTATACCCTCAGAGACTGAAAACATTCTTCAAGAGTGGTGATGAAAGGTAGTGCTAATACAATCATGGGCCATGACCCTCTTCATGAATCAAGTTCTTAGTCAGTGAAAGAGCTTCTGCCCCCTCCTACCATCTGCCGATGATCAGGTGCAGCTGGTGCTGGATAGCAAAGTCTTTTGACAAACTTTTTCATGACATACTCAAACTTTTGACCTGTGTTTTGCAGATACGATATGGATCTCTCAAGCACAAACCAAAGAAGAGACCTCAGCTATATTTTTGAGTGGACATCACACACCACCTCTGACTAACCGCTGTGCTGCAGTGATCCACACGTCATGAAATAGTCTACATTTCACACCAGCATTAGTATTGAGAAGTTGGCTGAGAAATGGTGTCTGATATGCATATACTAGTGTTATTTTATTGTTTTATTTATGTGGTTATGGAACCGTCAACCTGTAGCTCTCCATGGGTTGCTGAAATAGATCCTGTCATCCATGTGGCTGTAGCTGAGCAGCAGTGGTACCACAGGTTAGCAAAGCCCCAATGTACACCCATGTTAGCTACCTCATTAATAGGGCAGGTTTTATGGAGTATTGCCTTCATTTTATACCTAGAATCTGATCTTGAGCACAAGCCTTAAATGGATACTAATAATTAATTTGATTTTATTTTGGACTGGTAGATACAATTGTCAACCTTAGACCTATGGCACACTGTGGTGCTTTGATTGCCAGTACTTGTTGCTGAATTCAAACAATAACTGCCTAGTGGGCCACCACAGTCCTGCCCATTGGAGCGATCTGTATTGGCTAGTGGTGAGTGGATTAATACTACAAGTTTGGACAGTCAAAACACCATGTGTGCCACAGCCCTTAAAGCCTCTTTCCATTTATATGCAATGGGGTGCTTAGCTGCCATGATCTTAAAGGGCCACTAGACCCTCAGAATTTGTGTTTGCTATTGTGTGATGTCTACACTGACATATATTTAAGCTATATTGCTTTAAAGGCAATAGGCAAAAACCCAAGCCAACTGTAGGGGTACTTGACCGCCTTCACCTTTTATAGAGAGTTACACTAACAGCCCTGTTATCTCATGGTGCCCTTACTGATGTCTTACCACCCCTCTTGATCATTGGACAACAACCCTTCTGGATTTCTCTATACAACCAGACCATCTCAAACCTTGATGAAACTTTTTTTTTTTTAATATCTTGAATGAACTTTTCTCTTGTGTGTTATGTTATATGGTGTCCTCCTGTAATAGGCTAAAGTTGAATTAGTCAGAGGAGTGTGTGCGCATCAGTGTTTTCATCCCTAATCTTGAGTGTGTCAATTTATATAGAACCTGTATATTTTTTAACAAGGCAAGAGATTTCTGAAATGCTGGATACCTCATGTATTATTCTTTATTGTCTTATTATTAATATGTGTTGGAAAAGATCCCATTGGGAACATTGAGTTATTTCTCAGTCTTAAATCTGTGCTGATAACTGTGCTCTACTGAAAATGAAACACGTTTTCTTAATATATACCAAAAACGCTATAGTAGACAAGATTAGAATTTTTTCAAAAACATTTATTGCCAAATGTGTCTGAATTTCAAGGTTTTTTCCCCTTTTTAATTGAAATTTTTGTCATTGCGCTTGTTTGGTGCGTTTTGTATTTATTTATTAATCTTTATATCAACTTCCTTCTAAAATTAATATCTTCTTTGATTTTGATGCATGTGCACCATTATTTACCATTTTTCATTTCTTAAGGACACTGGAACATGGAGCAGTTTTAGGTATTTTGTGCATCTATTTTGTGCATTCCTAGTTATAGGAACTAAAGGAAAAAAAATCCAGCATTTAATTCTTACCTGTCAAATCATGTTGCTGGCACGTCGATGACATTCCCATAGGTAGGAAAGGATATTGATTCTGGATATATCTGCCACACTTTTTTTTTTAAAGACAAAAATGCCTGATTGTTTCATTTCCGATAGAAACTTTTTTTCAAGGCTTAAATCAAACTTTTTATTTGCTTAAGGATTTATTGATGTGATTTTAATTTGTATTGTAATATAAGCAAGTGAGGGGTTTGCTCTGCACCAAGAAGAAAACACGCATTTCAGTCATTGCTTTTTAAAAATGGAAAAAAATTGTAACACAATGGTATTTTTATGGTGGTGCTGTAGATTCTGCAGCAGGTGAAGGGTATAACTTTGTCTTTTAAGCAGGTATTCGGGATTTTAATGATTTTATTTCTCTTTAGAACTGAGCCAGTATGGTTGGGTACAGAGGACCTTTCTGCTGGATTGTGCTCCACCCTGTGCCTCATGCATTGCTGTAGGCGCATCTTGAAAATTGTGCCATGGCTATAAATCAGTACAAGTATGCACAACAGCTTTGTGTATGTTGTATTACATGTTCATTACCATTAATTAGGTAGGAAATGATGACATTCTTATCACCTTGCCCTCCTCGATTGATAACACAAACTAGGAAGCTTAGGGCCAGACAGCAGAAAGACAATGGCTGCTTTTAGCAAGTTCTTAGAAGCTTGGGCAAATAAAGTATATATGCATTTTTTTTTAAAAATGAAGGTTGAGATTAAAGTGGTCTAAAATCACTGGACATTTCCTAAATGTTTACATTGCTCTAGCTTGTGTCCCAGGCCATAGGCCAGAATAGAGTTACATGTATGGGATCCATTATCCGGAAACCCATTAAACTCTGAATTACGGGAAGGTTGGTTCCCATAGATTCCATTTATCCAAATAATCTTTTAAAAAAGGATTTGCTTTTTCCTCTGTAATATTAAAATAGTAGCTTGTACTTGATCCAAACTAAGATAATTAATCCTTATTGGAAGCAAAACCAGCCTATTGGGTTTATTTCATATTTACATGATTTTCTTGTAGACTGAAGATAAGAAGACCCAAATTAAAGAGAGATCCCTTATCCAGAAAACCCCAGTTCCTGGGCATTCTGGATAACAGGTCCCATGCCTGTATCACCTTGTTTTGTGCCCAGCTATCCATTACATTGTCATTTACAGCAGCCAAGATGCCTTCCGCCATCCACTTTTCTTTGGTGCCTGACAATTGAGAATGTGTTGGCAGCAAATCAGAGAATAGAAAGACTTAAAGATTCTTATATGCAGACCAAAGTGCCTTGTGTGGGAGGTATACTTCACTGTGTGAATGCTGGATCTGTGACAAGATACCTCAGCAACAAAAGAAGCCCAGGATTTTGGGTCATATTTTCTGTTATACATATTGGGCAGAATGTCTGTACATAACACAGGGTCAAGCTAATCAAATGTCTTCCACTTGGCCTTGCTCTTATAAACAGGCCTTCTCTCCTGTGTTGCGTTTTAGCCAAAGATCTACTTGAATGAATGATCTGTCTACTAAATCCACTTTCACTTGTGGATTATGGAATTATAAAAAACTTGACCATTTTTGTTTAAAACTCAATAAAACATTGGAATGGGCAGTTTGTGATCTTCCAGATGTTGGGCTAGAACCTCCAACAGCCCATACACTGTTTTTACATGTAACACCTTAGAAATTTGGGTGTAATAGATGGAAAATAATATATATATTTATATATATCACTAATTTAATGTCCAAACTGTTTTGGCTGACAAGGCATGCTGGGAGATCTGAATACACAGATGGAGGGTCACAGGCAAAATAAGCAAATTTTTCTTTAATGCCCGGCTTCTTGTCAATAACACTGTGACAAGTGATGTCTTGTGTCATAATCTTCTATAACTGCCACCGAATTCTCTACTGGGACTGGTTTAGGAGCAGTTCTAATGAACACCATTTCCTGTTTCCTGTCTACATATAATTTCTGTATATTTATGTTCTCTCCCATTCATTGATACTGTATGAGTTACAGGCTGGTAACAGATGCTTTTAATAGATAAAATATGTTTGGTTTTCTCTTTGCTGGAGTTTTGATCATGCTTGCACTTTTGTACCAGAGAATAACATGGGGCGTTGCTTTACTGAGCGCGGGAAATTGCAACGATGCTGGATCTTTTTGCAAATGAGCCAAATAAAATCTTCTAAAACTGAATCGAGTCTGTTGTTTTGGTTGTATTCAGACAGCAGTAAATTTTCACATATGCGTTTGGGTTAAGGTCAGGACTCTTGACTCCTCTCGACCGGTCAAGATCTTCCACTCCCATCTCAAACCCATTATGTAAGGACCTTTCTTTGTCCTTTCCCAAATTGTTGCCACAAAGTAGGAAGCATGGGACTGTCAAAAATGAATATAGAAAAATAATTGACCTATTGCTTTGCACCTTCCCATCCCTCTTAGTCAAAAACACAGACATATGTCTACCCCACAACATGTGTTAAAACATAACTTAATAAATATCTTTAAGAAAGAGAAAGAAGTCCAGATTAACACCATTAAAAATACGTTGGGTACAGGGAGGCGAGATGCCACAGGATAGTGGGTTTAAAACAAATCTCTGCGGCAATATATATGCCGAACAATCCCACCAAATAATATGGTGGCGTGTTGTTGTGTACTGGTATCAGCCTTATATACATAGACAATGGTAATCCACCATGCATAGCATCTTATACATTTAATCTGATATTACCGCAGCATATAACTTTTAAAATATTAATATCATGGCAGACTGCTGCGTTTAGACCGAAAGAGGCACTAACCAGGTACTGAAAGAGGTAATAAGTAAGTACATTTTTTGTTCCTATTTAAGGACCGGGAGGGTGTTCATTGCGGGAGAAGGGGTTGGCTTGGCAACAGTGGGTAAATGGAATCATAAATTCATCGCCGCAGCAAGCTTAGAGCTGCACGGAAGTTATTACCTCTTTCAGTACCTGGGAGGGTTTATACTGTGGGTGAAGGGGTTGGTTCGGAATGGTTGGGAAACGGAACCTACTTCTGCTACCGCCGCAATAAATCTAAGAGTCGCACCTAGATAGTGCCTCTTCGGTCTAAACGCAGCAGTCTGCCATGATATTAATATTTTAGAAGTTATATACTGCGGTAATATCAAATTAAATGTATGAAATTCTATGCATGGTGGATTACCATTGTCTATGTATATAAGGCTGATACCAGTACACAACAACACGCCACCATATTATTTTGTGGGATTGTTCGGCATATATATTGCCGCAGAGATTTGTTTTAAACCCACTATCCTGTGGCATCTCGCCTCCCTGTACCCAACGTATTTTTAATGGTGTTAATCTGGACTTCTTTCTCTTTCTTAATGATATTTATTAAGTTATGTTTTAACATAACATATAGACATATGACTGTTTTTGGACTAAGAGGGATGGGAAGGTGCAAAGCAATAGGTCAATTATTTTTCTTTTTCTATATTGGTTTAATTATTTGACCTTGCACCCCATTGGTTGTTTTCTATTTGATGTGAGGTGCTCCCCAATACTCACTTATTGTCTGTCAAAAATGTCATTTTATAATGTAGCCTTAAGGTTTGCTTTTACAAAAACCAGAGGCCAAAACTATGGAAAACTTCTCCGGACCATTTTTCCATCTCCACTACCTCCATTCAAAAAGGTAGTGTTCTTCTGGCATCTGCCAAGGAGTCCGTCCATTAGACTGCCCAATGTTAATGTGTGGTTCATCACTCTAGTGCACATGGTTCCAGTGCTCCAGATTACGGTAATGTACATTACTCCAGCTGGTTCTTGGAAAGAAACCCAGAGTTTTGGGTCATATTTCTGTTCTACATATTTAGCAGAATGTCTGTGCATAACACAGGGTCAAGCTAATAAAACGTCTTCCACTTGTCTTGCTCTTATAAACAGACAGAAGGGCTTCTCTCATGTGTTGTGTTTAAGCCACAGATCTACTTGAATGAATGACCTGTCTACTGAATCAACTTTAATTTTGAATTGTGGATTGAGATTTTGGAAATTTGATCATTTTGTTTACAACTCATTAAAACATTGGGATGGGCATTTTGTGACCTTCCAGGTGTTGGGCTTGAACCTCCAACAGCCCATACACTGCATTTAGATGTCATTGTCATATTGAGAGTGTAGCTCTGCAAACCGCAGAAGGTCATGGGTTCCTTATCTGCGATATAAAAGTATAAGACACTGTTTATGTTGCACTTTATTAACTGGGTCACCAGGGTCTTTTCCAGTGAGTGTAGAGCCAAAGCCTATGACAAGCAGTGGTATAATGAAATAAATTATTAATAATATCACCGCAGGTCAATTAAAATTCTTTCAGGCCAGTGCAGGTTCTAGAACTCCTTCTTAGTCTTAGGCCAGGTTGAAAGGGGTGGATAACTTCTCCAGACCATTATGCCGTCTCCACCACCTCCATTCAGAAGTGTTCTTCTGGCATCTGCCAAGGAGTCAGTCCATTAGACTGCCCAATGGTAAAGTGTGGTTCGTCACTCCAGTGAATATGGTTCCAATGCTCCAAAATCCTATGACGGTACCTGTACATTACTCCAGTTGGTTATTGGAGAGATTAAGCTTTGTGCGGCTGCATTCCTATAATAAACCCCATAATAAACCCAACAAAGATATATTTGTGCTGATGTTGCTTCCAGAGACCATTTGTAACCCTGTAGTGAGTTTTCAGCTGATTCTAAAAGTGCAAGGTCTATATTTTTTGGCCATAGGGTATATCTCACAATATGAACTGAGCTGACTTTGCCTGTCTTACAGTCCTGGGCAGCTGAGATCTGGAGCCGTTCCTCATGTACAGTATATATTACATCTGAGGATAAAGCTGTGTTAGTGCACAATATCTAAAAGAGGAACTGGAGAATATTAAAAAACACGGAGTCTGGCATTGAGACATCTGTTTTGGACCATAGAAAGTCAGGTTCTGGATTAACATCAGTTTGGATGCTTCCCAAAGACCGCAACGGGCCGATTCAGCACATTCAGTGTATAATTGTGCCTGAAATCCATTGGTACACACTGACACCCAATCAATACATGTGTGCTTGGCACAGCCTATATTATAATCATGTTATTTAGATTTCCAAACAGACTCATTCAATATGGTGTTTCGATGGATATTGAACTAGAGCCAAGATTAAGGGTAAAATGATCTCTTTTTCAAAAAGTGAACTCTCCTGAGTATCTGCTTTAAAACAATTGGTGCATAAACAGAGAACCAGCTAAAAGAATTCTGTACAGCAAGCGGATGTCAATAGTATTACGTGGACTAGGGTTCTCAGTAGTGTGCTGCAGGGTTCTATATTGGGTCCATGTATAGTCTTCTATAAGGGTGTTTAAAGTAATGTATCCAAAATCAGACTGTAGGACAGTTGAATCCCTCCATGATGAGTTTACCCTTGCAGCAAGATATTAGTAATTGCCAGATGATAACGATGAGATAAGGTTATGGAGCTGGAATTTAAATATAGGCAGCCGCATACTGTATATTCTTAATGGAACCAAGATGAATCCTTGATGGAGGAGGTGGACTATCTCAGGGTACTTGTGGATAATAAACTTAACTTAAACAAATCTCCCAGCCAGACATCTCTAGAATATGCCATCAGGTTTTGTCTCCACTGCTCAAAATGGACATTATTGCAAAGGAGAAGGTCTAGAGAAGAGAGGCTAAGTTAATAAAGACATTGAGAGGTCTCGGTTTTGAGGAAAGGCTGGTGAAGTTGTTACAGTTTACACAGGAGAAGAAGCGCTTGAATAGGTACAGTAAAAATATGTAAGGGGACTGTAAAGTAGATTCTTCTAGAGGACATCCCATGAGATCAGACTTTAGCCAATACAAATTAACACATGAGGCTTTCTGTGTCAATAAATCAATGTCCATTCATAGAGGAATAGAGATACTGTAGATAAAGGTTGAAAAAATACACACGTCCATCACGTTCAACCTTTCAACTCTATTTTAAACTGCCTAACTGCTAGTTGATCCAGAGGAAGGCAAAAAAACACTCAAATTTGTTTCAGAGGGAGAAAAATTCCTTCCTGACTCTAAAATGGCAATGGGACCAGTCCCTGGATCAACTTGTACTATGAGCTATCTCCCATAACCCTGTGTTCCCTCACTTACTAAACACTGTCCAACCCCTTCTTAAAGCTATCTAATGTATCAGCCTGTACCACTGATTCAGGGAGACAATTCCACATCTTACAGCTCTCACTGTAACAAACCCCTTCCCATTATTTAGCTGGAACCTCTTTTCTTCTAATCGGAATGGGTGCCCACTTGTCAGCTGGAAGGTACCATACCTGATGAAAGCAAGTCTGGGACTAAAACCGAACTATATAACAAATAGAGAAAGAACTGGCAAAAGAAAGGCAGATCTGTGTTTACTTGAGTGAATATTCTGATGGAGTTCCTTTGGGTCTCTTGGCTTGGTTTAGTGCACTGTAGTGTGTTTGTACGGCACTCTGATTAGTTGTACCAACCAGTGCAGAATCAGCAGTGCACTAGAAGGGACTATTTCTTAATCCATTATAAGTGACTCGCGTGTATATTGTTCTCAGCCATATCCAGCCACAAAGGCTGATGTTCTGGGCTTAAAAGGAAATGTATAGACCACCCAAGAAGGTTTCCTGATCTACTCCAGATGGAGGGAACCAGTGACCTTATTCCTTGTTATAAAATGAGACTTTGAAGAAAAAGCGGAAAATAGAAATCATGGGAAACCTTGATTCAGGGAAAGGCTTGAGAGTTATATTTAGTGATTAGTAAAGCAAATTAGCTTTCTGTTTTTGATTACGTACAGTACGTGTATTCACTCGGTGTCAAGGTGGCCTTGAGTGATGCAGTGTAACTGTGGGAAGGAATATTCAACCCAAATATTGCTCAGAGCTCTGTTGTGCTTGAGTAGCTGCTGGGATCTGGGGCAAGATGTTTTGGAGGCAGGAGAGGGGATGGAGCTTTGTAGAAGAGCCTCAGTTCTGCACCATTTGTAAAGGAATTTCCCAGAGAAAACAAAACATAAAAACACAATAATGCTGATCTAGAAACACAATAATGCTGACTTATAAACACAAGGGGTGAAAATATTTTGAACAGGAGGCTGGAATATGAATAGGAGAGGCCTGAATAGAAAGATTAGCAACAAACAGTAACAATAACTGTGCATCCTAATAAACCGTTTGTTACAGAGAAAAAGGAAATAATTTTTATTTAATTATAATGGAGTCTTTGCGAGCTTTCTGAATAACAGATCCCATGCCTTTTAAAAGAAAAATGATTTCCTTTTTCTCTGTGATAATAAAACAGTCGCTTGTACTTGATCCCAACTAAGATATAATTAATCCTTATTGGAAGCAAAACCAGCCTATTGGGCTTATTTAATGTTTACATGATTTTCTCGTAGACTTGAGGTATGAAGATCCAAATTACAGAAAGAGTTGTTATCCAGGTCCTGAGTATTCTGGATAACAGGTCCCATACTGTATCTGTACAACCAATTGAACACTCACTGCCTATTGCCAGGGTGTCTGTGGTAGTAATATCAGTATAAACACTATTTGGTAGGAGCTTTAAAAGCGGGATTTCCCCACAATCCACGGATCACCATGCACAATAACAGGGTAAATAAAGGTCTCTGCTGCAGCCAATCACAATAGCAGGAATTAAATGTTACTGCTACTGTCTATAATGAATTTCTAGGTCCCGAAACCAGTGGCTTGTGATCAACATGTTGCTCATCAACCCCTTGGATGTTGCTCCCAGTGGCTTCAAAGCTTATTTTTGAATTCCAGGCTTGGAGGCAAGTTTTGGAGGCATAAAAACCACCTGTACTACCAAACAGAGTCTCCTGTAGGCCGACCAGTCCACATAGGGGCTACCAAATATCCAATCACAACCCTTATCTGGCACCTCCATTGACTTCCTTCATGCTTGTGTTGCTCCCCAACTCTGAATGTGGATTCCAGATAAAAAAAGGTTGGGGACTCCTGTTCTAGACAGTTTGGGGGAGGCAATAATAACCCCTTGCTCAAAGTCAGGACTGGACAGAATGTGTTTGCTAAGATGAGAGCGGAAGAAGTGCACAGATCCCTGACTCAGTTTCAGTTGCTGCAATTACAGCTTCTACCAGGAGATGGCAGCCAAGCATAATATTAGGATTAATATTCCAACTATCCTTTACTTTGCTGTAAAAAAAAAAATCACTCCCCAGTAAGTAAATAATTCCCTTGTTGTCAGCAATTATGGGATAAGACAAATAATAAAAAAAATCACAGTTTCAACTGTATTTCAGCAATCAGACTGAGCTGATAATAGGAAGTTGATCTCCACAATGAACGAGGTTATTTATACTACTTCCCCCCTATCATTACATCCCATCAGGGAAATCCTATTGTATTGCACATTGTTTTGCTCTCGTGTTATTTTTCTAACCTTTCAGGAGCTTTTCCTATTGACCTTTTCTAAGTTATAGGGTAGAAGTTTTGATATGAAGCATAACAACAGCGGTGTAAAGGTGATATCTTTATTGGCTAACTACGATGATAATCACAAAGTCGTGGCGGATTTGATTTTGACCGACCCCCAGTCTATGGCCCACCAGCCATTATAGTTCTTCTGCAATGCCTGGGGCCGTCAAAGCTCTAAATTTAAGAATGCTTAAATGAGAATTAAAGCTTAACTAAAGAAGTAGCTAGACATGTTGTACATTATGTTTTGTGCTTCTGTACCAGCCCAAGGCAACCACAGCCCTTTAGCAGTAAAGATCTGTGTCTCCAAAGATGCCCCAGTAGCTCCCCATCTTCTTTTCTGCTGATTCACTGCACATGCTCTGTGCTGCTGTCACTTACTGAGCTTAGGGAGCCACTCACAATATACAGTACACATAGAATAGAAATGTCACAATATAAGGCTGATTAGTAATTAATACAGATAATTACTACATGGCAGCACAGAAACCAGTGCAATTAGCATCAGAATTTAATAATCATTTAATAGTCATTTTCCTAAAAAACATCTATATCTCAAAGATCACCCTAACTGGCCTAGAGTGTAGGCTCCTCGGGTCTAGTCTTTGAGTCCCACTGTTTGGGAGCACTGCTATATGGGAACCAATGAGAGACAGGGGAGCTTGGATTTCAAACTCTTATCATCATCGTCGTCATTTATTTATTTAGCGCCGGCAAGTTACGCAGTGCTTTACATTGATAAAGAACAGTGAACAAATGGTGAATACCAAACAAGGGTTTACAGAGTATGATGGGATTAGAGGGCCCTACTCGTAACAGTTTACAAAGTAAAGATTGGGGTACCAATAAGTCATAAGGATTTTAGAAACATATTTGTGATTTAAAATATATTTATGAGGACTGATTAATTAAGGTACGTTGAATAAGCTTCCCTGAACAGGTGGTAGCAGCAAAGATCTGTGTCTCCAAAGATGCCCCAGTAGCTCCCCATCTTCTTTTCTGCTGATTCACTGCACATGCTCTGTGCTGCTGTTACTTACTGAGCTTAGGGACCCACTCACAATATACAGTACACATAGAATAGAAATGTCACAATATAAGGCTGATTAGTAATTAATACAGATAATTACTACATGGCAGCACAGAAACCAGTGCAATTAGCATCAGAATTTAATAATCATTTAATAGTCATTTTCCTAAAAAACATTTATATCTCAAAGATCACCCTAACTGGCCTAGAGTGTAGGCTCCTCGGGTCTAGTCTTTGAGTCCCACTGTTTGGGAGCACTGCTATATGGGAACCAATGAGAGACAGGGGAGCTTGGATTTCAAACTCTTATCATCATCGTCGTCATTTATTTAATTAGCGCCGGCAAGTTACGCAGTGTTTTACATTGATAAAGAACAGTGAACAAATGGTGAATACCAAACAAGGGTTTACAGAGTATGATGGGATTAGAGGGCCCTACTCGTAACAGTTTACAAAGTAAAGATTGGGGTACCAATAAGTCATAAGGATTTTAGAAACATATTTGTGATTTAAAATACATTTATGAGGACTGATTAATTAAGGTACGTTGAATAAGCTTCCCTGAACAGGTGGTAGCAGCAAAGATCTGTGTCTCCAAAGATGCCCCAGTAGCTCCCCATCTTCTTTTCTGCTGATTCACTGCACATGCTCTGTGCTGCTGTTACTTACTGAGCTTAGGGAGCCACTCACAATATACAGTACACATAGAATAGAAATGTCACAATATAAGGCTGATTAGTAATTAATACAGATAATTACTACATGGCAGCACAGAAACCAGTGCAATTAGCATCAGAATTTAATAATCAGCAAACCTGTAGCATCAGCTTATATTACAGGGGAAGCTCATTTTCTGCTGGATAATTAGTGACGAGCCCTAAGCTTAGCTTCTCAACAGCCAATCAGAGCCCACTGAGCATGTGAGTGTCACAGACACTTTCCAAGATGGTGACCCCCTGTGACAAGTTTGAAGTCCTGGATCATTGCTGCTATTGACAACCTGAAACTTTAGCCTCGTGCAATAAGTTTATTATATACAATATGCCATTTTTAGCAATATTTATTTTTAGGGTTTAGTTCTCCTTTAAATCTATAATCTTGAAACACTGCCAATGTAATAACTGACTCAAGCTCAAGTTATTTCTCTACCTGCTATTTAATGGATTATAGTTTCCTACCTAAGCCTAAATCTGCTATTCATGGGCGCTGTTTGTGCTGGCAGAGTCACAATGGTGCCCACCTGCTGCTTTAGAAATAGGACATGTACTTTATATAGAACTGGACTTAGAAGTGGCCCAGCGTTATCAGAGCAAGATGTACCTTTGTGGAATGAAAGCCGTAACTCTCATAGGGCTTCTCTCCTTTGCATTGTCTCATGCCTTTCCTATGGGTAAGTCCAACAAAGAATATTCTGATTCTATTTAATAGGAGCCCAGGTAAGTGACTGTGCCATTCTATAAGGTACACATTATACTCGCCTGTGCTATATTGTATATTGTATTTTTTTCTCCAGTTTGAAATTTTAGCAACTATTTGGTTGCTAGGGTCCAATTTACCCTAGCAACCAGGACATTGAGGATGGATGAATAGGAAAGGGGCTGAACAGAAACATAAGGAATAAAAAGTGACAAAACAATAATATTGTAGCCTTACTGAGCAATCATTTTTTCAGTTGCCGGCCCAATGACCCCCGTTTGAAGGCTGGAAATAGGCAAAAAAAATTTCAAAAATGAAGCCCAATTCAACAAGCCAAGAATATGACACTTAGGGGCAGATTTATCAAGGGTTGAAGTGAATATTTGAATTTCGAGCTAATTTTTGTGTACTTTGTGGACTAGGGAATAGTCCAAATTCTGTTTGAATTTGAAAATTTGAATATCGAAATGTACTGAATTCGACTTTGACCATTCGTCATCTAAAACCTGCCGAATTGCTGTTTTAGCCTACGGGGGACCTCCTAGAATTTGGAGTCAATTGGTGGTTTGAAAAAACTTTGAATATAATTTTAATCGAATACGATGTTACTTCAATTCGTACAATTCTAATTTGAACGAAAACAGCCCAGAAAAAAATACTTCGATATTTTTTGATCAAATTCGGTTGGTCTTTTTTTAAGGGCCAGTTAAGATATGCTTTACCACGTGCAAGTTGAACTTATGATCATTGTATAAAATTGCAGTCAGATGTATTAAATGAAAATTAAAGGGCAGATCCACCCAAAACCTTTCCAGTATTCATTTATTGCACATTATCAGTGGTTATAAAGTTATGGGCGAATGCAATTGCCTTTGAAAGCCGTATCTATCTCTCTGCATTGTTCCAGGAGTCAGAACAGGAAAAAGATTATTATTATTTTCATTGCAATTGCATTTACAATTAACTTTAAAAATGGTGTGTCTATTTGAGTGGGAAATTTGCCTAGAATTACAGATCCTTACATTATCCAAGATTTTGGTTGATTTTTTTTTTTTTAAGTCTCATAGTTTAGTGGTTTGTTACCACTTTGCAAAATAATCAGAAAATGTATTTAAATATGTTTGTTTTCTGTTTTTTCAGTTCGTCTTGTTCCCTTTCCTATGACTCAAGGTCCCTCCGAGGAAGCAGGAACACTGGAAAAGGATCTCAATCATTTGCCGCTACTAAAAAATCCAGGTGATAAACGCTGTGAGGCTGAGCATCAATAGAGACTGTTGTCTCTACTGTTGGGATTAAATCACAGGGATGAATTGAAGCATTAGACAGTGGTTCACTCACGGTGGGCAAAATGCCTGTTTAAAGGGCATGTAAAGTCTAAAACAGAATAAGGCTAGAAATGCTGTATTTTGTATACTAAATATAAACTTGAACTTACTGCACCACAAGCCTAATCAAACAAATAATTTATGCTTTCAAAGTTGGCTACAGGGGGTCACCATCTTGTAACTTTGTTTTACATCTTTGCAAGACTAAGACTGTGCACATGCTCAGTGTGGTCTGGGCTGCTTAGGGATCGTCATAAACAAAGCTGCTTGAGTTCTGCATGGCTGGGAAGTAAGGCGGGGGCTCCCCCTGCTATACATAAGTATGATTGTTTCCCTGCAGAGCAGTTAGGGACCGTCTGACAATTCCTATCCACAGCAGTAAATGAAGGGAGAATTTCACTGCATACAGTCAGGTTTCTTATAAAAACAGTACACATTTTTTAATTAAAGTATATTGGAGATAGGTTTCTTTTTCATTAAAGAAAGTAAAAATTGGGTTTTATTTTTTTGCCTTTACATGCCCTTTAAAGCCAAGTTTGACATCCAAATGTAAGCAGAAAAATGACTTGTCCTAAATATTGTAGAAACTATGGCTGAAATACTGAAATTTTCCCATAACTGTGACCTTGTTATGAGGTAAGCGGGCCCTGACCAAAGGTTGGACCTCTAAATGGAGCTTGAAAAGAAAAAAAGTCTGACAGCCATTGGTATAAGGGCAGTTGGAATTGATCATTTCCCATAATGCTTCTTGCAGAGGATGGAGTTACTTACATTCCGGAATAGTCATTTTCCTAAAAAGCCTCTATATCTCAAAGGTCACCCTAACTGGCCTAGAGTGTAGGCTCCTCGGGTCTAGTCTTTGAGTCCCACTGTTTGGGAGCACTGCTATATGGGAACCAATGAGAGACAGGGGAGCTTGGATTTCAAACTCTTATCATCATCGTCGTCATTTATTTATTTAGCGCCGGCAAGTTACGCAGTGCTTTACATTGATAAAGAACAGTGAACAAATGGTGAATAACAAACAAGGGTTTACAGAGTATGATAGGATTAGAGGGCCCTGCTCGTAACAGTTTACAAAGTAAAGATTGGGGTACCAATAAGTCATAAGGATTTTAGAAACATATTTTTGATTAAAATACATTTATGAGGACTGATTAATTAAGGTACGTTGAATAAGCTTCCCTGAACAGGTGGGTCTTTAGGGAGCGTTTGAAAGTTTGGAAAGAAGTAGCTCGAGGCAGAGAGTTCCAGAGAAAAGCAGAAACCTGAGAGAAGTCTTGTAGATGAGAATGGGCAGAAGTGATGAGAGGAGGAGAAGAGAGGAGAAGGTTGCACGAAGGACTGATATCATAACTCTTACTCATACCAGAGTTTAATTGACTAAATTATTTATGGGTGTCCCCCAAAAAATATTAACCAATGATTATATAGTAAAAATATCTTCCAATAATGCATCACTTCCTTCAACAGACAGCATTATACGCAAAGTCAACAAACATATAGTGGATTTCATTCATTGTCTGTGTCAACCCCACCCCATCCTTCATCATTCCAACGATCATCTTCCATCTTTCCTCTTTAGCTATTCATCTCCCTTTGCCACCACCTAACAATGCTGTGCAGAATGACTTCTCATCATACAACCTTCATGTTCACTTGCATCAAGTCAACTTCTGGATTCTATTAGGTAATGGATGCTAATATTGTACTAATGTTGTATTAAGATCATTGGATGCTTGCTGCATTATGAGACGGACTCTACGGGTTATGAGGTTGGGTGAGGGGCTGCATTTCACAGAGAGATAGAGAGTGAGTTTATCATTCTTCCCTGCTGTTGCAGAACCTGATTAAAACTAGATGGCTCTTAATGAAACATGGCATCTGGTGGAGCATAATCACTTCTCCCATGGGCTCACCTTTTCTAGTGTCAAAAAATTACAGAATCGGCCTGAAAGTTGACCATCTTAAATATATATCCATAGTTGCCAAATGCTCTTCTTTTCATGGACAGATTGTGGCTCCATCATGGAAAAGCCTCTTTATATTGACCAACTGCCCAGAAAAATTCACATACACCTCTCATGAACAGAATTCAGTTCCAATAACCTACAGACCATGAACTTACAATCTCAAAGAGACCCCTAAAATGAATGTTAATATAGGAGAGGATAGATATAGTATCCATTATCCAGAAATCGCTTATTAAGAAAGCTCCGAATTATGGGAAGGCCATCTCCCATAGACTACATTTCAAGCAATTCATTTTTTTTTTTTTTAAATTTCCCTTTTTCTGTAAAAATGAAACCATACCTTGGCTTGATGCTAAATAAGATGCATGAATCCAAATTGGGGTTATTTAATGTTTAAATGATTTTAGCAGACTTAAGATATAGAGATCCAGATAACAGAAAGATCCCTTATCTGAGAAAATCCTAAATCAAGCATTCTGGATAACAGATCCTATCCCTGTAATGGTAGCTATAGAAATCACTGCTGATTCCTGTGTCCAGTAGTAGTAGAACATGAGGAGGCTGCAGCCCATAAGGATGGATAGAGAGGTTGGGAATAGGAATCTGGTGGATATTTGGAAGATTTATAGAGGTTTCTAGTAAGAGAAGCATTTACCTGTCCCCGCAGGGCAAATCACAATCTGCACAAGGGACGGCAAATGGGGGACTTCTAAGGCAATGATCATCTGCAGTAAAATTATTAGCAGTGGCTTAACTATAGAGGTAGCAGACCCCACAGTGGCAGAGGGACCGGGGAACAGGGAACTCGGACTTTGGGGTCTGCTTCCTCTATAGCTAATAGAAAAAACCCTCCTCCCAGCCACTCTCTTACCTGCTGCGAGGAAAGTGGACACAAGTCAGGCGAGAGTGGGTGGAGACTGGGCATGGCGTGGGTGGGGCAAAGGCAGGACATGGTCGGTGCAGAGGCAGGACAGGAAGTGGGTGGGAGGATGAGGATTGGAGTGTGCTGGGCCCATCACACTCTATCTAAGACAATTTTTCTATACATAAAGAAAGAGAATGGGTTGTCTGAGTGGGGTCTTTGGGTCAGTCTGCATATCTTAACAATATACGTGAACAAATAGTTTTTCTTTTTAAATATAGCTAGGGATATCAGAGACGTTGATGATGACTATGAGACTATATTAGAGGAGGATGAGGAAGTCACCACCTCAGAAGAAGATTTTGACTATGATCCCACTGAAGATCCCACTGGAGATCCCACCTCTGAATCAGACGTCAGCGAGTCTCCTCTCAACTGACAGCAATCTACTCTGAAATCCAGTCAAAATAACTGGGCTAATCTCCCTCCCAACTAGACTCATAAAGATCTGTCTCTCTGATCTCAGCTGAGGATAAATCTGCTTCTGGATAGAAAAAAAGAAGAGGTCAAGTATTTCCCAGGATCATGCGGAGATATTTTTGCTCCTAGACTTGAAAAATAAACGGCAGAGAAACTCAACCATCGGATCCATATACAGGTCCTAGATTTTTCCAGATAATATCAATGAAGTTTGCATGGCTATTCTCTGTTTCTATTAAAAATGGCAAATATGATAAGATTTTAGAAGGAATATGGTATTTATCTCTCATTTGCTAAAAGCCTAGCGTGGCAAATATTTTACCCACAATACACCTTGCACTCCCATGTGTGTTTGCCATTGTCAGATGCAACTCTTTTCTTATTATAATTAAGATGAGTTGACCATGAGTAAGAAATGTTACTGCTGGCAGTTAGCTGGTCATTATGAAAGGTCTAGAAATCAAAATATCAAGAAAGTTTTGTCAGTGATGTCATACTATAACAAGCATTCTGTCAGTGATGTCATATGCCCCTCCCCAGGCAGCGAGGCTGAAAATTACAGCAGTAAAGCAGCATTAAATGAGAAAGAAACAAACCTGCTATTTATCAAATGCAACATTTACATTCCCTTTATTTTATGTTTTTCCTTATTTTACACAGTTTTTGTGGTCCCACCAATTCTGATTTGAATGGGTGTTTTTTTTAACCAAATTTTATACCTTATTTTCACACACTTTACACCAACATATTTCCTTGCTGCTCCCATAGCGTACGCATTAATGTTGTCTATACGGTGCAGGCTTCTTATTCCAAGAGAACATTCATTTGATTATTTATATTCCTGTATTTTTCTGGTTCCTGAAACTGAAAATTGGGGTTACGAGAACAATCAGTATTAAACAGCTACCTTTTATAAAGGGGTAAAAATTATTTTATGTAATAAATGCTCAGAAGAGTAGATTGGTGGGTATACGTCTGCTTTAATTCTCTTCCCTCAGAATATTTCAGTTTGGTCAAATCCAGTTATGTCCTTGATCTTCCTAAAAAACCCTGTCCACTTTCTGCAAAGCCTGAACCTTTTGGGGTCTGATTTGGGGCTCATCAGGGAAAAATTGGTCTGCTGGGAGTTATAGTGTAATCTGCTTTATGTAGTTTATTAGTTTTCCAGTTTACATTGGACCTATTTGGTGGTGATTCCGAGGGCCACCTCTAATCTGCTGTACTTTCTGTTGGCGGCATTTATACCTGGAACTGATGAAGTGCTACAGAGAACTAGTAAATAAAAAAATAGCCACATAAAGAAATATTTATTTCCTGTTGCTGGACAAGTGTGATAATCAGCCTATTGTAATGCAAGGACTATAACCAACAATATGAGACACTTCTGTTTTGGATTTCTCATTTGTGCCCTTATTTTTTCATACAGTGCAACTAAGTGTTATACTTCTCTCTGTGAGAGATCTGGCGCAAATTCACTAAGCGCTGAACGCTAGCGTTAATTCGCTAGCGTTTGGCATTTTTCGTTACTGTGCAAATTCACTAACGAACGCTGGCGTCGTTTCGCTAGTGTTACTTCGCACCCTTACGCCAGGCGAATTTTCGCTAGCGACGTAACTACGCAAATTCACTAACTTGCGCAATGTACTGAACGCTACCTTTTACGCTAGACTTCCTTCGCCACCTCAGACCTGGCGAAGCGCAATAGAGTAGATAGGGATTGTTTCAAAAAAAGTAAATTTTTTTTCTAAGTCCCAAAAAACGCTGGCGTGTTTTCTACATGATGGGTGATAGGCTGAAAAAGATCGAAAGTATTTTGGGGCTCCCCTCCTTCCCCCCTACATTTCCTGACTCATGGCAACTTACCTAGACAGTGGGCACATGTGTAGGGCAAAATAAAATTTTTATTTGCTGATTTGAAGGTTTTCTAGGCATTTGTAGTGCTGATACGTGTTCCTCCATTGAAATTTGAATTTCGCGCCGTATGCAAATTAGCCTTCGCTAGCGTAACTTCGCTTTACATAGCGAATCAACGCTAGCGCAACTTCGCAACCTTACGCAACCCCTGTGCGCAACTTCGGATTTTAGTGAATTTGCGGATCGCTGGCGAAACTACGCCTGTCGAAGTGCGGCGAAGTTGCGCCTGCCGCAACTTCGCATCTTAGTGAATTTGCCCCAGAGACCTTCACCAGTCCTTAAAACTGGATGATTTTTAGCTACACCCTGTTCCACCCAGCCCATACTCTGTTTTGCTCAGATCATGCCCGAGAAACGTCTCTGCTGGGGGGTTGAGGGTTACCAGGATTGGAGGGAAATTTAGATGGAGGCCCTAAGACAGGGGTCCTCAACCTGTGAGCCACACTCAAATGTAAAAACTGTTGGGGAGCCACATGAGCAAGAAAAAATTCCTTGGGGGGTGCCAAATAAAGGCTGTGATTGGCTAATTGATAGCCCAGTGTGGACTGCTAGCCTACAGGAAGCAGTTGGACTAAAGCTAAACTAGGTTGTAAGTGGCACATTTAAATCAGGTCACAGAATGACACAGACTGGAATTATGCATGCACCTGAAGAAGGCAGATATGCCGAAACATGTTGTGTAAGACAATCCTTTAAATTAACACACAATGATGCTTTTAAAAGCACTGTGCTCTCCGGGTTCAATTTTCTTTATTTGGAATCTTCTGCAACTTACGCGGGTTGGTACCTGATGAGAGGCAACATAGAGCCAAGACTGCATACAAGGACAAGCTTCCGTCTGCCTGAAGACTGATGAAAAAATTGAAATGAAATGTGAGTTGATATTCTGTGCTGGATTTTTTATGCTGTATAGCCATGGGGGCAGCCATTCAAGCACAGGATACACAGTAGATAACAGATAAGTACTACTATAGTTCATATAAACAAGATGCTCTGTAGCCGTGGGGGCCGCCATTCAAACACAGGATACACAGTAGATAACAGATAAGTACTACTATAGTTTATATAAACAAGCTGCTGTGTAGCCATGGGGGCAAGTCAACAACATCCAAGGGCACACAGGTCTACAGGAAATCTTCCACAAATTCTTTATTTACGGATTGCAAATGCAACGTTTCGGGGAACAAAAATCCCCTTTGTCAAGCATGAAATGATATTCTGTGCTGGATTTTTTATGCTGTATAACCATGGGGGCAGCCATTCAAGCACAGGATACACAGTATATAACAGATAAGTACTACTATAGTTTATATAACAAGCTGCTGTGTAGCCATGGGGGCAGCCATTCAAGCACAGGATACACAGTAGATAACAGATAAGTACTACTATATTTTATATAAACAAGCTGCTGTGTAGCCATGGGGGCAGCCATTCAAGCACAGGATACACAGTAGATAACAGATAAGTACTGCTATAGTTTATATAAACAAGCTGCTGTGTAGCCATGGGGGCAGCCATTCAAGCACAGGATACACAATAGATAACAGATAAGTACTACTATAGTTTATATAAACAAGCTGCTGTGTAGCCATGGGGGCAGACAAACAGGATACACAGTAGATAACAGATAAGTACTACTATAGTTGATATAAATAAACTGCTGTGTAGCCATGGGGGCAGACAAACAGGATACACAGTATTCTTAGTATTCTTGAGAATACACTCAAGAGACTAATGCAGGTAAATGTTACCTTTGAGGAATGGGTTTATCATGGCAACTATGGACCTGCAAGTCTCCCTGTCACAGACATAATATAACCAATGAAATGAAACTGAAGGGAGGTTGGTTGAGACTGGCTTTTGAAAATGTTTACATTAAAATAAAAAAAGGCCTTTGCATGATGTAAAGACACTGCTAATTCTTAGATTGAAATAAAGGTTAAATCTTATTATTCCCTGGCTTAAATTTCCTTTGCACAAAGGGATAAAACATGGGTGAACTTTTTACTAATGGACGTGAGGATTAACAAGAAATGTAATACTACCCGTGTTTGTAACGAGGAAGTCAAATAAAAATAAAACAAGGCAACTTGGAGACACATTTTCCATTAAATTTGATTTCCTTTCCTACTGGAATGGTCTTAATACTTAAAATATTGGTCCTTACAATGACCATCTCATTTGATAGGGAATTCTATAGACTGGCAAGAGATCCTTTGTATGCTGCTGGTACTACTTATTTTTTTGCAGTCTAAGTAGTAAACTCTTCCCATAGATCTTCCTGTTTTCAGTTACTTTTCCATGTCCCACTCTGTTTAGCATCTCCCTCATGTCCCTTTTGATGAGCTTCCACCCTGTATATACTTGTGACCTTGCTCTTGATTCCTCAGTGATAGTTCCATCAGAATCCAACTGGCATTTTATTTTCCTGATCTTTCCTTTCACAGGTCTTTTGTATCTCCCCGTCCATGTTTAATCCTTTTCATGATGCCCATAGTTCCTTTCTTTGCCCCTTTCCCTGTTATTGTACCTTCTGATGAATATTTCCCTACTCCTCTCCTTTTCCATAACTTTTCATTTGCTCTTTTTCTTTCCCATGCCTCTTTCCATGGTCCATTTCCATTACACTTTCCATATCCATCCTTTCCGCATGGCTATTTCCACAAGCTATATGTTTTCCATGACCCATTTTACTGTTTCCATGGCCTTCTATTGACAGTACATTGAGTATTGAAGTAGGTGCTTTCTCTGCCTGGGCCCAGGTGGGGGGAACTGTCTTTACTAGATGTTAACTAAAAGCTAGTAGATTATCTGAGAGCCCATCTGAGAGGCAGCTAGGTTAGCCAGAAAGGTCAGTGTTTAGCCCCACAATTAGGTTAGTGTAGTTAGTAGAACCCCTAAGGCAATTGTGAGACAGTTACAATTATAGGTGTTTATCTGTAGCTTAATTGGAACCTATGAGAACTACTAGTGAGGGCATTTGAAAGAATTTTGTGCACGGTGTTGTTTGCCCACCCACATCCTTCGCATCCCCCACTCCCTGTCCACAGGTAGGAGCATGTACCATAAACACCTATTGAAAGTAGAGTAATCAGGCCTGTTCTATCAGAAAGAACAGAAAGAAAGACACTTAAAATTTACCCGGGGTGAGAATCACTTAGTGTAAACCAACTAACAATGGAAAACACCAGTACCAAATTCCCATACAGAGAAGATAAAACCCTGGGGAAACCAAATCCTTGGAAAAAAACCAAATCCATTAACCTGGATGGCAGAACATAACAACCTCATGAACCAACAACATGAATCAACAACATTATGTGGAATCCAGAAAGCAAAGGGAAACAGAGATTCCTGTAACCATGTACCATAGACACAACAGGGCTCACATGAGTGAATCCATATCAATATGAATCCATATGAGTGCATCAAATGCACAAGTTGTCATAAATTACCCTGGAATTCTGGGGAAAAACCCAGACTGTATTGTTAGTAAAATCATGGATTTGTAAGTCCAAATTCTGCAAATTGTGCTGTGTTCAGAAAAGAGCTTTTATATCTCATAACATATATACATGGAAGTACTTTATAGCAATTCATGGAGCTATTATTTTGTATCAGGGTGCTCTCGTCTGGTTACCTTCCCATTGTTCTGCTCATGGGCTGCTGGAAGGAAAGGGAGGGGAGTGATATCACTCTGCCTTGCAGTACAGCAATATAGAGTGACTGAAGTTTATCAGAGCACAAGTCACATGACTGAGTGCACCTGGGAAACTAACATGTCTAGCTGCACGTCAAATTTCTAAATTAGATATAAAAAAATCTCTTTTGGAAAATGTGTTTCACTACAAGATTCTGCCGGAGGAGCACTATTAATTGATGCATTTTGTAATCCCATGACAGAATCCTTTAAGATATAATAATTCCATGAAGTAGTGTTTTTAAGGTGAAACCTCCTTTCCCCTGGTCTTAATGGTAACGTCAGGTCACCAAAACTCTTCCATATAGTAATAATTTAGTGGAAATCTTTTATCAATTTTGTATATGCAGTACAAGTTATCACTATGTTGCCTATGAGGTGTCTCCATTAGCCTGGCTTTCTTCCAGGCTACATGAATTTACATTAACTCCCACATTGAACCTCATTTACCATTTCCCTCCGTCACAATAGCCACATTTATTTGCAGTGCTCATTCCACAAGTGTTACAGTTTATAGTCTACATACATAGTCAACATGAAGACTTATCTTACTCTTACTCCCCAACCTTTTTTTTTATTTATCCATGAGCCACATTAAAGGAAAACTATACCCCCGAAACAATGTAGGTCTCTATTAAAAGATACTGAGTAAAACAGCTCATGTGTAAAACCCTGCTTCATGTAAATGAACCATTATCTGAATAATATACTTTTTTTGGGTAATCATAAATAGAAAATTGCCATTTTAAAAAATAAGGGCCGCCCCCTGAGATCGTAAGATTCACTGTGCACACATACAAACCACATGTAAGGTCACATGAGCCAATTAACAGACAGAGTTCTGCCTTTTGCTTCCTCACTTCTTCCTGTTACAGTTAGGGGCAGATTTACTAAATTCGAGTGAAGGATTCGAATTAAAAAAACTTCGAATTTCGAAGTTTTTTTTGGGCTACTTCGACCATCGACTACGACTATCGAACGATTCGAACTAAAAATCGTTCGACTATTCGACCATTCGATAGTCGAAGTACTGTCTCTTTAAAAAACAATTCAACCCCCTAGTTCGGCAGATAAAAGCTACCGAACACAATGTTAGCCTATGGGGAAGGTCCCCATAGGCTTGGCCAAGTTTTTTTGATCAAAGGATATTCATTCGATCGTTGGATTAAAATCGTGCGATTCGAAGGATTTAATCGTTCGATCGAATGAATAATCCTTTGATCGATCGAATTTCCTGCGCTAAATCCTTTGAATTCGATATTCGAATTCGAAGGATTTAAATTCCTAGTCGAATATCGAGGGTTAATTAACCCTCGATATTCGACCCATAGTGAATAGGCCCCTCAGTGTTGTAGTATTTCTGGTCAGGTGATCTCTGAGGCAGCACAGATAGAGTCACGAAATGGTGGTTCAAGGCAAGAGATGTAGAAGGGCAATATTTATGTAAATATATATTCCAGTTTGGTAAGATTCTTTAATATGTCATTCAATTTGATATAAACTATCTGTTGCTTAAGTATTCATTTTGGGGGTATAGTTTTCCTTTAAAATGAAAAAGGGTTGGGGAGCAACACAAACATGACAAAAGTTCCTGGGGTTATGATTGATCATAGGCTATTTGGTAGCTCTATATAGAATGGCAGCCTACAGGAGGCTCTATTTGTCCATAAACCTGTTTTTTATGCCACCAAAACTTGCCTCCAAGCCTGGAATTCAAAAATGATCTCCTGCTTTGAGGCCACTGGGAGCAACAACCAAGGGGTTGGTGAGGAACATGTTGCTCATGAGCTACTGGTTGGGGATCACTGCCTTATAACAATGTCTTTCTAGCTGGCACTCTTAATAAATTCTGTTGACTACATACCTTTAAAGGATTTGTTCACCTTTAAATTAACTTTTAGCTATGATTTAGACATTGATATTCTGAGACAGTTGGTCTTTTTTTTTTATTAATGTGGTTTCAGTTATTTGGCTTTTTGTTCATCTGCTCTCTAGTTTGGTATTTAAGCAGCTATCATGATGTTGTGTCCCATTTACACCAGCAATCAGGCAGGGGTGTGAATGAAAGTCTGGAATATAAATAGGTGAGGGCCCGGATAGATTAAGTTTAGTTATAAAAAGTGAGAGTCACAATAGGATGGTAGCATCACACAGCAATAGCTTTTTGTTTGTTTTTTTTTGCCAGGGTCAGTGACACCCATGTGAAAGCAGGAACGAAGCAGAAGAAGAAAAGCATACTTCAAAAACTCAAAAATGAAGCCCAATGTAAAAGTTGCTAGGCCAAGGACATTGTATAACAGGCTAAAAGTCACTACCTGTAAAAGGTGAACCACCCCTTTAAATCTAGAGTTTCCAATATGGCTTCAATTTGGAGCTGAATGCTTATTGGCTGTCTTTGGCATTAAGTAACAGGGCAAACAGTCAGGCAATATTCTGATTTTCCTTGAATCTTCAGGAGGCCGCACAAAACATTGGGGCTTGAAAAGTCTGGAAACTCCCTCACTTAGCACAAAAAATTTGTACAATATCAAAATATTTAGCCTAAATATATCCCATCAGTTGCCTTGCCCTGTTCCAGTTTGCTACGTTACTCGTTTCCAGCCATTAGTACTGACATATTTCCCTATCTTCTTACTATAACGGCAGAGACACAGGGTCAGATTCGGGGAAATTAGTCGCCTGGCAACAAACCTCCTCTTCTTCAGGGCGACTTATCTCCCTGAACTGCCTTCCCGTAGGCTAGAACATAAATTGCCGGCGGGATGGCACTTGGAGTGCTGCGTTCTCTGAAGTCGTCTGAAGGTTCCTTGTTAGGCAATATTGGGCAACTTCGGAAAATGAAGTGATCCGGGTGCCATCCCGCCGGCGTTTTACATTCTAGCTGGCGCAAGGCAGTTTGGGGAGATTGCTCGCTCCGAAGAAGAGCAGATTTGTTGCCGGGCGACTAATCTCCCCGAATCTGACCGTGTGCGTCTCTGCCCTTACAGAGTGTATGTGACATGCTGTATATACTGCTTAGATCACCATTGTGCTCAGATTCCAGTTGAGGACTTGTTTTTTTGAGACAAGGACAATACAAATGTACTTTGTTTGTTGTAACATTTTAATGTGGTCAGTTTTTTTCTACATTAATTGAAACTATAATTGCAGCCATCTTTCATTCCTTATGTGTCTGTGATCCTGAGGGCTCCGATGTCTGCTTTCCTGGAGGCTTTCCGTTAGACTCCCTTTCGTTTTCTATTTGATCCTTGTTTGATAAATGTTTCATCTACCTGGTCTTCCCCTTTGATAGGTCCTTTGTGGTGCACCTTCTCATACTGAAATCTTTTCCCATGTCCTTCTCTAGGCTTATGTTTTTCTCCTTTCCGATGACCCTTTACATGTGCTTCTCTTTTATCACGGCTCTTATCTTTGTCATCATCGTGTAAGCACTTGATGTCCTTTTCAGCTGGAAGAAATCAGGCAAAGGTTCTTGTTGGAAAAAATGTTAATCTAAAAATCATCCATCTAACTAATTACCAGTGGCAGCTACAAGCTACAGGTGCCTCAAGGGAAAAGGTGCAAAGTGCAAAATACACTGAGCTTTGCATCTATTTATTTTTGAGTCTTCCCCATCATTGTAAATGAGCATTAGTATGGACAAAATATTCTATGCATTTATATTTATAAGGAGGAAAAGGAGAGGTAAATGGTTTCCTTTAAAGGAGAACTACATGAATGTGGCTAAAAATGCCATATTTTATATAGTGAACTTATTGCACGAGGCTAAAGTTTGAGCTTGTCAATAGCAGCAATGATCCAGGACTTCAAACTTGTCACAGGGGGTCACCATCTTGGAAAGTGTCTGTGACACTCACATGCTCAGTGGGCTCTGATTGGCTGTTGAGAAGCTAAGCTTAGGGCTCGTCACTAATTATCCAGCAGAAAATGAGCTTCCCTGGCTGTAATATAAGCTGATGCTACAGGTTTGCTGATTATTAAATTCTGATGCTAATTGCACTGGTTTCTGTGCTGCCATGTAGAAATTATGTGTATTAATTACTAATCAGCCTTATATTGTGACATTTCTATTCTATGTGTACTGTATATTGTGAGTGGCTCCCTAAGCTCAGTAAGTGACAGCAGCACAGAGCATGTGCAGTGAATCAGCAGAAAAGAAGATGGGGAGCTACTGGGGCATCTTTGGAGACACAGATCTTTACTGCTAAAGGGCTGTGGTTGCCTTGGGCTGGTACAGAAGCACAAAACATCATGTACAACATTTTTAGATACTTCTTTAGTTAGGCTTTAGTTCTCCTTTAAATAAAGGTATTTTAGGCATCTAAAGAGGAGGATACAATTTACCCAATGTCATTTTAACGTTTTTTATCTCACAATCCCATTTTGCTACTTAGGTTAAAAGGTACTTACAGAATATTGGTTTCTTGCACTTCATTGCACCAGACCAGGTTTTGCAACATATAGTATTACCAGTGCATTCCTCATCTGACGTACAGTTTGCTAAACGGTGAGAGTGATGCTTCTTAGAATGTTCTTCTCCACCTTTATCATCTCTCCATTTCTTGCTCTTTTTCTGGAAATGTACTTCTACCTTTTCTTTAAGCTCTGGGTGCTTCTCCAAAAACTCTGCAAGGCACATCCCTCGCTTCTCACCTTTGGCCTTATCAGAAATCTCTGCAGACATAACATCAATTAGCATTCAAGGAATAGCAAATACATTTTACATTGCTTGAATTTCTTTTGTTGTAGGTCTACTTCCTACCACATGTGAAATGTATGCTGTGAGGATTACAACAAACAATCTGAGACACTTGGGTCTGATACACATCAATGGTTAAAGGGATACTGTTATCGGAAAACATGTTTTTTTCAAAACACATCTACTCCAGCAGAATTCTGCACTGTAATCCATTTCTCAAAAGAGCAAACAGATTTTTTTATATTCAATTTTGAAATCTGACATGGGACTAGACATTTTGTCAATTTCCCAGCTGCCCCCAGTCATGTGACTTGTGCCTGCACTTTAGGAGAGTAATGCTTTCTGGCAGGCTGCTGTTTTTCCTTCTCAATGTAACTGAATGTGTCTCAGTGGGACATAGGTTTTTACTATTGAGTGTTGTTCTTAGATCTACCAGGCAGCTGTTATCTTGTGTTAGGGAGCTGTTATCTGGTTACCTTCCCATTGTTCTTTTGTTTGGCTGCTGGGGGGGAAAAGGGAGGGGGTGATATCACTCCAACTTGCAGTACAGCAGTAAAGAGTGACTGAAGTTTATCAGAGCACAAGTAACATGACTTGGGGCAGCTGGGAAATTGACAATATGTCTAGCCCCATGTCAGATTTCAAAATTGAATATAAAAAAATCTGTTTGCTCTTTTGAGAAATGGATTTCAGTGCAGAATTCTGCTGGAGCAGCACTATTAACTGATTCATTTTGAATTTTTTTTTTCCCATGACAGTATCCCTTTAACTATGGGATTAAACAAGTAGTAGCATTTGGCAATATACTAGTTCTTCCCATGTATCACCACCCCTATTCTGACCTTTTTCATGCTCTTTTGTTTCACATTTCCCCTTTTCATGCTTAGTTCCTTCCATGATCCTTGCCATGCTACACTCCTTTCCTGTGACCCTTTCCCTGCTTAAGGCTCATTTACCAGTTTCAGGTGCAAGTTAAGGGGAAGGTGCTAACTGCAAAAAACAAGATCATTTGGATTTGCTTTTTGCACTTTTACCTTGCCCGTCATTGTATATGAGCGCTAGTACCTAATTAAAATTCTCACCTTCTCTTTTATTCCGACTCTTTTCTTTATGATACTTGTGTAACCATTTAATGTCCTTTTCAGCTGGAAGATATCAAGCAAAAGTTATTTTAGAAGTCACCATTACTAATGAACAAAACATTAGGGCTCATATACCAACGGCAGGTGCAAAGTACAGGTGTCTCAATAAATATGAATATGGTGCAAAAAAAGTGCAAAAAAAATGTTTTATATCTGATTTTGTACTTTAAGCTCTGCCCCATTCTTTTAAATGGGCCTTAGCATCTGGCATTGAGCAGATCTATATGGATTTGCAAGGAGCAGATTTGGATGCAAAAACCTTTCATGAATGGCATTTTTTCATTCACCAATTGCAGCAAACTTTATTCAACTGCAACTTGTGACTCATCAATGAGCTATTTGCCCACTCTGACCTTAGGAACCAGACACTGCTGAGGCTACTCTTGGTTTAGCCAAATCAGATAATTATACCACTGGGATAATTGTATTTAATATGACTTCACTCCAGAACATGAGATCAAGGGGCCCATTTACTTAGTTCGAGTGAAGGAATAGAGGGAAAAAAAGTTTGAATTTCGAATGGTCGAATATGGCTACTTCGACCATCGAATGGGCTACTTCGACCTTCGGCTACGACCTTCGAATCGAACGATTCGAAGTAAAAATCGTTCGACTATTCGACCATTCGATAGTCGAAGTACTGCCTCTTTAAAAAATTCTTCGACCCCCTAGTTCGCCACCTAAAACCTACCGAGGCCAATGTTAGCCTATGGGGAAGGTCCCCATAGGCTTTACAAGGTTTTTCTGATCGAAGGATAATCCTTCGATCGATGGATTAAAATCCTTCAAATCGTTCGATCGAAGGATTTCATTGTTCGATCGAACGATTATTCCTTCAATCGTTCGATCGTAGGAATACCACAAAAAGTCGAAGGATTTTACTTCGACGGTCGAATATCGAGGGTTAATTAACCCTCGATATTCGACCCTAGGTAAATGTGCCCCCAAGTGTGAGATAGGAGTAGAATTTTTAAATCCTAAATCCCTCTCTTCCCACCGTCTGCCTTATCAGAAACCTCTGTAAACCCTAACATGCTCTTTTCCCTTCCTATCCCTATTTCCATGTACTCCTGCTTTCACCTTTCCCTTCCCTTTTTCCATTATTTTGCTTTGATATTTGTCTTTCTTTTTTATTGGCCTTTGTTTTTTATTCTCTTCCTCACCTTCATGTTCACCCCAACTCTTTGTCATCATCATGTAACCAAATGAGGTTCTTTTTAGCTAGAAGAGATACATTGAAAGCTGTCGTTGAAAAGGATGTCTACCCAAAAGGATAGGATCTCTCAGATAATTCATTCATAAATCATTCATTGATGATTTTTATAAAGAATGATCTGAACACAATAGTTTATTCTAAAGGATATTTACTTGTTTCTAAATATTACAATGAGCCATGAGAAATTGTAACAAACAAAACGTTGTTTTGTACAGGTTCCTTACTATGCCAGTGGCAAATATAGCTTTCAGCATTTAAAAAATTGATAGTATCTCTTTAAAGGAATTCTTCCAAGGGAAAACTTGTTTTTTCCCCAAATGCATCAGTCAACAGCGCTGCTTCACTAGAATTCTGCACTAAAATCAGTTTTTCAAAAGAGCAAACATTTAATTTTTAAATCAGACATGGGGCTAGACATATTGTCAGTTTCCCAGGTGCTCCTTGTGATCTGATAAACTTCAGTCACTCTTTACTGCTGTACTGCAAGTTGGAGTGATATCCCTTCCCCCCCAGCAGCCCATCAGCAGAACAATGGGGAGGTAACCAGATACCAGCTCCCTGGTATATATAAGAAAGGCAGTCAATAGTAAAAATCCATGTCCCACTGAAAGAGGCGGGCCAGGCAAGCCAGGTGCCATAGGCAGCCCAGCCGCCAGCTTGCCAGCCCCTCCCTTCCCCCGTCACACATCATAACGCCACTGGCGTGCATAGTAACGCCGCTTGCTAATGCGCAGTAATGATGTTCACGCACAGTGCGCAATATCGTGCATGTGCGCACCCTGAATTCCAAGTGGGTCTGGTCTAGGGGTAGGCAGAAGAGGTAGATGCCCAGTGCCCCCTAATCGTTGTGCCCTAGGCAGCTGCCTCTTCTGCCCACCCCTAGTTCTGGCCCTGCCCAATGAAACACCTTCAGTTACATTGAGTAGGAGAAACAACAGCCTGCCAGAAAGCAGTTCCATCCTAAAGTGCTGGCTCTTTCTGAAAGCACATGACCGGGCAAAATGACCTGAAATGCACCTACACACCAATATTACAACTAAAAAATAATATACTTGGTTCAGGAATACAATTTTACATGGTAGAATGAATTATTTCTAGTGTAAACAATTTTATTTAGAAATAATAATCATGACCCTTTAAATAGGTCATAGACCAAAAGCAAATGTGCTGGATTATCGTCGGGAGAAGTTTTCAGTAACCTTTGTTCTAATCAAATAATGCTTTTGTTTCAGCAATGAGCTCTAACATCATTTCCTGAAACCCAGCATTAACGCACAAGGTGGAATGTTCTATAAGCTCATGGAAAAACCAAGACCAAAAGCAAATGTGCTGGGAATAGATTTGCAATAAAGCTAACCTTACATTAGGAAACAGATGGTGCTGAAGTCACTCAAGTCCATATTTTCTGAATGTGGAAACGCTATGGATTTCCATTTGTATGAATTTTTTCCCTGTGCTCTCAATGGCCAGTGGCTTTGAAGAAAGTCAATGAAGACATAAAGATGGGCAGCCAAGATCACAGTCACCTGCACTTGCACCTTCGCCTGCACAAGTCTTCCTTTAAATAAGGAGCAGTTACCATTTAAACAAAGGAATTTTGAAATTTTGGGGTTGAAAGGTACTTACAGAATATTGGATTCAAGCATTTCATTGAGCCACGTAGGGTTTTGCAGCAGATAGTGTTTTTTGTGCAGTCCTCGTCCAACGTACAACTTGGCAGATTGAAGAATCGGTGAGAGTGGTCTTTCCATTTCTTGCTTCTTTTCTGGAAACGTTCTTCCAACTTTTCTTTGAGATCAGGGTTCTTCTCCAAAAACTCTCCAAGGCACATCCCTCTCTTCCCATCTTCAGCCTTATCAGAATCCCCTGTTTAAATAAGATTTAATTCCTAATGAGTAAGTATCAAACGTTGTACATCATTTTCACATTCATTTTTCATTTGCACCATCATTTTTAATTTTCACTTTGCTTTAATTTTTTTTTTTTGTAGTAGGTCTACCTGAAACCATATGTGAATCTTTGAACCCTTTGCTCAGCTATGTGTATTGTGCTGCCTCATTCCAGAGGGAAATCTATATAAAGCAGCAACTTCAATGACTACAAAGTATAAAAGGTTATACTAATTGGCCCTACGTTCATCTCATTGTATCATGAAACTATTAATTGCCCCCCTTTTCAACGCACCCCAAGGTAAATCCAATGGGATTAAATCTGATAATGAAGTTTGATTCTATTATTATAATATCATTTTTAGATAGTTTCATTTTAAAAAGAAATGGGTAAATTCTGTAACAGTGGCAGACAGGGGGTAGAAGCCTAGAAACCCACATGAACCAATAACCTGTTAACTGTTACAGATCTAATATAGTTCTTAAAGGGATACTGTCATGGGAAAAAAATATTTTTTCAAAATGAATCAGTTAATAGTGCTGCTCCAGCAGAATTCTGCACTGAAATCCATTTCTCAAAAGAGCAAACAGATTTTTTTATATTCAATTTTGAAATCTGACACGGGGCTAGACATATTGTCAATTTCCCAGCTGCCCCAAGTCGTGTGACTTGTGCTCTGATAAACTTCAATCACTCTTTACTGCTGTACTGCAAGTTGGAGTGATATCACCCCCTCCCTTTCCCCCCCCCCCCAGCAGCCAAACAAAAGAACAATGGGAAGGTAACCAGATAGCAGCTCCCTAACACAAGATAACAGCTGCCTGGTAGATCTAAGAACAACACTCAATAGTAAAATCCCATGTCCCACTGAGACTCCTTCAATTATATTGAGAAGGAAAAACAGCAGCCTGCCAGAAAACATTTCTCTCCTAAAGTGCAGGCACAAGTCACATGACAAGGGGCAGCTGGGAAATTGACAATATGTCTAGCCCCATGTCAGATTCAAAATTTAATATAAAAAAATTTGTTTGCTCTTTTGAGAAATGGATTTCAGTGCAGAATTCTGCTGGAGCAGCACTATTAACTGATGTGTTTTGAAAAAACATGTTTTCCCATGACAGGATCCCTTTAATAAATACTAAATAAATTGTACATTTGTTATTAAAATGCCGTCAACAAAAAAGTACAGTTCATACCAATTTACAGATGTAAACAGTAACTTGAAATCTAAAATCAAAGTCCGAATTTATGTCAATATTTTCTGCTACAAACTCCGATCAAATCCGCTCAGTTTTTTTACGCTTATTTATTATTATGATTATTAAAATTTGCTTTGCTGGAAAAATCTGATTTTGAGATTTTTTCTGATTTTTCATCTGATTTTCGTGATTTTTTCTGATTTTTCAGCTGCAAACTCAGATTTTTGCCTGAAAACTTCGGGGTATTGAACGAAAACCAGCGCACATCAAAAAATCATAGGGACTTCTCCCATTGACTTATATGCAACCTCGACAGATCTGAGATGCCGGATTTCCTGATTCGGACTTTTCCATCCTCTGGGTTTAATAAATTCTAAAATTCTGAAAAAAATTCTAAAGTCCGATTTTGTAAAAATAAATAAATTTTTTCTCGATTTTTGCATTCGGAGTTTAGTAAATAACCCCCCAAATGTATTGAAATACAAACTTGAGTTTTTCTGCTATTCAAGAAAATCACGTCACAAAATGAAATGAAAAAAGTGATCTTTTTTAAATTCAGTTTTTTTTTACAAACAAATATTATTCAAAAATCAAAATTCATGGAATGGAAGAACCTGGGGTTTTCCAGATAAGGGGTCTTTCCATAATTTGGATCTCCATACCTTAAGCCTACTAAAAAAAATAATTTAAACTTTGAATAAATCCAATAGGATTGTTTTGCCTCCAAAAAGGCTTAATTATATCTTAGTTGGGATCAAGTACAAACTACTGGTTTATTATTACAGAGAAAAAGGAAATCATTTTTAAAAATTTTAATTATTTGATTAAAATGGAGTCTATGGGAGACAGCCTTTCTGTAATTCGGAGCTTTCTGTATAATGAGTTTCCAAGTAATGGATTTGTATTTTTTTTGAATGTTGAATTTTTAAATGTCACTTTTTGGTGAATTAAAGTGATCAAGTTCTTACAATCTGGGGTTTTTCTAAATTGAGTCTATTCAAGATTTTTTTTTTTCCATATTTGAGTTGAGGAAAAAAACTGAATTACTTATATTCAAAAGATTTTAATTTTGCCTATTTTAGGAAACCTGTTTGCAATCTTGCATGGTGCAGATTATGGGATGATCAAGACTTTGCAAAATCTAAACTCATGGATTAGTATTTATAACAAAAACAATGGAATTTTGTAGTGAATAATCAGTTTTTTTGTCTCACCTAACACACTCGCACACACAGCAACGAACAGCAATACAACGAGCATTTTAGTCCTCATGGTGATTCAGGTCAGATGTTGGAACGATCTGTTTAGATTTCTAAATAGAAGAAGATTTCTATGAAAGCAAAGAGACCAGTGGCAGGTAGTCCTTACTGGATTATTCCTTATTAAGGATTATCGTCGGGAGAAGTTTTCAGTAACCTTTGTTCTAATCAAATAATGCTTTTGTTTCAGCAATGAGCTCTAACATCATTTCCTGAAACCCAGCATTAACGCACAAGGTGGAATGTTCTATACGCTCATGGAAAAACAACAGATTTCTCTTTATTTTGTTGGAATAAAGCTTAGCAATATTTACCGTCGGCATTAAAGCAAGTTTTTGCGTCTTTCTGTTGACTCAAGTCTTGCGTTGGGAGGTTTCTCAGGGAAAGATTTTTTTTTGTTTCTATTGCGATGTTAATGCAGATAATGTGCTGAGTTGTCTAGTTGTAGTGAGGTTCAGCTTGAGACTCTCCATCCAGTTAGAGATTGCTAAGAGGCAGTTTGATATTCGAGTCTCGGGGGCCGATTCATGAAGCTCGAGTGAAGGATTCGAATTAAAAAAACTTCGAATTTCGAAGTGTTTTTTGGGCTACTTCGACCATCGAATGGGCTACTTCGACCTTCGACTACTACTTCGACTTCGAATTGAACGATTCAAAGTAAAAATCGTTCGACCATTCGACCATTCGATAGTCAAAGTACTGTCTCTTTAAGAAAAACTTCGACCCCCTACTTCGGCAGCTAAAAGCTACCGAAGTCAATGTTAGCCTATGGGGAAGGTCCCCATAGGCTTGCCTGAGATTTTTTGATCGAAGGATATTCCTTCGATCGTTGGATTAAAATCCTTCAAATCGTTCGATTCGAAGGATTTAATCGTTCGATCGAAGGAATAATCCTTCGATCGTTCGATCGCAGGATTTGCGCTAAATCGTTCGACTTCAATATTCGAAGTCGAACGATTTTAGTTCCTAGTCGAATATTGAGGGTTAATTAACCCTCGATATTCAACCCATAGTGAATCGGCCCCTCAGTGTAAGGTGCTAATAAACAGAAAAAAGCAAAAAGCAAACATTTTTTCTAAGTCCCAAAAAATGCTGGCGTCTTTTCCTTTTTAAGGGCGATAGGCTGAAAAAGATCATACATTTTTTTGGGGTACCCTCCTTCCCCCCTACATTTCCTGACATATGGCACCTAAACTATACAGTGGGCACATGTATAGGGCAAAATAACACCTCTATTTTATTTTATGAAGCTTTCCCAGGCTTGTGTAGTGTAATGTATTTGCTGCTACATATAAGTTTTTAGTGAATTTGCGTAGCGCTGGCGAAACTACGCCTGGCGAAGTGCGGCGGAGTGTGGCGAAGCTATCGCCGGCGCAAAAGACCAGGTACAGAACCTTGTGGCACCAATGCATTAATTGAACCCGGTGCTTAGTTTTTGATAATGCCTATGAATAAGTGCCTGTGGGTGCGAAACGTGTAAGGCTGAGCATCAATTGGTCTGTATGCCTACTTTTTAATATTTATGCTAAATAAAGAGTGATTTTTTAACTTTGAGAGTATTGACTGGGAATATATTTTTGGACTTTTTGATTTGGGTGCCCTTTGGAGCTGGGGGCTATATCCCAGCATTTCTGGCCCTTTTTTGACAGGCCTATTTAGATTGCAGCAGTTGAATAAGAAGTGTATTTTAGTTTTTGATAACACAAGAAACAAAGAAAGATTGCTGTAGGGTGGCCTATAATTTCATGTAGTGGCCTCCTGCAGATTTGGAGTTGAATGCTTATGGGCTCGCTTAGATACTAACAGAACTACATTAGGGTTATGGATATATTTGCATTTCCTTGTAAAAGTGTTTTGCACTAATGGGACCTGATTAAATATTTGGGTGTGAACCCACACGTTTGGAAAACCACAGATTTACTCCTACAATTTGCCATCTAGCTCACAAACTTCTTATATTGCCATTGTGCTCGTATCCCAGCAGAGAATTTTATTTGAGACAATAACAGTACAAACAGACTTTGATTGTTTTGCCATTTTTATTGCTCTGAATTTGATTCTACATGAACAGAAAACTGTATATCTGTGCTTATACTTTGATTAGAAGAGTATGGGGTTGAGGGGGTTATTACGAAATTCTTCAGATATCACTAATTATGATATTCTTTAGGGCTAATTATTTCCCTTATGTTCTCCCTTATTCTTTCCTTTATGCTCTCCCTTATTCTTTCCTTGATGTTCTCCCTTGTCCTTTCCATTATCATCTCCTTTATTCTTTCCGTTCTGCTCTCCCTTGTGCTGTTCATTTGATCTTTTTTCCCTAACCTGTTCAGTATCTGTTTTTACTTCCTTGCCTTTCCCTTTGCCATGTCCCTTTCCATGTTTCTCTCCTTTCCCATGCCCCTTTCCATGTTCTTCTCCTTTCCCATGTCCCTTTCCATGTTCTTCTCCTTTCCCATGTCCCTTTCCATGTTCTTCTCCTTTCCCCTGTGCCTCATGCTTTCCTTTCTGCTCTCCCTTGTGCTGTTCATTTGATCTTTTTTCCCTAACCTGTTCAGTATCTGTTTTTACTTCCTTGCCTTTCCCTTTGCCATGTCCCTTTCCATGTTTCTCTCCTTTCCCATGCCCCTTTCTATGTTCTTCTCCTTTTCCATGTCCCTTTCCATGTTCTTCTCCTTTCCCATGTCCCTTTCCATGTTCTTCTCCTTTCCCCTGTCCCTTTCCATGTTCTTCTCCTTTCCCATGTCCCTTTCCATGTTCTTCTCCTTTCCCCTGTCCCTTTCCATTTTCTTCTCCTTTTCCATGTCCCTTTCCATGTTCTTCTCCTTTCCCATGTCCCTTTCCATGTTCTTCTCCTTTCCCCTGTCCCTTTCCATGTTTTTCTCCTTTCCCATGTCCCTTTCCATGTTCTTCTCCTTTCCCCTGTGCCTCATGCTTTCCTTTCTGCTCTCCCTCATGCTTTCCTTTCTGCTCTCCCTTATGCTGTTCATTTGATCTTTTTTCCCTAACCTGTTCAGTATCTGTTTTTACTTCCTTGCCTTTCCCTTTGCCATGTCCCTTTCCATGTTTCTCTCCTTTCCCATGTCCCTTTCCATGTTCTTCTCCTTTGCCATGCCCCTTTCCATGTTCTTCTCCTTTCCCATGTCCCTTTCCATGTTCTTCTCCTTTGCCATGCCCCTTTCCATGTTCTTCTCCTTTCCCATGTCCTTTTCCATGTTCATCTCCTTTTCCATGCTCTTGTTGTTTCCCATGTCCTTTGTCATCATGTAACCAGGTAAGGTCCTCTTCAGCTGGAATATTTAAAATAAAAGTTATTGATGGAAAAGGTTTTTTAATCAAAAGGCATCTCTTGTTCTCTACAAAAAGTCTATTGGCCCTTGCTTATTATTGTCCTTTATTTATACAGGGCTGACATATTCTCAAGTGTGTTACAGAGGTGATACAACATCCTTGCCCCAGGGTTGATTACATTGCAGGTATGGGGAGAACATACAGATTCTGCAGAAGGAGAACAAACAATCTCTTTGCTGAGTTTTATTTTATTTGAACAAAAAAGGGCCAGATTCAATTCAGTGAGAAAAAGGTTTATCACATAAAAATTCATGGGCGAGGACTTCAATAGAGATTTCACGTGAAAAACAGTGAGATGTGTTTTTTTTCTGAATTGAATTGCATCTCAAATTGAATCTCATCCGTGAGTTTTCAAGTAATAAACTTTTATCTTAGTGAACTGAATCGGGCACTAACACGAATATGTAGACTGGGGGCCTTATCCCCTCATGGCCTCAGTAGGGAACAGAGCCCAAATCAGTTTTTATTTAAAGGGGTTGTTTACCTTTAAATTAATTTTTAGTATGATGTATAGAGTGTTATTCTGAGAAAATTTGCAATTGTTTCATTTTTTTGTTATTTGTGGTTTAAGTTAAGTGCTAGGGTCTTGTTTACCGTAGCAACCAAGCAGTGGTTTAAATGAGAGATTGGAATATGAAAAGGAGAGGAACCAAATAGAAATATAAGAATTAAAAGTAGCAATAATAATAAAATTGTAAGCTCACAGAGTAATAGGGATCAGACACCCCCATTTGAAAGCTGGAAAGGTGTAGAAGTACAAGAAAAATAATTTGAAAATAATAACAAATAAATGGTGACCAACTGCAAAGTTAGGAATAGGACATTTTAAATAAAGGCATTAAATACTTGCTGAATGGGGTTGTGGGACATCCCTGAAACACACCTGCAAACATTATACGATGTGAAGTGAGTGGGATTTTTGTGTTTTTTTCCATAGAAAAATACATTTGCATTCATTATTTTTTTTCCAATTTTCGATTTAATTAAACTGAAATGGAAACAATAGCACCGCCTGCTGGTCAGTCTTTCTGAAAGACCCGACAGTTGGGAGAACATTTCACAAGAAGGAAATCAAAGGGGCCGATTCACTAACTTCGAGTAAAGGATTCGAAGTAAAAAAACTTAGAATTTCGAAGTGTTTTTTGGGCTACTTCGACCATCGATGGGCTACTACGACCTTCGACTACAACTACGACTTCGAATCGAACTATTTGAACTTAAAATCGTTCGACACCCTAGTTCGCCATCTAAATGCTACTGAACTCAATGTTAGCCTATGGGGAAGGTCCCCATAGGCTTGGCTAACTTTTTTTGATTGAAGGATATTCCTTCGATCGTTGGATTAAAATCCTTCGAATCGTTCGATTCGAAGGATTTAATCGTTCGATCGATGGAATAATCCTTCGATCATTCGATCGCACTATTTGCGCTAAAATCCTTCGACTTTGATATTCGAAGTCGAAGGATTTTAATTCCCAGTCGAATATCGAGGGTTAATTAACCCTCGATATTCGACCCTTTGTGAATCGGCCCCAATGTGTTCTTCTTTAGTCTTTTCTAAATACAGCTACATCAGAAGAAGACTTTGTTCGTCTCCTGTAAAATTGTTACCATTTAATATACAAAAACTAGCAAAAAGAACAATATTCACATAGGGATCTCACCCATTGCTTAACCTCAGAGGGTTCGTATCCTCTGTACATGGAAAAGCTATATTTGTATTATATATACCTCATATTTAGATATACGTATGATATATACAGTATGTAAGATAAGTAATTCAAGCATCAATATCATCTGCTGAAAATGATCTTGCTAATGGAGTTGAAAGGTACTTACAGAATATTGGTTTCTTGCATTTCATTGCACCACAGTGGGTTTTGCAGCATATAGTGTTATTAGTGCAGTCCTCATCCGCTGTACAGTTTGGCAATTTGGAGTGATGAGAGTGGTGCTTAGAATGCCCTTCTCCGCCCTTGTCATCTTTCCATTTCTTGCTCTTTTTCTGGAAATGTTCCTCAACCTTTTCTTTGAGCTCTGGGTTCTTCTCCAAAAACTCTCCAAGGCACATCCCTCGCTTCCCATCTTCTGCCTTATCAGAAACCTTGGCTGACATTAAATTAGAGACTATAAGTTTCCTTTTGCTTTGATTTTCTTTTAGTTCTAATTCCTACCAGATATACTGATCAAAACATTTCCAACCTGCCCTTTCTTAACCCAGGCCCAGACCGGTAATACAAAAAAATTAAGGTGATATAAAGGAATGACAAAATAATATACTGTTGCCCTGCACTGGTACAACTGGTGAGGTTGCTTTAGAAACTCTACTATATTTATATAAAAAGGCTGTTGTATAGCCACGGGGGCAGCCATTCAAGCACAGGATACACAGTAGATAACAGATAAGTACTACTATAGTTTATATAAACAAGCTGCTGTGTAGCCATGGGGGCAGCCATTCAAGCACAGGATACACAGTAGATAACAGATAAGTACTACTATAGTTTATATAAACAAGCTGCTGTGTAGCCATGGGGGCAGCCATTCAAGCACAGGATACACAGTAGATAACAGATAAGTACTACTATAGTTTATATAAACAAGCTGCTGTGTAGCCATGGGGGTAGCCATTCAAAGCTGAAAAAGGAGAAAAGGCACAGGATAACCAGCTGATAGCAAATAAGCTCTGTAGCATACAATGGGATTCGTCAGATCTTATCTGTTATTTACTGTGTATCCTGTGCTTGAATGGCTGCCCGCATGGCTACACAGCAGCTTGTTTATATAAACTATAGTAGTACTTATCTGTTATCTACTGTGTATCCTGTGCTTGAATGGCTGCCCCCATGGCTACACAGCAGCTTGTTTATATAAACTATAGTAGTACTTATCTGTTATCTACTGTGTATCCTGTGCTTGAATGGCTGTCCCCATGGCTACACAGCAGCTTGTTTATATAAACTATAGTAGTACTTATCTGTTATCTACTGTGTATCCTGTGCTTGAATGGCTGCCCCCATGGCTACACAGCAGCTTGTTTATATAAACTATAGTAGTACTTATCTGTTATCTACTGTGTATCCTGTGCTTGAATGGCTGCCCCCATGGCTACACAGCAGCTTGTTTATATAAACTATAGTAGTACTTATCTGTTATCTACTGTGTATCCTGTGCTTGAATGGCTGCCCCCATGGCTACACAGCAGCTTGTTTATATAAACTATAGTAGTACTTATCTGTTATCTACTGTGTATCCTGTGCTTGAATGGCTGCCCCCATGTCTACACAGCAGCTTGTTTATATAAACTATAGTAGTACTTATCTGTTATCTACTGTGTATCCTGTGCTTGAATGGCTGCCCCCATGGCTACACAGCAGCTTGTTTATATCAACTATAGTAGTACTTATCTGTTATCTACTGTGTATCCTGCGCTTGAATGGCTGTCCCCATGGCTACACAGCAGCTTGTTTATATAAACTATAGTAGTACTTATCTGTTATCTACTGTGTATCCTGTGCTTGAATGGCTGCCCCCATGGCTACACAACAGTTTGTTTACATAAACTATAGTAGAGTTTCTGAATTATATGTACCCTGCCTAAAGTAAGGAGCTACTGTAGACTCATAAGTATATATATAATTCTAGGATCAGTTTCTCAGTCTATCATGCAAGGAGAATAATTTTTAGATGGATTAGGCACTAAAGGTTGATACTCACCTAATACATTTGCACCGGCCACAGCAATGAACAGCAACACAGCAAGAATTGCAGTCCTCATGATGATTCAAGTTAGATGGGACTCAATACACCGGAGAATGGAGATGTTCTTCTCAGAAGGATCATTTATACTAAACCAAAGGGGCTGGAGGCACATAATCCTCACGTCATTATTCCTTATCAAGGATTAGCACTGGGAGGCGATTTCAGTAACCTTTCCTCCAACCAAAGATTTCTTTTGTTTCAGCAGCGCAATATGACATCATAACCTGAAACCCATCATTAACTCACAAGCTGGAATGTTCTAAAAGTTCAGGGAAACACAACCAATTTTTTCTTTTTTTTTGTCGGAATAACGATTTAAATAATTTAGTCTTGGAAGTTTAGTTTTAATCGTTTTTTTTTGTTTCTTACTGAAACAATCCTTTCATGGAAAGGTTACAGTACAGCCACATCATGTTCCCAAACAGGATCTGTTTATTTTATGCAATAAAAAATAATAAATGTTGGATTTCTGTAAGACTGAGTATTTCTGATACATATAGCATATCATGTATATTAAAGGGAAATGATCCAAAAATGAAAATAATATAAGCTTCAGCATACTGAAAGTTTTCTAAATATAATGAATTAAAAATTCTGTACCATTTCTAAAATAATCAAGTTTATCTTCACTATCTCTCTCAGCATCTGTTTCTCTTCATTCTGTCTTTATACAGCAGTTGGGTGTCAGATATTTATTGACAGTTAGACCCAATGGGCCAAATTTACTAAGATGCGAAGTGGCGCCAGGCGCCACTTCGCCGCACTTCGCCAAACTTCGCCAGGCGTATTTTCACCAGCGCTCCGCAAATTCACTAATATCCGAAGTTGCGCACAGGGGTAGCGTACGTTTTCGAAGTTGCGCTAGCGTTAATTCGCCAAGAGAAGCGAAGTTTCGCTAGCGATGGTTCATTTGCATACAGTGCCAAATTCAAATTTCATTAGCACTACAAATGCCTAGAAAACCTTCAAATCAGCAAATAAAAATTTTACTTTGCCCTACACATGTGCCCACTGTCTAGGTAAGTTGCCATGAGTCAGGAAATGTAGGGGGGAAGGAGGGGAGCCCCAAAAATATTTTCGATCTTTTTCAGCCTATCACCCATCATGTAGAAAACACGCCAGCGTTTTTTGGGACTTAGAAAAAATTTTGACTTCTTTAGAAACAATCCCTATCTACTCTATTGCGCTTCACCAGGTCTGAGGTGGCGAAGGAAGTCTAGCGTAAAAGGTAGCGTTCAGTACACTGCGCAAGTTAGTGAATTTGCGTAGTTACGTCGCTAGCGAAAATTCGTCTGGCGTAAGGGTGCGAAGTAACACTAGTGAAATTACGCCAGCGTTCGTTAGTGAATTTGCACAGTAGCGAAAAATGCCAAACGCTAGCGTTCGGCGCTTTTGCGCTTAGTGAATTTGCGCCAATATATCTTATAGGGGGGCTCCTTTTGCCTAGAAGATGTATTAGAGCTCACTCTATTAAAATCACCAGACATCATGTCTCTCTACATGCAGGATTTGTGCAAAAGGCAGTTATTTTGTTAGATTTTGTTTCTACTGGAATCAGTTATTTGAGTGAACTCTAATTCATCTTCTATGAAAGGAAACCTCCCCTATAAGATATATTGTCTCTAACTGTCAGTGAATATCTGACACCCAACTGCTGCATGAAGACAGAATGAAGAGAAACAGATGCTGAGAGAGGGATAGTGAAGATAAACTTGATTATTTCAGAAACTGTACAGAATATTTAATTGATTTTATTTAGAAAGTTTCTTATTCAGTATGCTGAGGCACATATAACATTTTCATGTTTGCGACAGTTCCCTTTTAATTATATTTTAGAGGTAATTTTGGCTCATGAGTGATGAACTCATGAAGGGTTATTCATCAGCTCAACTTCACTTTGGATGAAAATTGCCATTTTTTCCCCCCATGATGTAGCATTCTCCACTTTATTCCAGTTAAATTGTTGCTACAATTTGCACCCGGTGCAGTAACATACCCATAATAGCTGGTGAACCTTTTAATAAATTAGATATAAATTGCATCTAACATTTCCAGTTGTGGTAACCCTGGAATTACCGCCACACTGAAGGTGCAGTTTCAATAGGTGCAGCTGCATGTTGTTCCGCAGATCGGTGCTATGGCACTTGCCACAGCTATATGGAAGTAGAAGGGAGGCTTTTTGGACACAATTGGGGTATATTTATCAAAAAGTGAAGTTAGAGATCGCCACAGTCCTCTCGAGTGAAAGGCGTATTTATCAAAGGATGAACTTTCACTTTCACCCATTGATAAACACTCTTTTAAAAATCCTATAGAAATGAATGGAGAGTGGTGGAATTTCACTCTAGAGGGCTGTGGTGATCTCTAACTTCACTTTTTGATAAATATACCCCAATGAGACATTAATGAATAGCATCAATACACATTCGTGGCTGCATTTTAAACTGAGCATCATAAAAATGAATATTGACTGATGGTATGTATATGATATCCAGTGCTAAAACACATTATTATAAGCATTACTGTCCAAAGAAATAGCAATAATACCAGAAGAGACACCAGCATTTTTCTATCCACCATATGTACACATAGGGGCAGATTTACTAAAGAGCGAAGTGGCGAACGCTAGCGACTTTTCACCAGTGTTGCCACCCGCAGGGACATCGCCCATTCACTAACAGGCGCAGCCAGCAATTCGCTAGCGTTCATTCGTACTCTTCACACTGGCGAACGGACGTTACTCCACAAATTCACTAAAATGAGGATTTTATTTTGAACGTTACCTCTTTTGCTAGAGTTGCCTTCGCCAGCTCAAAGCAGACAAAGTGCAATGGAGTACATAGATCTTCCTCAATCTTCTGTCACTTACATCATATCCTGTGCGCCGAAAATGCATTAAAGTTCAAAAGATGTTGGCGACTTTTCCTTTTTTTTAAGCAGGATTGCCTGCAAGTCCTAACTTACTTTTTCTCCAGACATTTTATTACATATGGAACATTATTTTTACAGTGGGCTCATGTGTAGGGCATTATATTAATTCTCTTGTCTTTATTAAAGTTCCCTGGACATGTGTACTATAAACTGCTAACTTAAACCATTTGCAGCAACATTTATAATAAAGACGTCCATACAACTTTAAATTTCCCGCTCTATGAAAATTGACCTAAGCGCAAGATCACTAGCGAATCTTCGCTATGAAATGCTCGCACAGTTGAAGTAACGCTAGCAAAAAGTCGCCATTGTTCGCTGCCGGGGACGAAACTACACATTTTAGTGAATTAGCGCATTCGCATCATATTTGCTCCTGGCGAAGTGGCGTGTTTTGTGCGAAACTGACGCTGTTGACAATTCCCCTTTAGTAAATCTGCCCCATATACACTTTCACCCAATGAATCAAATATTAAGGGATCCAGTATGTGGGACAACATTTTATAATTCTGCTTCAGTTCTGGGAAAGAGTAAAACATATAGAAAATAGATATATGATGTATGATATGACAGTAAATAACACCGGTTATAGAAACGCTAATCCTCCTAAGAAGTTAATTGGAGTTCTTATTATTTGAGCCAGTGATTGTTGCTTTATCCAAGTGTATACGTAGGCTTTTATTCTTCAGAAACATATAATTATTGTCTTCTTATTTTACGCAACCCAGTATTTTATTTGGCAGCAGTTCCATTACCTAATTCTATATGTCACCTGCAGAATAGATACAGCCATTAGGATTTTAGATGCTCATAGAGGCATCAGTAAAGGGGTGTAAAGCAAAAGGACCTACTGGGACCCCATTTGCCATCTGTCAGGATTTGAACTGGACAGACAGTTTTAGTAACATCACCCCCCCTGATGTCACCCACCCCCTCCAAAACTTTAATGACAGAAAAGGTGAGAAACCTACTTAGTACAGAGATACCTTTGCTTGTTGCAGGTGATTGTTGCACACATGAATGTAATGGGTGCATATGGGCCGCCGTTAGAAATCATGGTGCCCTGTACAACAAAACCTTTGGGGCCCCCTGGGCCCCACCCACCCTGGCCTACAAGCCCCACCCACCCTGGCCTACAAGCCCCACCCACCCTGGCCTACAAGCCCCACCCTGGCCTACAAGCCCCACCCCAGATCCCTCCCACTCCACATCACAGTTAGGGTAGGACTACACCCTAAACGTCCGTGTAGTCCTACCCTTAAAAGACCACACAGATAGCGATAAAAAAGTTAACCCCCCCACATACACAAGTTCTAAAAAGCTATTGGGGACCAGGGTCCCCCTATAAGTTAAAAAAAAATTGTGCCAGGGCCCCTCATAAAAGTTGTTTTTAAACAGCATTGGTGCCAGGGCCCCTCGTTCAAGTTAAAAAAAATTGGGGCCCCAAAGAATATTTTTTTTTAACTTATAGGTGGAAATGTAATCAGTCCAGTTGTAGTTATGGTCAGTTTGAGGTGGCGCTGATTCATCTGGAAATTGCTAGGCAGCAGATTGAGATTGGAGTCTCAGTGTGAGGTGTTAATGAAGGGATTTATAATATATATGGGTATCATTGGGACACACATGATACTGAAAGCCAAATAAGTAAATGATATCTCCCAAAGACAATGTGTATAAGGAGAATAAGAAGAGACCACTTACAGAACCGTGTGGCACCATTACATTAACTGGAGCAGGTGCTGAAGATTAAATGAATCTTGAAGTGTAAATAGAGAGAAAAAATGCTTAGAAAGGGAAGAAGAGAGCCATGGTTAATGGAGGGTATAAGAAGGGAGAAGTCAGCCATGTCAAATGCACATGATTGGTCAAGGAGGATTCGAATGGAGAAGTGACCTTTGACTTCATCTACACGCCATCTTGCTTTAAAGAAACAGTTCAGTGGAAAATTAAAAACTGGGTAAATAGATAGGCTGTGCAAAAAAAAAAAAAGTTTCTAATATAGTTAGTTAGCCAAAAATGTAATGTATAAAGGCTGGAGTGAGTGGATGTGTAACATAATAGCCAGAACACTACTTCCTGCTTTTCAGCTCTCAAACTCTGAGTTAGTCAGCGACTATAAGGGGGGCCACATGGGACATAACTGTTCAGTGAGTTTGTAATTGATCCTCAGCATTCAGCTCAGATTCAAAAGCAACAATAATGACCCATGTGCCTCCCCCCCTCAAGTCACTGTATTGTTCACTGCCTGGTAATCAATCAGTGGAAACCAAAAAAGCAGGAAGTAGTGTTCTGGCTATTATGTTACACATCCAGTCACTCCAGCCTTTATACATTACATTTTTGGCTAAATAACTATATTAGAAACATTTTTTATTTTGCACAGCCTATCTATTTACCCAGTTTTTATTTTTATACTGAACAATTCCTTTAAGTTTCCTGTTTCTCCTGTTCATGTAAAAAACATTCACGTCTAAGAACCGAAGGAGACCGAAGTTCGATTAGATCAGAACTATAAGATTCAATTAGGGGAATGTGATATAAGTTGCCAAAGAAAAAAATGTTCAAAATGTGTTCACAATATGAATAAATATTTTATAGTTTACCTGGTGTATATAATAAAACTTTTTAAAGGGGACCTGTCACCCAAAAAAAATATTCCAAATCCTATTTTATCACATTAGTCCAGCAACATGAACTTTAATTACACTATATAAATTATTTGAATCTTGTTTCCTTCAGTCTGGGATTTCATAACTATAACAAGCAGGCAGCAGCCATTTTCTGGACACGGTTATTAAGACAAGCCTTGTATCATCTCAGAATCTTGTTTGTGCACCAGAATAGGGGACCTGATGTCCATCCCCATGTACTGACTACACAATTAAATGGTAAAGAGAACGGGGGAATCTGGAGAGAGCAGGAACATCTAGGAAGTGCTGAATGGAAAGTGAAAGTAATTGCCTAAGGCATAGAGGAGGGGCGGGCACTATTTGATTGACAGCTGACATTTTTAAATGAGTTTACAACAGTTATGAATGCTTTAATAAAAAAAAAGAATTTGGATTTTATGTTTAATTTGAAAAGTACTTTTATTATACAGCTTTTTATGTCTGGATGACAGGTCCACTTTAATGAAAAAGTTGTTAAGTTTGCTCCAAAAGTTTACACCACCTTCAAGAGAGTCTTAAAAGTGCTCACTGCACAAAGATTCACAATGCAATAAAAGTCTAATGAAGAATATTAAATTGCAACATGCACATTTTTTATTCTTATTTGTGTGCAAATTTGTTCTCATTGCGAATTTTACATTTCCCCCAATAATTTTTGATGATATTAGTGTTGACAAATGTTAATTACTGGTCCAAAAGAATGTGACATGCCGTATAAGAGTGTGCCGAGGTCTAATAACCTGTCCATGCCAATGACTTTCATCAGTAGGTGCTGGGGCTATTTAACCTGTCAGTGCCATTTATATATATATATATATATATATATATATATATATATATATAGGTTTGGAAACTATTGGTGTATGCAAAATTACCGCGCACCCCTCTCTTTTCTATATTGCCTTGGAGTGCGGATACTCATTGGAGAATTATATATATATATATATATATATATATATATATATATATATATATTATTACCACGATAAATTCTAAATGAAACAACTCAGATGCAGTTGAACTGCAGACTTTCAGCTTTAATTCAGTGAATTGAACAAAAAGATTGCATAAAAATGTGAGGAACAAAAGCCTTTTTTTAACACAATCATTTAATTTCAGGGGCTCAAAAGTAATTGGACCATTGACTCAAAGACTATTTCATGGGCAGGTGTGGGCAATTCCTTCGTTATGTCATTATCAATGAAGCAGATAAAAGCCCTGGAGTTGATTTGAGGGGGGGGGGTGCTTGTATGTGGATGATTTTGCTTTGAACAGACAACATGTGGTCAAAGGAGCTCTCCATGCAGGTGAAACAAGTCATCCTTAAGCTGCAAAAACAGAAAAAACCCATTGAAGAAACTGCTACAATATTAGGAGAGGCAAAATCTATAGTTTGGTACATCCTGAGAAAGAAAGAAAGCCCTGGTGAACTCAGCAAAACAAAAAGACCTGGATGACCAAAATTCATTGTGGTAATGAATAGAACAAAAAATATATATGTGGTCGTTCCAATGGGCTCTGGTCCTACTATTTGTGCTGGAATTGCTGTGGAGTAATAGCCAGTACAGGTAAACTATGTGATGCCATATGTGGGTGTGCAATGCAATGGCAATGTGTATACACAAATCCCCTGCATGGCTTGTCTAATTCTGACCCAAAGAGGACTCCATGGTAATGTGCTTAAGTCATTTTTTCATTTTTGCTGTTTTTAAGGTGATTTTGAAAGTTATTCTTGACCTTTTGCTGCTCCCTGGTTGGCTCTATATGGCTTGGTTGTGGTGTTCATGTTTGACACTTGATTTGTGTCTACACAATGTAGTATTTCTGCTTCACATACTGAACTTTTTTGTCTTATACTCACTGATGATGCCATTAGGTGCTTGAACTTAGGTCTTTAAATGAGGGTGGAGGGGCCAACTCTGTTTTGTGTCTTGAGAAAGGTCTCACAAACGGGTCAGATTCGCCCACCACCAAGAATGAATTGCTTTGGGTCTTATGCTTGTAGGCACATATACCACTTGGCCTAAACTATGTTCTATTATAGTTATCCACATTGGGATATAAAGTAGTGGATGCTTTTTGCACCTAATCATGCAACAGTTACGAGAAATAACCCTGCAATAATTATATGGATAATTGAGCCAGTCCCTGTAGATAATAATAATCTAATGAGTCATTACTGATATAATAATGATTGATTGACTTCTAATTGCTAGGAGGAGATTGAGATTTTATAAATCGTATGTGTGTGTGTGTGCCTGAAGTTCCTCACTGCCATTCAGGCATGAAACGCATAAGACCATAGACTGTGGTCTTGGTATGTTTTAAATCAGGGGTCCCCAACCTTTTTTACCCGTGAGCAACATTCAAATGTAAAAAGAGTTGGGGAGCAACACAAGCATGAAAAAGTTCCTTGGGGTGCCAAATGAGGGCTGTGATTGGCTATTTGGTAGCCCCTATGTAGACTGGCAGCCTACAGGAGGCTCTGCTTGGCACTATACTTAGTTTTTATGCTATTAAAACTAACTTCCAAGCCTGGAATTCAAAAATAAGCACCTGGTTTGAGGACACTGAGAGCAACATCCAAGGGGTTGGAGAGCAACATGTTGCTCACGAGCTACTGGTTGGGGATCACTGTTTTAAATGATGCTATAATATAGATTTTTGCATTTTTTTTTTTAATTTTAGAGCACAGAATGAATTTCATTGCCATTGTGGAACCCTATTGATACTAGGGATTATCTGCTCTCCAGTGTATTTTTGCAATAGCAATTAGTGATGGGCGAATTTGGGGGGCTTCGCCAAAAATTTGAGAATTTCACGCAAAATTCGCTAAACGGCAGAAAATTCACGAAACGACGTTCGTTTTTGATGCCGGCGTCCGTTTCTGGCTAAATTATGCCGTCGTCCAAAAAAGACGGATGCTGTCGTCCATTTTTTTTGTGACGCCGGTGAATTTTCACTGACAAGCTTTCACGGCGGTTTCGCAAATTTATTCGCAGTGAATTCGCACCCGTTGAATAAATTTGCCCATCACTAATAGCAATTTATATCACGCAGCAATTCGTAGTGTTTTGTAGTTTGATACAATGTGAACAAATGTCCATGTCACTTTGAATACGTTGACATGTTTCTGGCCCAGGCAAGAAGACTGCAAGCTTCGGTGCATCCCTAGTAAATAATAAAAAACTACATACTAATTACTATTTGTCTTAGAATACTGCTGTCTACATCATGTTGATCAGTGGTTGGTAGGGCCCAGTCTAATAGCCAGTAATTGAAAATTGAAATGTGGAGGTGAATGCTTATTGGCTTTCTCAGCTACTAATAGAACTGCAGCAGATTCATCATTCTAGACATTTGGGCTTGGACCCACACCCCATTCTGAAAACTACCGATTAACTCCTAGAAGTTACAACTTACATAGATAATGTACCCTATGGCTTGCAATGTATTCATATGACTTACACACTTCTTATATTGCCATTGAGCTTGTATCCCAGCAAAGAATTTGTTTTTGAGACAATAACAGTACAACAAGACTTTGATTGTTTTGCCATTTTTAATGCTCTGAAGTTGAGTCTACATTAACAGAAATTGTTTGTCTGAGGGGGTTATTACGAAATTCTTCATATGTCACTAATAAGGATATTTCTTAGGGCTTTTTATTATATCCTAATGCTTTCCCTCATTCTCTCCATTATGTTCTCCCTCATCCTTACTTTTATGCTTGCTCTCATGGTTTCCTTTAGACTCTGCCTTTCCATTTGACCTTTTTTGCCTAACTGGTTCAGTAACTGTTTCCACTTCCTTGTCTTCTCTGTCCTTGCCTTCTCCTTTTCCAAGCTCAGCTCCTTTCCCGTGTCCCTTTCCATGCGCATCTCCTTTTCCATGTCCCTTTCCATGTTCTTCTCCTTTCCCATGTCCCTTTCCATGTTCTTCTCCTTTCCCGTGTCCCTTTCCATGTTCTTCTCCTTTCCTATGTCCCTTTCCATGCTCTTCTCCTTTCCCATGTCCCTTTCCATGCTCTTCTCCTTTACCATGTCCCTTTCCATGTTCTTCTCCTTTCCCATGTCCCTTTCCATGCTCTTCTCCTTTCCCATGTCCCTTTCCATGCTCTTCTCCTTTCCCATGTCCCTTTCCATGTTCTTCTCCTTTCCCATGTCCCCTTCCATGCTCTTCTCCTTTCCCATGTCCCTTTCCATGCTCTTCTCCTTTCCCATGTCCCTTTCCATGCTCTTCTCCTTTCCCATGTCCCTTTCCATGCTCTTCTCCTTTTCCGTGTCCCTTTCCATGCTCAGCTCCTTTTCCATGTCCCTTTCCATGCTCAATTCCTTTTCCATGTCCCTTTCCATGTTCGACTCCTGTGCTATTTGCTGGTACTTTTCCTTCTCCTTCTTGACCTTGCTCTTGATTCTCTTCTTTAGCTTCTCTTTTATTCTTACTCTTTCCTTTGTCATCATGTAACCAGGTAAGGTCCTTTTCAGCTGGAATATATAAAACAAAAGGGTTTCATTCAAAAGGCACCACTCTAATGTTTGATGCAAAATGTTCTTAACTTGTTTTTAAACAAATATTGGAACTAACTCATTGGGTTAAATGAGTTGTTCACCTTTACATTATTTTTTAGTATGATGTAGAGAGTGATATTCTGAGACAATTTGTAATTGTTTTAAATTTTTTATTTATGTTTTTTTTTTAGTTATTAAGCTTTTTATTCAGCAGCTCTCCAGTTTGCAATGTCAGCAATCTAGTTATTAGGGTCTAAATTCCCCTAGCAACCTTGCACTGATTCAAATAAGAGACTGGATTATGAATAGGAGAGGTCTGGATAGAAAGATGAGTAATAAAAAGTAGCAATAACAATAAATGTGTAGCCTTACAGAGCATTTGTTTTTTTATTTGGGGTTAGAGACCCCCCCCCCGCCATTTGAAAGCTGTAAAGAGCCAGAAGAAGGTAAATAATTCAAAAACTATAAAAAAAAATAATGAAGACCAACTTTAAAGTTGCTTAGCATTGGACATTCTACAACATACTAAAAGTTAACTTCAAGGTGAGACACCCTTTTAAGACCACTTTATTGTCCCTTGCTTATTATTATCCTTTATTTATACAGAACTGTCATATTCTAAAGGGTTTTACAGAGGTGATCCAACATTCCTGCCCCAGGGCTGATTACAATGCAAGTATAGGGAGAACATACAGATCTTGCAGAAGGAGAACATCCCAACTCTTGCTGAATTTTTAATGGTGTTTAACAAGCTGACATGTTTATCAAAGCATATTAATGGGTCAGTACAGTATTGGATATCAATTCGAGACCCTTCTGTTCAATATGGTGTTTGATCCAGCCGTAGCAAGCTGAGCTGTGGGGGCATAGGGAGGCTTCATGGATATATAGACTGGGGCCCTATCCACTCATCCACTCATGGCCTCAGCCAGTATTATGACCTGAATCAGTTTTTAGTGAAGTAACAAAAACAGTTCTTAGTTATTTTGTTTTTATTTTAGGCAATGCATTCAGATGTATTCATTTGTATACAAAGTTTTGCTATATGGTATTTCATGCTTGATAAAGGGTGGCCTGGGCTGATGTGCCGCCCTCAAATGTGACAAATAAAGGCATTTTTAAGAGATTTACTGGAGGGCTATCTTTACAAGGAATACTGTACTTGCTGGAGGGGTTGTGTAGACATCCCTGAGAGGTGAACCTGGAAACATAAGCTTTGATGTAAGTGTGATTTTTGTGTTTTTATATTCATTCTTTTTTTTTCTAGTTTTCAATATATTTGTTAGTTTGCTATTACCGTATATACTCGAGTATAAGCCGTCCCGAGTATAAGCCGAGGTACCTAATTTTACCTCCAAAAACTGGGAAAGCTTATTGACTCGAGTATAAGCCAAGGGTGAGAAATGCAGCAGCTTCTGGTAAGTTTCAATCTCGTTTTTGGATGACTATTCTCAGGCGCCGGCTACTATTCTAAGCACCAGTGAATATTCTTAGGTGCCGGCTACTATTCTAAGGTGTCGGCGAATATTCTTAGGCGGCGGTTACTATTCTAAGGTGCCGGCTACTATTCTAAGGCTCTGGCGAATATTCTTAGGCGCCGGCGACCGTTTTTGTGCTTGACCCGAGTATAAGCCGAGGTAGAGTTTTCAGCATATTTTGGGGGCTGAAAAACTCGGCTTATACTCGAGTATATACGGTATACTGAAATAGACACAATAGCACCACCTGCTCATTAGTCCATCACACAGACCTGATAGAAGAAAATTTAAAAAGATCAAAGTCTTAGGTTTGAAGATTCTTCTCTACCCTTTTCTATGTACAGCCAAAATGTAGATGGCTTTGCTGGTGTCCTGGGAAATTTTCACCATTTTCTATAAATCATGAGTGGGGCAAGAGTAACATAGTCACATAGGTATCTCTCTCCTTGCCTTACTCCAAAAGGTTCATATACTTTATACATGGAAAAGCTGTACATGTCTTTTTGGGAAAAAAAAGTATTTCAAGTATCTATAGAGCAGGATATAATCTGCCCACAATTAACTTGGAGTTAAAGAGGTACTTACAGAATATTGGTTTCACACACTTCATTGCACCACAACGCATTTTGCAACATATAGTTTTATCTGTGCAGTCCTCATCCGCTGTGCAGTTTGTCAATTTGGAGTGATGAGAGTGGTGCTTAGAATGCCCTTCTCCGCCCTTTTCATCTTTCCATTTCTTGCTCTTTTTCTGAAAATGTTCTTCCACCTTTTCTTTGAGCTCTGGGTTCTTCTCCAAAAACTCTTCAAGGCACATCCCTCGCTTCCCATCTTCTGCCTTGTCAGAAACATCTGTTGACATTAGATTAGAGACTATAAATTTATTTTTGCTTTGATTTTCTTTTAGTTCTACTTCCTACCAGATATTACAGAGTTTTCCCCTTTCAAATGCCTGGCTTACAGGTGTTCAAAAAATGTAGACTCTTGGGGCTCAAGAAAATCTGTGGTAGAGAGTTTGGCATGTACTGCTTCTTGGTTACTTGAATACTCTTGATGTGTGGGTCAAAAAAATGCCTTAATCTGCCCTTTTTTTTTTTAACCGAGGCCCAACCTGGCCTGAGATTAAGAATGGACTTGAAGACAAAGGCTATATGAAACATTTGACTCAGTAAATCTCAGGATACAATTGGCTTAAAAGTGATGATTACGTTTGATTCCAATTATGCTGTTGGGTCAGATCTATCCCTATCTCAGTGATAGTCTATATGATTGCAGCCAATGCCCTTTTTAAAAAATCATTTTTAGATGGATTAGGCACTAAAGGTTGATACTCACCTAATACACGTGCACCGGCCACAGCAATGAACAGCAACACAGCAAGAATTGCAGTCCTCATGATGATTCAAGTTAGATGGGACTCAATACACCGGAGAATGGAGATGTTCTTCTCAGAAGGATCATTTATACTAAACCAAAGGGGCTGGAGGCACATAATCCTCACGTCATTATTCCTTATCAAGGATTAGCACTGGGAGGCGATTTCAGTAACCTTTCCTCCAACCAAAGATTTCTTTTGTTTCAGCAGCGCAATATGACATCATAACCTGAAACCCATCATTAACTCACAAGCTGGAATGTTCTAAAGGGTCAGAACAACAACATTTCTCTTTTTTTAATTAAAATAAAGATTTAAATCATTTACTGTTGTAATTAAAGGAAGTTTAGTCTTTTTATGCAATATTTTTTTGTTTCTACTAAATTTGAGGGTGGGGGTTCAGGGTTCATGTTCTTTAACAGGGTCAGTATATTTAATTTGTTTAATGGAAGAGACAACAATGTGGGATTTCTGTAAGATTGAGCATTTTGGACATTCATTTAGCATCAAATTTATATTTTCTTATAGATATGATTGAGGAACTCGTTTATGACCCATCATGAAAGTTCAAGCCTGAACGATTTTTTGACCCATAATGCAACATTTTACCATAATTCCAGTCTAATTGTGGATTTAATTGCAGACAATGCAGCAAAATGCATGCAATGGCAGGAGAGTGTGGTAGCAAATCCGAAATAAATAAGTCACCCCTTTCATTTTCAAACTGATGCACAGCAGTAACATGTTTGTATAATTTTTTGGGTACAAGTATGTTGCTCCTATTGAAAACCTGCTGTGGGAATCCTGGAATTACTGCCACTTTGAGGGGGACAGTAAGTGCAGGGTGTCAATAGGCAACGAGTAAGTGATTGAGCAGACAATTACAATTACACTTGGCACAACTAAATGCAAATGGAAGGGGCATATTTGGATGCAAGTTCATTATGAATTCTATCAAAACCTACTTGTGACTGCTTTCCTAAATGATCAGATTTTAAAACGAGAATTATTAAAATTATCCAGAATGCTTGGGATCTGAAAACAGATATTTCTATCATTTGGATCTCTGTACTTTAAATCTACAAAAAAAAATTATTTAAACATTAAATAAACCCAACAGGCTGGTTTTGATTCAAGTACAAGGTACTTTTTTTTTTATTATTGCAGAGAAAAATTAGAATTATTTGATTGTAACGGAGTCTATGGGAGACAGAAATATTATAATATTATTATTTCATATTATTCAATGATATTATTTAAGCAGTTTTGCCCCAGGGAATTAGAAACAACACTTGCCTAGAGTACATTGTGGGAGAAAATGATGTATTGTAAGAGTTATCCAAAGACGCCAGAATTCTATCTTCTTGCCTTAATACACATATACATTGCATTTATATACAGTGCAGTTTTGGACTCCAGTCCTTAAGAGGGATATAAATGAGCTGGAGAGAGTGCAGGGACGTGCAACTAAATTGGTTAGAGGGAGGGAAGAGTTAAATTATGAGGGGAGACTGTCATGGTTGGAGTTGTTTTCTCTGGAAAAAAGGTGCTTGTGAGGGGACATGATTACACTTTACAAGTACATTAGAGAACATTATAGACAAATGGCAGGGGACCTTTTTACCCATAAAGTGGATCACCGTACCAGAGGCCTCCCCTTTAGACTAGAAGAAAAGAACTTTCATTTGAAGCAACGTAGGGGGTTCTTCACAGTCAGGACAGTGAGGTTGTGGAATGCACTGCCGGGTGATGTTGTGATGCTGATTCAGTTAATGACTATAAGAGGGACTTGATTTTTTTGGACAGACATAATATCAAAGGCTATTGTGATACTAAGCTCTATAGTTAGTATAGGTATGTGTATATAGAATTTAATTAAACGTTGGGTGGGGTATGTGTATGGATGCTGGGTTTTCATTTGGAGGGGTTGAACTTGATGGACTTTGTCTTTTTTGTAACTATTTCGTAAAAAGGGATTCTGTTATGATTTTTATGGTGTCGTTTTTTAATTTAATATTCCTAAATGACACTGTTTATACTGTAAATAATTCACTCTGCCATGTAAAATTTGATTCCTAACCCAACAAGTATATTTGTTTAGTTGTAATATTGGTGTGTAGGTTCATCTCAGGTCATTTTGCCTGGTCATGTGCTTTCAGAAAGAGCCAGCACTTTAGGACGGAACTGCTTTCTGGCAGGCTGTTGTTTCTCCTACTTAATGTAACTAATGTGTCTCAGTGGGACTTGGATTTTACTATTGCGTGCTGTTCTTAGATCTACCAGGCAGCTGTCATCTTTTGTTAGGGAGCTGCTATTTGGTTACCTTCCCATTGTTCTGTTGTTAGGCTGCTGGAGGGGGTGATATCACTCCAATTTGCAGTACAGCAGTAAAGAGTGACTGAAGTTTATCAGAGCACAAGTTACATGACTGGGGGCAAATAGGAAACTGATTGCACATATAGCTCCATGTCAGATTTCAAAAATAAATGTTAAAAAAAAAATGGTTTGCTTTTTTGAAAAACGGATTTCAGTGCAGAAGTCTGCTGGAGCAGTACTATTAACTGATACATTTTGAAAAATACAAGTTTTCCCATGACAGTATCCTTGTAAGTTGAACCCATTTGTTCACAATTTATGGAAAAGTGAGGAATGATGCCTTCAGTATATGGGGCAACAATTTTTGATTATGCTTCAGTTCTAGGAAGGCTCCATAGTTTCATTAGACAACATATATAAACTCTTGTGTATTTTAACAGATAGATAGATAGATAGATAGATAGATAGATAGATAGATAGATAGATAAATAGATAGATAGATAGATAGATAGATAGATAGATAGATAGATAGATAGATAGATAGATAGATAGATAGATAGATAGATAGATAGATATATGCTGTATGATATATGAAGAGACCTCCATAGAGTAAGTAAAACTGGCTGTTTACTCTCCAATTCTCCTACGAATCTAATTTGTTTTCTTAATCTTGGTGCCAGTAGTTGTTGCTTTATCTAAGTATATACACACAGAAACATATAATTATTGTGTTCTTATCTTATACAACCTGATATTTTATTTGGCAGCAGTTTTGTTATCTAATGCTTTACATAGTGACTCTTAGACAGAAAGCTATCTGTAGACTTAGCCATCAGGATTTTAGATGCCCATGGGGCATATATCAAGGTGGATTAGTGATTAAATTGGCTTACCTATTTTATGATCATAACTACTAATAAAACCCCCTGTTTTTGTGATGCACTTGCATAGATACTACATTACCAGGGGACCAGGGAATGTGCATTGATCAATCCCCCCTCTTTTTTGTATGGTGAAGTGGATTAAAGCAATAGGGACCTAAGGGGAGCCCAATTGCACCCATTTGACATGACCGTAGCATAAGTACTAGGGATGCCACCTGTATGGTTTTGACCTGGATAGCCCGGTTTTCATAAGGCCTTTTTGATCACTCTTTCTATGTGTGAGAGATTTGGAAATCCAGACAGGACTCTCACAGAATGACGCAGTGTTCAGGCGATCGTTGCATCATAGCTCCATCCTCTGGTGTCATCATCACCCTACCCATGATGTCACTCCTCCTCTGCCCAGATTGTAGCGACATAAAAGGGGGCAACCCTACTAAGTACAGGGATACCTTTGCCTGCTGCAGCTGATTGTTGTGCCGCTTGCACCACATGAGGTTGATGGGTGTATTTATCCGGCCACATGCTGCTACTTTCTTTAAAGGGCCAACTTATGCCTATTTGTGCAAATATTTGTACCTTATTTATTATGGTAAATGCATTTGTGCTGAAATTCTGAGAAAGATTGTTGCATTGTGAGCAAAAGTTGTGCAACTTTGCAGGTATATATATATATATATATATATATATATATATATATATATATATACAGGCCCGGATTTGTGGCGAGGCCACATTGGCCCGGGCCTAGGGCGGCAAAAAAATAGGGGCGGCATGCCGCCCAGCCGCATTATGGGGACGTGTGCGTCCCCATTCAATTACACTAGGGCCGTCTGTGCTTTTTCGCAGGCGCGCCTGGAATGAGAAGTGTAGGCGGGCGCTAGGACCGTGCGGCCGCCTCATCGGACCGCGCGGCCTAGGGGCGGCAGCTGAAGAAATCCGCCAATTTTTGCCTTGTCTTGAGAAAGGTCCAGACTAGACCGAAACCTTGACAAATAAACTTCACTTTGCTTGATCCCATTATGAAGACCTGGAGTGCGTCATTCCTAACCAGATCCGCACACCGTCAGTATAAATGTTCAATTACCCGGGTGCTGCTCCAAGGAAAATTACATAGAGATGTAGAATCGGACAGCGCACGCCTGGAATTTTTTAAAAAATTCTAATTTTATTCCATGTTTATTAATCAACGTTTCGGCTCCTGTCTAGAGCCTTTGTCAAGATTGAGCCGAAACATTGATTAATAAACATGGAATAAAATGTAAATTTTTTTTAAAAAAAGGAGTGCGCTGTCTGTTTCTACGTCTCTCTCTCTCTCTCTCTCTCTCTCTCTCTCTCTCTCTATATATATATATACCCCAGGAGTTACATCCCTGACCCTGTGGCTCTTTATAAAATACAGCCTGTTCTATTGTTTGTCCAAGAACCTTTTGGAATCCTTTACTTTTTTTTTTAACTTTATTTATTAACGTTATACCACTGCTTTGCACTGTATTGTAGGAGCACCAAGAGTCCTATAGTGGAAGACGTGGAACACTGGGGGTCATTTATAAACTGAATATATTTGCCCTATGCATTTTATATTTATAAAGCAGACAGAATTGCTAAGTTTTTTTTCACAATGTGAATGTCTATAAGAGCTTTTTAAATATGTCAAAAATCACAAATTGCGAATATTTATGCGCACACTCTGCGGCTGAATTACGCCACAACTTTGGTGGCAAAGAAAATATTCACAAAACAGTTTCACAAAGTGCGAATTTAAGTTACTGTCAACGATATTTTCGCACAACAACAACCTCGCGCAAACTCCCATCTCATTTGCGCGCCATTTGCGAAAATTTATTCACAATGCGAATTCACAAAACCCTTAAAGACGGGCAGAGCATTGAAATATATTAACGTTCAGGAAAAAACATGGGCAATACAACCATCTGCGAAAAAATATGAGCTGCGCAAACTTTATAAATGACCCCCATTGTGTTTTATCATGGGTAAATTAGACTAAGTAAATATTCCATTGGCTTTAAGCAACTGGTTTTAAAAACAAAAGATTGTGCCAGCATGCTGAGCATGGAGAAAATCTAGAAATGAACCTTGTCTGCATCAGCTAAGCAGTAGAAATAAATCTCTAGGTGAAATTAACCGACTGCATGGACGTAATTGAGTGCAGGCTGTGATGATCAGAATAGGCCTGTTTCTATGGGTATTGCATGTCTACATATATATTGATATACTGTACATAAATATATATATATTGAAGGGCAGGGGAGGGACGGAGGTAGGATTGAATGGCAGAAGGGAGGGAGGAAAGAGCCGCAGAGGGAGCAGGACAACCTGGACTAGGGGTAGGCAGAAGACCCTTTACAGGCCCCCCAATCATTGCACCCTAGGAAAGTGCATCTTCTTCCTACTCCTAGTGGTCTTGGTTATCAGTTAGACCTGAGAAAGATTAACAATTTTCTGCTGTTACCAAACTCTGATTGTCACCGCTAGAGGTCATTCTTGTCCACACAAGAGCAAGTATTTAGTTTGGCTATGGACTACCTAGGATGTCTGCTGATGTTGGCATCTCAAACATTTCTCAGGACTAACAATAATACAGATTGAGAAAACAGATATAGGGTGGTAGAGGCAGTTAGTAGAAATGAGACCTCGGTTTCCTTTTCCCTCTGCATTTTGCCCATCTTCTTACATTCCCTGTGTCCTGGTCCAGAAGTCATATGGAGGCAAAGCGCTCAGGTGCAGTGTTTGCCCCAGTTATAGTAGCCCATAATAACAAATCAAAAGAAGAAACATTAGAATTGCTGTTGCATTTACCTGTCTGTATATTTGCTCATCCCGTAAGGCAGAGGTCTGTCTTGGGTTTTTCCCCCCTATGCAGTTCAAAATGTAGTAAAGCCCTTCACACCCTTAACAGTGTTACAGGGATGGTATATTGATAATGACAGCTAGACAAGTCACGTCGGGAGGTTGGGTTATAGTTGGGAACAGGCTTACTTTTTTGAGTGTACAGGTATGGGATCCGTTATCCAGAAAGCTCTGAATTATAGGAAGGTCATCTCCCATAAACTCCATTTGATCCAAATAACCCAATTTAAAAAAAAAGATTTCCTTTTTCTCTGTAATAATAATAATAATAATAATAATAATAATAATAATAATAAGGTACCTTGTACTTGATACAAACTAAGATATAATTAATTCTTATTAGAAGCAATACCAGCCAATTGGGTTTATTTCATGTTTCAATGTTTTTTAGCAGACTGAAGGTATGAAAATCCAAATTATGGAAACACTCATTATATGGAAAACCCCAGGCCCCAAGCATTTTGGACAACAGGTCCCATGCCTATAGTATAGTACTATACCTACATATTTTCTATTTCCAATTATTCAGATCTGTTATACTGTACGTCTCACCCATATCCAATATCATTTTGTTTCAACAAATATCCCTCCTTCAGTCCTTGCCAGAATCATCTGATTGGTTGCTATGAACCCCTGGTACATTACATTATTAGACCTGCTCTGATTTGGAGGGTTAATGATTGAAAATAGATGTACTGTAATTACCAAGTTTTAAGGTAAAAATAGAGAGAGACTGTCCCAAAAAGTGTCCCAAGAAATCAGTCATATTTGCCTCTCCCTGCTTCAGGAAGATGGGAAGACTAGGGGGCAGATTTATCAAGGGTCGAAGTGAATTCGAGGGAATTTTTGAAGTAAAAAAATTTGAATATTTTTTTTGTATACTTCGACCATCGAATAGGATACTACAACTTCTACTTCGAATTCGATTCGAAGTAAAATAGTTAGAATAATCGATAATCGAAGTACTGTCTCTTTAAAAAAACTTGACTTCAATACTTCGGCAAATTAAACCTGCCGAAGTCCTATTTTAGCCTATGGGGTCCTTCTACAACATTTTTCTAAGTCTTTGGAGGTCGAAGTAAAATCGTTGGACAGATCGCTGACATCCTCCGAATGGTTCAAATCGAAGGATGGCCAATTTTGAAAAATACTTCAACTTCAATATTAGAAGTCAAAGTTTTTCAATTCGATTCGAGTATTTTCTACTTTGAAATTCGACCCTTGATAAATCTGCCCCCAGATTATTCCAATTGTTATATATAGATTGAACCAGAGATAGACAGCCGAATAACTTTGAGCTGATGTTGAAGACTGATAGACATGGGCTGACCATCCCCGGATTAAGATACTGAATACGTGTAAAATGACATTTATGCCATGTTTACAGAATGATGAAAAACAAACAGACTTTGCTTTTTTTCAGATTTTTATTGTTTGTGTTTCTTGTACATTAACTAGGTGTTTCTGTGCTGGCTTTTAGTTTCAGACATCCAAGTTTCAAAGAGAGGGTTTATTCCTATCTGAGTTGCAAACAGTGTCCCTGCTTATTATTTTTTATTATCGGTCATTCTTCTGTATGTGATTAGTTTTGCTTTAAGCTGCCCACTTTTTCTCTGCTTTCTGAGCTATTTGACTCTTCACTATGACTCTCATCATGTTCATCTAATCTTCTTCTCCTCTGCTCCTTTTCATCTCTTCCTTTATCCTTCCCATCTTTCTCCTCTTTCCTTTTGCCCTTCGCAATCTCTTTACTTTTCCAAGGGACATTTACACTCTTGTCACCTTTCCCATAGCCCTTTACATTCTTTTCTCCTTCCTTGTGGCCCTTCTTACCCTGGACCCCTTTCCTGTATCCCTTCCCAGACTCTTCACCATTCACATAATCATGTCTGTTCGCTTCTTTATCCCAGTGTTGATCCCCATGTTCTTCAACTTCTGTATGACCCTGCTCATTCTCTGCTCCTTCCCAGCGGCCCACCTTTTTCTGTGCTTCTTTGTGTCCCTTTGCATGTTCTTTAACTTTCACATATCCCTGTGTGTTCTCTTCTTTTTCCCATTTATCATCACTGTACTCACCTTTTCTGAGACCATGCCCATTCTCTGTGCTTTCCCTATGGCCCTTCCTGCTGTGAGCTCCTTTATTATGACCCTTTTCATGCTCGTCTCCTTTCCCATATTCCTGTTCATTAATTTTTTCTTCACTGTGGTGTTTCTTGTTTTGAGCTACTTTCCTATTGCCCTTTCCATGCTCTTGACCTTTCCCATATCCCTGCACATTTTCTTCTTCTTCTTCTTCCCACTTATCACCTCTAAATTCTTCAATATTTGTTGGACGCTGACCATTCTCTGTTCCTTCCCTGTGATGCTTCTTGTACTGAGCAATTTTCCTACTGTCCCCTTCATGTTCTCCGCCTTTCCCATATCCCAGTTCATTCTCTTCTTCCTCCCAGTCCTGATTACCCACATTCTCTGTTCTTTCCCTAATCCCCACCTTCTTCTGATTTTCTTTCCTGGGACTCTTTCCATGCTCTTTGCCTTTCCCATATTTCTGTCTATTTTCTTCTTCTTCTTCTTCCCAGTTCTGATCCTCATGTTCTTCACCTTTTCTGCGAGGCTGCCCATTCTCTGCTACTTTTCTGTTTCCCATTCTGTTTTGAACTACATTCCTCTGGCCCCTCCCATGCTCTGATTCAATCTCATGGACTTTTCTATGTACAGCATCATTCATATGCTCTTCATTATCATCTTCAGTATCTTCTTCCTTTTGATTGTTGTCTTCATCTCCTCTATAAAACCTCTTTAGGTCTTCATCAGCTATGAAATAAAATAATATTCATGATAAATAAAATTTTAAAAATAATAGAATAAAGATATAAGAATATTGTACATTGTATAAACGTATATGTAATGAACAATTGAAGAGCAACTTATAATTTCTTGATGACCTTGAATGTTCTAAAGGTGACACCAATGGCCATTTTACATTAAACTAGGTTTATATTTTGAAAGATGATTAAAGTTAAAGTTTATAGATTATTCTTATTTGTTATTTGTTACCTGGAGTTATGTTTCTAACATTTCATTTTTTTTCAAAATTTTCTGTCCCATGTGTGCTCTGAAGGGGCAATAGGTAAGAACCCTGGAACACCCTCTTCCATGTGTATATTCAGAAGAGCAAAATAGGATTTTCCCAGGAATAGAAGATGACATGGCAGGGGTCCCTTTCTCAACACAACAATATGCTCTGTACCTTTAACTGGATTTTCTCATGTCATGGACCAGTAAAATCAAAACACACACATTTTTATTTCTGCTGGTTCTGGAGGTACTTACAGAATACTGGCTTCATACATTTCATTCCATGTTGACTTTGGCAGCAGATCATGTTATCAGTGCAGTCTCCATCTGTAGCACAGTGTAATATCCCAGTCAGCTTGCCTTGTCTCTTGCGATGCCCCCCTGGGTGATTATCAATGCATCCTTCTCCACCGTCACCATTTTTGCATTCTTTGTTTAAAAGCTTCTTTTTCTTAAGCTGTAGTTTTAGCTCTGGGTACTTAAGAAGATACTCTTTGGGGCACATGCCCCGATTCTCATTATTGTCCTCTTGAGTGACTTCTGGTAACAAAAAACATCATGTGACTAGAAAAAACACTTTTCAGTCTTCCTACAACTGCCTTTAAATGGGTCAAGTTGCCTTAAAATGAACTTTTAGCTTCATGTATGCAAACAGATTATTTGCACCTGGTCTTGGAATTTTAACTGCCATATGGTTGCTAGAGGTTATTTAACTAGGCAACTAGGTAGCAATTTGAAATACAGCCTTTAAAGGGCATGTAAAGTCTAAAATAGAATAAGGCTAGAAATGCTGTATTTTGTATACTAAATATAAACATGAACTTACTGCACCACAAGCCTAATCAAACAAATAATTTATGCTTTCAATGTTGGCTACTGGGGGTCACCATCTTGTAACTTTGTTAAACATCTTTGCAAGACTAAGACTGTGCACATGCTCAGTGTGGTCTGGGCTGCTTAGGGATCAACATAAACAAAGCTGCTTGAGTTCTGCATGGCTGGGAAGTAAGGCGGGGGCTCCCCCTGCTGTTCATAAGTATGATTGTTTCCCTGCTCAGCAGTTAGGGACCGTCTGACAATTCCTATCCACAGCAGTAAATGAAGGGAGAATTTCACTGCATACAGTCAGGTTTCTTATAAAAACGGTACACATTTTTAAATTAAAGTATATTGGAGATAGGTTTCTTTTTCATTAACGAAAGTAAAAATGGGATTTTATTTTTTTGCCTTTACATGCCCTTTAAAGATGAATAGTAAAGTAATGTAAGGTTTGAATAGAAAGATAAGCAATATAAAAAATATGCTTGAATGCTTGAATTGAAGCCTCATAGTCAATCCACTTTTTCCTATGTTAAGGGTGAGAAATACCCAACAACCAGATCCAAAAAGTTGGAAACAGGCAAATTAGAATCTTTTAACAGTGAGAAAATATACAGTATGTTGGCATAACAATTATGTACAGAGATAGGGGATGATCAGTGGACAAAAGGTGTTATTATGAAACTAGGGGTAACTGTAGACCCACCAGCTACACTGATGAAAAAATTCACTGATGAAAAATATTGCAGTATGAAGGGGCAAATGCATAAACTACATATTGAGGAGTTGAGGGATAAGGGTTAGACACTAATTGTGAATACAGAATTGATATCTAGTGGAAACAATGGAACAGGACCCCCAACCAGGACATATGGATTCCCGGTTATGCCAATGCCTAATGTGATATTGAGCAAGCCGTTGTTTTACTTCCCTTATTGCTTCCCATTCACCGATCCACTTTCACTCCAATGTAGGGTTAACATTCGACTTACTGTACGTACTTGCAGTCCAAGCCTTAATACTGTATACCAGTGACAAAATCAATCAATTGCCGAAAAACATTCTTAATCCTACCTTTCACATGTGCACTGACCCCCACGAGGAACAGCAACACGCAAACAACTTCTGTCTTCATGGTGAATCAGATCCAGTATCCAGGCTACTGAAGATGAGGTTCTGATACAATGTTCAAAGGAAAAGAACCTTTATTTGTACCAACTCGCTGTAGCCCAAGCCCAGGGCTGGCACAGTAAACCTTCTATTATAAAATTATTCCAGATCAAAGATTTTGAAGGAAGAGATTGTCAGTAACCTTTTCCATTTAATCTTTTTTTGTGTAATTCAGTATGAGGCCTTGATGTAAAACCTGTAATTAATTATTTTTAGGGTGTTAAACTTGCAATTGTTGAACATTATTGTCTGGATCGAAAGCCAAATTTTGGCAGGAGCCCATAAGCTGGATAACACTTGTAAATAGACCCATAAACAATCTGCAGAAGAGTAGAGAGTAGAAGCCACTTGTGGTGACTAAATGGAATGAGGCAGATGGTAGACCAGAAGGCAGAAGTCAGGGCAGGTGGTAGACAAGCCAGAGTCTGTTGAACAGGTCAGAACCAGGAAATCCACAGTTAAAAAAGGAACTGGACAGGGACTAAAGAACCAAGCAAGGACTTGGAAACCAGGGCAGGAACTTGGGAACCAGGACAGTTACTCTGAAACCAGGACAGGTACAGGGAACAAAGGCAGGAACTTGGGAATAAGAGCAGTTACTCAGGGACTGTGGAACCAAGGCAGGAATTGGAGAACCAAGGCAAGAGCTGGAGAACCAATGCAAGAATGAACCAAAGCAGGAAACAAGGAGCACAATAAACAGTGGGTTGGATCAAGGCTGCCTTGAGCGCAGGATACTTGAAGAAAAAGACTTTGGGATTCAGAAACACAGAATCCAGTAATTCATAAATTTAGAAACTCAGGATCAGATTCTAAGGACAGAGAGGCAGGATTAAAATAGTAATTTCTTGTGGCTCAACTGGGTGGAACAGCAGCTGGCAAACATCAGGTCCCTGGTTCTAACCAGGCAGTTCCTGACTGCTGGAATGTTGGCATGTCCATTTAAATTGACATTGTCCAATATGCATATAGCTCAATCCTAGAAATAGCGAATTTCTGCAAAAGAGATTGTAATTGGCAGCAAAGTCATCACAATTCTAACTATGTGGGGTCAAGTCAATTAAAAGGTGGATAGCCTGAAGGCCAGATATATTAGGGTGAGTGCACATTTGCTGCCTTCAATTCCCCTGGAAGTATAGGAGAGTGAAATATTGACCATGCTTTCAAAGATCAGCAGTCACGTTTGGCCGATGTTCAGGCACCATAGACTTTTTCCATCCTATCCAATCAGCGAGGGGAACGAAATCCAAGGCTTTTCCCGACATTGGCATTTTGTGTGTATGGTGTGTGTATGGCCACCTTCAGTTTCTCCCTGAATTTATAACTAAAGTATATTCCGGTTGATAGGGCTATCTTCTATGTATCCATTTTTTTTCCAAAAGGGCACGCTCAACTTTGTGATTTATTACTTGAAAATAAAAAGTGAGTGCCGTGATTTTTTTTTGGGGGGTGGGGGTGTCAAATCCATGGTGTGTGTAGGTGACCCCCTAATGTCAGATTTGGTCAAACAAATAGAATACGTCAGAATAAGCAAAAAAAAAAGGTCACTGACAACTCTATCCTTAACATATAAAGGTCACTGTCCATGAATAGCACATAAATATCTATGGATCATGGGATCTGTCCAGCTGGCATGCTGGATATCCTGGAACTCGTGGCACGTGTTGCTCCCATGCAGGTGAGAATCTAAATACAAGTTCTATTAAATACATTGTCCAGTACATTGTAGAGTGTAATAAATAACATACAGCACGAGGAGGAAAGTGGAACACAATACCCAAAGCTGATGTCATCAAAACACCAGGTGACTGTGCTGGTGATGAAAGGTACTTACATTAAATTTGTTCCATGCACTTCATTCCACGCAAGCTTTTGCATCATCTCATGGGGTCAGGACAATCTCCAATCTTCCATAGCAGTAATGTCAGGCAAAAGGGAATTGTTACATCTGTAGAAAATAAGTCAAATCAACTGGACTTGCTGTGTTTTTTCCTTGAAGATGTTTCACCAGTCATCCAACTGGCTTTCTCAATATAGAAAAATCTGTTTAACATAATCCTCAAGGAATTCATGAAGCTAGGTATTGATGTATTAGCAAAACTGGAGCTTTGAAGTGTTATTAAAATTTACAGGGAGAGGTGCCAAAACACATTGTATGTGGCAGACAATAGATGTAGCCTGTACTCAAACTTGGTTTTTCAGTTTTTACATATATGGCTTCTTTAACACCTCTTTTGAACCAGTCGCTCTCCCGGTCTAGAATTTGGACTTGGCAGTCTTCAAACGTGTGTCCTTTTTTTTAGATGTAGATACACAGCTGAGTCCTGACCAGAGGAGCTGACTCTTCTGTGCTGTGTCATATGCTGGTGTAACTGTTGTTTGTTTTCTCCCACATACAAATCAGAGCATTCCTCACTGCACTGCATACACAATGTTACTCTTCTTGTGCTTTGGGTGGGGTCTTTTGGGTGAACCAGTTGCTGCCTCAGTGTGTTGCTGGGTTTAAAGCAGATAGGGATGTGGTGTTTATTAAAACACCCCAACTACATATGGGAGGACCAAGTTCTTTCTCCTGTCCTATTTTCCACCGTCGCTGGTAGTCTTGGTTTTATTGCATCTCTCTCTACCGGTTTTCACAAAGGCCCAATCTGGATACCCATATGTCTTCAGGGCCCCTCTAAGATGTTTTCATCTATTTCAACTTAGCCTCTGTGCTGGTGGGGATCTTGTCTACTCTGTGATGTAGAGTTTTGATGACCCCCTGTTTTTTATCTAATGGATGGTGGAAATCAAACAGCAGGTACTGGTCTGTGGGGGTAGGTTTCCTGTAGACTTCAATCTCCATTTTTCCACCCTCTCTGACTCTTACCAAACAGTCCAAAAAAGCCAGTGTGTTATCTTGTTCTCGTGTAAACCTGATGTTTTGGCCCACTGTTTTGATGCGTTCAGTGAAAGTCTGTATTTTAACCCATGTGTCATCCACATATCGGAACCAATGACCGGGAATGAATCCGTTGAAGCTATCCAGGGCCTTTCTTTCCATTTCCTCCATGTACATGTTTGCCACAATGGGCGAAACTGGCGATCCCATAGTGTAGCCATGCTTCTGCCTGTAGAACTTATCCTTGTACTTTAAATAGGTGGTACTTCGGCAAAGGTCCAGTATGGAACATACTTGCTGTGGTTTAAGCTTTGTCCTGTTGTCAAGGGTGTGGTCTTTTAGCAACCATTCTCTCACTGTTTCAACTGCTTCTGCGATGGGAATGCACGTAAAAAGAGAAGTAACATCATAGGATACCATGGTTTCTTCTGTGCCCAGTACCAACCCTTGGATTTTATTAGAAAAATCCTGTGAGTTCTGGATGTGATGCTCTGTATTTCCAACCAAAGGGGCATAATGTTGGCTGGGTTTTGTGCCATGTTGTAGGTCACAATAGGTCTGAGAGGGGCCCCTTCCTTGTGTAGCTTAGGGTGTCCATATACAGTATGTTTATACTGTATACATGGAGATGTTTCCCCAGGGTAGAGGTGATGATATGAGGCCTGATCAATGGGGCAGATTTATTAAAGGGTGAAGTGGCAAATGCTAGCGACATTTCGCCAGAAATCCCATCCGGGACATCTGCAGGGACATCTCCAATTTACTAAAAGGTGTAGGCGACAATTGGCAATGGGACGGTTACTAGTGTTAATTCACACTCTATTGCCAGACGACTTTTCTCTCTGGCGAGCGGTCGCTACTCAACAAATTCAGTAAAGTGCGAATTTTACTGAACGTTACCAGAGTTGACTTTGCCACCTCAGACCAGGCAGACTAATAAAACAAATCTACATCTTCCTCAATCTTATGTCACCTACATCATATCCTGTGTGCCGAAAATGCATTAAAGTTGTAAAAACGCTGGTGAATTGTCCTTTTTTTTAAGGGGGATTGCCTGCAAAAGTCCTAACTATTAAACTTTTTTGCATTAACGTTTTTCCCCAGACATTTGATGAACATTTGTTTTAGGGAGGCTCATGTGTAGGGCATTATATGATCTCTTTTGTCTTTATTCAGGTTCCCTGGCCATTTGTAATAAAAAGTGGCCACTTGAAGCATTTGCACCAACATCTCTAATAAAGACGTCCATACGACTTTAATGTACCCGCCCTATTCAAATTGACCTAAGTGTAAGCGGACTACCGAAGGCAGAATTGTAGCGTAATCTTGTTTTGAACACTCGCACTGCCGAAGTAACACTAGCAAAAAGTCGCCAACATTTGGCACCCAGGACGCATTTTTAGTGAATTAGCGTAGTGGTAATGAATTTTCGGCTGGCATAGTGGCACAAAATGTACGAACAGTTCACTGGTGTTGCCCTATAGTGAATCTGGCCCAATAGCTTTGTCTTCCTCAAAGCTCCAATCCTGCTAATTCATCAGCACCTGACTTCATGACATCCTTGCGGATTATGATAAACAGATTATGCTGATTGGGGCAACATTCCAGTGTATATATCCCCAAAAAAAGATCTTATTTACAAGTTATTCTGAATTGAGACAGCCAGTTGGATGACTGGTGAAATGTCTTCAAGGAAAAAACACAGCAAGTTCAGTTGATTTGACTTATTGCTACAGAGATACCATGACCTGGATTAATGGTAATCTTCGCAAACATTGTTAGTGAATTGTTATGTTTCTGATTATTCTTCATAGATTCTGCAATCATATCCCAGATTTCTGGGTGCTTTCGAAAAGCAGGGCACATTCCTTGATTTTAATTTTCAGCTGAAGTGAAGAAAAGTCAAATGCTGTCTTTGATGTTGTGCTAAAATCCGACAATATGGAGGGTGAAAGAGAACTGCGTGCCCAGCGCGTAGGTAAAACATTTTTGACTTTCTTGTTTGCATGACATAAAAATCACATTATTCTTTTGGATTTGGATCCGGTTCGGGCAAGTGCTTGGATTCAGCCAAATCTGAATCCTGCTGAAAAAGGTCGAATCTTGGCTGAACCCCAAACTGAATCCTGGATTTGGTGCATCCCTTATATATATTTATTACTTGATATCTTTTTGGCGAGGCTAAGCCTCCCAAAATTATAATTTTTCACTGACTATTCATTGTGAACCAAATGCTTGGCTGGGGACTTATGAATTGGATTATTCCATGTTGGCCCAGCATGTTGGTTGAGTAAACATTGCTTAAATAGTGACCTTGCCAAATAAGCAGTTCGGTGAATAACTAGCTTCAGAGCCCCTTCCAAGACTACAATGCTTTGCTTTATCTGAGTATTTTACATTATCATCTTTCTTTCTAATGCACAGCCAGTAATATTCTAGGTATTGTCTAAATAAAGTACTTACATTTATTCTTATTGAACACATATTTGCTAAATGTTTCCTGGTGTGACTACTCCCGACCCCATCCAAAAAAATATCTGAATACAAAAGTAATTTAAAAATCACCAATAACAGAAGTGAAATAGATGGAAAATAAAATGAACATCTTACTTTGTGTTTGTACATTGACGATCACCCCAATCAACAGCAACACAGAGATGAATTGGATCTTCATGGTGATTTCAAGTCAAATGTGACCCAACCCACAGATAGAAGAGAAGCAAGTTCAGCTCAGACTTTCAACAAGGAGAGGCTTACTTATACCACAGCAAGGAGGGTCATGCCCACGGTTGGCACAGTGACCTTGTATTAATACATTAATCCAGAGCGTGGATTTTAAATGAAAGACTTTACTTAGGGGCCCTTTTCCTAAGGGTCGAAGTGAATTCGAAGTGAATTTTCAAATTCAAAAACTTCGAATTTTGAAGTAATTTTTGGGTACTTCGACCATCGAATAGGCCAAAATTCGATTTGAATTGAAAAAACTTTGAATATTCAACCATTCGAAAATCGAAGTCTCTTTAAAAAACTTTGCCACCTTAAACCTGCCGAATTGCTATGTAAGTCTATGGGGACCTCCTAGAACCTACAGCCAGTATTTGGCTAAGTTTCTTTTTTTGAAAACCGTTCAATCGTTCGATTAAATCGTTCGATTCGAACGATTTCTACGTTCGATCAAACGATTTGAATTCGATCGAAAGTGGCTAAATTCACTCAAAAAAAACCTATCGAATTTCTACAATTTTACCACTTCGAAATTCGACCCTTAGTAAATGTGCCCCTCAGAACTTTACCCATAAGTGCTAACTGTACACAAAAGGATTAAATCGTATTAAAAACAAATATTTTTTTTATTCTAAGACGATCTTGGATTCAGTTTTGAGGCTTTGTCCGCTTTGTTCCGGTTTAGTGTTTTGCACTATTGCATATCAATAATAATAGGCTATTTTTGGACCCTAAACTAGATTCTCCCAAAGAAATAAGCTATTAGTAACTCTGATTATGGCTGCCTACAAGAAAGCTTTCTTTAATTATTGGTTAAAGAAGGAGACTCCTTCAATAACAGTAATCACTAAGGGGCTGATTCACTATGGGTCGAATATCGAGGGTTAATTAACCCTCGATATTCGACTAGGAATTGAAATCCTTCGACTTCGAATATCGAAGTCGAAGGATTTAGCACAGAAAATTCGATCGAACGATCAAAGGATAATTCCTTCGATCGAACGATAAAATCCTTTGAATCGAACGTTTCGAAGGATTTTAATCCAACGACCGAAGGAATATCCTTCGATCAAAAAAAGTTAGGCAAGCCTATGGGGACCTTCCCCATAGGCTAACATTGACTTCGGTAGCTTTTATCTGCCGAACTAGGGGGTCGAAGTTTTTTTAAAGAGACAGTACTTCGACTATCGAATGGTCGAATAGTCGAACGATTTTTACTACGAATCCTTCGATTCGAAGTCGTAGTTGTAGTCGAAGGTCGAAGTAGCCCATTCGATGGTCGAAGTAGCCCAAAAAAAACTTCGAATCCTTCACTCGAATTTAGTGAATCGGCCCCTAAATAACTAAATCAACTTTTTTGGCAGGAAGCTCTGAAAGTTAAATCAATTGAAATCAGGTCTAGAGAGTCCTTCGAGCTTACATGGCCTCTTTACTTTGAGCTCTTTGACTTCAGAAACAGAGATCATATTCTTAGGTTCCTTTGTATGTAAAATAATAGCAGACAAATAATTTGCTTTTCCTGAAAACCATAGCTTTTTCTTTTCTGTCCCTTTTACATCCACTGTTTTTTTATTTACATATTTACTTTATTATAGTTCTATCTGTTAACTGTTAGAAAATGCGTTGACTACCTGTACTGTCATGGGAAAAAATTCTGCACTGAAAAAAGAGTGATTGAAGTTTATCAGAGCACAAGTCACAGGACTTGGGGCAGCTGGGAAATTGACAAAATGTCTAGCCCCATGTCAGATTTCAAAATTGAATATAAAAAAATCTGTTTGCTCTTTTGAGAAATGGATTTCAGTACAGAATTCTGCTGGAGTAGCACTATTAACTGAAGTGTTTTGAAAAAAAAACATGTTTTCCGATGGCAGGATCCCTTTAAATATAGTGTTTAAATTACAGTTTTGTTTAATTTAACACAAAAAGATTACAATGAGAAATGAATGTGTTCATGTAGTATGTCTTTACAGTAGGAAAAGCTATAGCGAAACAGTGACGAAGTTTTAGTTTCCAAAGAGGGGAAAATTAAGTTCATATTTGTTCTGCAAATGTTAATATTTACAGACAGTAGCAGAACCGGTTCTGTACAAATCCTTTGTCCTTTTTGTCAATGTCTTGTAGTCTTTGAAGCAGTGCAATATGGACACTGCTCAGTTAATGCAATAGCCTTGTTGTGAAACCAATCAACCCCTCTCATTTGGATGGGTTAATATTTATATGAAGGCATTTTGTAAAGTCTGGGAATAATTTCTGGAGGAGGAAACACAAAGTCTATAAATAGAAGGTTTGGCCATCCCTTGGCATCTTCAGTAGGGTTCTGACTTTTTTGTTCACTCAAAATTTCTCCGACTTTTTCAATTTATAAATTGATTTTATGCCCCTACTAATCATGTAAGGAGATAAATAGCCCCTTAATTAATTGCAAGGGCAATTGTAAGCTACATGTAAGTGTCAGCACTTTTGACCAAGGTCCTTAAATTTCTTGGTTAGATTTGTCTTTTTGCACCATTGTTTGCAATGTTTCATTGGAGAGTATGATATCATGGAAAATGTTATAGCTTTATCAGTAACATGTGATATAATATGATTATAATGCACATAAAGCATGAAGCCCATATCATATGAAAGAAAAAGGGCAGTCATGTCATGAGTTATGATGAGTGCTCTGTGGGATGTCATATAATATATAACATAAAAACATTCCGCTTTAAAAGAATAAGAAAGTTTGAGGTTGCCTTGGACTTCCATGACCTGTGTAAGTCTATGGCCTGTGTCTTAATATGGTCATGGACCTTCTCGATGACTTCTAATATCCTTACAGCAAGGGGTATATTAATCCCAATATAATTGATGGGAACAAGCTTTTTAAACCGGATAGGGAATAGCAGAATGGAGGGTTGACATTCCATCATGTTTGCTATCTTCATGTAGCTACGGTACCTTTTCTCTCCCGTGTCGGTCATGCAGAAAATGTTCAAACATATTTTTTTGTAACTAAAGTTGGTTTTCCCACCCATATTTCCAATTCTCATTGTCTCACCGTCTTCTGTCATGGAAAAAAAAAGCACCTGAGTATAACTAATACGTAAAATGCCAGAAACAAATCATTGCTGGCCAAATCCTGGAAAGCCTTTAGGTCTTACAGATATTTACAGACTCTGGATCCATAGCTGGGTCTATTGGCCCCTCCTCTGTCATCCTGACGTGATCCGTATTTAAGGCAGAAGTGCCACGTTCTTCCTCTTTAAGTTGGTATCTTTTTCAAGCCTCACTTCCAAGCGTGATAGCAAGGGGGGCTGTGAGAAGCACCAGGAATGATGAAGCTTTTAATAGGCTTTGCCTTATTGGCTATCAGTGTGGCTGTTCCAATTGACCGTAAGTAATATTAATATCCTTTATTTTACTTTTGAGTTGTTGAGGGTGTTAGGGGGTTGACAATCAATGAATTTTTAACAATCATATGAGTGGTCAGTTATCCTGAATGTAGTATTATTAGGAAAATGGCAGCTGAGAAGGTCACCATGGATGAAAGTAGTACCTTGTGGCATATTATAAGGCAGTGATTCACAAACAATTGCTTAGGGTTCAGTTTGAAAGCCAATTAGGGTTAGATTTGAGAAGAATCCCTTTTTGCGGTTTTAATACTCCTTGAAGACCAATATGAAGGATCATTCAGCATAACATTTGGGCTAAACACTTATTGGTGTTCCAATGTTTTGTAAACTATGACGGAGTAACCGAAACAGCAACGTTTTCAGCTTTGTATACCTTGGTTATGAGCCAAGGGGACCTTGAGCAAAAAAAACACATGGTATGAATGTTGGTCTTCAAGTCAAACATTTCCCCTATTTAAAATATTCCGCCTAATTCAGCATTTGCTTTGGCAATGTAATGGAGTTAATGCTTCAAGATTGTTTCTTGAGGGATAATGGCACAGAAAACCTTTAAAGAAGTTGAGGTTCATATCTCTTGATATTAAGGGTCAGATTTGTCAAGGGTCGAATTTTGAAGTAATGGGAGTTTTCTGACCTCCCATAACTTCGAAATTCGAATTTAAAAAGACCAAAAGAAACTTATTTAAAAAAAAATCTAAGTTTTTATCTTCAGGTTAATAGGCTGTATTAGAATTGTTCGAATCGTTAGCGCATTCGACCGACTTCGAATCAAAGGACTTGGATTTTTCAAAGTCCACCAAATGATTCCAAGTAGTTTCTAGAGGGTCCCCCAATAGACTAAAATTTCAAAATCAAATCGAATTGTGGCTTATTCGATAGTCGAAGTACACAAAATTAATTTTTTTTACTTTCGAATTTTCACTTTGATCCTTGATAAATGTGCCCCAAAATTTATTTTTTGCCAAGATTTACAATGCCATATGCCTTTGAAGGACATATTGGAATTACAGCTCTAAAGTAAATAATGGAACAGCGCAACATGTGGTAGAATAGGTGGCTTGTTATTAGGCAGAGTGGTGCAGATTCTTCTCACATTAGTAGGGCAGTAACTATGGTAACTGCTGGGCATGTAATGAATGGAGAAACTCTTTGCAGTTCATCAAATACTAACCGTTACTTATTTCTCCATTACACAGAGTTTTCCTTCCCAGGGAAGCCAAACTGGTCTGACTTTGGACTAAGCGATGACGAACTTTCTGAAAATCTTGGCGGTTTACCTCTGCTAGAGCCTGTTTTACTGAAGAACCCAGAAGGTTTGTTGATATATGAATCATTTTCTTTGCCAAACACCTTGTGGTCTTAATTAATATCCGATCACTTGTTATTTGTGCGTTTGATTTAATTGCTTCTGTGCAAGTGGACAAAGCCCAGTCAACTGTATCAAAGTAAGAGTAATCACATATTCCTTACACCCCTTACTGTTTTATTTATTGTGAGGTAGTAATGTTTGGGGTTAGGCCAAAATTGTACAGGTTTGTGGAAGACATTAAAATGGATAGGGCTAGGAAAAGAGTGGTAATGCAGTTCGGCAAATGCTTCAGGGTTCATTTACTATGGTCAAGCATGCAAGTGCTGGAGCCCGAATAGCAAAATCATGCCAAATTCAGTGCAGAACCTTGCTTCCCCTGGTGCTCCATATTTCCACTTAATGAATAATGAGGAAGGAAAGCACATACATGTGAATGTACCACCCAAATGCATCCCCTCTTTTATATGTTACAGAAATACATTTACATTATAATTCATGTGCCAACATGTGATAAAAAGGAATAGAATGCAAGGGAAATATTTTCCTACCAGTCCTCCAAGCTATGGGTTGTAGTTGAACGAGGGATTTATTATTTAAAGGAGAAGGAAAGTCTGTTTGCACTTGGGGTGCCAAATAATAGGCACCCCCAAGTGATTGTATTGACTTACCTGAAACCCCAGGCCGGTGCTCCTATCAGCAGAAAACTGCACCGGCCCAGGGTTATACCAGTGAGCACAACGGAGCGATCCTCTTCCTGCTTCCTCTTTCTTTGAGCGGTTGCGCATTTGCAGTAGAACAAAAATCCAAACTTTAACTAAAAAGTCGCCTATTTTGTCAACTGCACATGCGTCTGCCCCGGGAAATTTGAAGCAGACGGAAGAAGATCTTTCCGTGTTGCTCGCTAGAAAAACCCAGGTCCGGTGCAGTTTTCTGCCGATAGGAGCACCGGCCCGGGGTTTCAGGTAAGTCAATACAATCACTTGGAGGTGCCCAACATTTGGCACCCCCAAGTGCAAACAGATTTTCCTTCTCCTTTAAGAAAGGAAAGGCCACAGACTGAAATACTTATTTTTATCATATGATCTACTAATACATTATAATGAATACAGTAGGAAAAAGTAGGAAAAATAGATGGATAAATTCAAGCTTATGGGGTGGTGCACAGTTTTAAACCTTCTATCAATTGCAGGAAGCCTGCAATTGATATGCAATAACAGGAACCATCCGGGTTGCTTTTGCAAAAAGTTACCAAGGAAAATTTTAACTGTATTTTACTAGTCTGACCTCAAATATATGCAATCCAGAATTAGGAATATTCAGACATCTAAATGTGGGCACAACATATTAAAAAATATACAGTATACTGTATATATATATATATATATATATATATATATACCGTATATATATATATGTAAAAAAAAAAATATATATAATACATTTCTCATTAAAGGGATCCTGTCATCGGAAAACATGTTTTTTTTCAAAATGCATCCGTTAATAGTGCTACTCCAGCAGAATTCTGCACTGAAACCCATTTCTCAAAAGAGCAAACAGATTTTTTTATATTCAATTTTGAAATCTGACATGGGGCTAGACATTTTGTCAATTTCCCAGCTGCCCCTGGTCATGTGACTTGTGCCTGCACTTTAGGAGAGAAATGCTTTTTGGCAGGCTGCTGTTTTTCCTTCTCAATGTAACTGAATGCGTCTCAGTGGGACATGGGTTTTTACTATTGAGTGTTGTTCTTAGATCTACCAGGCAGTTGTTATGTTGTGTTAGGGAGCTGTTATCTGGTTACCTTCCCATTGTTCTTTTGTTTGGCTGCTGAGGGGGGGGGGGAGGGAGGGGGTGATATCACTCCAACTTGCAGTACAGCAGTAAAGAGTGATTGAAGTTTATCAGAGCACAAGTCACATGACTTGGGGCAGCTGGGAAATTGACAATATGTCTAGCCCCATGTCAGATTTCAAAACTGAATATAAAAAAATCTGTTTGCTCTTTTGAGAAATGGATTTCAGTGCAGAATTCTGCTGGAGCAGCACTATTAACTGATTCATTTTGGAAAAAAATGTTTTTTTTCCCATGACAGTATCCCTTTAAGCTATGATAGAGGTATCTTTTTGTCAAAGCCTATGCCTGGTCTATGCCCATACCTTCTGAGCCTCCACAGTAACAAAACCTGGGCTAAAGGTGACAAACTACATTCCAGTGGCTACAACTGTAAATAAGATAGGCAGCAATTTACTGTACTTTATATTGCACATTATCAGTATGGGAAACTGTTTACATTTGGGCTTGTAAATGATGTGCTGTTCTATTGACGATCAGCTAGAGATGTATTTGCTTTCGCAATACCCATGATGTAAAAATAATCTTTTTTAAAATTAATTTATACTGCAGATATACTGAAGGGTTTTAAACTTGATGGCCATGTAGAAAAGAAGGATGCCGCACCTGCTGCAGAAAGCAGCTCTTCCGAAGAAGATAAAGAAGAAGAATCCTCTAGTGAGGAAGCAGACGCTAAGGAAGAAGCCGCCCCCTCTGAAAAGAAAAGTTCCTCCTCCTCTGAAAGTTCCTCCTCCTCCTCTGAAAGCTCCTCCTCAGAAGAACCAGCAGCTGCTGCCCCCACTGAGGAGGCGGCTCCTGCACAGGAGGCTGAGCCCAAGGAAGAGGTCGCCAGCAAAGTGCCAGAGGCAGCTGACAAGCCCATCGGCGGCCTGGAAAATTTTAAAATTCCCTTTCTGCCTTCTAAAGACGAACTTGAAAGTCCATTGAATAAGTTCTTCAAACTAGAAGCTGGTAATGGTGCGAAAAAACATCACAGCAAAAAGAGCCATTCTGTTTTCGGCATTCGGAGATAAAAAAAAAAATACGTGACAGCGTACGTACTGTATTTATAATTATTCATTGTCTAAATTCAGTAAAAACTCTGGTTCCAATACCGGTGCAGAGATTGTGCAAACCACTGGTGCATTGTATCTTTTGTGTGTGTGTGTTGTGTGCGCCCTGCTGCTCCTTGTGTAGGTGTGCGACATATCATTGTCAATGTCGTTAAAGGAACAGTAACACCAAAAACTGAAAGTGTTTTAAAGTAATGAAAATATCATGTAGTGTTGCTCTGCACTGGTAAAACTGATCTGTTTGCTTCAGAAACACTACTATAGTTCATATAAACAAGCTGCTGTGTAGCAATGGCGGAAACTGAAAAACGGCTAAATGGCACAGGATAGATAATGGATAACAGATAACACCATTAGACAGACAGAGCTTATCTGCTGTGTAACTTGAGCATTTCTCCTTTGAATGGCTGCCCCCATTGCTACACAGCAGCTTATTTATATAAACAATAGTAGTGTTTCTGAAGCAAACACAGCAGTTTTACTAGTGCAGGGCAACACTGCATTATATTTTTATTACTTTAAAACAATTTAATTTTTTGATGTTACTGGTCCTTTAAACCCAGTTTTCTAGCTACAAAACCCAAATTGGCTCAAAGGAGAAGGAAAGGTACAAGCACTGGGGGGTTAGACGCCCCTCTGTGATTATAATTGCTCACCTGAGACCCCACTAGCCCAGGATCTCAGGTAATTAGTTCCTTTCCTTCTCCTTTAAGCTCAGTGTTCTGATGTCTGATTGGCGTGTGATATTGTGATGCCAAGCAATTTAGATAAGATATGGAAGGCAGTCTCTTATTAAATATAAAGGAGAACTAAACTCTAAAAATGAATAGGGCTAAAAATGCCATATTTTATATAGTGAACATATTGCACCAGGCTAAAGTTTCAGCTTGTCAATAGCAGCAATGATCCAGGACTTCAAACTTGTCACAGGGGGTCACCATCTTGGAAAGTGTCTGTGACACTCACATGCTCAGTGGGCTCTGATTGGCTGTTGAGAAGCTAAGCTTAGGGGTCGTCACTAATTATCCTGCAGAAAATGAGCTTCCCCTGTAATATAAGCTGATGCTACAGGTTTGCTGATTATTCAATTCTGATGCTAATTGCACTGGTTTCTGTGCTGCCATGTAGTAATTATGTGTATTAATGACTAATCAGCCTTATATTGTGACATTTCTATTCTATGTGTACTGTATATTGTGAGTGGCTCCCTAAGCTCAGTAAGTGACAGCAGCACAGAGCATGTGCAGTGAATCAGCAGAATATATATAATGTGTTTGTGCTGTTATATTAAATTAAATCCTCTTGTGTTTCCTTTTCAGGTATGAAATGAAGCCTGCCCCAGAAGCGACTATAATACCTGCTTGAATTTTCCTCTCCTTCCTGCATTAGTCATTTAGTCTGCATCTCTTCAGCATAATAAATCATTCAGCAACATTCCTGTACTTGTCTGGGTCACTGGTTTCTATAAAAGTGTTTTAAACACTCATTACAGATTCTGCCTTTTTTTGTTTATGCTGCTTTCTTTGCTTTTAGCATAACTCTTCTTATGTCCACCCAAAGCCCTCCTGTCAGTCCTGTATGTACAGAATAGATACTTGGGACATGGTATGGCCGACTAGTAGACATGAGCAAAACAAATAAGCATCTACAAAGTCCTAAAATTCTACAATGCTGTGATTTACTATGAGCGATATATTTCCTGTTCGTAAGCCTTTAATGAATTGGTTAAAATTAGGGATGCACCGAATCCACTTTTTTGGATTCGGCCGAACCCCCGAATCCTTCATGAAAGATTCGGCCGAATACCGAACCAAATCCGAACCCTAATTTGCATATTCAAATTAGGGGCGGGAAGGGGAAAATTTTTTTACTTCCTTGTTCTCTGACAAAAAGTCACGCAATTTCCCTCCCCGCCCCTAATTTGCATATGCAAATTAGGATTTGGATTCGGTTTGGCCGGGTAGAAGGATTCAGCCGAATCTGAATCCTGCTGAAAAAGGCCGAATCCTGGCGAATCCCAAACCGAATCCTGGATTCGGTGCATCCCTAGTTAAAATGTTCTGGAAAACTAAAATTGTGATTCTTTATATACAAAATAATTACAAGAAAGGTTCATGTGGCTGCATCTGTTTATAGTAGTAGCAGGGAAATTTTACCAGGATGGACATTTTTAAAGGTTCAGGGAAGAATGAAGGGGTGCACAGTATTAGCAGTGGCATAAGTAGAAGACACTCCATGGTAAAAGGTCTTCTTCCACCAACCCTTTGGGAGGTCTTGTGTTTAAAACAAGGATAACTTATCCATAGGCACCAAGGTTACCCAAGGATAACCATTACAACCTAAGGGTTTACCGGACCCGTAGTACACTTGAGCTGTGATACACTCTATGGGGCAGATTTATCAAGGGTCGAATTTCGAAGTAAAAAATACTTTGAAATTCGACCATCGAATTGAAATACTTTGACTTCGAATACCGAAGTCGAAGGATTTCTCAACGAATTTGGCCATCGAATGATCAAAGTAAAATCATTCGAACGACTTTAGCATACGATCGAACGATTTTACTCTCGGTGTGTAAAGACTTACAAAACGGTTGTAGAAGGTCCCCATAGGCTAACATAGCACTTTGGCAGGTTTAATTTGGTGAAGTATTGAAGTCGAAGTTTTTTTTAAAGAGACAGTACTTTGATTATCGAATATTCGAACTATTTTTACTTCAAATCTAATTCGAAGTAAATTCGAAGTCGTAGTATCCTATTCGATGCTCGAAGTATCCAAAAAATGATATAGAATTTTTTTACTTCGAAAAATTCCCTCAAATTCACTTCGACCCTTGATAAATCTGCCTCTATATGTCTCCTCTATCTTGTGTTATACATGCTGGAGCTGGTGGTAGGTAGGTAGCTGCATCAGCAAGTTGGACTTGAGAATTTGGTGTTAAATGAGGTATTCCTGGAGCATAGTGGAGCTGGGAAAAGTCTAATGTAACCAGTCTATGGGGGTGGCCCTTCTAAGGAAACTTAAATTATTGAAGGCTCCAGCCTGGAGGGCAGTTAGGATGACATTTAGACATAATAGTAATTTGCTCTCCTATATATTCCTGGGAGTCCAGCTGGAAGGTTAATTAAGGTGAGATTTCAGTGAAACCCTATTTGTTGTTATACATATTCTTGAAATTATGGTTTAAAGGAGAAGTAAAGCTTAGGTATAGAAGTAAACTAGAAATGTTGTACGTTATGTTTTGGGCTGCTGTACCAGCCCAAGGCAACCACAGCCCTTTAGCAGTAAATATCTGTGTCTCCAAAGATGCCCCAGTAGCTCCCCATCTTCTTTTCTGCTGATTCACTGAGCAAATGATTGACCTCAAAACAACAGAATTCTACTGAAGTAAAATAGGGGTGGTGTATTTCGTGGACCAAAGTATTAATAAAAAATCTTTCTTTGTCCCGACAAAGCACTATATAAAGAGAAATGATACAATTCAGCTAGGGATGCGCCGAATCCACTTTTTTGGATTCGGCCGAACCCCCGAATCCTTCGTGAAAGATTCGGCCGAATACCGAACCGAATCCGAACCCTAATTTGCATATGCAAATTAGGGGTGGGAAGGGGAAAACATTTTTTACTTCCTTGTTTTCTGACAAAAAGTCATGCAATTTCCCTCCCTGCCCCTAATTTGCATATGCAAATTAGGCTTCGGATTCGGTTCGGCTGGGCAGAAGGATTCGGCCGAATCCGAATGCTGCTGAAAAAGGCCGAATCCTGGCCAAATCCCGAACCGAATCCTGGATTCGGTGCATCCCTAAATTCAGCAGCAACAAACTACATCATAAATTCAGCAGCAATTGACCCCACTCTCCATTGTTTGGGTATGAATGTGAAGCTGAGCAACTGCCAGCCAATTTGAATTGTTCCTGAAACCTTCAAAAAAGCCCTAAAATAAGATCCTTAAGAGCAGAAGTCCATGTTTAATGTATTCTCTTTTGAACCCGGTAGGGTAGTGGGGGAGTTAATATGTGCAGGCTTTGAAAGATATTTTATTTGCACCTATATCCTATAGCAAACAACCAGACATTTGTTCTTGTTATTGCATCAGTGCAAGGGTTGTACATCCTTAAGCTGCAGTTGTAGGAATTAAAGTTTTGTACGATTTTCGTGCCATGTGGGGATCTTCCTGACATTTTTGTACCATGGCTATTGGTCACTTAGTCGATTGGACTGGACATGTTAGATGATTTCTGTCGGCTAACAATAAATTCTCTGCATTTATTGCCTGTCTGACCATATTAATGGGTGACTATTACTATCTATCGGACATAATGATGGCTGAGGGATCCATGTTGGACACTGTGTGGGAGTAACACAAGCTTAATTGCTTTCTGTGAGACACACACACACAAAGAAAGAGAGAATTGTGAAAGTAGCAATACATTCTAGTTTAACACTTAGGGGGTTATTTACTAAACTCCGATTTTTTTTAATAAAATCAGACTTTTAAAAAAAAAAACCACAAATTTTTCGGAATTTATTATACCCCGAGGATGGAAAAGTCTGAATCAGAAAATTCGGCATCTCAGACCTGTCCAGGTTACATATAAGTCAATAGAAGTCCCAATGATTATTTGATGTGCGCTGAGTTTTTGGCAATACCCCGACGTTTTTAGGGAAAATTCAGAGTTTTCAGATGAAAAATCTGAAAAAAAAGAAAATCGGATGAAATCTGATTTTTTCCCACAAAATTTTCGGAAAAGTTTATTAATAAATAAGCCCAAAAAACCCATGCGGATTTGGTCGGAGTTTTTTTCAGAAAACATTGAGATAAATTCGGACTTTGATAAATAACCCCCTTAATTCAATCCTGTGGTGACGGTGTTACCTTGGCTTCCATGAGGCAAGAAGTATGAAAACCTATTGCTTCCACTCCTTCCTTAAATCTGAGCTATGATTACAATTTAAATATGTATATAATAATGAGCGGCCATAGGAATACTAAGCAAGCCTACCCTCTAATACAGTGGTCTCCAACAGTAGCTCCTGAGCAACATGTTGCTCCCCAACCCCTTGGATGTTGCTCTCAATTAGGGATTTTTTTGCCTTGTTTCGCCGCGGAAATGACGCCCGTAGACTTGTATGGCGTCATCGGTCAAAAAAAAAAGACGCACATCAAAAAAAAATTTGATGCGCGTCAAATTTTTTTTGATGCCTGTAGACTTTAATGGCTGCCAGCGGCAAATTTTTGGCAAATGAAACGGGTCAAATTCGCCCATCCCTACTCTCAATGGCCTCAAAGCAGGTGCTTATTTTTGAATTCCAGGCTTGGAGGGAAGTTTTGGTTGTATAAAAAAACATTTGTACTGCCAAACAGAACCTCCTGTAGGCTGCCAGTCCACATAGGGTCTACCAATAGCCAATCACAGCACTTATTTGGCACCACCCAGGAACATTTTTCATGCTTGTGTTGCTCCCCAACTCTTTTACATTTGAATGTTGCTCATGGGTGAAAAAAGTTGGGGGACCCCTGTCTAATGGAACACAGGCTACACAGTTTGGAATAAAGATTATTCATACGTAATAGGCCAATACTTCATTATTTATACCTGAGTAGCGTTACTTAACACTGTGTAGTGTTACCCCAAAAAAATGTTAAGGCCTTTTGCAGGCTATCACTTTGAAAAAAGGAAAAGACGCCAGTGTTTTTTGGGACTTATTCCAATAAAAATATGATGTAAGTAACAGAAGATTGAGGAAGATCTATGCACTCCAATGCACTTAGCCTGGTCTGAGCTGGTGAAGGCAAGTCTGGAGAAAGAGGTAACGTTCAGTAAAATCCGCATATTTGTGAATTTGTGGAGTAATGTCCATTCGCCAGAGCGAAAATTCCCCGTGGCGATAGAGTGCCAATGACCGCTAGCGTCTGTCTCTTTCGCTAGCGAAGCTACACCTGCGCCCGTCAGTAAATCGGTGAAGAGCCTGAAAGCGGTACCGCTGCCGAATCATCTCCAGCATTAGTCACTTTAGTAAATCTGCCCCTAGGAGATTAAAGAGGTTAAGTAAGGAGAGGAGGAATAATTGTTTGGGCCCACGGTCTAACTTTTTTTGGTGGGCCCCTGGCATCACAGTCTGACATTAGGTGGAGCTAACATAGGAAGCTTCTTGGGAGCAGGCCCAGACTGGCAATCTGTGGGTTCTGGCAAATGCCAGAGGGGCTGCTATAAGGTGCCATAGAAAGTCAATATTTAGTGGGCTGGTGTGGGGCTGATTGGGCCTCTGTGTACCTGAAATGCAAGGGCCTATTTTAATTCTGAGTCCAGACCTGCTTGGGAGCACAGGTAACATCTTCCACGCTGGCTTCATAGGATAAGGAAGAGGCCACTATAAAGTAATAATGGCTCAAATGAACTGCTGGCCATAATGGGACCTTGCACTTTAATATTGCATTGACATTTACCCAAATATTTCCCTTTGTGTATATTTTCCCTGGTTTTCCACTCTCCCCTGCTGATGTTGAATTATATGGTGCAACACATCATACCTGTGACTGCAGCCGGATCTGACTCCCACTTAAGACCCAGGCAGAGAAGCGTAGCACAAGCTCAGCACGGGATGTCGTGGCGTTTGCAGAGTCACACATCAGCGACTTCTTCTCTCACGCTGACCAGTGAACTGTCAGCCTATGTACACAGTCACATTCATAGCAGCCAACACACCCGGCTCTGCTGACATCAATGTCACAAGGGAACCAGTCCCTAATCCCAAACAGCTGTTTATTGTGCACCTCCTGTGATGTCAGAGGCCCCATGGGATTATTGACTCTTTCTGCTCCAAACTCTGCATCCAGATCAAGGGTTAAAATGGTCCAGGCAATGGTTAAACTGGATTTATATACCCTGGTCTGGGTTAATCTATTAAAAAGGAGAAGGAAAGGTTAAAACTAAGTAAGCCTTATCAGAAAGGTCCATCTAAATATACCAGTAAACCCCAAAGTAATGTTGCTCTGAGTCCCCTGTCAAAAGAAACACTGCATTTCTTTCCTTCTATTGTGTACTCATGGGCTTCTGTATCAGACTTCCTGCCTTCAGCTTAAACCTCATTGCCCTGGGCAAGAGCATGCTCAGTTTGCTCCTCTACCCCCTCCCTTCTCTACTGTAATCTGAGCGCAGAGCAGGGAGAGACTCAGGCAGGAAGTGATGTCACAGCACATTTATACTGCAGCTCCTATTCTAAACAAACAGAGAGTTTCTAGAGCTTTTTACTCAGGTATGGTAAAATATTCTACAGAATAAATATAGCATTCTACCTTGCACTACTGCAGCTAATCTATTGGCAATAAAATGCCTCCGTAGCTTTTCTTCCCCTTTAACATCAAACAGAATGCACCTGTGGGGGGCCTATTTACACACAATAGCCATTTTTAGTGAATCTTGCCAATGTTGCTTTAATCTCTTAAATATATATATGAATCATGATTTCCTAAATATTGAAGAATTTGTCTGAGACACAATTAGAGAAAGAAATAAAAACATATTGCGATGTTGTCATCAGTGACATCATTTTACTAACATTGCAATAAAAACAGCTTTGGCAAATATGGACCAATCCAGAAGTTCACCCCAATTGCTGAATGAGATGATTGATCACCTCCTAGTCTGTTTGACTATGTCAGCCAATTACGTGCCCATAATAAAAATAGTTAGCCAGACCAAAATAAAGACAGATTCCAGGTCTTTTACAAAATGTAAACTGACAAAAAGTGACCATGATACAATGGGGTTGTTACTGTTGTATAAATCACCTTTTGCACTTTACTGCCACTTAGTGGTAAAAAATACATTGGAACAAAGTGGAGCATTTTGTCAGAGGAATATTTTATTTAACTGCTTTAAATTTTAATACATTTTTTTACTAGGACCTACACTATGCAACTTTTCATGTGGCCGTAGCCTTTATTGTGTGCCATTTTGCTTTATAAATGATAACAATCAAGCGACAGATATAATTTTGCATCTTCAGTTTTATCTCAATTTGTTTCATTGTTATATTTTTGATTACTTATCTTTCTTTTTAGGCCGGTGGCCCCTGCTTCCTGGCAATTAAGTATTCAACTTGTTACTTTTGCCCTTGCGTCCAGAATGTCTGTAAATTATACCTTCAATATTTTATATTATCAAGAGTTAACCTCTTTCCTAATGTAGAAATATGGTGTAGATGCCACCGCTATGCCCAGAGGCGCGAAATGCGTCAGGACTGGAGGGCTATTTTAAGTAAAGGAGTTAACTCATATTTGGATATATGTTGGTTTTGTAAATATGCTTTACTCAAAGTATAAAACACTAAAGCAGGGATCCCCAACCTTTTGAACCTGTGAGCAACATTTATAAGTAAAAGGAGTTGGGGAGCAACACAAGCATGAAAAATGTTCTTGGGATGCCAAATAAGGGCTATGATTGGCCATTTGGTAGCCCCTATGTGGATTGTCAACCTACATTGACACTCTGTTTGGCAGTGCATCTGGTTTTTATACAACCAAAACTTGCCTCCAAGCCTGGAATTCAAAAATAAGCATCTGGTTTTAGACCACTGGGAGCAACATCCAATGAGTTGGAGAGCAACATGTTGCTCACGAGCTACTGGTTGGGCATCACTGCACTAAAGCATAGTTTGCACATTATATTTTGCATTATATTCAATCTACTGTTCAAAGGTAAAAGGCATACAATCACAAGCTATTCATTATGGGATGGCACCTTCACACCTTCCAATAGGCCCCACTTATTCATCAGTGTTTTTTTAAATGAAGCCTACAGCCAACCTAGACCTTGGTCTATGGCCCCATATGTCCCCAAAGACACCTTATTAAATGCCCATCTTCCAAAAATGTACCTACGTTAATGTAAGCCTTCTGCATTCCAGATGATTGTTCTATTTTAAGATGGGAGATATGAAAATAATGCCTCTACCCAACAGGGCACAGCACTGCTTAATCGCTCAATGGGAATAGTGGAAAAACATGGCTGTACTTACAAAGCACATGCTTCTAATGCTTCCATAGATGAAGCCTATGGGAAACCAGTCATATGTGAATGTTCCCCATTATAAGTGCTCATTACTTAAAGGGATCCTGTCATTGGAAAACATGTTTTTGTCAAAACGCATCAGTAAATAGTGCTACTCCAGCAGAATTCTGCACTGAAATCCATTTCTCAAAAGAGCAAACAGATTTTTTTATATTCACTTTTGAAATCTGACATGGGGCTAGACATTTTGTAAATTTCCCAGCTGCCCCTGATCATGTGACTTGTGCCTGCACTTTAGGAGAGAAATGCTTTCTGACAGGCTGCTGTTTTTCCTTCTCAATGTAACTGAATTATTCTCAGTGAGACATCGGTTTTTACTATTGAGTGCTGTTCTTAGATCTACCAGGCAGCTGTTATCTTGTGTTAGGGAGCTGTTATCTGGTTACCTTCCCATTGTTCTTTTGTTTGGCTGCTGGGGGGAAAAAGGGAGGGGGTGATATCACTCCAACTTGCAGTACAGCAGTAAAGAGTGATTGAAGTTTATCAGAGCACAAGTCACATGACTTGGGGCAGCTGGGAAATTGACAAAATGTCTAGCCCCGTGTCAGATTTGAAAATTGAATATAAAAAAATCTGTTTGCTCTTTTGAGAAACGGATTTCAGTGCAGAATTCTGCTGGAGCCGCACTATTAACTGATTCATTTTGAAAAAATGTTTTTCCCCATGACAGTATCCCTTTAAGTGCTATAACACAACACTAAGCATACTTGAAGCTTTATAAGAGATTATAGAGCTTTATGCATGTTACTGTAAGTCTTTCTGCCATTTTCAGTTTGGTGGAGAATGCGGGTGCAATGCCGGGAGGCTTCATGAATTTTAAGGAGACATTTTTATACGTCAGACAAAATGTATCCTTGACAGATACAAGTTTCCACTGCCACTTTAATAAAAGCAGGTGCAGCTCTACACTGCTCTGAATTCCCTGATTTTATTTTAGCTTATGGGTATATTCCTTCTAGGTCAGATTGAGTAACTGTATCTTATTCCAGTGATGGGTGTAGAACAAATTGTTTAGCCGGTCTTGTATTACATCTTCCTATAACAACAGATCACAGTCGTATGGAATTATAAAGAAGCAGTTCATTTATGCTCTTTATGGGTAAACAGGTAAAACAAAACCCTTTTTGGGGAAACAAAGGAAGCCAGTTGAGGCCGTCATGATATTTTTCTTCCAACACCATGGTGCCAGTTTTAGGGTAGTGCCATGATGTTCTGGCCCAGGGGGAGCCCTGTAACTCAAATAAAGATCTTTACCCATGGTTCATCCCGCCATTTACCATTGGTCCTGAAACCTATTACTAATCTGATACCATACAATAAAAAGTAAGGACATGAACCCTATACTTTTTTCTGGACTAAGATGAATTGCAAATGACAATTTCCATGACCATCAGCAATGTCATGTCTGAGAATTGATTTGCAAGGCCGGGTAGCATGTAAGAATATTACGTAAACATTTAGTAAACAAAAATATGATGATAAATAAGGTTCTCTGGTGGTAATACATTAAATCCATATATTTTAGGGAAACTTTGAAATAAAATATTAAAATAATTGAGATTATAGTCTGCTTGCCAGGCACATTTGTCCCATTCGCGAAATTCGCAAAATGCATTGAAGTCAATGGGCGTCAAAATTATTTTGACATGCGTCAATTTCCACGCCCGTGACAATTTTTATACTATTTTGTCCAAATGCTTTAAAGTCAATTGGCATTTGAATCATTTTGGCACGCAGCAATTTTTATGCACGTGACTATTTGGATGTGCGCCGGCAGATTTCTCAACGGCTAATTTTCTCCAGTTTCACAAATGTGACATATACAGTATCCTAATATCCGTATCATTTCCAGTAGGAGGTACATTACACCTTATAATACATGAGTGATACTCCGAGTTCCCTGTATAACTCAGCCTGCAGCCTTGTGCCTTTATATGGTCACAGAACAACCCCTCAGTGACTTCTAATATCCTTATCATTTACAGTAGGGGGTACATTATCCCTTATAATACATGAGTGATACTCAGAGTTCCCTGTATAACTCAGCCTGCAGCCTTGTGCCTTTTTATGGTGACATATATCCTAATATCCTTATTATTTACAGTAGGGGGTACAATTAATGTTAGTTGATAGTAGCTAAGTGTGTATTAATCCATGTTGGTGGCAAAATAAGACTAGTTTAATGTTTAGCTAAGTAACCTTAAAGGCATACTGTCATGGGAAAAACATTTTTTTTTTCAAAATGAATCAGTTAATAGTGCTGCTCCAGTAGAATTATGCACTGAAATCCATTTCTCGAAAGAGCAAACAATTTTTTTTTTATATTCAATTTTGAAATCTGACATGGGGCTAGACATATTGTCAATTTCCCAGCTGCCCCAAGTCATGCAACTTGTGCTTCGATAAACTTCAATCACTCTTTACTGCTGTACTGCAAGTTGGAGTGATATCACCCCCTCCCTTTTCCCCCCAGCAGCCAAACAAAAGAACAATGGGAAGGTAACCAGATAACAGCTCCCTAACACAAGATAACAGCTGCCTGGTAGATCTAAGAACAATACTCAATAGTAAAAATCCATGTCCCACTGTGACACATTCAGTTACATTGAGAAGGAAAAACAGCAGCCTGCCAGAAAGCATTTCTCTCCTAAAGTGCAGGCACAAGTCACATGACCAGGGGCAGCTGGGAAATTGACAAAATGTCTAGCCCCATGTCAGATTTCAAAATTAAATATAAAAAAATCTGTTTGCTCTTTTGAGAAATGGATTTCAGTGCAGAATTCTGCTGGAGTAGCACTATTAACAGATGCATTTTGAAAACATGTTTTCCGATGACAGGATCCCTTTAAGGAATGCTGTTCCATATTATAAATAAAAAATACCCTTACACAAAATCCGAAAGTCTTCTGTATAATAGATCCAATAGTCTTTAACATTTTTCCTTATAATTATTTTGTTCTATAACTTCCAAGTTGGATTATTTTGAGACAACTCTCAAACAACATTTACAGAGAACGCTATCATAGAAGCAGAATTTGGTTACATCTGACAAGCGGTGGAACACAAAGCTACAGAAACTTGTGACTTTTGTAAGATGCATGAAATGTGGTACGTGGCACGCTGCCATTTGAAGTCATAATACTGGTACTGAGATTTTCTTTTCTCCTTTGGGTGGAGTTTGCTATGAATGTTTCCAAGTCTCTCAGGATCCCAGGGTGACATAATGTGTTTATTCTTAGAGGATAAAAGAACTTGTTCATATAAGCCAAAGGGCATCAAGGATAAGATGTACAGAAACTATATCCCCGCCGATCCCAAAATAGAAACGGGAGGACCCGTGGCCACCTTAAGAAAGCAAGGGAATTCCACCAATACATTTTTTGCCTTTGATTTCTTCAGAAAAATCCCAACAAATACCTTTATTTAGGGACCAGGGTCATTTCCCAATTTGCATCCCTTAAAGGGCACCTATCACACCTAAAATCAAACACATATTAAGAATCTGACCAGTGCAACATAAACACGTTTAATCAAACTACATATATAGTATATAGAAAAAAACTGCAGGTTTTAAAAAATCCCTTACTTTGTCAAATGGGTTCTTTCACTGAGGGAGGCCATACTGAGACTATAACAGAGACTATAATATGCAAATTTCAGGAGCATGCTCAGATTGTAGCACTGCCTTGAGTGTTCTACCCAGAATGCCTTGTTTTAGTAAACTCCTCCACTAGAAGTATCCACTAGAAGTGCTGCTACCTGCTAACTTCCAGCAGGGGGCAGCACTACTGTACAGCAGCTAACACACAGGTCTGGCTGATTTGAAAATAGCTTAGAAGGGTTGATAAGCAAGAAGGAATTTCAACTGAGCATGTGCGAGATTTCAGAGCTGCGGTTGGCTGAGAAGATATAGGTAGGAGGAGCCAGTGAAATCCAAGATGTCTGTCCCAGCTAGTACTGCAGTGGAGATAGGGGTGATCTTGCAGAAGGAATAGTGAGCGAATGATTTACATTATACAAACAATTCTAACTGTTCGGATCTTGAACTTTCACATAGTGTATTTACTTAGGAAATTATTTTAGTTATGATCGGTGCCCTTTAAACCTTATCCCTGTTTGTCTGACTAGGAATCATCTAAATATTTCTGTGTTTTTCTCCTCCAAGACCAAAAGTGCTTGATCACAACTGGAAAGAAGACACCACTGAAAACAAACCCTAATCTCATGGACAAACCCATGTAGTTGAAAATAAAGCATATGAAGAAAAAAACTTTAAAAAGCCATTGCTTGATTTATTATGTTTGTTTTGGTCATTATTGATATGTGAACAAGGAGCCAGGGCTCATAGGATACACCCTTGAGTACTTAGAGGGCTAAGTCAAGCTGTAGCCAGGCTGCTTTTTCTTTTTTTAATCGGATATGGTACCAATTAGGACAAGGAATAAGGACATGGAATTAAATTGAAGGGCAAGGAAAATGGTAATACATGGGTTGGGGGCAGAATGATAGGAACACCCTAATGCAGGGGTGCCCAAAAGGTGGATCGGGATCTACCAGTAGACATTTTAGCTGGTGATCAGTAGATCTCAGGACACTGTCAACAAACAGCTTGTCTAAATCACCCTCCCGTTTCATGCTTTTCATTAAGATATTTATCATATTAAGGTTACATAAGAAATAGCAATATCAATTTTCTCATAAACCAATATAACATTTAAGTAATCATTTCCATGGAACAGAATGCTAACAATGCTATTATGGATGTAGATCATAATGGGACAATATCAATATAAGTAGACCTTGCATTAGTAAAGTATGGGCGCTGCTGCCCTAATGCATTCAATCAAAACAATAGACCGGTCCAGTTATTCCTTACCTAGAGCTGTACTGCCGTCTTTTAATTAAGGTAAATTTGGGAAAAAGTCAGATAATGTAAGAAATGTAGTTTCATCTAGGATGACCACACTGCCAGTATTTTGCTGGCCTGCCTTTTAAACCTTCCAACCCTTTCACTATTTCCGTTCCCTAATATCACTGAACCTCCCATTCTACCACTCCTTTACACCAGCGACCAGCCCTTTGATGTTACCTGTCAGAATCTCACTGAATGTTTAATATGTTGTTCCCACAAGGAAGGAAGATTTCAACGAAATCTTTGAGCCTGGCAAATGATAAAGAAGATCGGATTAGAATTCATCTCTAGAACTGGCACAGGGAAGATAGAATCCCCAGTGTAAACCATGGAGTAGGGCTATCAGATCACTTCAAAATTAAGGGACAGGTCTAGAAAACCAGCTAAAATAATTGCAGTCATTCCAGCTGTTTCACATGCATTTACTTGGTGTGTCCCTGAATTTTCAAGTGATCTGGTAAGCTTATGATATGAAATACAGCAGGGAGAGGAGTTACTGCTGCACCCTTGGCAGTTACTGGGAATCTGGGGTTGTGCTACTCTCTACTGGAGTTGTGAGAAATTACATGTCACTGAGAAGATTGCCAAGGAGGGTGATACTCTATCAAAAAAGAGCAGTGTCTTTTGTTCATTATTACTATTATTTTGTATTATCTTTTGCCTGTGCTGCTTTTCTGATATAACATTTGACAACTGACATTCTATGATGTTAGAGAAGAATGTTATGCCAAATAACAGTGACCTGAGAGGTGATATCCATGCCTATTTGTCAAAGGCATTGGCAAGGCTGTTAAGAATTTCAAGACTGATTTTAGGGTAGAGTAGAGAGGGCAATTGTCCAGAGCCATGGCCTCAGAGGGACCCTTTGGATGAAGCATTAAAGGGATACTGTCATGGAAAAATATTTTTTTCAAAATAAATCAGTTAATCTTGCTGCTCCAGCAGAATTCTGCACTGAAATCCATTTCTCAAAAGAGCAAACAGATTTTTTTTATATTCAATTTTGAAATCTGACATGGGGCTAGACATTTTGTCAATTTCCCAGCTGCCCCAAGTCATGTGACTTGTGCTCTGATAAACTTCAATCACTCTTTACTGCTGTACTGCAAGTTGGAGTGATATCACCCCCTCCCTTTTCCCCCCCAGCAGCCAAACAAAAGAACAATGGGAAGGTAACCAGATAGCAGCTCCCTAACACAAGATAACAGCTGCCTGGTAGATCTAAGAACAACACTCAATAGTAAAAACCCATGTCTCACTGAGACACATTCAGTTACATTGAGAAGGGAAAACAGCAGCCTGCCAGAAAGCATTTCTCTCCTAAAGTGCAGGCACAAGTCACACAGGGGCAGCTGGGAAATTGACAAATGTCTAGCCCCATGTCACATTTCAAAATTGAATATAAAAAAATCTGTTTGCTCTTTTGAAAAATGGATTTCAGTGCAGAATTCTGCTGGAGTAGCACTATTAACTGATGCGTTTTGAAAAAAACATGTTTTCCCATGACAGGATCCCTTTAAGTACAAATGACAAATCATTTTGTGTGATATTTTTAGTACATGTATGTAAACCATTGATATTCACCTGCAAAAAAAGGCAACAGTGATTGTTACTCTAAACTAAAGAGTGAGTTTGGGCCAGATGAGCCAGTGAATAATAACTAGTTATTTGAGGGGATGGTTGTAGACAGTTAGCATTGGATAGAGTTAGCACCCAAGCCAGTCTTTGACTTTGATACAATCCATATTCTAAACTGGGGGTCCCCAACATTTTTTACCCATGAGCCACATTCAGATGTAAAAAGAGTTGGGGAGCAACGCAAGCATACAAATTGTTCCTGGGTGTTGCAAAGTATGTGTCATTTTGTAGCCCCTATGAGGACTGGCAGCCTACAGAAGGCTCTGTTTGCCAGTACACCTGGTTTTCATACAACCAAAACTTGCCTCCAAACCAAAAATTCAAAAATAAGCACCTGCTTTAAGATCTCTGGGTGCAACATCCAAGAGTTTGGAGAGCAATGTTGCTCATGAGCCACTGGTTGGGGATCACTGATCTACACAAATATTTTGTTGGTATTAATTCTACATTTGATTATCTTGTGGCTTACTACAAACATTATTTGCAGAGAACACATAAACGCAGAATTAATTTGCAAGCGACAAATGGACACAAAGCCAGTGAAGGGCTCAGATAAAGTACCAATAAAAGCAGTTGTGGTTATTAATATACACAACAATGCTAATGGATAGTGTAGAACTCACATACAATGAGGGGCCTTGACGTGGCACGTGAGCGTGTATATTTTGGCCAAAGTGTGGTACTAACAACTAATTTTTTGTAATAATTATTTTTAAATGCAAACCGCGTCCTGGCAATTTTTCTCTTTCTTTTTGTGTACAAATATTGGCTTTTTTGTCATTTATAGCAGCTGGTCAGCTCCAGAATGTGGGTTAAACCGAGCGCTGGCGATTTCTTTCTGTGTTTTGAATTAGAAGTGGCATGACAACGCACTTTAACTCTGGATATAATTGACAAATTGGCACTGGGCGATGTACTACTGATAACTGAGAATGTACTTTTTCTTTTGGGTGGAGTTTTGGGTTCTTTTTCAAGATCCCACGGTGACATCATCATCGTCAAGGCAAAAAACCTTGCTGACAGAAGACAAAGAAGCCATATCGATTAAATTTAGAATGTCAGCCTTTACAAATTTAGAGTTGTATAGCCAAAGTCATAATGCTGGTATGATATTACAATCTTATTGTACTAAGCAGTTTATCCCATGACTTCATGAGCAATAAAAAAATATAAATAGTGATTCTCTAACCGTGCTATTACATTCTGAGATTCCTCTAGACCTGCAATGATGCTGCGAGTTCTGGTTTTCTCTGCCCTCCTTTGCTTGGCTTTGGCACATGGCAGCAGTGAAGAAAGTGGTAAGGCTGATATACAACTAGCAAATCGTAAAACTAAAAGTACCAATGTTACATGCAATTAAAGAGGGATCTAAACTGTATAGGTAGGTGGTCCTGACAACAGTTCAGTCAAAATATACGGTCAGGTCATTTGTGGAACTCAAACCACGAGGCTTGCGCAAAAGTCAGGTGGGCTTATTGTTTCTAATGCATAGTAGTAGCTATTACTATCATTATGGAGGACATGACTGTCCCTCTTTTGGCACAAAAATTAGACTTACAACGTTATAATTTGGATCTTCATTCCGTAAGCCTACTAGAAAATCATGTAAACTTTAAATAAACCCAATAGGCTGGTTTTGCTTCCAATAAGGATAATTATATCTTATTGGATCAAGTAAAAGATACTGCTTTATTATTACAGAGGAAAAGTATATAATTTTTCCAAATTTGGATTGTTTGGATAAAATGGCATCAATGGGAGACTGCCTTTCCGTAATTCAGAGCTTTCTGGATAACGGGTTTCCAGATCTCATACCTGTACTCTATTTTTTGGTGGCACCCTAATACCAATCTGTTTTTTTCTGTTTGTGCAGATTCAAATGTATCATCAGATGACAGTGAAGAAAATAATAGCGAGAGGGGAGGTTACTGCCCCAATAATGTTACCCTTGATGCCTGTTCGACCTCTTGTCCTGAAGGCTCCAACTGCTCTGATTCCAAGTGCTCCTCTGACATAAACTGCCCTGAACTCCAGAAATGCTGTCAAACCAACTGTGGAATGAATTGCGTTGACCCTGAATACAGTGAGTCAATGTACCCTGTTTTTATAATATGTCTTCTTTATATATATTATTATATTATTTATATAGTGCTGTCATGTCTACCCATCTTTTTTTTGTTCATCATTCACACCAGTCCCTGATTCCCAGAGTAATGTACAGACTTCGTTTCCTAATACATTTACACACACTACGGTATATTTCATAATCCATTTAACCTGCCTGTATGTTTCTGAAAGGTTGGAGGAAACCAGATTAACCAGATAAACCACATGCAGTAGAACATTTAAATCTACTATTTTCTTACCTTCCATTTATCTTCCTCATTCTAACTTCCAAATACCTTTTTATATGGGAAGCACCCTATTTCTAAACTATTGAAACAAAAGATGTTTTCCAACTTTGGCTAATTCTACAAACGTTTCCGCCTAAATATTGGGAAGGGGTTTGTTACAGTGAGAGCTGTGAAGATGTGGAATTGTCTCCCTGAATCAGTGGTACAGGCTGATACATTAGATAGGTATAAGAAGGGGTTGGATGGTGTTTAGCAAGTGAGGGAATACAGGGATATGGGAGATAGCTCATAGTACAAGTTGATCCAGGGACTAATCCGATTGACATTTTGGAGTCAGGAAGAATTTTTTCCCCCTCTAAGGCAAATTGGAGAGGCTTCAGATGGGTTTTTTTGCCTTCCTCTGGATCAACTGGCAGTTAGGCAGATAAAAAAAAACAAAGAAAAGGTTGAACTTGATGGACGTGTGTCTTTTTTCAACCTTACTTACTAAGTTACTATGTTGTTTCTGTGAAAATTATTTATTTATAGGGCACTTTGGCTTCAGTTGTTTCTCATTTGTAAAACGGATCAAAATCTTTTTCTTAGAAAATTTCAGAGAATTCTGTATTTTTGTGGGAGGTGTATGAAGGCTATATATATACAGGTATAGAGAGAGAGAGAGAGAGAGAGAGAGAGAGAGAGAGAGAGAGAGAGAGAGAGAGAGAGAGAGTTCCTATAAGGGCCGCACACCGCCAAACTGTTTAAACTCGGGTGCAAGGTAAATAACTTACATAATACAAAAAAGACCAGCAACACTGAGATACTTTGGTGAAAAATAGTTCAAATGTATTAAAAAAAGGCTGTTTATGCTTTTTTTTAATACACTTGAACTATTTTTCACCAAAGTATCTTGATGTTGCTGGTCTTTTTTGTATTACATATATATTATCATGGCGCCATTTGAAGACAGAACACTGTACATTATTACAGTAGGAATGAGTTCATTGGAACAGACAGCATAATTAAAAAATTATTAATATGCCGTTACAAACATTAAGCGCCACAAATGATGTCTGGTAAAGCTTACAATCTTTGGCAGAGGCTCTGAATCATCCCATGCTGCTGAATCCCCCATGGGCAACTGCTCACTGGTTATTGACCATAGAAATCAGATTACATTTATATTATTTCAGATTAGAGAAAGGCAGAATAGAAAGGCAATTGAAAGAGAGACAGGCCAAGTAATATTTGTGCCCAAAAGAATACTACTTGTTCTGGTGCCCTGCCTGAATGCCCCCACAACCTCCCATTTGCCAATCAGTCCATGTAACACCCTTCTGCCACTGCTCAGTCTGCAAGATGCCCCCTCAAGCTGCTGCAGCATGATCCCTACTTATTTGCTCCCCGTCGAATCCCACTACCCCTCTCTACAGATTTCCTTGTGTCTGTTGGAAGTACTTAAAAGTAAATTAAACATCAGAGAGATTATTACATGCCCCCCCCTTAAATATTTATACATAGTTATAATATCTGCCATTAAGTACATATACTTAATAAAAAAAATCCAAATTTGGCCAGCCATTTTTCATTTCTGAGACCTTCCATTCCTTTAGCAGCTTAGTTGCCCTTTTTGGGACTCTTTCTAATTCAATAATATCCACAGTCTGGCTTTACCAGTTCTTTATAAAAAGGGTATAAGGTTCCTCGCCACCCACAAATCTATACTTCTTTTAATCCAGCCCCAAACCTTCCATCTAAATCCTGGATGGAATCCTATGGGTGCATCGTTTTGGGTCATAGGCAAACACTGATACATTACTTGTAATGCATTCCCAATACAATTCAGCTATTATTGAACACATTAAATAAAAGTGGACCCAATACAGAACCCTGTGGGACCCCACTGAAAACCCTACTGGAAGTACATGGACCAGTTTCCTATCCATGTGCAAACAGCATTACCAAGACCAACAGACCGTAGTTTAAAAACCGTTGATTATGTACAATTCTATCAAAAGCTTTGGCAATACTTAAATAGATTACATCTTCTGGAACCCTTGTGTCCATACTCCTACTTACTTACATCCTTTACTTGACTAATTAGAGCAAATAAAAGGGGTTCCAGTGGTTCTTTAATATCTTGGTGTTTATTGAACACAAATAAGGTACATCATTTGTGCAATAATGGACAAGGCAATGGATTTAGCAAGTCAGTCATACGTAATCTCACTACTAGGGATGCACCGAATCCACTATTTTGGATTCGGCCAAACCCCCTAAATCCTTTGCGAAAGATTCGGCTGAACACCGAACCAAATGCTCATCTGCATATGCAAATTAGGGGTGGGAAGGGGAAAAAATTTTTTACTTCCTTGTTTTCTGACAAAAAGTCACATGATTTCCCTCCCCGCCCCTAATTTGCATATGCAGATGAGGATTTGGTTCGGCCATGCAGAAAGTTACGTTCGAATCCGAATCCTGCTGAAAAAGACCGAATCCTGGCCAAATTCCGAACCGAATCCTGGATTCGGTGCATCCCTACTCACCACAAGTGTAGGCCCCAGTGTACTGAATCAAGTGGTGCTCCAATGGAATAGGCCCCAGTGTACTGAATCAAGTGGTGCTCCAATGGAATAGCATCTACCCTGGGCACTTACAACTGGAGTCCTTACTCTGGTTGATGTAATCTGGGAATCATTAAAGGAACAGTAACACCAAAAAATTAAATTGTTTTAAAATAATGAATATATCATGTAGTGTTGCCCTGCATTGGTAAAACTGATGTGTTTGCTTCAGAAATACTACTATAGTTCATATAATCAAGCTGCTGCATAGCAATGGCACAAATTGAAAAAAGTCTATATGGCACAGGTTGAATAGTGGATAACAGATAACACTATGTTCTACAGAGCTTATCTGCTGTGTAACTTGAACCTTTTCTCCTTTGAATGGCTGCCCCCATTGCATAAAACTGCTCTTGCTTACTAGCCTTGACTATTTTACAAGATACAATAAATAATTTACATGTGGGGTCTGGGTACACATGCCCCAGACCTACAGCTCAAGGTGGATGTAACAGACAAAGGAAAAATGCACCAGGCACTTGTAGATATATTTAGGCTATTAACAGATATACACAAAGCCTTACACGTTTTATGCACTTGGGCATTTAATCATAGGCTGACTATTTTACACCACTGGGAAGTACGGTACTCTAATAGGAGCTAGCCTTCATTGTCTAATTGTCATTCACATATTGCCTGCTGTCCTGACCTCTCTAAGGTTTGGGCTACCTTAGGGCTCAACTTGAGGCCTAAGGGCCCCTCTTCCACAGGCTCCCCAGTGCATTTACCCCTGGTCATATGTAGAGCTGAAAGAGACAAAAACATTATTAAATGTATAAACTACAAGTAAGACATGGCCACACTATCCCATGGTCAATTTTCCATGGACACTTCCTTGCCAAAAGGCACAGGTAACAGAACTGGGATTTCTTGAGCAGCAGAGGAGGTAAATTGCTTGGTACCCTACTGTAGAGGGAGGAGATAGTGCTGGACCCTGGACAGTTATAGGGCACTACCCACTGGTGAAGCTGTGTGAAATTCTAGGTAACTATTGAGACAAACTTGTACATTCTAACTGAATCTTGCCAAGGGGGATCATGCATGAAAAGCCAACTGAGCTGTGAACTTTATTCATTATTTTTATTATTATTATTTTGTACTATACTTTTGGCTGTGTTCCTCTTCTCACATAACATTTGAAAATCAATCTTTCCTATTGTTTGAGAGGAGTGTTATGCCAAGTAACAGTGCCCTGAGAAGTGATATCCGTGAAAACTCAACAGGCCCTTTTATTATTAGGAGGCACTGCCAAGGTTGTTCACCGGTTCAACACTGGCTTTAGGGTGGAGTGGAAAGGACATTTCTTCAGGGCCCCTTAGGGGTAAGCCAAGATAAAGTGTATACTGTATATATATAGATATAGAGATACCTGTAGATATATGTAGTCTTTAATACAGGCTATAAATAATTATTTTGCTTGTATGAATTCTGCATTTGATTATTTGATGACAGTATTTACAGAGAGCACCAATGTGGAAGTAGACGTTGTAAAAATGTACTCATTTAGCAATGCAACTGCAAGAATTGATGCCAAGTTTTGCACATAGGGATGCCATTTATAAAATGTAATTGCACATTAACATGCTCTTTGCAACTCCTTGTATTTGTGCTGAGTGTCAATGCAACTGCCCAACCTGCCGTGATGAATAGTATACAGATGTGCCTGCTGAAGGAAGGGAACTCTGGAATTACTGTCATCTTGAACATGGGGGTAATTCCAGTGGTTTCATCAGTGTAACTACAGAGAAAGTAGTTGCCATGGGCCCACCAGAAAACCTTAGACTGTGGGACCACTTTCCGAACTATTATTCTTCCTCTCCTCACTCAACCTCTTTATTCTCCTAGTCTCTTCTCTCTACATACTATACTTTCGTTTTCCATTAATAGTCCCATAAAGAAATAGAGAATGACCATGAAATTGGCCAAATTGTTAGAAGCAATGACGCCTGGGTCCAGCAGGAGTTTTCCTGGTATCCCGGTGGGCCAGTGGGCCGACTCTGGACCCTGTGGCTGTAGGGTGCCCCAGAAGGTATAGAAGCCCCTAATTCATATACAATTTCAATAAATATCTGTATCGGTATCTTGCATCCACACATATTGTTTGCTCTTCTGTATAGTTGTCCTAATTGTGCCGTTATGGCCATTTTAAACATGGGGGGAAGCTACATTATGGGTAAAAAATTGTGATTTGCATCAGAAAGTACACTTTGAATACTGCACACAGTGTTCAATGACATTAGTGACTCCAACGCTGTAGCGTGACCTCTAAACCTGAATATAAAGTACACGAGACAGTAGCATATGAAGACATACTATTGGCAACTGAGAATGGTTGGAGTTTCAACTGTGGTATTTTCTCAGAATCCCAGGGTGAGACCATGTTTATGGTCTACTATTGGCAACTGAGAATGGTTGGAGTTTCAACTGTGGTATTTTCTCAGAATCCCAGGGTGAGACCATGTTTATGTTCTTAGAAGACAAAAGACCGCACTCATAAAAGACAAAGCGACTAGGGGATAAGGTGTCCAGAAGCCATATCAAGTGAAACGATGACTCCCTGTCCTACAATAGAATCCTTCTGATTGCATAAGCTTTTGGAAATATTTCTATTTTAAGAATAATTTAGACTTAATGTCAGACTTAACACATTATGGGGCCCATTTACTTTGCTCGAGTGAAGGAATAGAATAAAAAAAATGTTGAATTTCGAATGTTTTTTTGGCTACTTTCGACCATCGAATTGGCTACTTCGACCTTCGACTACGACTTCGAATCGAACGATTCGAACTAAAAATTGCTCGAATATTCGACCATTCGATAGTCGAAGTACTGTCTCTTTAAAAAAAACTTCGACCCCCTACTTCGCCACCTAAAACCTACCGAGGTGCAATGTTAGCCTATGGGAAAGGTCCCCATAGGCTTTCTATTTTTTGGTCGAAGAAAAATCGTTTGAACGATGGATTAAAATCCTTCTAATCTATTTGCGGTAAATCCTTCGACTTTGATATCGAAGTCGAAGGATTTACATTCGCCAGTCGAATATCGAGGGTTAATTAACCCTCGATATTTGACCCTATGTAAGTCTGCCCCTTAGAGTTGTATATTAAAAGCCGTCCCCTGGTATAATCTTACAATCTTATTGTTCTAGTGGGTTTATCCCATAACTTCATGATCAAAATATGAATAGCATTTGATCTAACTGTGTTATTCCTTTTTGAGATTCATGAAGGCCTTCAATGATGCAGCAAGTTCTGCTTTTCTCTGCTATTCTTTGCCTGGCTTCGGCACATGGCAACAGCGAAGAACATGATAAGGCTTAAATACTGCCATATCATATTATGGCTCGGGATGTAAAATTCTGTTGAACTCAATGATTCTCAAACTGCTCTTGGTGGGTTCCTTGCTTCATATGTATAGTCATATCAATTGCTGTCATTAGGAAGGAAGCAACTCTGCTCCATATTTGAAGATAAAAGACTTTTAGATAATTTACGGGCAGTCCAGGGTGCAATCTATTCTGAGATGGTTGGGGGCAGGAATGCCAACATGTCTAGTCTCATATACCTGAGTTACCTCTGTTTTACATGCAAAGGCTTCCTTTATAGGCTGTCTAGTAAAATCTAAAAATTCTGTAGCTATTCAATTCCCTTCTGGGGGGACAAGACAATAAGATAACATTGGAGTCACGTGCCACTACACAAAGTTTTGCTGCAATGTGTTTTTGATACAACGTGGCACTTGATGCCAATCTTTTCCTTTTAATTGTATTTATATTTGTGTCTGGCAGATTCAACTGTATCATCGGATGAGTATGAAGAGAATAATAGTCACAAGCAAGATGACTTCTCATCAGCCGAATCATCATCAGATGAGAGCGAAGAGAATCATATTGAGAAGAGAGGTTATTGTCCAAGTTACATTAAACCTGTGTCTTGTACAACCTTTTGCTCTAAAGGCTTAAAGGAGAAGGAAAGGCAAAACAATAAAATCCCATTTTTACATTCTTTAATGAAAAATAAACCTTTTTCCGATATACTTTAATTAAAAAATGTGTACCTGACTCTATGCAGTGAAATTCTGCCTTCATTTACTGCTGTGGATAGGAATTGTCAGACGGTCCCTAACTGCTCTGCAGGGAAACAATCATACTTATGAACAGCAGGGGGAGCCCCCGCCTTACTTCCCAGCCATGCAGAACTCAAGCAGCTTTGTTTATGACGATCCCTAAGCCGCAGAGACCACACTGAGCATGTGCAGGGTCAGGGTCAGGCCAAGATGTTTAACAAAGTTACAAGATGACAGCCCCCGGTGGCCAACTTTGAAAGCATAAATCATTTGTTTGATTAGGCTTGTGGTGCAGTAAGTTCATGCTTATGTTTAGTATACAAAATACAGCATTTCTAGCCTTATTCTATTTTAGACTTTCCTTGTCCTTTAAACTGCTCCATCATAAAGTGCTCCTTTGACATGCACTGTGCTGGACTCCAGAAAGGCTGTAACACCACCTGTGGAATGATATGTGTGGACCCAGAATATGTACAGGGCTTTCAGAAACTTCAGAAACATTTCATCAGCCAGCTAACATGTATATTTTTAGAATTCAAAAATAAAACACAGTGCTTCCAGGAGACCCACACAGACATTTCCAGGTTTAAATCATTTTCATATACCAACCATTTAAACATGGTTGCCCAGTTCTAGGCTTCCAGCTAGCTTAGCATTCCAGTAAAAGAAATTGTAGTTCTAATGCCCTGTAGGAGTGAGCATATATTGACATGACTGCTTTAGTTCAGTCCAGCCTGCAAACATGTAATATGTTGGATTCCATCCAATAGGCTGGCTTTGCTTCCAATAAGGATTAATTATATCTTAGTTGGGATCAAGTACAAGCTACTGTTTTATTTTATTTTTAAAGTGAAAAAGAAAATAATTTTTCAAAATTTGGATTATATGGACAAGATGGAGTTCATGGGAGACAGTCTTTCCATAATTAGGAGCTTTCTGTATAATGGGTTGCTGGATAACGGATCTCCTTCCTGTACCACTTTATAATTATTGTTCTATTTCTAAACCATAAAAAATGAAAAAGTAGTCGAATCTTGAAATTTGTTTATATCTTCCCGTTACCTTGTTGATAATTTTGTGAACATTTTTTGTGCATCACAATGTAATTTCAGTAACATTTTACTCATACAATGACATTTCCAATCCAACATCCAAAAAATGTATTATATCTTTATTTATAAATATGTTGTGCCCATTACTATCGGTGACAAAATAGTCTCTTAAATTGTTTATAAAGTGTAAAGTGTTTATAAATTGTTTATAAACAAAGTAAAAAGTATTATTTGAAAATCCAAGATTTGTTTAATATATTTTATCTTGCCAGAGCTGACCTGTGAGGATGATAATAACTGTAAAGAACCCCTGGTCTGCTGGAAAAGACTCTGTGTCCCCCCCAAGCTGAAAGAGATAGTAAGTGGCACATTTTTTCAATCTTTTGGTTATTACTTGTGATGTTGGGGACTGCAAATATTTTTACCAACTTTATTGCATGGTGCTCATGACACTACATACCCAATCGGATGTGCAGTGTCATGAGCACCATGCAGTAAAGTTGGGATCGCTCCATATGATGCACAAATCCAGGTAATGGTTTCTAATTGCTGATGGGTGTTTAGGCCAGCACCAGTACCAGCGCCTCTGTCGTCTACATATTCTACAATCAAGAATATCATCCAGTCCCAGTCCTACCTGCCCAGTATCCTGTTCTTCTATCTCTGTACTCCTAGATTTTAATCTGAAGGGTATATACTGTATAGTGCAGTCTAATATCAGCAACGTCAGAAGACAATGAGATGACTCATTGGAGAATCCTCTTGTAAATATAATGAAGTTTGTCTGACCAGCTAATAAGAACAAATGCTCCTGTAGCAATATACTATGCATGTTGTAGGATGGTCCATTATTGCACTTATCTTTCTTAATGGTCTGAAACAAGGACTACCTATCTACACTGATTTCCCTATAGAGGTTAATGCACTAGGAAATCCCCATTCATTTCAAAAGGGTCCAATCCACACCTCCCTGCCTAACAACGGTAAAAAGAGCAGCCAACAAGTAGGGATAATAGAAGAGCAAGAAGGGACAATAGAGAAACAAGTAGGGACAATAGAGAAACAAGTAGGGGCAATAGAAAAACAAATAGGGACAATAGAAAAACAAGTAGGGAAAATAGGGAGAAACAAGTAAGGACAATAGAGAAACAAGTAAGGACAATAGAGAAACAAGAAGGGACAATAGAGGATCAAGTAGGGACAATAGAAAAACAAGTAGGGACAATAGAGAAACAAGTAGGGACAATAGAAAAACAAGTAAGGACAATAGAGAAACAAGAAGGGACAATAGAGGATCAAGTAGGGACAATAGAAAAACAAGTAGGGACAATAGAGAAACAAGAAGGGACAATAGAAAAACAAGTAGGGACAATAGAGAAACAAGTAGGGACAATAGAAAAACAAGTAGGGACAATAGAAAAACAAGTAAAGACAATAGAGGATCAAGTAGGAACAATAGAGAAGCAAAAAGGGACAATAGAGGATCAAGTAGGGACAATAGAGAAACAAGTAGGGACAATACAGAAACAATAGAGACAAAAGAGGAACAAGTAGGGACAATAGAGAAAAAAGTAGGAACAATAGAAAAACAAGTAGGGACAATAGAGAAACAAGTAGGAACAATAGAAAAACAAGTAGGAACAATAGAAAAACAAGTAGGGACAATAGAGAAACAAGAAGGGACAATAGAGAACCTGAGTTCTCTTTCTGGGTAAGAAGGCTCTTTGCTAGCTAAAACAAGCGGGTGCAGATTTTATCCAAAATCAACTTCATAATTAAAAATAAGGATTATTATATACTGTATTGTTTCCTTATATCTAACATAAATGCAATATTTATTTTTTTAGTTTGAAAAACCAAAAAGTTACTGAGGACACAGCAACTGAACGACTGAGGAGTCAGTAGAGAAACTGAGAGCACAAGGTTGATTACATGATTGATCACGAAATAATGACTAGAATAAACTAGCAAATCTCTCTATATTGTGCTGTTGTTTCATTCAAATGTATTTATCCAAAAATGCATAATAAAAGCTTATTGTTGCCAGCAAATTCTTTAGAGTTTCATTTCAACAGGCAACTGTATTTAAACCTCCTTACATTTTAGATTTTAAAATATACCCTAGAGCAGTGCTGTCCAACTGGTGGTCCGCAGGCCAGTGGCCCTCCACATGAAAGTATGCCTGCTGTGACTGCTTACCTTGTTTAAGCGTTAAAAGGTATCAGTACAGAGATGCCCCTGCATTGTTAAACCTCAAATTCAGACAGTAAACTCTTGCATTGCTCACACCTGTAACACCTCTATTATACACACCTAAGGCCTTGTACTGTTCACACCTGTAAAGCCCTGTACTGTTCACCCTCTGATCCAGACTGTAAGTACTTAAATTGTTCACCTGTTCACACCTCATACAAACTGTTGGAGGGGCTGTATGTAGCATACTGTAATATGAACTGTTCATCTTTAAGTGGTCCTGCTAGGTTTCCCTGTCTCCTGCTGTATTCTACCTTCCTTATGCTCCCTGTGTGTGCCATACTCTGCCTGCCCTATGCTCCCATGTGTGCCATACTATACCTTCCCTATGCTCCCTGTGTGTGCCATACTCTGCCTGCCCTATGCTCCTGTGTGTGCCATACTATACCTTCCCTATGCTCCCTGTGTGTGCCATACTCTGCCTGCTCTATGCTCCCTGTGTGTGACATACTCTGCCTTCCCTATGCTCCCTGTGTGTTCCATACTCTGCCTGCCCTATGCTCCCTTTGTGTGCCTTACTCTACCTTCCCTATGCTCACGGTGTGTACCATACTCTGCCTGCCCTATGCACTCTGTGTGTGCCATACTCTGTCTGCCCTATGCTCCTTATTTGTGCTATACTCTGCCTGTCTTATTCTCCATGTGTGCCATACACGGCCTTCCCTATGCTCCCTGTGTGTGCCATACTCTGTCTACCCTATGCTCCCTGTCTGTGCCATACTCTGCCTTCCCTATGCTCCGGTGTGTGCCATACTCTGTCTGCCCTATGCTCCATGTGTGTGCCTGTCCTAATAACAGGGCAGCAATAGTTCAGCACAAAAACTTTAGCGCACTAACCTGTACATAAATTTATATCCATATTCTGCACTAAAAAACTGTCACTAGTTGTTGTGTTTCAAGAACATTATACCTGCTGTGCTGTCAAAATCATCCATCTTATACAACTGCACCTTATTTTATGTAAATATAATCTATATGGGCAAGACAGAAAGAGATACAATATCATTGTGATATGGCAATGCATGCATTTTTCTTTCTTCTTTGCTTTACATGGAAGCTTTAGAGAAATGTGATGCTTTTTCAGTAATTCAGTGTATTCAAAATAGAGACTGAAACAGGCAAATGAATAGGAATATGTAGTATATCAGTTTGCAGATGTGGTTCTGTATTATGATTGATATTGCTTCTGCACTAAATAGTCCACTATGAAACCTTAGATCATAGGACCCCTCTGCAATATATGGGTTACTGCTCCTGGGCAAACTTAGTGCCTTTTATTACATTACTCCCTTAGTCAAGTCAAGTAAAGAAAAGTAATCTCATAGTTCTAGAAATGGGAGAAGATGGGTTGATGTAGAGGTTGTTGGGCACTATTTTTGGAATCCCTTAAAAGGAAAATATACATCTCAAAAATTGCACGTTCTACGAAAATATGCTAAGGTTACATCAACCAAAGATGCACAAAGAGGTATCTTAAGGTGGACTTAAAGTGGGCCTTTTGGCAAAATCAATGGGGGGCAATGAGTATCTAAAGACAACAAGGTCTTAGCAGAGAAATTGGCTGCAGCAACCAGGAAGGCCATATTGAAAGAACTACCACCACCTCAACCCCCATAAGCATCATTAAAAATAAGCTCCACTTTTTATTTCACATGGATTATCTGGAGGCCTCTATTAACAAAACAACCCAAAAGAGTAAATTCTTTGACACGTGGTTCACCTACATCTTAAACCTTCTCCCCACCATACTACAACTCACAGTCGAAACATTCAAGCATAGCACTTCTTATGACCAGGAAAGAGTACAGGGTACCAACCCCCTTCTACTAGCTAGGACAACTCTGGCATGAATCTAATAAAAGCTGCCTACCAGAATCCACTCAACATCTTATAACAGACAATATTCCAAAACATTCTCTTATAATTCTAACAAAAAATCTGGCACAGATTTTTCTACTCAAATACAAATCTTTTCAACTACCCTTGTTGTAGTTCTATTATTTTGTCCCAGTTTGTTGATTGGAACAATACTTAATGCATTATAACATTCAAATTATACTACTTGTTTATTTTTATTACTTATTTATGTATGTGTGCCTGTGTATATGTGTATGAATAAATATAGTACCATGGGAAAATTAAAATATATATATTTGAATTGACTTGCATTGAGTACTCATTATGCAACAATTCATCTTTCATTGGTGTCATAGGAGTAACTTTGTATTACTTAGAAATGTCATGCAAAAAATGTTTAAAATATAACTTTAAATAGAAAAAGTTGACTGCTGTTTTTCCTGGAACTGGATGATGCCTGACTTACCTCTGATTTGGGAACCCAGATGTTGGCTTATAAGTATTCATAAATGGTTTGGGCTTGTGCCATGTATATGAAACTAACTACTAAGACTTACTAAACCCATTGAATAATTGTAGTGATCAGTGATCCTCAAGCAGTGGCTAGTGAGCAACATGTTGCTCTCCGACCACTTGGGTGTTGTTCCCAGTAGCCTCAAAGCAGGTGCTTATTTTTGAATTCCAGGCTTGGAGGCAAGTTTTGGTTGCATAAAAACCTGGAGTACTGCCAAATAGAGTCTCCCGTAAGCTGCAAATACACAAAAGGGTCACCAATAGCCAATCACAGCCCTTATTTGGCATCCCCAGGAAATGTTTTCATGCTTGTGTTGTTAAAAAAAGGTTGGGGACATACTGGGAAAACATGTTCCCTGCAGATGTGAGTCTCACCACTTGGGAAGCTATTTGGGACAATGCGAAAAAATCTTCTATTTGTGTCCAATACAAGGAGAACATATATAAAATTCTGTTCAAATGGTATTATACCCCAGAGAAGCTCCATAAAATTTATCCCACAACATCAGATAGATGCTGGCGGAATTGTGGGCAATTAGGTTCTCTGCCACACATACTCTGGGATTGCCCCGTAATTACCCCCTATTGGGAGGAGGTGCGGGAGCTTCTCCGGAAGGTCCTTCAGGTGACTGTAAGGAAGGACCCTTGGACATTTCTCTTAGGGAAACCCGATACTGCATCTATTAAGCCAGTCAGGAGGTTGATGAATCACATTCTGTCTGCAGCTAGGAGATTGCTCTGCCAGAAATGGAAACAACCCAACAAACCTACGATGGGGCAATTACAGAATAAGATTGTGGAAATAAAGCATATGGAGTACCTTTCGGCACTCAGTAATACTTCAATGCCCACATATACCGAGACATGGAGTTCCTGGGTCTCCTGCTTCCCTGTAAATTGACCCACACTGTATCTGACACATCAGTTAACACCTGCCCCTCCTCTTAGATATGATATTGGAATACCGTCCTAAGCCTGCATATATGATTTTCTTAGTTTTTTTTTTTTTGCTTTTTCTTTCTTCTATTTCTCTTTATGTTATATCAGTTTGTATACAGCACTCAACAAGGTTATAACTGTAATGTGCGCAGTATTCTCATGATTATACCTTGTGATTTTTATTACCTGCCATTTTATCACTGAGAAATATTGTCACGGATACTTGCTGATATCTGTTGTTCAAAACATTGAAAATAAAGTGTTTCAAAAAAAAAAAGGTCAGGGGTGTCCAAACTACGGCCCGCGGACCAAATGCGGCCCTCGATCCATTTTTAATTGGCCCGCAGCAAATTCCAAATGTATACCAGAATATGGCCCGCACACAGGGTCGGACTGGCCTACCTGGGCACTTGCAGCGTGCGCTGCGTCTGCACGCAGGGTTTGATTGCGCAGCATCCGTGACTCCTCTTCCTGATGCGACTGGCCAGAAGAAGGACCCGACGCCTGTAGAAAACAGTGCGCTCATGCTTGCATGCACGTGCATGTTCAGCACAGCACAGCAGGGAGCAGCGATTGCCCTGAGATGGCAGCACTTAAATATGATCAACATTTTGTTGCTTCCTAGCAGCCATCTTCCAAGAACTGCCTGGACAGGAGGGAGGTCGGTAGTGTAAGTGAGAATTGAAAGGGACAGGGGAAAGAATGGTGGAGGTGGGTGAAGGGGAGAGGTCCAGTATGAAGAGAAGGGGGGAGTAAAAGCTGCTAGGATGGGGAAGTGAAATTGGAGCAGGAGGTCAAGGGAAATAGGGCTCCATGATGAGCAAAGTGGGGTCTGGAAGGGATTAAAAAAGCAGGGCCCACATCCTATTGTTCCAATTGGGTTAAAAAGCAATTGTAACAAAGCAACACAATATGTTGGACAAATGTAAGGGGCTACAAAGATTTGTACACAGCACTGAATACTATTTGGCCATGCCCTCGTTTGACAGGGTTGCTACTTTTTATTACTTATTTAGGGCCTAAATCGCTAGTTAGCTACCTCGGAAAGGATATTGGTGTCAGGCTGAATGTCAAGCTGAATGGTCGGCCCCCGCACATTTTCACCTCACCAAATCTGGCCCTCGTTGCAAAAAGTTTGGACACCCCTGATTTACATGAAGCAGGGTTTTACACATGAGCTGTTTTACTCAGTATCTTTTAATAGAGACCTACATTGTTTGGGGGGTATAGTTTTCCTTTAAGAGGGGCTTGGATGATTTCTTGGACAAGCATAATATCTAAGGCTATTGTGATAGTAAAATGTTTGGGTATCTATAGTTTATGTGAGTGTATGGAGGGTTCAGTGTGTATATGGATTCTGGGTTTCATTTGGACGGGTTGAACTTGACGGACTTTGTTCTTTATTCAACCCGATATAACTATGTAACTGTAATATTACAGTAAAACAAGCCAATGTTTTAGCTAATCCTGATATTATTTGCTTTATTTCTGACACCAATGAACTTAATCCTTGCACAATAAATGGAAAAGGCACCCATGCACAAATGCCCATTTGTAGGTCAGATTTAGTAAGATGTGACCTCTAAAGAAGGTGCATTGGGTCAATAACTTGGATCCGATAAAGAGCCAAGACACGTTGCCCTTTTTAAGGTTCATTGGATAAAAGAGACTATTAAAGTAAAACAAGCCACTGCCCAAAGCATTTTAGCTAATCCTGTAATTACTTGCTTTTTATCTGACACCAATGAACTTTATACTTGCACAAAAAATGGCAAAAACACCCATGCAAGAATACCCATTTGAGTATAATTTAATTCACAATGATTATATGTGTACCTAAAACCATGCCATGCCATGACCTTTAGTATAATTCCACAAACTTTTGGGTAATTAAACTTGTTTTTGTAGCTGAATGTTCTACTCTATCGCCAAGGTCCATTGTGTTGAGGAGCAATATATAGTTGGGTGGAAGAGCATAGGAATCCAGTGTTGTCCTCTGCTGCTGTGGAAATTGACTGACCATGCTGTGCCGTGCCACCTTCTTCACTCTTCTGGTCCTGTCTTTGGTGCGGGAAGGTATGTCTTGATATTAATATAAACAAGCAGAGAATCTTATTTTAGAATTTTACCTTCATAATGTAGAAAGTTGTATTGTATGATTATATAAATAGGTCTTCATTTTTATTATTTAGGAAGCAGGGTGACTGTTAGGGGTACTTGAACAGTGTGGCTACAGAAGGACTCATGTGTAGTAGGGGTATCATAACTTTATCTGATCATAAGTATGCACAGAAACAGAAGATATATATTTCCAGTGTCATAACTTCAACCTTTTTAGTGGTTTTAAACTTATTTAGAAATATTGCTGCAACTGAAAGTGTATCTCCAACAAACATTTCAATTTCCTTAAAGGGGTTGTTCACCTTCAATGTACAAATCTTATGAAACCACTAACAATGCTCTCAATGTGTTAGAAAAACCATTTTCCATAATAAAAAGTAAAAATGCCATTGTAAAAGCTAATTTCTATACCTATTAACTCAGTCCTTCTCCTGTCTCTCTGACCAGTTTTCTGAAGTGATGGGAGTGGCCTATTTTGAACCGGTCACACCAAGAACTTCCTATATGATGACATCATCATGCCCAGGCTTTGCCCTTACTTGTTTCCTATTGGATGTTGATACTGCCCTCCTCCTAGTCATTTATTGGGTGCTTGTGAACTGTAACCAGTCACATAATTTGGTCATTGGTTGATTACTCAATTGTAATGGCAGAGGTTAACAGACGCAGCATATAAACAAACCTGCCTTGCAACAAACAATCACACAGCCATGCAGACAAATACTGCAGAAAAGGAAGGAGCAACATTGTTTGGCAACCTTTGGCATTAAGCATAATGTCAGTTATTTACAAAATTGCAACAAAACCAGCACTGACTTGCTTAGAAACGTATGTAACTTACACATCTAGCAGGGACAGTAGGGCTGCCACCTCACCCTTTTAAAACCAAACACATATGAAATCCACAGCCTGCATGGATAATTATTAACTCATTTAGATGCTGCAGACTGAACTGATTTCTGTGCAGTTATGTATCATGCATCTAAATGAGTTGTTAATTAGCCATGCAGGCTGTGGATTTCATATGTGTTTGGTTTTAAAAGGGTGAGGTGGCAGCCCTAAGTGACAGGCAAAGCAGTGATGAGGGCAGGTACGTATTTTGAACATTTTGTGCGCTCTCCCGGGGGGGGGGGGGGGGCAGTAATTTACCTAGGAAAACGATACCTTTTCTAAGTGTTTAAGTGTTCCACTTCTGGAACAAGATTTAGAGCTCTAAATACCAAAAAACGAAAAAGTTATATTTTTCATGATATAGGGATCTATACCAGAAAAATATTTTACCTTTTTTATGAGGTAAATACACAAAATAATACATGGACCCCCCCCCCAAAAAAATAATAATATATTTCTGGAAAGTACAAGTGTCATCTCCCATAGTAGCCTTTATAATCCAATAATTCAAATTTTTAAAAATTATTTCTTTTTCCTGTGTAATAATAAAACAGTAGCTTGTACTTGATCCCAACTAAGATATACAGTAAGTAATCCTTATTGGAAGCAAAACCAGCCTATTGGGTTTATTTAGTGTTTACACCATTTTCTAGCACTAAGATCCAAATTACAGAAAGATCTGCTATCCGGAAGACCCCAGGTCGCACGCATTCTGTATAGCAGATGCCATACCTGTACCTTGTACTTGATCCCAACTAAGATATAATTAATCCTTATTGGAGGCAAAACCAGACTATTGGGTTTATTTAATGTTTATATGATTTTCTAGTAGACTTAAGGTATGAAGATCCAAATTATGTAAAGATCCATTATCCAGAAAACTCCAGGTCCCAAGCACCTTGATCCCCCCATCTGCACAGTTGAAGTCTCTGCACACAGCCAACACTCCCCCTCCCTCTCACAAACTTGTAACAGTTTCTCTTCAATACCTGAATGCTGCTCAAATTCCCCAGCACAGCCCAGCACAGGAAGCAGTGGCAGATTGACAGCAGACATAGCCAATAGGAGTTAAGTTAGCTGCCAGTACAATGTGTGATGTCATATAAGGAAGAGGAAGTGAACACTGTAGTGTTTTTGGGGGTCAGTGACCCCCTCCCATCACAGGGTCTGTGTGGAACTGACGGATTAGTACAGGGACACTTCTGAGGTGAATATCTCTTGAACAGTACTTTTTCTGTTAACTATTTCTATGGAAAAGTTTGTTCTATTCATGTGAACTGTTAGATTTGTCAATTTGTTACAAAGGTGAACAACCCCTCTTGCATGCTTCTTAACAGTTTTGCTGCATTCTGTAGATACTAAAACTAAGGACAGACTTAATAAAATTCAAACGAGGGAACCCGGAAGGATTCCTAGCAGTCTATTTGGCTACACTATTAGGCCAAAAGTTTGTTTGGCTATATCCTGCTGCTTAAACAACCTTTCCCCTTTCCTTTCCCTTGGGAAGTTTTCCACAAGATGTTCCAACATTGTTGAAGTGATTTGCTCCCATTGAGCCACAAGAACATTAGTGAAGTTGGACACTGAGGTTAGCGATCAGGCCTGGCTCATATTGCCATTCCACCTCATCCCACAGGGGTTCAGTTGGGTTGAGGTCAAGGCTTTCTGCAGGACAGGCAAGTTTTTCCACTGCTATCCCAGGAACCCCATTCTGTATAGACCTTTCTTGATGCTTAAAGTTATTTTCCTGCTAAAACAGGAGAGGACCTTCTACAGACTAGGAAGCACAGAACTGCCAAAAATGCATCTGAATAATGTGTCGGAATTAGTGGGTAAATTTTAAATAACCAGTTCCAATAAATACAAGGGTTAGCCATATACTTCTGTGTATTTATCAAGAGATATAAAACCCCCAGGAATGTTTAGAGAGTGGTAGCTAGTAAAAACACAAACAATATAAATTAACAATGGTTGATAAATTCTTGAAGTTTGGATTGTTGTACAATGATGCCTTTGAGTTACCCTACTTATTCTCAGTATGTTACCTTTTCTAACTCCACAGACAGCTGTTATTCATGTAAGACTAAAATCAAACTATCTGAACTGCAAAGCAAAGCCTTGGCTCTGTCCGATTCAGTGTCAGAAGAAGCCAATAAAATGATTCATAATGACAAACACAAGAAGATTTTACAAACTGTAAAAGAGATGGTACAGGACAAGATTTGTAGCACCAATCTTGACTCTGACACCTCTGCTGCCGTCACGAAGAAGTTGGAGGGCTTAAAAAACATGTTTAAAAATGGCTCCACAACCGAGAAAGACATAATCAGTTTCCTGGAGAATGACCCACTCAAAAAAGTTGAGGAGTGTTTTGCTAAAATATTCAACGAGAATAAAAAACAGTAGAATTCAAGCAGAAGGTAAGAAGGTTCCACAGCAAATTATTCATTATCACTTGTGTAAAATTGGACGGTCCTTCTTGTTTATGGTCTCATCTCTGTGCAATTCATTCCATGCAGTAGACATATCATTTGACATATCTGAGGACAATATTATATTCAAATGATGATGTCTCACATATGAGTCTATGGAACTCTTGAGCAGGGTGTGGGCCATATTAAGCCCTTAGAGGGCTATGTGCAGCCCATTGGACTCCAGTTTGACAGCCCCCTTAAAATATTTTATGAGGCAAGGTCCCCCAGCTTAGATCTTTATGAAGATACCAACTTACATGGTAATTTTAGTTTAGTATAGTATATTTCAGATCAGAACATAATGGAGGAATCTGTGTGTTCTAGAGTAACTTGGACCCTAGCTCACCATATGGCTGAAACGGCAAACTGGAGAGCTGCTGAATAAAAAGCTAAATAACTCAAAAACCACAAATAAAAAAAGTAAAATCAGTTGCAACTTGCAACTCAGAATAACGCTCTCTACATCATACTAACTCAAAGGTGAACAACCCCTTTAACAGATTATTACTGGAAAATAGCTTCATAAAGTCTCTCTGTAAGTGTGAGAGGCACATTTATCAAGGGTCGAATTTCGAATTCATGATGAATCATGAACTCGAAATGATAAAAATCTAATTTTCCAAACTCGGGTGAATAAGATCGACATGAAAACTTGAATATAATTCGATTCGAGTTTTAGGGGCCGATTCATTAAGGGTCGAATATCGAGGGTTAATTAACCCTCGATATTCGACTAGGAATTAAAATCATTCGTCTTCAAATATCGAAGTCAAAGGATTTAGCGCAAATAGTACGATCAAACGATCGAAGGATTATTCCTTCGATCAAACGATTCGAAGGATTTTAATCCAACGATCGAAGGAATATCCTTCGATCAAAAAAAGTTAGCCAAGCCTATGGGGACCTTCCCCATAGGCTAACATTGAGTTTGGTAGCTTTTAGATGGCGAACTAGGGGGTCGAAGTTTTTTTTAAAGAGACAGTACTTCGATTATTAAATGGTCGAATAGTCGAAAGATTTTTAGTTTGAATCCTTTGATTCGAAGTCGTAGTCGAAGGTCGAAGTAGCCCATTCGATTATCCAATGTGTCATGCAACTCCTAGATACAGGTGTTACTTGTGAGAGTTGCACAAGTAACAACTGTATCTAGGAGTTGCATGACACATTGGATAATCCTATCACAACTACACAGAATCAACACCTCTGTTAGTTTCTTCAGATGTCACCTCTTTGAAGAGTTACAATGTGCCATTGTGATTGGATTAGTGGAAGAGTTTATATGCCGAGAACTTCCCACACCAGTCAGTTGAACTGAAGAAGCTGCTCGGATGAGTAGTGAAACGTCTTCATTGATTACTCAGCAAGTCCAGTTGTTTTTAGATTGACCTATACTAGATATACTATGACCTGGATGAATGAAAATCTTCATAGTCATACTGCCCCTTAATGTTAGATCTGCCCTAATACAGTATATAGATACTTTAATGACTTGATCTATGATTAGTAACTGGATTTCTCTTTTTTCTTTGTAGAAAGTAATATCATTTGGAGAGAATGTGCAGCATATCCCACAAGTCACCACATCATTAGCGTCACTCCCACACTGTCCTTACCTGCAAAGTCAATCACTTGCAAATAGTCCTCTTTAATCTCATAGAACTGACTTTATTTCAATAAAAATCTGTTGTTATACAGGGTTCTGTGCCATCAGTATACCGTGTAACGTGCCTGACACAGGCCATCTCTGTATATCACATTAAATCTGGATATAATCAAAATCACTACAGTAGAAAATAAAATAAAAATCAATTTTATGCATGAAAACTGTGTGTACTATAATTTTTCCCAGTACAGTATAGGAATGCTCAGGACCTGGGGGTTTCTGGATAACGGATCTTTCTGTAATTTGGATCTTCATACCTTAAGTCTACTAGAAAATCATGTAAATATTACATTTATGGAAGACAGTCTTTCCATAATCCTGAACTTTCTGGATAATGGGTTTTTCGGGTAACGGATCGCATACCTGTACAATGAAAACTGCAGATAAATTAACTACAAACACCGTGAAGATTCATTTGGAAGATGATAAAAATCTGAATTTCAAAGAAATGGTATATATGGTTGTTGTTCTACACAACCTAAACACCCAGGGGCCGATTCACGAATTTCGGGTGAAGGATTCAAATAAAAAAAAATTTGAATTTCAAAGTATTTTTTGGGTACTTCGACCATCGAATTGGTTAAATTCGATCGAATTCGATCGAATTCGAACGATTCGAACGATTAGAAGTAAAAATCGTTCGACTATTCGACCATTCGATAGTCGAAGTACTGTCCCTTTAAAAAAAACTTCGACCCCCTACTTCGGCAGCTAAAAGCTACCGAAGTCAATGTTAGCCTATGGGGAAGGTCCCCATAGGCTTGCCTGTGATTTTTTGATCAAAGGATTTTCGTTCGATCGTTGGATTAAAATCCTTCGAATCGTTCGATTCGAAGGATTTAATCGTTCGATCGAACGAAAAATCCTTCGATCGACCGATCGCAGGATTTGCGCAAAATCGTTCGACTTCAAAATTCGAAGTCGTACGATTTTAATTCCCAGTCCAATATCGAGGGTTAATTAACCCTCGATATTCGACCCTTCGTGAATCGGCCCCTCAGAGTCACACTTACCCTTATCCATCCAATAGAATAGAAACCTGTAACTGTTGTTGGACATAACTCTCTCACATTAATATTTGGGTTTATCATGGTTTATCAGGGATATCAACGTGTGTGGCCGCCCCAGGCAAAACATGATAGACGGATATCATTTCATCACACTCAAAGGGTAGATATAATGTTTTCTGAAGATTGTGTGCACATTCTGTAACTGTCAAAAAGGTGTCAACTTCAATTTGTTCCAATGGGGTGAATTTATCCAAAGAACAGCATGAGGAGATGAGCAGAAATCAAGACCTTGGGTGAAAGTTTATGAAACCTACCCAGATTTTGCTAAAGCATTTGATACAGTAGCACACACAGGGGTATATTTATCAAAGAGTGAAGTTAATAGTGAAATTCCGCCACTAGAGTGAAATTCCGCCACTTCCCATTCATTTCTATAGGGTTTTTAAAGGCGTATTTATCAAAGGGTGAAATTTCACTTTCACCCATTGATAAATACGCCTTTCAAAAATCATGAACTCGAAATGATAAAAATCTAATTTTTCAAAATCAGGTGAATAAGATCAACATGAAAACTTGAATCTAATTGGATTCGAGTTGTAGGGGCCGATTCACTAAGGGTCGAATATCGAGGGTTAATTAACCCTCGATATTCAACTAGGAATTAAAATCCTTCGACTTCAAATATCGAAGTCGAAGGATTTAGCGCAAATAGTACGATCGAACGATCGAAGGATTATTCCTTCGATCGAACGATTCAAAGGATTTTAATCCAACGATCGAAGGAATATCCTTCGATCAAAAAAAGTTAGCCAAGCCTATGGGGACCTTCCCCATAGGCTACCATTGAGTTTGGTAGCTTTTAGATGGCGAACTAGGGGGTCGAAGTTTTTTTTAAAGAGACAGTACTTTGATTATTAAATGGTCGAATAGTCGAAAGATTTTTAGTTTGAATCCTTCGATTCAAAGTCGTAGTCGAAGGTCGAAGTAGCCCATTCGATGGTCGAAGTAGCCCAAAAAAAACTTCAAAATTCAAAGTTTTTTTTACTTCGAATCCTTCACTCGAAGTTAGTGAATCGGCCCCTTAAAAACTCGATTAGAGTTTTTTCTCCGAAGAAAACTTGAATGTCAGGAAGGCTGCAAACATCGCCAAATTGATCCCTGGACCTCTCCCGTTGACTTATACAGCAATTACGGCAGGTTTTAGGTGGCGAATAGTCAAATTTGAGTTCTTAAAGGGCCAGAGTATGATAAATCTCTAAAATCAAATTAAAAGTTTTGAATTTGAATTCTAATGCTGACCCTTGATAAATCTGCCCCTTAATGTTAGATCTGCCCTAATACAGTATATAGATACTTTAATGACTTGATCTATGATTAGTAACTGGATTTCTCTTTTTTCTTTGTAGAAAGTAATATCATTTGGAGAGAATGTGCAGCATATCCCACAAGTCACCACATCATTAGCGTCACTCCCACACTGTCCTTACCTGCAAAGTCAATCACTTGCAAATAGTCCTCTTTAATCTCATAGAACTGACTTTATTTCAATAAAAATCTGTTGTTATACAGGGTTCTGTGCCATCAGTATACCGTGTAACGTGCCTGACACAGGCCATCTCTGTATATCACATTAAATCTGGATATAATCAAACTCACTACAGTAGAAAATAAAATAAAAATCTATTTTATGCATGAAAACTGTGTGTACTATAATTTTTCCCAGTACAGTATAGGAATGCTCAGGACCTGGGGTTTTCTGGATAACGGATCTTTCTGTAATTTGGATCTTCATACCTTAAGTCTACTAGAAAATCATGTAAATATTACATTTATGGAAGACAGTCTTTCCATAATCCTGAACTTTCTGGATAATGGGTTTTTCGGATAACGGATCGCATACCTGTACAATGAAAACTGCAGATAAATTAACTACAAACACCGTGAAGATTCATTTGGAAGATGATAAAAATCTGACTTTCAAAGAAATGGTATATATGGTTGTTGTTCTACACAACCTAAACACCCAGGGGCCGATTCACGAATTAACCCTCGATATTCGACTGGGAACTAAAATCGTTCGACTTCGAATATCGAAGTCGAACGATTTTGCGCAAATCCTGCGATCGATCGATCGAAGGATTTTTCGTTCGATCGAACGATTAAATCCTTCGAATCGAACGATTCGAAGGATTTTAATCAAACGATCGAAGGAAAATCCTTCGATCAAAAAATCACAGGCAAGCCTATGGGGACCTTCCCCATAGGCTAACATTGACTTCGGTAGCTTTTAGCTGCCGAAGTAGGGGGTCGAAGTTTTTCTTAAAGGGACAGTACTTCGACTATCGAATGGTCGAATAGTCAAACTATTTTTACTTCTAATCGTTCGAATTCGATCGAATTCGATCGAATTTAACCAATTCGATGGTCGAAGTACCCAAAAAATACTTCGAAATTCGAATTTTTTTTTATTCTAACCCTTCACCCGAATTTCGTGAATCGGCCCCCCAGAGTCACACTTACCCTTATCCATCCAATAGAATAGAAACCTGTAACTGTTGTTGGACATAACTCTCTCACATTAATATTTGGGTTTATCATGGTTTATCAGGGATATCAATGTGTGTGGCCGCCCCAGGCAAAACATGATAGACGGATATCATTTCATAACACTCGAAGGGTAGATATAATGTTTTCTGAAGATTGTGTGCACATTCTGTAACTGTCAAAAAGGTGTCAACTTCAATTTGTTCCAATGGGGTGAATTTATCCAAAGAACAGCATGAGGAGATGAGCAGAAATCAAGACCTTGGGTGAAAGTTTATGAAACCTACCCAGATTTTGCTAAAGCATTTGATACAGTAGCACACACAGGGGTATATTTATCAAAGAGTGAAGTTAATAGTGAAATTCCGCCACTAGAGTGAAATTCCGCCACTTCCCATTCATTTCTATAGGGTTTTTAAAGGCGTCTTTATCAAAGGGTGAAATTTCACTTTCACCCATTGATAAATACGCCTTTCAAAATCCCATAGAAATTAATGGAGAGCTGCGGAATTTCACTCTAGTGGCGGAACTTCACTCTTTGATAAATTTACCCCACAGTTTCAAACTGGGGAACCAAAAGGAAACCAGAGAACCTGATATCAAAGGTCCACCAACTGGAGCGCTGACATATGTTCTTCTTGCTAAGACAAATACTAGTACAGGTATGGGATTCGTTATGGCAAACTTGCTATCCAGAAAGCTCTGAATTACGAAAAAGGCTGTCTCCCGTAGACTCAATTTTATCAAAATTTTTACAAATGTTTTCCTTTTTCCCTGTAATAATAAAACAGTAGCTTGTACTTGATCCCAACTAAGATATAATTAATCCTTATTGGAAACAAAACCAGCCTATTGGGTTTATTTAATGTCTACAGGCAAATTCACTAAGATTCGTAGTTGCGCCAGGCGTAACTTCGCCGCACTTCACCGCACTTCAGCAGGCGTAGTTTTGCCAGCGCTCCGCAAATTCACTAAAATCCGAAGTTGCGCACAGGGGTAGCGTAAGATTGCGAAGTTCCGCTAGCGTTGATTCGCTAAGTGAAGCGAAGTTACGCTAGCGAAGGCTAATTTGCATACGGCGCCAAATTCAAATTTCAATGGAGGAATACGTATCAGCACTACAAATGGCTAGAAAACCTTCAAAACATCAAATAAAAATTTTATTTTGCCCTACACATGTGCCCACTGTCTAGGTAAGTTGCCATGAGTAAGGAAATGTAGGGGGGAAGGAGGGGAGCCCCAAAAAAAATTTCGATCTTTTTCAGCCTATCACCCATAATGTAGAAAACACGCCAGCGTTTTTTGGGACTTAGAAAAAATTTAGACTTTTTTTGAAGCAATCCCTATCTACTCTATTGCGCTTCGCCTGGTCTAAGGTGGCGAAGGAAGTCTAGCGTAAAAGGTAGCGTTCAGTACACTGCGCGCGTTAGTGAATTTGCGTAGTAACGTCGCTAGCGAAACTTCGCCAGGCGTAAGGGTGCGAAGTAACACTAGCGAAACTATGCCAGTGTTCGTTAGTGAATTTGCGCAGTAACGAAAATGCCCAACGCTAGCGAATTAACGCTAGCGTTCGGCGCTTAGTGAATTTGCCCCAAGGTATGAAGATCCAAATTACTGAAAGATCCATTATCCAGAATACCCTAGTTCCTGAGCATTCTGGATAACAGGTCCCATACTTGCATTGTTCAAATGTAACTTATTGACAAACTGATAACCAAAAGGAACTGTTTTTCAAAACAATGTTGGACCTACTAAATGCCAGTTCACTGAGGTCTAGGGGAAACCTTTTATACATAAAGAAATTACAGCAACCAGTGTGGTACATTTCAATAAGATGCATTCAGGACTAAATCTACGTGGGTATCTGTGCAGACAGACTGCAGAGAAGAGCACACACAGGCTGAATATCTCTATAATACACAAAAGCCATGAATATCCTGTAAATTATATCCTTATAAACGGTGAGTTCTGATGTCATCAGTTATAAACGGTGAGTTCTGATGTCATTTCTGTCACATGACTCATTGAAATTTGTGTATTATAATAAATAAAGTACCCCCAATTGTAAAATATGAGGATATTAGAATTTACTTCGGAGTTCCATGACCTGTATAAAAACACTCGGCCTTCGGCCTCGTGTTTTTATATGGTCATGAAACTCCTCGGTAACTTATAATATCCTTATATTTTACAAAAGGGGGTACTTTATTAACTATATACGTTACCTATTTACAGCCTACATTATATGATTGTTTACGGGGAATCTATTAGCTCCTGCTCTCCTATTTGTCCAAAATCTTCCTGAGAAACTCTCTCTGCTCCTTCACGGCCCACTAAGAAACATTGTTGTTCCCCAGCAACCAAGTCCCAAGTTTCTATTTCACCAGTCTAAGCAATATTGGCCTTGATTCGCCAGGCATTGATCAGCGGCAAAATTCTGCACTTCGGCAAGACTTCTGCAAGACAATAAGAAAAACGCCCTATTGACTTAAATACATTTGGACAAAAAAGTCGCCAAGACAAATTTGTTGCTGAGACAAAAAAGTCGCCATAAAAAACAGCCATTGACTTTAATGCATTTGGATTGAGAAATAAACATTTTTAATGTCCATTGACTTTTTCAGGAAGTAAAATGGGACAGATTTGCTCATCGCTATAGATGATAGGTTACAAAGAATGCCAATAAAAGGAATGCCGTTATTAAACTAACTCCATGGTCTGTCCCTTTGCTTCTTAGTTTAGTGTGTGCAGTAATATGAATATATCACTGCAGGAAATACTGGAAATTAAACTGAACAAAGCTGCTTACACAGCAGATAGGCTCTGTAGAATACAATGGGCTTCTTTCTTGCATAGAAAGATAAACCAGGGTCAAATGCAACTATTGGCTCTCTACAGAACTATATAATGAATAGCTCAGAGGTTTTCCAGGCTGGAATCCAGGGAAAAAGCATACATATATAGGTACTGACCATAAAATCTGATAGAGAGTAGTAAAAAGGGATATTCCCAACTCCACCATGATGATCGATAAAATTAGAACAAAGATAGAAGTCCCAATGGGAGGTCCATGAATTCATTGAATATGAGACATGTGTAACGCTTTCCACTGTGGGTCCGGGTGCTCATGCCCCAGACCTTCAGCAAAGGGGAGAAACACACAAAACTTGGATTGTAGGCCAACTGTGTATCCTGTATCAAGCACAGGATACACAGTAGATAACAGATAAGTACTACTATAGTTTATATAAACAAGCTGCTGTGTAGCCATGGGGGCAGCCATTCAAGCACAGGATACACAGTAGATAACAGAAAAGTACTAATATTGTTTATATAAATAAGCTGCTGTGTAACGATGGGGCAGCCATTCAAGCACAGGATATAAACTATAGTAGTATTTATCTGTTATCTACTGTGTATCCTGTGCTTGAATGGCTGCCCCCATGGCTACACAGCAGCTTGTTAATATAAACTATAGTAGTACTTATCTGTTATCTACTGTGTATCCTGTGCTTGAATGGCTTCCCCCATGGCTACACAGAAGCTGGTTTATATAAACTATAGTAGTTTTTCTGAAGCTAACACATCAGTTTTATCAGTACAGTGCAATCTTGAATCTTGTTTCCTCAGTCTAGGTATTCATAATAATAGCAAGCAGGCAGGAGCCATTTTGTGGACAAGCCTTGTATCATCTCAGAATCTTGTTTGTGCACCAGAATGGGGGACCTGATGTCCATCCCCATGCCCTGGCTACACAATTAAATGGTGAAGAGAACGGGGGAATGTGGGGAGAGCAGTGACATCTAGGAAGTGCTGAATGGAAAGTGAAAGTAATTGTCTGCCCCACCTCTATGCCTAAGGCATTGAGTAGCGGCAGACAATATTTGATTGACAGTTGAGATTTTTAAATGCACTTACAACAGCTATGAATGCTTTAATAAAAAATAGAAATTGGATTTCATGTTTAATTTGAAAAGGACTTTTATTATACAGATTTTTGTGTCTGGGTGACAGGTCCACTTTAAAGCACTTTCATTTTTTGTTGTTACTGATCCTTTAATTGTGGCGCATGAGATCATGGAGTCCCACCTCAGTTTCTCCACTCTCTGGTTATATTATTTATACAGGCAGGGCAAAGTGTAAAAAAAGAACACAAACCGCCATTTTGTTTTTAATTTCGCACCTTTGTCTAAACTAAGCACCCAGAGATCCATGTCTGCCTGATTTTGGCATGACTTTAAAAAACATAGATACAACATAGGTACATGAAAATATAAGCTATAAAATATAAATTGACGTATGGGAAATTTAAAAAATTATTGTGTCTCCAGCATATCCCCAGTGTTTTTGAACCAATGTGGGTGTGGTTTGGCAGTATGCCGCCCCCTAAAATTCTGCCACCCTAGGCACTAGGTGGCCTTTCCACAAATCCAGGCCTGGCCAGAATTAGAGGTTCCATTTTCACTCAAGTCTTGAAACTGTACTTTTTGAATAGTTATTTATGTTGTTTAATTGCAGGGTCAGACATACTGTACGCAGAGGTGGACCTGCAAGAAATGGTACATTTGGCCAAAAAGTTGGGAAATGGTAATAGAGAACCAATAAATTTTGTTTGTTTTTATGGGACATTGCATACAGGAGAGTGTTATAGACAGTATAACAAGCAAAAGGCATTTCAGCTAATTCTATAATTACTTTTACATCTGACACCAATGAACTTTATCCTTACACCATACCATGTCAGACATCCAGGCAAAAACCCCTGTTAAAAGAGTTTAATTGTCCATGAGGAGATAACAGTGAACCTTTAATATCTGTAACCTTGTATACCTATAATCACGACTTGTATAATGACCTTTAGCAGAACAACAAGTTTTTGGCACATTAAACCTGTTATTTTCGCTGCATGCTCAGAACTAAGGTCATTTTATTGTGTTGAGGAGCAATAAATAGTTGGTTTGAAGAGCACAAGACTCTAGTGCTGTCTTCTGCTGCTGTGGAAAGATACGGACTATGCTGTGCCGTGTTGCCTTCTTCACTCTTCTGGTCCTGTCTTTGGTGCAGGAGGGTATGTCTGAATATTTCTGATGGAATTATGCATATTTTCAAGAGGATATTAAAGTATACCTTTTAATGACCTTTAGTATGATGTAGGCAGTTATATTTTAATATCTTCTACAATTGCTCTTTATTTTTGTAATTAAAGGGGACATATAGCATACATTTTCACAATGCATCAAGCCATGTAAAATTATGTAAAGTAGCAGAAATAGTTTTTATTTTAATAACTTTTGAAAACTGTGCTCAGCCCTCCCCCGTTGCAACTTCCTGTCCAGAACTTTCCGGTATCTGTTTCTGCAGCCACTGGCTCTTTCTGCCTAAGCTACAGAGCAGCAGCCAGTGAGGGAGGAGTGGGCATGTTTGTGATGTCACACTCAGTCTTTCCCTGCAGACATCTGTTAACCCTTACTGCTTGTTTTCCCATCACTGAACTGTTCCTTTGTCTCCCTCTCTGTCCTGTTGCATTCATCCCTCCCTTCCCTGCACTATTATTTTCTCTCCCTCTCTGCCCTGTTCATTTAACCCCTCTCTGCAGTGTTCCTTTCTCTCCCTCTCTGCAGTGTTCCTTTCTCTTCCTCTCTGCCCTGTTCATTTAACCCCTCTCTGCAGTGTTCCTTTCTCTCCCTCTCTGCCCTGTTCATTTAACCCCACTCTGCCCTGTTCCTTTTCTCCCTCTCTGCCCTGTTAATTTAACCCCTATCTGCAGTGTTCCTTTCTCTCCCTCTCTGCCCTGTTCATTTAACCCCACTCTGCCCTGTTCCTTTTCTCCCTCTCTGCCCTGTTCATTTCACTGCTTGTTCCTTTCGCTTGCCCTTCAATAATTGGGAGGAAAAGAAAAGCAAGCTTCTGTATAAATAAAACATAATCTTCTCTAAAAGTATTTTATTCTTTTCTGGGGGCAATGTGTATCAGCAGTTGGTGTAAATACCATAGTCATTTTCTACACAGCATTATGTTGTATACAAAAAGCAATCAACATCTTTTCGTTTTTCATTTGTAACTCTGCTAAATCTCTGTAAATCTGTTATTATATGTTATACAATTACAGAACATCAGCTGCATTTCCTTTTGCAACTTCCTGCTCCTGATCATAAATTGTTTCAAAAGAGCTGCATTTATTCCCTTGCAACTCCCTGCACCTGACCATAAACTGTTCCACAACAGCTGCATTTCCTCTCGAAACTCCCTGCACCTGAACATAAATTGTTCCAGAACAGCTGCATTTTACCTTGCAACTCCCTGCACCTGATCATAAATTTTCCAGAACAGCTGCATGTATTCCCTTGCCATTCCCTGTGTCTGACCATAAACTGTTCCACAACCGCTGCATTTTTCCCTTGCAACTCACTGCAATTAAACATAAATTATCCCAGAACTGCTGCATTTATTCCCTCACAACTCCCTGCACCTGATTATATATCAATATTCAGTAAAAAACAAACCTACAGCTGCTGTTCTGGAATATCAAACAGTAAATACTAATGCACACTGTTTGTATATGTTTTAGAATGTAATCGAGGCAGAGAATTGCACAGTGTATAACAATGTATTATGGACTTTAGATTATGTCCAGCTGGGCAGGTACATGTGTGACTGATGCCTATTTGCTGTGGAACACAGGACAATACTGTTGTACTTTAAATAAAAGAAAATACTACTATTACAGTTTGTATTAACCTTCACATCTATTGCTTTATGTTGAACATGAAAGGTATATTGTTATAAGTGAATGATCAAGCATCAGCATATGACAGTTATGTGCAAGCTGGGAACACACAGGACATAGGGTGGGAGGGGTTTGGCTGCTATAGCAACTGTCAGTCAGTGCTGTGACCACTTCCTGTGAGAGAATGAACAGACACTCCCACTCTTCATTTCAGCCTAGCTTCTGAACAGTAAACATCTCTCTGCAACTCTGATATAATGACAGTTTTAAGAGGAAAAATGCTATCAAAACAGTTTTTCTTTTCTGCATGAGAAAGGATGAGTAATATATCTGAATATGAAGGTTATATAAAATGTATCCTTTAAGGTAAGTAAGACCTCAATCAGCCCATGGAATGCACTGAAACAGAAGATATAATGTTTTTTCTAACCCCACAGACAGCTGTTATTCGTGCGCGGATAAATCCAGGGTATCTCAAAAGAAACGGGATTTCTCTTTCTTATTTCCAGGTATAAATATCATGGGAAAAAAATTCTGCGGCATATCCCAAAAGCTTCCGCATCATTATCATCACCCCAACGATGTGCCCTCTAATTACCTTTAAATTCAATCAACCATTAATATATTGCCCTGCTGAATTAATTGTGTTTTAATGACATTAAAGTCACTCAACTAACAATAAAAAAGATCAAATTGTGCATGGAAACTGTGTGTGTTATTAATTACCCCCCTCCCCCGGATCATTACACTTGTTTTGGTATTGGTATTTTCTAGCTATCACGTGTCCTATTTCTACTTCCTTTCTTATCCCCAAATATTAATACTAATAATACAGATAATTAATACTATTAATACTAATAATACAGATATTGATGCAATAAATCCACATACAAAAATACTGGTATTTTCTCTTTTATCCTTGCACTGTTGAGAATCAGCACCGTAACATAAAGAAAGAGGATAATGGAGGTTTTTCATTTTGGTGGAGCTTAAAACGACATGTACTTTATAATATATTGTTTTCTGTTAATTAGAGCAATATAATAAAGCGCATGCTTTTATGAAAAAACAAGCATGTTGCACCATGTAAAGCTAACCTTGTTAACCTTGCAAACACACATCAACAGTCTAACACACACCAAATAGCCTTTTGTGGGCAGCAGGCAGTTTATTATATTAAAAAAAAATCACCATGCTACTTGGCTGATTACAGCATTCAATTGGCCTGAATTCCACTTGGTTGATGGGAAACTGTTAAACTGGGCAGCAACCGGGAAAATGAGGTTCAATGTTGATAAATGCAGGTTATGCACTTTGGCAGAAATAATATAAATGCAAGTTATACACTAAATGGCAGTGTGTTAGGAGTTTCCTTAACTGAGAAGGATCTGGGGTTTTTTGTAGATAACAAGTTGTCTAATTCTAGGCAGTGTCGTTCTGTGGCTACTAAAGCAAATAAAGTTCTGTCTTGCATAAAAAAGGGCATTAACTCAAGGGATGAAAACATAATTCTGCCTCTTTATAGTGAGGCCTCATCTGGAGTATGGGGGCAGTTATGGACTCCAGTCCTTAAGAGGGATATAAATGAGCTGGAGAGAGTGAAGAGACTAAATTGGTTAGAGGAAGAGAAGACTTAAATTATGAGGGGAGACTGTCAAGGTTGGGGTTGTTTTCTCTGGAAAAAAGGCGCTTGCGAGGGGACATGATTACACTTTACAAGTACATTAGAGGACATTATAGAAAAATAGCAGGGGACATTTTTACCCATAAAGAGAATCACCGTACCAGAGACCACCCCTTCAGTCTAGAAGAAAAGAACTTTCATTTGAAGCAACATAGGGGGTTCTTCACAGTGAGGGCTCAGGGCTCGGTATTGGGCCCACTTTTATTTATTTAACTTTTACATTAATGACTTAGGGGAGGGCAGCTAAGTGGCAAATGAGATTCAATGTTGATAAATGTAAAGTCATGCACCTGGGATATAAAAATATTCAAACCACTTATACTCTTAATGGGACTGCACTAGGCAAATCCATTAAGGAAAAGGACCTTGGATTCCTTGTAGATGAACTTTAATGTAGAAAGCAATGGCAGTCAGCGGCATCAAAGGCAGCGGCGTTGGCCCTGGAACAGGATGGACACCTGGGCCCTCTGTCGGGCCCTCCGCCTATGAATCGCATGCCTGAGTGCTGCCAGCATGCACACTGTAAAATCTCCCCCTGCCCTGCCATCCATGAAAACAATATCACGGCTCTGGCGGGCCCCAAGTGGGTTTGGCCCGGGTGTGATCACATCCCCTGCACCCCTGTTACTTATGCCCCTGATCAAGGGCAAATAAGGTCTTGAGCCGTATTAAAAGGGGCATTGATTCACAGGAGGAGGAGTCATTCTTCAACTGTATCTAGAATATGCCGTACAGTTTTGGTCTCCATCACTCAAACAGGACATTATTGTATTAGAGAGGGTACAGAGAAGGGCAACTAAGCTGGTAAAAGGTATGGAAAATCTTAGCTATGAGGAAAGACTGGCCTAATTGGGGATGTTCACACTGGAGAAGAGGCGCTTAAGGGGAGATATGATAACTATGTATAAATATATAAGGGGATGATATAATAATCTCTCTAATGCTTTATTTACCAGTAGGTCTTTCCAGCTGACACGAGTTCACCCATTCCGATTAGAAGAAAAGAGGTTCCGGCTAAATATTGGGAAGGGGTTTGTTACAGTGAGAGCTGTGAAGATGTGGAATTCTCTCCCTGAATCAGTGGTACAGGCTGATACATTAGATAGGTATAAGAAGGGGTTGGATGGTGTTTAGCAAGTGAGGGAATACAGGGATATGGGAAATAGCTCATAGTACAAGTTGATCCAGGGACTGGTCCCTTTGCATCTTGGAGTCATGAAGGAATTTTTTCCCCCTCTGAGGCAAATTGGAGAGGCTTCAGATGGAGTTTTTGCCTTCCGCTGGATCAAATGGCAGTTAGGCAGGTTAGATACAGACTTAAAAGGTTGAACTTAATGGACGTGTGTCTTTTTTCAACCTAACTTACTATGTTACAATGGCAATGGTGCCTCTGATTACACACGGAACATTAGAAACAACAGATGAAGACAATAGAAAAGAGATACCTTGTCTAGAAATGTCAACCCAGACCTTCAATTTTTAAATTTTTATACTACGGTATTTAATCCATACAGTGCAAGAATATCTTAGAGGGTCTAAAAACTTAGTGAAAGCAGTTAAGGCCCTATAGAAGTCAATGGGAGCTGTGCTGATCCTATTGGACTTCTATTTTTTTCAGATTTTTTCACTAGTAATTGATACTAGCAATTGTCCGAAAAACTTGAATTTTTCAAGGATTTCATATTTTTTTACTGATTTGTTCAGCATTTATTTCTGTTCTTGCTTTTAATGTTTGGGCCTTTTAATAAATTACATGGCATTTATGTTTTAGGGATAATGATTTTATTTATGGTTTCAAAAACCTCTGAAACCACTAAAATGAGATCGATGATACATAGGCCTCACCAGAATCTATCCCAATATCCTTCCCTCGAAAACCTCAGTATCAATATCAATGTTAAAATGTCTCAGTTAAAGAGGTTGTTTGCCTTTAAATAAACTTTTAGTATGATGTAGAGAGACAATTTGCCATTGGTGTTCATTTTTTTATTATTTGTGGTTTTTGAGGTATTTAGCTTTTTATTCAACAGCTCTCTAGTTTGCAATTTCAGAAATCTGGTTGCTATGATCCTAATTCCCCTAGCAACCATGCATTGATTTGAATAAGAAACTGAATAAATGAATAGGAGAGGGCCTGAATAGAAAGATGGGCAATAAAAAGTAACAATAACAATACACATGTAGCTTTGGATAGTATTTGTTTCTAGATGGGGTTAGTGACCCCCGTTTGAAAACTGGAAAGAGTCAGAAGAAGAAGGCAAATAATTCAAGAAATAAAAATAAATAAATAAATAATGAAGATCAATTTAAAAGTTGCTTAGAATGGGTCATTCTATAACATACTGAAAGATAACTTAAATGGATACTGTCATGGGAAAAAAAATTTTTGTAAAAATGAATCAGTTAATAGTGCTGCTCCAGCAGAATTCTGCACTGAAATCCATTTTTAAAAAGAGCAAACAGATTTTTTTATATTCAATTTTGAAATCTGACATGGGGCTAGACATATTGTCTATTTCCCAGCTGCCCCAAGTCAAGTGACTTGTGCTCTGATAAACTTCAATCACTCTTTACTGCTGTACTGCAAGTTGGAGTGATATCACCCCCCTCCCTTTTTCCCCCCAGCAGCCAAACAAAAGAACAATAGGAAGGTAACCAGATAACAGCTCCCTAACACAAGATAACAGCTGCCTGGTAGATCTAAGAACAACACTCAATAGTAAAAACCCATGTCCCACTGAGACACATTCAGTTACATTGAGAAGGAAAAACAGCAGCCTGCCAGAAAGCATTTCTCTCCTAAAGTACAGGCACAAGTCACATGACCAGGGGCAGCTGGGAAATTGACAAAATGTCTAGCCCCATGTCAGATTTCAAAATTGAATATAAAAAAATCTGTTTGCTCTTTTGAGAAATGGATTTCAGTGCAGAATTCTGCTGGAGCAGCACTATTAACTGATTCATTTTGAAAAAAACTTTTTCCCATGACAGTATCCCTTTAAAGGGGTGGTTCACCTTCAATCAACTAGTTGTTTTCAGATAGATCACCAGAAATAATTACTTTTTCAGATGACTTTTCTATTTTCTATGTGTGAACCATCCCTTTGACTTTTTAACAAAGGGATCTATTCTCTTGCTCTTTTATGAGCAAATCCAGGAATAATATAATTGACTTACACCGAGGCCAGAAGAGCCATGTCTCTTACACTAAAGGGTAATTATATGTTTCTTTCACTTTGGCTCTGCTGTGTATAATTAGCCACTAATTGGTGCCCTTTTGAACAGTTCTTTGCTCTAATTCGGATTAAGCTTCCTCTGATTATCTTAATGTTTCCCTTTCTACAGATCAGTAATAAATAGCTGTTTCAAGAACCTTAGATTATCTAATTCCGTTGCAGAACTGGAAAAGCCATGTTGCTGCGGGTTGCATTTTTCGTGCTTGTGGTGCTGTGTTTGGTAAGACCGTCACCACTTCTCTTTCATAGCCCTTTAAAGACCTACGGTCGGCAGCTTAAAATAAGCTGGAGCAAAAACATCTATAGCCTTATAAAATGTTGATTTGTCGAGAATGTTGATGTTTTTCAATCACTGAACCTGAATGTTGTAGAACTCAGCAGCTGCAATCGAATTGCTCACTTTATACTCACCCCATCAATAAAGTCTTGTTTACTGGAGATCTCTGGGGGCAAATTCACTAAAGTGCGAATCGGCTAACGCTAGCGCAAATTCGCCAGCATGACGTCATTTCGTTACTTCGCCGATTTACTAACGGGTGCTGGCGTAAATTCGCTAGCGAAGTGGACTCTAGCGCTACTTCACACCCTTACGCCAGATGAAGTTGCGCTATGGCGAATGGGACGTAACTACGCTAATTCACTAACTTGTGCATTTTACTGAACGTTACCTCTTGCGTCAGACTTGCCTTCGCCACCTGAGACCAGGCTTCAAAAAAAGTTGAAATTTTTTCTAAGTCCCAAAAAACGCTGGCGTCTTTTTAAGGGTAATAGGCTTAAAAAGATTGTAAATTTTTTGGGGGGTACCCTCTTTCCCCCCTACATTTCCTAACATATGGCACCTAAACTATACAGTGGGCACATGTATAGGGCAAAATAACAACTCTATTTTATTTTATGAAGCTTTCCCAGGTTTGTGTAGTGTAATGTATTTGGTGCTACATATACGTCCATTGTACTTTAACTTGGCACCGTATGCAAATTAGGCATCGCTAGCGTAACTTCGCTTTGCTTGACGAATTAACGCTAGCGCAACTTAACTTCCGTTCGCCTCCCTGAGCGCAATTTTGCATTTTATTGAAATTGCGTAGCGCTGGCAAAATTACGCCTGGCGAAGTGCGGCGGAGTGTGGCGAAGCTATCGCTGGCGCAACTTAGGATCTTAGTGAATTTGGCCCCTGGAGAGTTTGCCCATTGCAACCAATCAGCAATTAAAGTCACCTACAAGTAAACAAAAGCAAAGATCTGATTGGTTGCTATGGGCAACATCTCCAGAGATCTCTGGAGATATTTATCTCCAACATTAGTAAACATGGTCCCCAGGGTCAGTAAAGCGAGCAGACAGAGTTAAATAGAAGGGCTAATTATTCAAAAATAAAATACAAAATGCATGTAAAAATAAAAACACACTTTGCAGCATCCACCAAAAATGACGGTAATGGTGTTCTCTGTCGGTTTGTTCCTTTGCTCACACAGAGAGCTGCGTTTCATGCCCCAAAGATGAAAATCTATCAGATGAGCTAAAAGAGCCTTTGACTGACGAATTGGAAAAGGCTGTAAATAAAATGCTCAACGAACCGAAGGATCGAAAAAAGCTAAAAGAATTTACAGAGTATATGCAGAGCAACGTTTGCACGGAAGCTCTAAAGTCAACCACGGTTTCCTCAATCAAAATGATTTATGAGGATCTTGTCGATGGCATCAAAGAAGGGTACGCAACGGAGGATGACGTAGTGGAGCTTTTGCAGATGAATCCATCTGAGGTTTTGGAGTCATATGCAGCTGGAGATGATGTTGACAGTAATACAGAAGATGATTACAATGATGAAAATACAGAGAAAGAAGAATAGGAATTCTCCTGCAGGTGAGGATGCAGCTGAACTTTGGACTCTTCATTCAGATGGGCAATGGGCACACAGCACAGTATTATTTTGTAACAGTTACACATACAGTAATACATTCAATGAGAATACATTCGATAACAGATCTTTCCATATCTTAAAAAAATATTAAATAAACCCAATAGGCTGGGTACAAGTACAAGCTACTGTTTTATTAATACAGAGAAAAAGGAAATCAATTTTCATAATTTGGATTGTTTTGATAAAATGGACTCTATGGGAGACAACTTTTTGGTAATTCAGAGTTTTCTTGATAATAGGTTTCTGGAAATTTGGATTATTAGATTATAATGGAGTCTATGGGAGACAGCCTTTCCATATTTCGGAGCTTTCTGGATAACATTACCAGATAACAGATCAAATACTTCTACTTTGTTTCTCACATTGTTCTTCAGATATTTGTGAGTCTGTTGCCACTTTAGTTGGATTGGCTAGAAAATCCATGCACCTCGTATGAATTGTATTTTAGGCTTTTCGCAAGAATGAGCAGTGTCCAAGTAGAGCCAGAGTTGTCAGAACTATAGGGTATGAGCAAGGCCAATAGACTAGGGGGTAGTCTATATCGTAACAGTGGTTGGACATGATAGGAACTACTGAACCTAACAGATTTTGTGCATATAGCAAGGCAATACAGTCTCACTTAATATCATTGGAGGTCAAATGACTGTTAGTCATTCATCAGCTGGTGCATCTTGGGACTCAACTAAAGTTTGAGAGCCTCACTTTGGATTAAAATGAATGAGGATAAATAAACCAATATAATTAAGACACATACTGTGCCCCTGCCCCTACTTACATAAGCCTAGAGGATAAGTACAACTAAAGCTTTCTTGGGAGAATAAGTGGCTTAATTTAATGTTAGGACAACAGACATACAGGAAGAACAGGTAGAATACAGAATATTTATCTTTTTACCTCATCCTTCTCTTCTTTTTCTAGTCTTCTTCCACATTTGCCATCCTTTCACTTTTCCTTCATTGACTTGTTTATTTGTCTTCTAATTATATCCTCTCTTTCCGCCCTTTTCTCTTTTTCTTCCTTCTAACCTCTTGCTTCCTTCAGTTTACAGTGAGAATATTACCTTGTGGTTTAGTGGGGAGGCGCAACATGCCACTTCCAGGTGTGCGCGGCACTCAGGGGTTCTCGGCTTTCTTCGGTGCTGCGTGACGTCAAATATTTAAAGGTGCACCTTCCATTTCTTCTCTGCCCAAAGTAAAGGTCCTTTCCTGGTTCCTGGGTGTGCTTTTCCTTGCTGCAGTATTCAGTGTTTGACTCTTGCCTGTCCCTGACTCGCTGCCTGAACTGACGCTTGCCTGTTTTGACTACTCTTCTGATTCTGATTTGGAACTGTGCTCATGCTCTATGTTTGACCTCAGCCCGTGACCTCGACCTTGCCTCATCCTTCTGACTCGTTACTGCCTTGCCTGATTGGTTTGACCAGCCTATATCCCATACTCATTGCCTGCTCCGCCGACCCTCTTGTAGACGTTCGGTTCCTGTGTTCAAACAGAACTTTCTCCGTGGTTTCCACAATAAAACCTGGCGGCATCCGAGTAGTGGAGGGCTCCAACCGAAGCCAAAGGCGGCTGGTATAGGCTTAGAAAGTGTCGGACTGGCCTACTGTGATATCAGGAAAACTTCCGGTGGGCCCAGGTGTCATTGGGCCCTCTTGCTTCTAACAATTTGGCCAATTTCATGGAAGACTAGAGTATAGTATGTAGAGAAAAGAGACTAGGAGAATAAAGAGGTTGAGTGAGGAGAGGAAGAGTAATATTTTGGAAAGTGGTCCCATGGTCTAAGGTTTTTCAGGTGGGCCCCTCGCCACCCAGTCCGACACTGGGCTTAGAACAGAAACCTTGGAGTAAGTTCTGGTTTGGGATATCTTCTTGCGTTACATTAACCACTTAATCTTGCCCCTTTTCGTCACATAAAATATCACATATATGTTAGTATCCTTTATTTATTAGTAACCACTTTTAGATCCTCTTATTTTATATGATTTCATTCTTTCTAGCAGTTGTGCACCAACACATCAATTTAATCCATTACAACCTGAGCCCATGTTACCATACTACCTGCAGCTAAATAAGAACAAAAGCAGAGGCTATTCAGAAATGGCCACGTACTCATGTAAAATACTGTATGGTTCTCTCCACTCATGAAATGTCAAGAATATCTGTGGTACAAAAATAAAATGAATGTCTAATCAAGTATACTTAAAGAGGGGTTAATGGTATAAGAACTATTGGTCTAAGGCAGTGATCCCCAACCAGTAGCTCATGAGCAACATGTTGCTCTCCAACCCCTTGGATGTTGCTCCCAGTAGCCTCAAAGCAGGAGCTTATTTTTGAATTCCAGACTTGGAGGCAATTTTTGGTTGTATAAAAACCAGATGTACTGCCAAACAGAGCCTCTGTGTTGGTTGACAATCCACATAGGGGCTACCAAATGGCCAATCACAGCCCTTATTTGGCACCCCAAGAACATTTTTTCATGCATGTGTTGCTCCCCAACTCCTTTTACTTCTGAATGTTGCTCACAAGTTCAAAAGGTTGGGGATCCCTGGTCTAAGGTTATTTTTTTCATATTTTTCTGTTATATTTTTTAATGAAAAAAAAATCCTCTAAAATGTATCACTAAAGCTCTGTTGTATTGGAGAACTGGGGCCTCCGCACTTGCTTAAACAAAACAGAGGATGGTTGAAACTGTAATTCATAGATAGGGAATTGTACAATGTAATTAAAACAGCTTCCGTAGTCCTAAATAATATCTTTATAAAATGGCACTGTGTGTCATGATTCAAGATATATATACTGTATATAAAACACACTTAATAGTAATAGAATAATAGCGTAAGATTATACATGTATACTACTTTATAATTGGGACTTTTTGTTTGATCAGATTTATGCCTTTCCCTTTACAGTTCTGAATGATGCAAGGAATTGTAAAAAAAAAAAGTTGATTTCCATTATGAGATCCCTACAGTATCAAGAATTATTGAATCTGCTTCACGTAAATGATGAAATCTGCTAATAAAGATATAATGCCTCATCTTGCCTTATCTTTTACTTTCTGCATTCCATAAAAAAAAGTACATTACAGGTATGGGGTCCATTATCCAGAAACCTATTATCAAGAAAACTCTGAATTACCGAAAAGTCATCTACCATTGAGTCCATTTTATCAAAATAATCCAAATTATGAAAAATGATTTCCTTTTTCCCTGTAATAATAAAACAGTAGCTTGTACTTGATCCCAACTAAGATATAATTAATCCTTATTGGAAGCAAAACCAGCCGGTTTATTTCATGTTTGTTGAAAATCCAAAATACAAAAAAGATCTGAAAACCCCAGGTCCCGAGCATTCTGCATAACAGGTCCCATAATTGTATAATGGTAAGTTGTTATTGAGGCCACACATTGTGTTTGAAGCTCCATAGCTGATGATGTGTTGCCTTTTGTGGTGTAAATGTGAATTTATCATTCTTTTTAAAGCATGGGCATAGCTTGGTGGGGCACAGAACTGAGGCTTCTCTTCTAGGTGGGTAGAGCATCTCCTGTTGATTGACAGAGGAGACAGAGAACTTGGACCATCTTTTCCAGAGGAAGTGAACTACTATGCTTAGTTAAATAACACAGGAATATGTCTGTAGTTGAATCAGACAGTTTATCTCAGTCCCACTAATCATGGAATTGGAACGTTGAATACAAATGGCTTCTTCCTGGCAAAATAAAGCCGATGCATGTGCAATTTTTGATTATTTTGTCCTTCAAATGATGCATTTCACGATGATGAAATGCAGCAAATAACGGGGTCAAATATTTATATTGCATAAAAAACTTGAAAACAGGAAATTATAGATTGGCATGTCAATAGAAAGTAGTAAGAATATTTTGAAGAGTCATAATATAACAGAAATGTATGCTCACATGAAGGATTGTTTATGCTTGAATAATCCAATTTGGTTTGTTAGCAATGAGGTCAATGTCATTTTAGACTATATTAAAAAAAGAGGTTTGATATTTAAAATGAAAACTAAGAAAAAGCTGTTCTTAAAGACCAGACAAGAGCTTGACTCAATAGGCTGTGGGTGATGACATAAAAGCTCAAACAACATTTACATGAAAATTGTCCTTTGGATAATACAACATTGTAGGTCATTGGAAACCTTTGTAAGTGCAGCTAGAAAGTTGGAGTGTGAAGTCAGTAATGGTGTTAGACATTTGTACATTAGTTTGAAAGCTGGGGAGAAAATGATAGATCTTTAAATCCATGGACATTTTTTTTATGCTAAAAATATATCATTATTTTTCAGGAGTATGCTCACCATCTCTGAAAGGGTACCATAGATTTTACTACTACCACAAATATATGCATGTCATGCAAGAAACTGAATGACCATTAGTTGGGTTTTGAAAAGCTAAAACATCATGTAGGTAAGCACAGATTTATATTTCTTAGTTGATGGAAATGTACAAGTCCTTTAGTTCTATGTGGAACACATACATAGAGATCTACCACATTTACCACGAGGAGCAAGATAGTGCAAATATGAGGTAGAGCAAAACAGTATTGAGCTGTGAAGAACATAGAGAGGAAAAGCATGAGAGCCTACACATAGGGGCAGATTTACTAAGGGTCGAAGCGAATTTGAGGGAATTATCGAAGTAAAAATATTCGAAATTCAAAGTAATTTTTTGGATACTTCGACCTTCGAATAGGATACTACGACTGTGAATTTACTTAGACTTCGATGCAAAGTAAAAATCGTTCGACTATTCAACTATTCGATAATCAAAGTACTGTCTCTTTAAAAAAAGTTTGACTTCAATACTTTGCCAAATTAAACCTGCTGAACTGCTATGTTAGCCTATGGGGACCTTTTAGAGTAGTTTTGAGGTCGAAAGGAAAATCGTTCGATCGACCACTAAAATCGTTCGAAACAATCGATTTGATTCGATTGCAAAATTCGGTAAAAAATCCTTCGACTTCGATATTCGAAGTCGAAGTATTTTAATTAGATGGTCGAATTTCCAAGTATTTTTTACTTCGAAATTTGATCCTTGATAAATCTGCCCCATAGAGATAAACACACTATTTTATCAGGTGGTCCTTAGCAAAGCTTAAAGGAGACACCCTCCACCAGTAACAAAAGCCCCCCTTAACTGCCTGCCATCGCCCCCCTCACCTCTCCCGCACTGTCCATTAGTAAACAAAAGCCCGTAGAAAAAAATCTGACCCTAAAATGCAGAGCAGTGCAGTGCAATCAAGTTACTGGGCACCATCTTCTGCCCATTTGCATTCTCTTACGGTCTCTTAGACGACTCTGCGGGAGCATGTGCAGTTGGGCCTAGTCAGGAATTGTCTTCAACCGTGCATGCTCCCTCAGGCTTGGTGTTGGCAACGAACCCGGAATTCCGCTACGCTACATTTTAGGGTTCAGATTTTTTTCAGGGGCTTTTTTTTTTAAGAAATGTACATGCAAGGAGGGAGCGAGGGTGATTGCAGGCAGTTTAGGTGGGTTTAGTTTTCCTTTAATTAAAATGACATTCCCTTTTAACTATTTAGAGCATCAGTACTCTGAACTGAAGACCATGGGGTTGAAGTGAATTATGAACACTTGAGGTTCTCTGACTAAATACTGTACAATTTTATCTGACCATGGGATGATGCTGCTGCACAGTGATTGAAGGTGAACTAAACTCCCCCCAATAACAAAAGTTTGTTACCCCTGAAAGTGCCCCTAACACTTTGCTCACTTATCGCTTCAGAGAAAGTGCAGTGGAGTTCATTGGCGCCATCTTCTGGATCTCCAGTCTTCTTCGGGTCCTCTTCCCTTTGGCAATTTCCAGCACTTTTGCTGCATGCGCAGTTGCTACAAACTGGCAGACTGCTCCTACTGCGCATGCACCAATATGGGGCTTCCTTACAGAAGAAGATGAAGATCCTTATGATGGCACCCATGAGCTCCACTGCACTTACTCTGCACTGATACACGAGAAAGTGTTAGGGGTACCTTCAGGGGCAACAAACTATGCGGGGGGGGGAAGCAGGGAGGGAGTACTATCTAGGGCAGTAGGTAGGGGCCTTACTTATTGGGGGGGGGTTTAGTTATCCTTTAGATAGTATAGCATCTACAGACTTGTATTTACTTCTTTTAAAAATATCTGATAGCAAATGGTTAGAAAGCATGCATTTAACACTGTCCACATTCAGTTCAGTGAAGCCATTTCTGTGATAATAAAAGTTAAGTATATATATTTATTCACTGCCTTTGGCACTTCTCTGTATAACTATGCCTTGAATCATGCCCTTCAGAATAATACTGCCCAATAAAAATCTAAAATCACATTTAGCCCTCCAATTCTATTTTTAAGGTTCTGTTTATAAAGATTAGTAATAAACAGATTTGAATGCCATAAACTTTTAGAGTTCTTCAATACTCCCTCAAAATGCAAAATGCCATGTTGCTGGAAGCTGCACTATTCAATATTATGGTCTTGTGTTTCATACAAGGTAGGACTCCTTACTAATCTTAAGGGGCAGGGCCACTACATTATCAAAGGTATCTCAACACCTCTCTGCCCAGCAACGTATTCTTAAACGAAAGGTGGCCATACACCAGCCAATAAAAGCTGCCAGCAGAGCAAGTCAGCAGCTTATTGGCTAGTGTATGGGACTCCCCCAATGGGCTTCCCCAACGGATAGCTTGCCGGAAATTGGCCACATGGCATAAAATTCCCATTGGATTGAGGACTGCATTGGTTTGTTGATGCAGTCCATGATCCCACCTCCTGCATTCCTGGCCTTCTGATCTGATCATTGGGTCCTAGGGTCAGTCTGATATTGTGCACTCAAAGTGGGCATACTGGTGCAAGATCAGCTCATTTGGCAATCTTGCCAAACAAGCTGATTTAACAGTGTATGGCCACCTTAAGGGTAATTACGGTCTCAAACTGTGGTATCGTGGAAGGTCCACCGGAAAACATCATCTCAAGGACTCACCAAACCAGATTTGTGCTTTCATTTTCTAATTTTGCACCATTTACTAAAGCAACAATGTGCAGTAGGCTCAAGGCTTTGAGCAGGGCTCCATAGAGAATTGCATCCATTACCCCTTGTCTTCTCTTAGCAAGGGATACGCAGGTGGACACATACTGTACGTCACACCCATTTTGCAGCTCACCAAACATTGATCACTGTGTCACATCCAACTGATACAGCAACCCCAACAACAAGAGATCGGACCTTTCGCTCTAGGTTGTTGGGGTTTACTATCCCAACAACAACATTACTTTTTTTCAGGTTAGAGAGGCACATGATGGAAAGGAAATTCATTTCTAAAATAATAAAGTTCACATTCTGCTATACTAGTGGCAATGGTTTACTTTCTGTGCTCTGTTATTAGACATTTAACTGGCACAGCTGCTTGTCATGCCCCAAGAGACAAACATATATCCAAGGAGCAATGCAACCTCCTGTCTCTCATGAACAAACTGGCAGTGCTTATAACCGAAAGGCTTGATGATTCAGAGCACAGGGAAAAGGCTGAGCATTGCAATTTAAGGAGAAGGTTCAGAAGAAGATTTGTGAACAGCAGCTGTTTAGTTAGTTTAAAAAGTCAACATTTGTAACAATACTTTTTTCGGCTATAGTTCTATAAAAAAGATGAATTCCCTTAAAGGAATTTGAAGAAAACCCGAGAAGATAATTGCAGGGCTAGTGTAGAATCTGGCACACATAGTATGCTACATAATGGTTTACTCCATTTCTAGCACACACACACACACTGGATGCATCAGTATTTCTATCCTGAGTTTAAATGGCAATAGTGCCCCCATTTAAAAATGGGCAAAAGAAAAAAATGTTCACGACAATGGGGAATGGAGAAGTGATACCTTGCCTAGAAAGGAGCTGACATAGACCATTAATGCTTAATGTTTATATTACAGTATGTTTTTAATTTTTTTATACTTCATTTTGAAATAGGACTTGTGGCTAGATATGTTGTTAGTTTCCCAGGTGCCCTCAGTCATGTGCTCTGATAAACTTCAGTCACTCTTTACTGTTGCACTGCACGTTGGAGTGATATCACCCCCTACCTTTCCACTGCCAGCAGCCCATCAGGAGAACAATGGGAAGGTAACAGCTCCCTAGTTGCTGCCATTGCTTCCATGCCCTGCCTAGTGGTAGATGAGAACAGCACATAACAGTTAAAATCCAAGTCTGGCTAGCCCATCTTGTGAATCTCCAGTTATATCAAGTATGAGAAACAACTTATCTGAAAGCAGTTCCATTGTGAAGTGCTAGCTCTTTCTGAAAGGTCATGATAAGGCATAATGACCCAATATGTCTGCCTACACACCTTTCTACAATAAAACTAGAAATACATTTATTGGTTAAAGAATAACATTTTCAATAGTAGAATGAATTACTTGAAATGTACACAGTGTAATTTAGTTGTAAAAAATATACCATACAAAATATGACAGAATCCCTTTAACATCACATTCCAGTATCCTTCCCTGGAAAGCTTCTCAGTTGACTGGAAAGAAAGATAGCCTTTTCCCATATCAGAAAATACAGGATTAACAATCCACCTACAATGAATCGCACAGAGTACAGGAACACCCCACCTGTTAGGCGATAGGGTAATTATATAGCTCTTTTACTTTGGAAATGCTGTGTATAATTATCCCCTGGATGGTGCCCTTTAGAACAATTCTCCACTTTCATTTCCACTGTTTATATTATTGTTCTCCTTTCTACAGATCAGCAATAAATAGCTGTTCCAAAAACCTTAGATTATCTAATTCTGTCGCAGAACAGGAAGAGCCATGTTGTGTCGGGTTGCATTTTTCACTCTCATGGTCCTGTGTTTGGTGCAGGAAGGTAAGATGGTTATATTTTTAAAGGAAATACAGTACAGGTAAGGGAACTGTTATCCAAAATGCTCAGAACCTGAGGTTTTCTGGATAAGGGATCTTTCCGTAATTTGGATCTCCATACCTGATAAACCCAATAGGCTGGTTTTGCTAACAATAAGGATTAATTATATCTTGGTTGGGATCAAATACAAGGCCCAGTTTTATTATTACACAGAAAAAGGAAATAATTTTTAAAAATTTGGATTATTTGGATAAAATGGAGCCTATGAGAGATGTCCATCCCATAATTCAGAGCTTTGTGGATAACAGGTTTCCGGATAATGGATCCCATACCTGTATATTATATTTTGTGGACTACTGCCATTATGATAAAAATAAATCTGGAGGACTTTATAATAGGTAACTATTATTTATGTATTTAGCCCGAGTAATTGTGTCCTACATTGCGATGGGATACCCCTCCCTAACCCTCCCAAGAACTAAGGCAATTCTAAATAAAACACAGCAAAAAGGTTTATATGGGTATAATAAAGAAAATAAACATTTTCAGTATTGTATGTAAGTTTAGTTGCTTAAGAAACTTCACATGGGGAAGCTGTATGACACATTTTTGAATTCCATTTTTGTTCCAAAACGCAAGTACGAAAAAAAATCTGGAATAAATTTGATTGAGTTTTTTTTATAATCTAATTTTTTTCATGACAATAGCATTTTTTTAAAAAGTGATTAGTTAAAGTTTTTTCACATTTAAATAAACTTTTAGTATGTTGTAGATATTGGTTTTAAATTTCTTATTATTTTTTAGTTAATTAGGTTTTTATTCAGGAGCTCCTCAGTTTGCAATTTCAGCATCTGATTGCTAGGGCCCAAATTCCCCTAGCAACCATGTATTAATTTGAATAAGAGACTGCAATATGAATAGGAAATGCCTGAATAGAAAGGTGAATAATAAAAGTAGCAATAACAATACATTTGTAGCTAGAGTTAGAACAAGGCAAATAATTAAGCCATTCTATAAAATACTAAACTTAACTTAAAGCTGAAGCCCCACATCAAAAAATTAAAGTGTTTTAAAGTAATAAAAATATAATGCAGTGTTGCCCTGCACTGGTAAAACTGCTGTGTTTGTTTCAGAAACACTACTATAGTTTATAGGGATGCACCGAATCCAGGATTCGGTTCGGGATTCGGCCAAGATTCGGCCTTTTCCAGCAGGATTCGGATTCGGCCGAATCCTTCTGCCCGGCCGAACCGAATCCGAATCCTAATTTTCATATGCAAATTAGGGATGGGGAGGGAAATCACGTGACTTTTCGTCACAAAACAAGGAAGTACATTTTTTTCCCCTTCCCACCCCTAATTTGCATATACAAATTAGGGTTCGGATTCGGTTCGGTATTCGGCCGAATCTTTCACAAAGGATTCGGGGGTTCGGCCGAATCCAAAATAGTGGATTCGGTGCATCCCTAATAGTTTATATAAATAAGCTACTGTGTAGCAATGGGGGCAGCCATTCAAAGAAGAAAAGGCTCAGGTTACACAACTGATAGCAGATAAGCTCTGTAGCACATAATGGTGTTATCTGTTATCCACTATTAAACTATTTCCACCATTGCTATGCAGCAGCTTGTTTATATGAACTATAGTAGTGTTTCTGAAGCAAACAGGTCAGTTTTACCAGTGCAGGGCAACAGTACATTATATTTTCATTACTTTGAAAAAATTTCATTTTCTGGTGTTACTGTTCCTTTAAAAGCATGACACTGTGATGGGAGAATCTGACCCATTTCGTTTTGCAGAAAATACACGAAACGGCAACAATTAGCTGAAATGCATTGAAGTCTATGTGTAACAAAATGTTTTAGACCCACGACAAATTGTGCAACAAATTTTTGACGCGCAACAGATTTTTTCACCAATTACAGTCTACGGCTGTAATTTTTGCATTGAAACTTGGTGAAAAATGACGCTCATCACAAAACATGGACAAAGGCACAATCCTCTCGAAAATTCATTTTATTGTTACAAATTCAATTTGTAATAAAAAAAAACAACTAGAAATTATAATAGTTTGAGAACTTGTCAGGTTTTAGTTTCTGAAGACTTTTCTTTTTAAACAAATGTTAAACATTTAAGTCATGAAACATGATTTTTTTTTGCCACAGTTTTCTCAGATTGCTCCAAAAACTTGAATTTGAATATACAGTACTGTATTTACCTCTTAAATGACATTTTTCCATTAGGAATTCATTTTCATATATTATTTTTGAACGATTGAACTTTCATGTTCTACTGCTGGTTGATAGGATTCTACTGACCTCAGAATAAAGCAGAGAAGACTCATCTACAGTCACAGTTACAGTAACAGTAACACAAACAAACAGAGTCAGGTTGGTCATTGGTTAAAGGAGAAGGAAAGGTTAAAACTAAGTAAGCCTTATCAGAAAGGTCCATCTAAATATACCAGTAAACCCCCAAAGTGGTGCTGCTCTGAGTCCCCTGTCAAAAGAAACACAGCATTTCTTTCCTTCTATTGTGTACACATGGGCTTCTGTATCAGACTTCCTGCCTTCAGCTTAAACCTCATTGGCCTGGGCAAGAGCATGCTCAGTTTGCTCCTCTTCCCCACCCCCTCCCTTCTCTACTGTAATCTGAGCCCAGAGCAGGGAGAGACTCAGGCAGGAAGTGATGTCACACCATGTTAATACTGCAGCTCCTATCCTTAACAAACAGAGAGTTTCTAGAGCTTTTTACTCAGGTATGGTAAAAGATTATACAGAATAAATATAGCATTCTAGCTTGCACTATTGCAGCTAATCTATTGGCAATAAAATGCCTCTATAGCTTTCCTTCTCCTTTAAATAAAAAGGCTTTCATTAAGCATGAAAAAAAATACAAAATAAATGGATAAATAAAAATGGCTAGTTGCAAAGTAGGGATGCACCGAATCCACTATTTTGGATTTGGCCGAACCCCCGAATCCTTTGTGAAAGATTCGGCTGAATACCGAACCGAATCCGAACCCTAATTTGCATATGCAAATTAGGGGTGGGAAGGGGAAAAAGATGTACTTCCTTGTTTTGTGACGAAAAGTCACGTGATTTCCCTCCCCATCCCTAATTTGCATATGCAAATTAGGATTTGGTTCGGCCGGGCAGAAGGATTCGGCCGAATCCGAATCCTGCTGAAAAAGGCCGAATCTTGGCCGAATCCCGAACCGAATCCTGGATTCGGTGCATCCCTATTGCAAAGTTTCTTAGACACTTTACAACATGATGGTAATGAACTTCTCTCTGGGTTATGTTTCCTTTATTCACACAGAGAGTTGCTTTTCATGCCCTGACTTCGAAAATCTACCTGCTGAGCAAAAAGAGCTCCTGCTGCTGACCGACAAATTGGAAAAGGCTGTAGCTGCAATGCTTGATCATCCAAAGGAAATTGAAAAGCTAAAAGGATATTCTGAGTATATTCAGAAGCAGATTTGTTCGCAAAATCTGAAATCAATGATTATTCACATACTCAAAACGACTTCTGAGGATCTGCTAGACAGAGTAGCAGCAGGAAATATCACAAAGGAAGACATAGTCGAGTATTTACAGGTTAATCCTGAAGAGTTGTTGAAGTTACTTGAAACTGAAGCTGCTGATGACAGTAATACAGAAGATGATTACAATGATGAAAATACGGAGAAAGAAGAATAGAATTCTCCTGCAGGTGAGGATGCAGCTGAACTGTAGGTTCTTCATTCAGATGGGCATATCCTAATGCACATAGTACAGTAAGATCATTATGTTTGCAAAATTAGTTGCGTTATGTGAATGATGCAAATTCTTTTTTAATTCCTTTTAAAGCATGGGCACAGCTTGATGGAGCACAGAAGTGAGACATCTCTCCCGAGTGGGCAGCATATCTCCTGAGTGTTAGAGAGCTTGGACCATCTGCTCCAGAAGAACTGAACTGCTGTGCTTAACTAACGTATCTGTAGTTTGAACAGTCAGTTTATTTCTGTCTGCCCAAAATAAAGCTGATGCATGTGGAACATTTTGAGTATTCATGATCATTGTGTTCATTCCCCCCCCCCTTAAAATAACTGGTGATAAAATGCAGCCAATCATAGTGGGTTACAAAAAAAGAACAAACAGGAAACTAGGTTCCCTATACTTTCATCTGATGTTGAAAAGTCAACAGAGGTTTCTAATGTTTTATTCCAGAAGAATAAAATAAAACTGCTTAAGAGGTTATAATCAGTAGTCTGTGTTTTTACCCAATAATTGAGGCTATTTGCTGGTCCTGAAGTTAAATGAAAGTTACTGGTTCCCTGACTGCACCACTGCACAATAATAACAACTCCTGCAAAAATTACTGCAAGAGCCCAAACAGCTCTCATCTCATCGAATCGGATGATTAGAACGATTTTAGCGTACGAACCCAAACAGAATAAAATACACCTAAGTCAAAACTGAAAATGTATTATTTAATACCGTATATACTCGAGTATAAGCCGTCCCGAGTATAAGCCGAGGTACCTAATTTTACCTCCAAAAACTGGGAAAGTTTAATGACTCGAGTATAAGCCGAGGGTGAGAAATGCAGCAGTTTCTGGTAAGTTTCAATCTCGTTTTTGGATGACTATTCTTAGGCGCCGGCTACTATTCTAAGCGCCGGCGAATATTCTTAGGCGCCAGCTACTATTCTAAGGGTCGGCGAATATTCTTAGGTGCCGGTTACTATTCTTAGGCACCGGCTACTATTCTAAGGCGCCGGCGAATATTCGTAGGCGCCGGCGACCATATTTGCGCTTGACCCGAGTATAAGCCGAGGTAGAGTTTTCCAGCATATTTTGGGGGCTGAAAAACTCGGCTTATACTCGAGTATATACGGTATGTGAAATTGGACTGAGGCTATGGCCCCAGCATGTTAAGAAACAGTGACCTTTTTAATGACACATTGAACCAAGCATTTCATGATACAGTCTAGAGAATGCAGTCAAATTCTATAACTTCCATCTCAGTAAAATGATTCTGTACAGACCTCACCTGGCGCATTTCTATGGCAATTTAGGTACATTTCAATAGCAATGACAATCATCTTTTAAATACAATATCTGACACTTAGGGGCAGATTTATCAAGGGTCGAATTTCGAAGTGAAAAATACTTCAAAATTCGACCCTCGAATTGAAATACTTCGACTTTGAATATCGAAGTCGAAGTATTTTTCACTGAATTTGGCCATCGTATGAGCGAAGTAAAATGGTTCGATCGAACGATTAAATTGTTCGAATCGGATGATTAGAACGATTTTAGCGTACGATCGAACGATTTTACTTTGATGTGTAAAGACTTAGAAAAATGGACAAGAAGGTTCCCATAGGCTAACATAGCACTCCGGCAGGTTTAATTTGGCGAAGTTTTGAAGTTGACGTTTTTTTAAAGAGAGATTATCTAATGGTCGAATATTCGAATGATTTTACTTTGAATCAAATTCGAAGCCGTAGTAGCCTATTCGATGGTCGAATTATCCAAAAAATTACTTAGAAATTCGAACTTTTTTAACTTTGAAAATTCACTCGAACCTTAGTAAATCTGCCCCTTAGATGTATAATCTTTAAAACCCCCGTAAAGCTTTCAGCTATAACTGTAATCACACCTGGTTGTTTTCTCAGAAAACATGCGTGAATTTAGAGAATGGTCCAAATACACAGTTACTTTTGTTGTTTCAGAAAAGCTTTCCCCAAGCGGAGTCCTTGAGTGTTGAGTTTCTAGTAACTCGGTTTTAATAACTGGATTGCCAGAAAATATATCTTTGTATACAAAAGATTTTTTTTCAATACAGGATTTAAGAGAGATAAAGTTCTAACAAACTATTGGGGGAAAGACCAAGGCTTAACATTAGTTGTCAACGTCCATAAAAACAAGATGAAAAAGAAGATCCTCCAACTTAGCCGGCCATGGTTTCTGAAGATGAAGAGATTACTGGTTTCTCATAGTATCCATGATTGTATCTTTCAGTATTGGAATACCCTCCTATTGGGACCTTTACTGGACTCACACCGGAGCAACTAACTTATCACCAAGTTGGATTCAATTAAATGTAAATCGAATAGAAGATACCAGTGGGTCTTTATTTTACAGATGCTACCACTTTTTTTTTTTTTTTAATTGTTTTTTATTGGAAGTCCAGCACACAAACTATTGATTTCACTTTGTTTATTAGGTTGTTAGAAATTGTACATAAGTGCATAACTAATAAAGTATTGACTTACTTATACAGAGGTCTAAAGTGTTCATTTTTAAACATACAAATATGAACATATGCAAAAAGAAAGGCACATTGGTGAAATGTAAAATCTGTTGGGATGAGGTGGCGGTGTTCATTCTTCCACAATTACCCCCACACCTAAATAAAGGTGCTGGAGATTCATTTTCTTTTTTTGAAAACATTAATAACAAAACAAAGAAAGTAATTAAACTAAAATCAAACATGCCCGTTATTCGTCCTAGATGTAAAAGATGCGAATCATTCACAATCACTCGTATATTAGTGGACTCTGGGAGGCAGCCGTTGTCTCCGTTAGGTTGAAGTCATTGGGGCAAATTCACTAAGCGCCGAAGCGCCTAACGCTAGCGTCAATTCGCTAGCGTTGGTCATTTTCGTTACTTCGCAAATTCACTAACGAACGCTGGCGTACATTCGCTAGTGTTACTTCGCACCCTTACGCCTGGCTAATTTGTGCAACGGACGTAACTACGCAAATTCACTAACGCGCGCATTGTACTGAACGCTACCTTTTACGCTAGACTTCCTTCGCCACCTCAGACCAGGCGAAGCACAATAGAGTAGATAGGGATTGCTTCAAAAAAAGTTTAAATTTTTTCTAAGTCCCAAAAAACACTGGCGTTTTTCTATATTATGGGTGATAGGCTGAAAAAGATCGAAAAAAATTCTGGGGCTCCCCTCCTTCCCCCCTACATTTCCTAACTCATGGCAACTTAACTATACAGTGGGCACATGTGTAGGGCAAAATAAAAAAATTATTTGATGTTTTGAAGGTTTCCCAGGCATTTGTAGTGCTGCTACATATTCCTCCTTGAAATTTGAATTTGGCGTGGTATGCTAATTAACCATCGCTAGCGTAACTTCGCTTTGCTTAGCGAATCAACGCTAGCGCAACTTCGCAACCTTACGCTACCCCTGAGCGCAACTTCGGGTTTTAGTGAATTTGCGGAGCGCTAGCGAAACTACGCCTGGCGAAGTGTGGCAAAGTTACGCCTGGCGCAACTACGAATCTTAGTGAATTTGCCCCATTGTGGCTATTACCTTGTAGGCATTCTAAATCATACCACAGAGTAAAGGGGAAGGTGGATACTGTGAGTTATCGGGAGGGAGGCTTAAAATATATGTGCCAAACTCACAAACCGCTGCGGAGAGCTGATCAAGGACAAATCAGGAGTCTGACACTATTAACATCAATCTTAGGCTTTATTCAGACGCATGTGAGAATAACATCGGAGGGTGTACAAATTAGGGATGCACCGAATCCAGGATTCGGCTCGGGATTCGGCCAGGATTCGGCCTTTTTCAGCAGGATTCGGATTCGGCCGAATCCTTCTGCCCGGCCGAAACGAATCCAAATCCTAATTTGCATATGCAAATTAGGGGCAGGGAGGGAAATTGCGTGACTTTTTGTCAGAAAACTAGGAAGTAAAAAATGTTTTCCCCTTCCCACCCCTAATTTGCATATGCAAATTAGGGTTCGGATTCGGTTCGGTATTCGGCCGAATCCTACGTGAAGGATTCGGGGGTTCGGCCGAATCCAAAAAAGTGGATTCGGTGCATCCCTAGTACAAATCTAACGCGTTTCATGCCCCATAACTGGGCACTTCATCAGAGTGTATATGAATGTATCTGAATGTATAAATAGCTACGTGCATGCATATCATTAGAACGTTTAAAGGCAAAAGTAATACTTTCATTTAAAAATCAAGTGATACTGTGAGAATAAATGTTTATAAAATGGGCTGAAATATATGTGTAAATATAAAATACGTACTGCAACCCCATAAATTGTGTATAAATAAATAAATAATTGCATAAATGAATGTATTCAATTTGTATATATTTATGAGTGTTCATTTAGTATATGTGTATTCAATTTAAGTTCATAAGACCATGATTCCAATATCACTGTGTGTCAAAACCACTCATTTGCATACGGCGGGAAGTTAAAGTACAATGGACGTATATGTTGCAGCAAATACATTACACTACACAAGCCCGGGAACCTTAATAAAATAAAATAAAGTTGTTATAATGCCCTACACATGAGCCCAGTGTATAGTTTATGTGCCATATGTTAGGAAATGTAGGGGGAAAGCCGGGTACCCCAGAAAAAGTTTACGCTCTTTTGCAGCCTATCACCCTGAAAAATGAAAAGTCGCCAGCATTTTTTGGGACTTAAATAATAATTGTCAACTATTTTTTGAGGAACTCCTATCTACTCCATTGCACTTCGCCTGGTCTGAGGTTGTCAAGGCAAGTCTGGCGCAAGAGGTTACATTCAGTAAAGTCTGCATCTTAGTGAATTTGCGAAGTAGCGCTCTTTCGCCAGAGCGAAACTTCATCTGGCAGAAGAGTGCGAAGTACCGCCAGAGTCTATCTCCTTCGCTAGCGAAGTTCCACCAGCGACCATTAGTAAATCGTCGAAGTGCCGAAATGACGTCATCCTGGCAAATTTTACAAGCGTTAGTCACTTCACCCTTTAGTAAATTTCAGGGATGCACTGAATCCACTATTTTGGATTCGGCCGAACCCCCTAATCCTTTGTGAAAGATTCAGCCAAATACCAAACCGAATCCTAATTAGGGGTGGGAAGGGGAAAGTTTTTTTTTACTTACAAAAGTCACGTGATTTCCCTCCCCGCCAATAATTTGCAAATTCGGAATCGGTTTGGCCAGGCAGAAGGATTCGGCTGAATCCGAAACCTGCTGAAAAAGGCCGAATCCTGAACCGAATCCTGGATTTGGTTCATTCCTAGTAAATTTGCCACAATGTGTATCCTTAGGAGTGTTTTTCAGATGGGGTCAGTGACCCCCATTGGAAAACTGAAAGTAGTCAGAAGAAGAAGGCAAATAATTCAAACAGACAATATAAAGGCCAATTGAAAACTGCTTAGAATTAACCCTTCTATAACATACTATAAAGTACTATAACTTACTTAAAAAAAAAACTCAAGGGTGAACCACCCCTTTAAAAACCGGAATTTCTGTTATCATGCAATAGAGTTCCCCTTAAAACCTGGAGATTTAACCCTTTAAGTGTCTTAGATCCCAAATATTAGTTAAAAAAAATTCTAACATGCTTGTTGGCTTTTACATTTTTGATATGCGCTTTGATTTCAAGATCACAAAGCTCTGACATGTAAAGATATAAATAAACATTAACATACCTCCCAATTGTCCTGTTTTCTTCTAGACAGACCCGATTTTGACAGCTCAACCCGCATTCCCGGGTTTGTTACTGAAATGTCCCGACTTTCTCTTTGATCTCCTGCACTGAACATCAAGAAAAAGAGACAACGTTTCGAACTTAATCGGCTATTGACAGAGAGCCCAGAAAAGATACTTAGACACCTTTGTAACAGTTTAAAATAAGCGAAGTTACAATTGTAACAATTTAAGATAAGCAGGTCTCTTGGGAGAACTTAGACAGCTTAAAGGGCAATTCACCTTCATTAACAAAACTGTAATAACACATACAAACCACAGAAATGTGTTTAAACTTTCATAACCTGTTAAATTTTGTAAAATGAACATGATAATTAGGGGGTGTGGCCACAAAATGGGCGTGGGACAACATTTTCACTGCACTAAGCGTGGCAAATCTTTTTGTCCTTTTTTTCTGTTTCCAAAATGTTGGGAGGTGTGTATAATACCTATAAATTTCCCCAAGACTATGACTAGTTCATTTTCTATTAGGTAAAAGTCTTTAAGTTAATTTTTAGAATGTCATAGAATGGACAGTTCTAGCCTACTTTGCAATTTGTCTTCATTATTTATTTGTTATCGTTTTTTAATTATTTGCCTTTTTCTTCTCTTTCCAGCTTTCAAATGGGGGGTCATTGACCCCATCTAAAACCAAATGCTCTGTAAGGCTACAAACTTATTATTATTGCTACTTTTTATTACTCTCCTTTATAGGCAGACCCTCCCCGATTCTTATTTCATATTCTCATTCAAATCAATGCATGGTTGCTAGGGTAATTTGGACCCTAGCAACCAGATTACAGGCATTGCAAACTAAAGAGCTGCTGAATAAAAAGCTCAATAACGGAAAACCCACTAATAATAAAAAATGAAAACCAATTGCCAATTGACTCAGAATATCACTCTCAGCATCATACTAAAAATTTATTTAAAGGTGAACAACCCCTTTAAAGGGGGGTTTTAATTTTTTATTATTTGTGTTTTTTTTGAGTTACTTAGCTTTTTATTCAGTAACTATTCAATTTGCATTTTAAGCAATCCGGTAACTAGGGTCCATATTCCCCTAGCAACCATGCACTGATTTGAATAACAGATTGGAATATGAATAGGAGAGGCCTGAATAGAAGAGCAATACAAATTACAAATAACAATACATTTGTAGCCTTACAGAGCATTTGTTCTTTAGAAGGGCTCAGCGACGTTCATTTGAAAGCTGCAAAGGGTCAGAAGAAAAAGGCAAATAATTATAAAACTATAAAAAAAATAACGAAGACCAATTGAAAAGTTGTTTGGAATGGGCCATTCTATAACATACTAAAAATTGAACTACCACTTAAAGTGCTCAATAGCCGGCACTGCTGTAACGTAAGCCTTTATCACGTACCAGTCAACTTGCTTTGCCCTATCACTGAATAACCTCATAGCAGTTAATGAAAGTCGCCAGCAGAGGGCAGCCAAGAGAACAAAGTCTTTTAGCCAATCACAATCCGCAGGATTTACTCGGATCCCTCCCATAAACCCATCCCACAATACCTGTCGGCCTGAGCCAAGGAGACAGAAGCCGAGATGTCTAATAGGCGGGTGCTGGAGTTTTTCTATGACGTTGTCTCCCCTTATTCCTGGCTGGGCTTTGAGGTGAGGCTGCGGTCTGTTCGGTCAGTGCGTAGCGCGGTGTGTCCTTGTGCAACGGGAATTGCTTCCGTCAAAAGTCATATCTCTTCACATTGGTTCCCAGGCTGAAGGGTAGAAGTTTTGGGGGCACCATGAAGTGGATATATCAAAGTTATACAGTGTTCACTATGGGTGAGGGCGAGGCGTGTATACAAATGTTGAGGAATCTTAAATTCTCCACTGATAACGCCTTGTATACTGGGCCTTATTATGGTTCAGCTTTAGTATGTTGTAGACTAAATGGAAGTGGATGGCAGAGAGCCTTGCTGAAAGTGTAATAAGGGGAGACAAAGTTACCATCACCTGTGTGTCATAACTACATTATATTGCCAGAAGTATAGGGACGCTAATTATTTAAATGATCAATTTAAAGGAATTTATCAGTATAAAAACTGGGTAAACAAATAGGCTGTGCAAAATAAAAAATGTTTCTAATATAGTTAGTTAGGCAAAAATGTAATGTATAAAGCATACCTCCCAACTGTCCCTTTTTCGGAGGGACAGTCCCTCTTTTGACAGCTCAACCCCCAGTCCCTCATTTGCACTGGAAAGTCCCTCTTTTCTCTGCACTGAACAGCCAGAAAAAGAAACAAAGTTTCTCACTTAATTGGCTTTTAGCAGAGAGCCCAGAACAGCTAACAGGTGCAAATAAGATACTTACAACACTTGTAACTTGTAACAATTTTGAGACACGAAAACAGTTTAGATAAGGAGAAATATTTTCAAACTTTCATAACCTGCCAAATTTTGTAAAACAAACATGGTAATTAGGGGGTGTGGCCACAGAAACGGTTGTGGTCAAAAAAAATTTTGTCCCTCTTTTTACTTCCAAAATGTTGGGAAGTATGTATAAAGGCTGGAGTGACTGGATGTGTAACATAATAGCCAGAACACTACTTCCTGCTTTTCAGCTCTCTTTCTCTCCAATGATTGGTTGGCAGGCAGTAACCAATCAGTGACTTGAGGGGGGGCACATGAGTTATAACTGTTGCTTTTGAATCTGAGCTGAAGGCTGAGGATCAAATTTAAACTCACTGAACAGTTATGTCCCACGTGGCCCCCCTTATAGTCTCTGACTAACTCAGAGTTAGAGAGCTGAAAAGCAGGAAGTAGTGTTCTGGCTATTATGTTACACATCCAGTCACTCCAGCCTTTATATATTACATTTTTGGCTAACTAACTATATTAGAACATTGTTTATTTTGCACAGCCTATTTATTTACCCAGTTTTTATTTTCACGCTGAACTGTTGCTTTAAACCACACCCATCATTGCCAACCTAGGTGCCATAATACTTTCCGGACCATTCCATGCTTCCTACTTTGGGTCTACAGCAAATGTCCCCAACATTATTTTACCTATGAGCCAGATTTAAATGTAAAAAAGAATTGGGGAGCAGCACAAGCATGAATAGGGTCACTGTGGTGTGGCAAATAGGAGTTTGCTATGAGGAAGTCCCTATGTGGATTGCCAGACTACAGGAGGCTCTGTTTGCCAGTAAACTTGGTTTTAATGCAGCAAAAACTTGCCTCCAAGTAAGAAATAACCACCTGGTTTGAGGCCACTGAGAGCAACATCCAAGGGGTTGATGGGTAACATGTTGGGGATCACTGGGCTAGAGTTTGGGAAAGACTCAACACGATAATGTCCCATTCACAGGTCCATAGACAGTGAGTTTGTTGAGATAGACAGAACCTTATTGGCCTGCACAAAGCCCTGACCTCAACCTAAATTAACCCTTGTGGAATGCATTGGAACCCCAACTGTGAGCTGGGCCTGATCCCAAACATCAGTGCCCACTTTCTTACATATGAATGGAAGCAAATCGCTCCAGCATCTCATGGGAACCCTTCCAGGAGCAAAGGGAGAAGCATCTTCCTATGAATCCCCTGAGATGCTGGAAAGGCAGTTGTCAGGATACTATTGGCCATGTAGTGTATAATGTTAATGTAAGGTCCATATTGTTTCATATTGAAATGCTCTCTGGCTTGATATCAGCTTTACCTTCCTTCTGGCCAGGTTCTGTGCCGATACCGGAACATCTGGAATGTAGACGTCCATTTGCGTCCTGGGTTCCTCGCGGGAATCATTAAGGCTTCAGGTACATGGAATATTTGTGAATAACCAGGAATTGTTGCTGGTCCATTATCCACTCTGTCCCCAGATGCTCTACTAAATACATCTTGTATCCCTGACTTTATCATGTTTTTTTTTTTTTATACTGATTATTTTTCTTTGTGCTTTATATAAATACTTTTATATATAAATACTTTTATCCATTGCATACATTTGCCACCCATAATAATACAATATTAATATTCATTAATATATTCTCCATTGTGCCCTAATATTGAGTGTGCAGTACCAGTGCTAGACAGGTGAATTGGCACCTTACTTTTGGCCTATTTATGTCTCACACATCTCTGCACAGTCACAGTTGGTTCTGAATTATTGGCTAAAAGTTGGGCTGTGTTAAAGGGGAACTCTCGCAAAAATGAAAATTGAATATAAGCTTCATCATACTTAAAAATGAAACTTGTTTCTAAAGACAATCAATTAAATATTCTGTATCGTTTCTGAAATAATCAAGTTTATGTTCACTATTCCTCTCAGCCTCTGTTTCTCTTCATTCTGTCTTCATGCAGCAGTTGGGTGTCAGATAGTCATTGACAGTTACATCCAATATATCTTATAGGGGGGCTTCCTTTCCTAGCAGATGTATTAGAGCTCACTCAAATAACAGATTCCGGTAGAAAAAAAAATTCTGCCTTTTGCACAAGTCCTGCATGTAGAGAGACACGATGTCTGGCGATTTAATAGAGTGAGCTCTAATACATCTTCTAGGCAAAAGGAGTCCCCTTATACTGTAATACATATTGGGTCAATGATATTGACTAGTGATGGGCAAATAAATTCGCCTGGCATGAATTCGCAGCGAATTTCTGCGTTTCGCCGACGGCGAATAAATTTGCTAATCTCCCATGAAAATTTGCTGGCGTCAATTTCCAATTTTTTTCGTGAAAACTTTTGAATTCCATGATTTTTCACCGTTTTGGGAATTTTGCGGGAAATTCACAATTTTCCAGCCGAAATACCATCACTAATATTGACTAGTGTGAGGTGCAAGGAGGCACTCTACGGGCAGGGGCTAACTATAGAGGAAGCAGACCCTGCGGCTGCAGGGGAGCCCAGTAGTAACAGGGGCCCCATGTGGCCCTAATTCATATACAATTTCGATAAATATTGGTAAAATAGGTCAATCTCTAGATATTTTGGGGGCCTACAAATAATTTGATGTGGGGCCCAGTAATATCTAGTTAAGCTACTGGGAAAGGGCAAAGGGAAGGTGGAGTCAGGGTGGTCTTGAAACTTGCTACCAACCTGCATAGAGGAATGGAATTTTGAGAAATGTTGACAGGAAGGTGTTAATTTGGTCAAAATGCATGTGACTGGCCAGAAATGCAGCCAGCATCATGTAAAAATAATATTAATATTATTATACATGTGGGTATTTAGTAGGGATGCAACGAATCCACTTTTTTGGATTCGGCCGAACCCCCGAATCCTTCACGAAAGATTCGGCCGAATACCGAACCGAATCCGAACCCTAATTTGCATATGCAAATTAGGGGTGGGAAGGGGAAAACATTTTTTACTTCTTGTTTTCTGACAAAAAGTCACGCAATTTCCCTCCCACCCCTAATTTGCATATGCAAATTAGGATTCGGATTCGGCCAGGCAGAAGTATTCGGCCGAATCCGAATCCTGCTGAAAAAGGCCGAATCCCGAACCGAATCCTGGATTCGGTGCATCCCTAGTATTTAGAACATAATGTGGTCCCTGTTTGTTCCTAGGTAACCCTCCCCCTCCAATGGCCCCAAAGAAGTTTGCATACATGCTGCAGGATCTGCCGAGAGTCTCTGAATGTTACCAGGTTCCTCTCCGACAGCCCAGTGACTTCTTCCAGACCATCATTAAGAAAGGTGAGTTCTTCCCAGCGATTTGCCTTCAGATCATCTTTCACAATTGCCCCATCCTAGTGCAGTGGCCCCATGAGGAGGCAGGTGTGCTTCTAGATTTCAAAACCTGGGGAACATGCTCCAGATCTTATGCAAAACGCCCTGAAATTTGGCCCAGCCCAGCTAAAGCCAATGATACTACTACAGGTATGGGACCTGTTATCCAGAATGCTTGGTACCTGGGGTTTTCCGGATAACGGATCTTTCCGTGATTTGGATCTCCATACCTTAAGTCTACTAGAAAATCATTTAAATATTAAATAAACCCAATAGGCTGGTTTTGCTTCCCATAAGGATTAATTATATCTTAGTTGGGATCAAGTACAAGCTACTGTTTTATTATTATTACTGAGAAACCAAATCATTTTGAAAAATTTGGATTATTTAATTATACTATAATTATATTATATGGAGTCTATGGGAGAGGGCCTTTCAGTAATTCGGATAATGGATTTCCAGATAACGGATCTCATGCCTGTACTACTGAATTGTATGAAAGCTAGCAGCCATGCTCCTTGGTTACATATCAGTGCCATAACTTTTATAGTGTTGGGTAAGTGTTATTCTGTTGGAATCTAATAAACTGTTTTTTTCAGGAAGCCTCCAAGCAATGAGGTTTGTCACAGCTGTGGAGATGTCCCACCCGGAATTCTTAGAGCCGGTGTCCCGGGAGCTGTGGATACGGATCTGGTCAGAGGTTAGAAATCAGTTACTTGTGTCCCCTGTCATTCCAACTTGTCATTGGTTTCTTTAAAGGGGAAGTAAAGTTTAGCTAAAGAAGTAGGGCAGAAATGTTGTAGAGGTATGGGATTCTTTATCTGGAAACCCATTATCCAAAAAACTCAAAAACGTATGGAAAGGCAGTCTCCTTTGAAGCCGAAACATTGAAATAAATAAAAAAAAATTTTTGTTTTTACACCCAAGACCTGTGAGTTCTTTTTTGCTTCTTATCTAATAGACTTGCACATTGGGTTTATTTAATGTTTACATGACTTTTTTTTAGACTTAAAGAACCAGAAACAATTTATTTGTACATAAGAAAAAAACACCATGACACATAAGCCTTTATTAAGAAATAACTTACCGATACTCCACTTACGCTCCTCTTCAGATAGGGCGACGATCCATCATTTCTCTGTTTCTCCTCCCTGTCTATCTCCTATAGAAGGCAGGGAGGAGAAATCGAGCACAGCATAATGTATAATCGCCTTTTTTTTTAAGAGGAGCGCAAGCGAAGTATCGGTAAGGTATTTCTTGCGAATTTAAAGTTTAATGTTTCGTTATGTACAAACAATTTTTTATGTTACTGGTCCTTTAAGGTATGATGATCCAAACTATAGAAAGATCTGTTATACGGAAAACCCCAGGTCCCAAGCATTCTGGATAACAGGTCCCATACCGTTACATAAAGTTTTGGACTTTTGCACCAGCCCAAGGCAACCACAGCCCTTTAGCAGTAAAGATCTGTGACTCCAAAGATGCCCCAGTAGCTCCCCATCTTCTTTTCTGCTGATTCACTGCACATGCTCTGTGCTGCTGTCACTTACTGAGCTTAGGGACCACTCACAATATACAGTACACATAGAATAGAAATGTCACAATATAAGGCTGATTAGTAATTAATACACATAATTACTACATGGCAGCACAGAAACCAGTGCAATTAGCATCAGAATTTAGTAATCAGCCCTGTAGCATCACTGTCTAGTACTGTGGTTGAGGGTGGTTTTAGCCAGTTGGGAGTTGAATGAGAGGGAAACCTTTGGTAGTAAGAGCAGAGAGTGAGGTAACAATGGAGTTCATGTTAATTGTTGGAAAACAGCAAGTGAGTTCAGTAGATTTCAAAATGGTATTTGCCTGTGCAGAAAGTTGTATATCACTTTTTGGTAGGGATGCACCGAATCCAGGATTCGGTTCGGGATTTGGCCAGGATTCAACCTTTTTTAGCAGGATTCGGATTTGGGCGAAACCGAATCCTAATTTGCATATGCAAATTAGGGTCAGGGAGGGAAATCACATGACTTTTTGTCACAAAACAAGGAAGTAAAAAACATTTTCCCATATGCAAATTAGGATTCAGCTTCGGTTCAGCATTCGGCCAAATCTTTCGCAAAAGATTTGGGGGCTCGGCCGAATCCAAAATAGTGGATTGGGTGCATCCCTACTTTTTGTGCAAGCCTTGTGCACTAATGCCATCCCTGAAGGGCCTGATACCAGCGCATACACTAATTCATCTTCATTGTGGACAAATTCAATTCAGTCGCTGCAATTTGCAATATTTTTAGTGGGAGGGGAGATTTTGGACTAAGAACTGAAATCATTGGCTGGGAGGGTTTTGTATTGCTTTAGACAAATAGTCAATGATATCATTTTTATTTGTGGGTGAGTGAATTGATTGGCTGCCGGGGCAGTTCTTGGGGGATTCAGTGCCAGGTGCAACTTTGCTTTATAACAAAAATATTTTATGGATGGGATTTTTGTATCTTTTCTGATTGCAGTTTTACTTTTCAGGACACAGACATTACTGAGACAGAGAGTATTCTTGAAGTAAGTAAACCCTGAGTAAACTAATCCTGCTATGTACAGACCAGTCATAATAGTGTGTGTCAGCCCTCATTGCTCTTTGTATTTCCCTGTCCCCCCTGTAATCTGTGTGTGCCCTTGTCTCACAAGCATCAGCATAAAGGGATGTTGCACCAACACCGGTGTTTTGTTTATCTCCTGTAGGCGGCCAAGAAAGCCGGGATGTTGGCAGATCAAGCAAAGAAGCTGATTGAGTCCACGGCTCTCCCAGAAGTTAAGAACAAGCTGAAGCAAAATACTGAAGAAGCATTAAAATATGGGGTGAGTCTTGTTAAAACTGATGCCCCCCAAAAGGACACTGGGTACAGTGGGCAAACGGCTTGGCACTGCATTCTGCTCATGGTCTTTCATTCTTCCATGGTTTATTTCCTTATAGGCTTTTGGGTTGCCCACGATTGTGGCCCATGTGGATGGAAAGCCTCACATGTACTTCGGATCTGATCGTTATGAGGTTCTAGTGCATCAACTGGGTCAGTAATTTAGTCCTCAGAAAGAGAAAGCACCCCTTTTAGTGTGACGTACCTCACTCAATACTGACCCTGAAAATTAGGGATGCATGCACCGAATCCACTATTTTGGATTTGGCCGAACCCCTAAATCCTTGGCGAAAGTTTCGGCCGAATACCGATCCGAATCCTAATTTGCTTATGCAAATTAGGGGTTGAAAAGGGAAAACATTTTTTACTTCCTTATTTTTTGACAAACGTCATGAGATTTTCCTCCTCCCCTAATTTGCATATGCAAATAAGGATTCAGTTCGGCTGGGGAGAAGGATTGGGCCGAATCCCGAACCAAATCCTGGATTCGGTGCATCCCTACTTAAAATCACTTGAGAAATAGTGAAATACTGACCCTTAAAAATCACTTGAGAAATACTGAACCCTTCAGCAGCAATTTATTCACTTTGCCCCTTGAGTATAAAGAGTCACATGTTTATTATATACAGTAGAACCCCAAGTTTTCCCTAATTTTATATTGTTGTTTTGTGGTCCTACCTATATATTATGCACAATACATTTCCCTGATTTTACATCATTTTTTTCTGGTCCCTTGCAAAACATAAAAACGGGGGTTCTACTGTATTTCCACAAAAATAAAAGAAAAAGGTGAGTTACACGATAATGGGGGTAGTGATAAAAGTTGCCTAATTGCTGCACCCTCTTTTACTTGCCACTCTTGAGGTGCCCAGCCACAGCCTTCAGCTAATTACAGAATTTACTAGGCAAGTAGCGGGCGCAGCAAATGTGCCTTGAGAATAAGACACAGGATAGTTGTGCAAGTTATCAGTTTAGTGCCCAGTGAGTGTGTCACTGCTCTTGCCCATTCTTTGTGGCCCAGGATTCTGGGTAATAGAGCAGAAATCTGAACCAAGTAAGTCGTCTTGTAATCAATGGGGATTCTGGGTAATGGAAGTAGAGTCCTGCAGCGGGTCGGGTACCTGTGGGTTACCTGCAAAAAAATGGTGCACCCTGAGGAATGAGGGGAGGATTTTCAGGTGCGGGTATACCCGTGGGTCTGCAGGTTGGGTTGCGGGTTTCAGCTAAATTTCTTATCTTATGTAATATTGTCTATATTTTACTCCTTTTAAAGTTTTACAAAACTTGTGTCTGCCCCGCCCACTTTTGATGACGCCACTTCTGGTTTACAGCACCAACACTTCCTGTATGCTGGTGGTCGGCAGGTTGCGGGTTGGGTTGGGTAGCAGATCAAAGTGGGTAAATATGCGGGTGGAGTCGGGGATCCGGGTCTTACAAATTGGTTCTGCGCAGGACTCTAAATGGAAGTTCCTTTGGCTCTTCTTTTGTGATGTTGCACGTAACCCGGTTATTTGATGTTCATTAACAGGGGAGAAGTGGATGGGACCCGTGCCTCAGAAGTCATAACTGTAGAACGCAGACGATATTAAAGTGCCTTTGTCATTGCCTTTCAAGTATCATGACATCTAATAAAGGTCTGGGCAGAGCTGGGACATTCCATTGTGTACATGGTTTTATGTCAGTTTTTTTGATTTTGACAAATTAAAATATCCCTGTTAGAGCCAGAGGTTTTATGGGGGACTCAACCCCCCATTTGTAAAAAAAGGGAGTAACCCACAGCACTCAATAAGTTGCGTGCTTTAAAGCGGATGACTAACAAATGACTTGTGCTGATTGGTTGCTATGGGTTACCGCTAGTGATGAGCGAATCTGACTGGGATCCTTGTGTCATAGCCACTTCAACTTTCTATAAACATGCCAGCCGGGGTCTGTTGCTTAACCTTGGGACCCTGAGCTACAACTCCAAGAATGTCCCATCCTATCGCTAAGGTAAAAAAGATGTTGAGAATCCAGCAGTATCTGGAGACAGAAGGTTCAAGAGTTCTGGGGTTTCCAGCATTACTCAAGGTCACCTGACCTTCCTGTTTCATATGAGGATAAACTGGCTTTAGTTCCTACATATGACCAGTAGATGGCACCAGAAAAAAACACATTGCGAATGTCTCCCAATCTCAGGCAGCAGGGTAAACGTTGCTCCCTATCCACAATGCCTGTTGGCCCGGGCCAAGGAGACAGAAGCGGATATGTTTAGGCGGAGGGTACTAGAGTGTTTCTATGTCGTCCATAGACCTCAGGGAAATAGAGCCCCCTAGCTGCCGAATGATGTTAGTGAGGCTAGATTGTATACATCATGGTCATTTTATTTGGAAAACTTGACAAAAGTATCTCATGCTCTGCACATGGTAATAATTAATCATTGCTTTAAGATCATTCAATTCATATCCATACCAATACATAAATTAATTAAGATTATCTGCAGTTTTTCCCATAAGTATACTTGAAGCAGTGAGAGTAATTCATAAGGTGCATAATTAATTATTTTTTTTATAAAAAACCCATGTTGTCCACATGGATTTTAATTAGAACTGCAGTATAATTTACCTAAGGGCTCTTACTGACGAGCGGTTGAAGCTGCGATTTTTCTGTGTTCAGCCGCAGGGGAATAGACGCATTTAGCTTTTTTCAATGGGGCTGTACTCACACAGGCGCGTGTCTGCGCCGAACACAGGAAAAATGCAGCATGTTGCGTCTCAACCTGCGTTCGGCGCCTACACGCGCCTGTGTGAGTACAGCCCCATTGAAAAAAGCTAAATGCGTCTATTCCTGCGCTCCCCTGCGGCTGAATGCAGAAAAACGGAACACAGGGGAGCGCAGCTACAACTGCTCGTCAGTAAGAGCCCTTAATATGGATATTTTTTAATAAAGACTATCAATTTCATAATTTCTTGACACTTAATTGATTGACAATTGATGAATGAATGCAAAATTCAATTGATTGAAATAAAATATAAAGTTCATTGGCATGTGGTCAGTTAATTGAAGTTAACGTGTAACAGCTTGGGATGGCTCCATTACTGTGTCCAAAAACTGGAAACTCTTAAAAAAATGGACGCGATGACCCAAGAAATAGGCTAAAAATATGCTCAGAAATACGATGGTCTCCACATGAGACGGTTATCTCATAATTTACCGCGTCTTGGATCTTCGTTCAAAAGCCGTGTGGTCGCCATTAGGAATTATGTTCCCCCATCCAACACACTATGGGGCAAATTCACTAAGCCGCGAAGCACCGAACGCTAGCGTTTGGCATTTTCGCTACTGCGCAAATTCACTAACGAACGCTGTCGTAGTTTCACTAGTGTTACTTCGCACCCTTACGCCAGGCGAATTTTCGCTAGCGACAAAACAACGCAAATTCACTAACTTGCGCAGTGTACTGAACGCTACCTTTTACGCTAGACTTCCTTCGCCACCTCAGACCTGGCGAAGCGCAATAGAGTAGATAGGGATTATTTCCAAAAAAGTCAAAATTTTTTCTAAGTCTCAAAAAACGCTGGCGTGTTTTCTACATGATGGGTGATAGGCTGAAAAAGATCGAAAAATTTTTTGGGGCTCCCCTCCTTCCCCCCTACATTTCCTGACTCATGGCAACTTACCTAGACAGTGGGCACATGTGTAGGGCAAAATAAAAATTTTATTTGCAGATTTGAAGGTTTTCTTGGCATTTGTAGTGCTGATACGTATTCCTCCATTGAAATTTGAATTTCGCGCCGTATGCAAATTAGCCTTCGCTAGCGTAACTTCGCTTTACATATCGAATCAACGCTAGCGCAACTTTGCAACCTTACGCTACCCTTGAGCGCAACTTCGGATTTTAGTGAATTTGCGGAGCGCTGGCGAAACTACACCTGTCGAAGTGCGGCGAAGCTTGGCGAAGTTGCGCCTGGCGCAACTTCGCATCTTAGTGAATTTGCCCCTATGTTTTAGCGATGCTGTCCACATGTAGCAATATTGGGTCAGACCCCTCACTGCATACACGCCAACGAGCGTTTCACTGGATACGGCTTCATCATGATGCCCTATGGGAGACGGCCTTTCCGCAATTTGGAGCTTTCTGGATTCCGGATCATGGATCCCATACCTGTACTATCAGTATTTATATTATGTGCTTGCACCTCACTCGGCATACCCAATAAGAATTAGGGGAGGAAATCATTATTAGTGTTATTACTAAAAACTTTCTGTTTACTCTAAAGCAATTAAACACGATTCACAGGTTTTTGTAGCAGCTATGAATAGAACTCACCAAAAGCTATTTATAGAATGTAGTGTCCACATGTGCTTAGGGATATGGAAGCTCTCGCTGGGATCTCTTACACGGGACATGCCAAACAAGTAGTTTGAAGATAATGTTTCTTTAAGGGGGCATATGCCTGGGAGGGCACTATAGCCTCCCCACCCTCATATAAAAGGCCTTGCTGAGACCATTATTAGCGCAGTAAGATCAGTGACAAGAAGACACCAAAAGAGATCGAGGATTGAGATCCCTCGAATTACCATCTGCATCCCACCCTCCCCCCTGAACCATCTATTTCAAGGACTGGGAGAAATAAAGGGGATTATAAAATATGAGTGAAGCAACAGCTGAAGAACCAAAGCCCAAAACACCAGGGGCAGAAGCAAGTGCTCCACCTGCTTCAAGTGAAATAGAACGGAAAGTACTGGGTGAGTAACTGGGTAGTCCGATGTTGGGGACAACAGTTGTTGACTTTATTGTATGACTTGTGGTCTTATTTGTTCTGCTTAATTGCTCCACCTGTTGGTCCAAGTTGATTATTCAATAAATAGGGGATTTTATGGCCTCACTAAGTCTAAGTTACAAATATATTATATAATATTCAGCATTGGCCGTGTTTGTATTGCAGAGCTTTATGCTGTTGCATATACCGTCTGAATGTGGTAGCACCAGATGAAAAGTAGGCAAATATAAGAAGTCACCATATCCCATGCTAGTTACTAATAATAGCATGGCAGATTTTCTAACAGTGCATAGGACACTGAAGGTAGCTGAAAAAGCTAGAAAAGTCCACACATGTACGTTTGCTTTTAAAGGACAACTGTCCTGTACTCATTGCGCCTATTTTGGTCTATATCCATGACTCAGTGGGGCTCATTTAACACTGGGCACATTTCCCCTGGGCGGTAACCCATGGGAGCTTGTTGAAAGATGCTAATCACTGATTGGCTGCTATGAGATACTGTCAAGGTGCCAATTTGTGCTAAGTCGACCCGAATTTAAATTGAATCAATAATTCAATTTCTCCATCTGGAAAGATATTTACAGAAGAAGGAGGTGATTGTGGCCAGCCCTTATCACTATGAATATGAACAATGTAGACAAGAGCCATTGGACACATCCAGTATCACCCCTTTAACTAGCACTTCTTTTGCCCTTTCCATCTCTTCTGTTTCACCTATCCCAAAAGACTTACGGAACATCAAATATGTTTTCACAAAACAGTAGCTTAAATCGGATTCACAAACTCCGGAACTGACCCCTGTAGACTGGCGGACCCATCCACAATTGCATTGAAATTGTGGAGAATGCCCGTTTTCTCTCCTAAAAACCCAATTTTAAATGAAATTTGCTGTAGATATTCTTGGAACTAGGGGGAGAACAGGGGGTGGGGGGGTTCTTAACAAATGTTTGACCTCAATTTGAATTGAAAAATTCTGAAAACCTTATAGCTGATCAGTTTCAGCAACCGTTTTTGACAGTTATTTCTAGCTCTGTGAATACCTGACAAATAGCAAATAAATATAAAACTTTAAAAAAAAAAAACCACTGTATTTGAGAGCATCATTTTAGTGTGGAACTCTTTTTTCTTTTTGACTCTCTTTAGCTACTAAAGTCCAGGGAACTGTGAAATGGTTCAACGTGAGAAACGGCTATGGGTTCATTAACAGGTAGGTTACTATATTATTAGTATAACAGGTACTGAATGTTATTTGTTCCAGGTTGATTGGTTGACGTGTGTGTTTTTATCAGAATTTCTTGAGGTTAGCCAAAGATTTATATAGACTGTATTAACCAAATTGGACATAAGTGTCCTAAAAGGGTGCATAATGGGTTTGTGGCTCCTTTTCCCATCCACAGATAGATACAAAGACTATGGAAGCAGCAAAACTTGTGTTTGGGATCTGCATCCCCAGACTTCCAGAATTGCCCCTTCCATATGGGTGCCCTGAAACAATCCATGCAGCACTGCATGGTGAGGATGGAAGTTCCTGGGCACACGGTCTCTGAGTTTGTGTTTCAGGGCATCAAGCACGACCCATGTAAATCCCCAATCCCAAAACACGTGCATAGATGTTTCTTCATGAATGATGCACCATGGGCAGTGCCGTTACCTACACACAGGTTATAGGCATTCAACAATGATTCACATGAAGAGCTTGATGAAGCCTATAGATCAGGGGTCCCCACCATTTTTTACCCATGAGCTGCATTCAAATGTTAAAAGAATTGGGCAGCAACACAAGCATGAAAATGTTCTTGGGTGGCACCAAATAAATGCCGCGATTAGCTTTTTGGTAGCCGTTTTGTGGACAGGCAGGAGGCAGAACACCTGGTTTTTATGCAACTAAAACTTGCCTCCAAACCTGGAATTGAAATAAGTATCTGCTTTGGGGCCATTGGGAGCAACATCCAAGGGGTTGGTGAACATAATGTTGCTCATGAGCCACTGGTTGGGGAACAGTGCTATAGATCAAGGGTGATAAGCTTAAAGGGGAACTACCGAGAAAATGAAAATTTAATACTAGTTTCGGCATCCTGAAATAAGAAACATTCTAAATACAACTAATTAAAAGTTCTGTACCGTTTTTGAAATAATCCAGTTTATCTTCACTATTTCAGCAACTATTTCTCCGCATTATGTCTTCATTCAGGAGTTGGGTGTCAGATGAATGATCCAGTATATCTTATAGGGGGGCTCCTTTTGACTAGAAGATGTATTAGTAATATTAATAAACCCTCGAATTCGACCCTTGAATTGAAAATCCCTCGAATGCGATTATCGAATTCGAAGGATTTACCGAAGTAAAAATTGTTCGATCAAACGATAAAATCCTTTGTATCGAATGATTCGAACGATTTTAAACGATCGATCGAAGGATTTTTCTTTGATCAAAATTTTTTTGGGGAAGGTCCCCATAGGCTAACATTGTATCTCAGTAGGTTTAAAGAGGCGAAGTATGAAGTCAAAGTAATTTTTAAAGAGACAGTACTTCGACTATCGAATGGTCGAACATATTTTACTTCGAATCGTTCAAATCATCGAATTTGACCCATTTGATGGTCGAAGTACGAAAAAAATACTTCGAAATTCAAATTTTTTATCATTCAAATTCTTCACTTGAGCTTAGGAAATGTGCCCCTATGTCTCTCTACATGCAGAATTTGTGCAAAAGGCAGTTATTTGTTAGATTGTGTTTGTACTGGATTGTGTTTGTACTGGAATCAGATTGTGTTTGTACTGGATTCCAGTACAAACACAGATTGTGTTTGTACTGGAATCAGTTATTTGGGTGAGCATCTGCTAGGAAAAGGAGCCATCCCTATAAGATACATTGGATCATTCATCTGACACCCAAATGCTAAATGAAGAGTAGACAGAATGAAGAGAAACAGATACTGAGAGAGCAATAGTGAAGATAAATTTGATTATTCCAGAAACAATGTAGAATTTTAAATTGATTCTATTTAGAAAGTTTCTTATTTCAGTATTAAGAAGCTTCTATTAAATTGTAATGTTTGCGATAGTTCCCCTTTAATGCGCATTTGGCTGGCTGACATTACAACAGTATAATGGAGAGGCTATAGAAAACATATTTTAAATAAGCGTTCAACAGGTATCAATGAACTGAAAATATAAGAGAGATATTGCCTCTGAGTGAATCTGTTCCTAGGCAAGCAAGATCCTCTGCGGGTCTCCATGCCTGAGCTGCATATTAACTGTCACTTCTGAGATCAGAAATTGATCCCAAAGTATTCCTATCATGCATATGAACTCACCCTTCAGCCTTGAGCTCTAGTTTCAGCAAAGCTGCCTGCTGTAAATCTTATGAACAGAAATCAGTTCACATCAAGCGAAGGCAGAGGATATACAAGGGTCTGCAGACAGCAAAAGCTTTTTCTGATAGAAAGGCACTGAAAACTACTTTAAGGGGCCGATTCATGAAGCTCGAGGGAAGGATTCGAATTAAAAAAACTTCGAATTTCGAAGTGTTTTTTGGGCTACTTCGACCATCGAATGGGCTACTTCGACCTTCGACTACTACTTCGACTTCGAATCGAACGATTCGAACTAAAAATCGTTCGACTATTCGACCATTCGATAGTCGAAGTACTGTCTCTTTAAGAAAAACTTCGACCCCCTACTTCGGCAGCTAAAAGCTACCGAAGTCAATGTTAGCCTATGGGGAAGGTCCCCATACGCTTGCCTAAGTTTTTTTGATCGAAGGATATTCCTTCGATCGTTGGATTAAAATCCTTCGAATCGTTCGATTCGAAGGGTTTAATCGTTCGATCGAAGGAATAATCCTTTGATCGTTCGATCGCAGGAATTGCGCTAAATCGTTCGACTTTGATATTTGAAGTCGAACGATTTTAGTTCCTAGTCGAATATCGAGTGTTAATTAACCCTCGATATTCGACCCTAAGTAAATCTGCCCCTAAAAGTCAGAATACCAATATTTGGAAGGGTTATAAGTCTCATGCAAAGGCTACATTTTTTTTAGTATGTAAGTAAGTATTAAGTATTGAAGTCTAAGTTTTTTTAAAGAGACAGTACTTTGATTATCGAATGGTCGACTATTCAAACTATTTTTACTTCAAATCAAATTCGAAGTAAATTCGAAGTCGTAGTATCCTATTGGATGGTCGAAGTATCCAAAAAATTACTTTGAATTTTGAATTTTTTTACTTTGAAAATTCCCTCGAATTTACTTCGACCCTTGATAAATCTGCCCCTGGGTGTACTTGGATATATTTGTTACAATTTAAGACAAGCAAAGAAACGATTGTAACTATTTAAGATAAGCAAAGAAACAATTGTAACAATTTAAGATACGCAAAGAAACAATTGTAACAATTTAAGATAAGCAAAGAAACAATTGTAACAATTTAAGATAAGCATGTCTCTTAGGGAAACTGTGACTTGCAGATTAAAGGGCAATTTCACCTTCATTAGCAAAACTGTGATAACACATAAAACATAACCCTAAAACCCCCAGAAATGTGTTCGAACTTTCCATAACCTGGCAAAATGGACATGGTAATTAGGGGCCTACACTTGATCAATTTTTATTTTAAATAACCTATAGCTGAGCCAGACATGGATCAATTCTCATAGAATCTTACTGACAATTACAGAACTGAGAATAGGTCCCCTGTGCAGATAACATTAAGTTCAACCCTTCTGTCAATATAAGAGTTTATGGAATAGCAAAAGGGAAACATCTCCTCTTCTTACCTCTCTCTCTTGGGGTCTGCAATGGAACAGTCCTGCACACTTAGGGGCAGATTTACTAAGCTCGAGGGAATAATTCGAATTGAAAAAAATTAGAATTTCGAAGTATTTTTTTGTGTACTTCGACCATCTAATTGGTCAAATTCGATCGGATCGAATGATTCGAACGCTTCGAAGTAAAAATCGTTCGGCTATTCGACCATTCGATAGTCGAAGTATTGTCTCTTTAAAAAAATACTTCGACTTCATACTTCGCGATTTTAAACCTACCGAGGTTCAATGTTAGCCTATGGGGACCTTCTCCAGCACTTTTCGAAGTTTTTTGTGGTCGAATAAAAATCCTTCGATCGATCAATTTGAACGATTTTACCATTCGATCGAACAATTTTTATTTAATCGTTCAATCAAAGTATATGCAGTAAATCCTTTGAATTCGACTTTCGAATTCAAAGGATTTTACTTCTAGGGTCGAATTTGAGGGTTTTTTAACCCTCGAAATTCTACCCTTGATAAATCTGCCCCTTAATGTTCCTCAGCACAGGATTATATTGCAGTGTAACACTGCCCTTTATTTAGTCTGTCAGTCTTTTGGGGGACGCATGTATTTATTAACAGAGGGGGACACTAGTTAATAATTCAAGATTAACTATCCAACAGGGCATCAGAATATTTATACAGGTATGGGATCTGTTATCTGGAAACCCATTATCCAGAAAGTTCCAAATTACTTAATGGTCGTCTCCAATAGGCTCCATTTTATCCAAATAATTCAAATTTTTTAAAATGATTTCCTTTTTCTCTGTAACAATAAAACAGTGCCTTGTAAATGAATTCAACTAAGATATAATTAATCCTTATTGAAAACAGAACCAGCCTATTGGGTTTATTTAAGGTTTACATGATTTTCTAGTAGACTTTCAGGGGCAGATTTATCAAGGGTCGAAGTGAATTCGAGGGAATTTTCGAAGTAAAAAAATTCGAAATTCTAAGTAATTTTTTTGGATACTTCGACCATCAAATAGGATACTACGACTTTTACTTCGACTTCGAAGTAAAATCATTTGAATATTCGACCATTCGATAATCGAAGTACTGTCTCTTTAAAAAAACTTCGACTTCAATACTTCGCCAAATTAAACCTGCCGAAGTGCTATGTTAGCCTATGGGGACCTTCTAGAGCATTTTTCTAAGTTTTTGAAGTTGAAGAAAAATTGTTCGTTCGATGGATGAAATACTTTGAAGGATTTAATCGTTCGATCGAGTGACTTTACTTCGACCGCAAATGGCCAAATTCGATGTAAAAAAACCTTGGACATTTGAAGTCGAAGTATTCCAAATCAATGGTCGAATTTCAAAGATTTTTCTACTTCGAAATTCGACCCTTGATAAATCTGCCCCTAGGTATGAAGATCCAATTTTTGGAAAGATCCTTTATCCAGAAAGCTTCCAGTACTGAGCATTCTGGATAATAGGTCTCATATCTAATCATAAAGGTATGGGTTCTCTTATCCGGAAACCTTATATCCAGAAACCTCCAAATTGCCAGAAGGTCATCGCCTATAGAGTGCATTTTAAACAAATCTGTATAAAGCCTTATTGTTGGCAAAACAATGCTATTGGGTTTATTTAATGTACTGTATAAGTGATTTCTAGCAGACATTAGGTTTTACTGAAACATCCCCAGGGCCGGATCTACATAGTGGGCACCCCAAGGCCCACTGCCGTTTGTCGCCCCTGTCCCCTCCCCTTTATTGTGCAAATTTTCATCATCAATGGGGATTGGTGCATGGGATATTTAAAATATGATTGTATCTCCAGCACATCCCCAGTGTTTTTGAACCAATGTTGGTGTGGTTGGGCAGCATGCCGCCCCCCTAAAATCCTTAGGCCCGGGCCTAGGTGGCCTTTCCACAAATCCGGGCCTGAACATCCCTTAAAATCACAGGTCCCAAGCATTCTGGATTCTGGATAATAGATCCTGTAATTGTCATTAAACTTATAAAAATTTCCTCAATAAGGTTCAAAACATAGGAAGCACTTGTTTAATTTTCCTCAGATCCGAACATGCAAACCAGCGTTTGGAATCCCAGCACTTTTTCGTAGTATTTACCGTATATACTTGAGTATAAGCCGAGTTTTTCAGCCCCCAAAATATGCGGAAAAACTCTACCTCGGCTTATACTCGGGTCAAGCACAAAAACGGTCGCCGGCGCCTAAGAATATTCGCCGGCGCCTTAGAATAGTAGCCGGCGCCTAAGAATATTCGCCGGCGCCTTAGAATAGTAGCCGGCGCCTAAGAATATTCGCCGGCGCCTTAGAATAATAGCCGGCGCCTAGGAATATTCACCGGCGCCTTAGAATAGTAGCCGGCGCCTAAGAATAGTCATCCAAAAACTAGTCAATAAGCTTTCCCAGTTTTTGGAGGTAAAATTAGGTACCTTGGCTTAGACTCGGGACGGCTTATACTCGAGTATATACGGTATATTCAGCCAAACTAAATTAGAACTATAAAAGTCATGTGACTGGACAATTAGGGTATGCTCATTAGGGTTTAGATTCAGGCATTTTAGGCTGAATCCAAAAATGATGGATTTGGTACATGCCTTTATTTATATTATTTTTCTACCTTGTTACTCACTACTTCATCACACCCCTTTGTCTTTATAGGAATGACACCAAAGAAGATGTCTTTGTCCACCAGGTAAGAATAAAAAAAAAATGGAATTTGTTTTTTTAGATTAAAGTGCTGCAGAGTAATACATGATTGTACTGAATGTGCAAGTGCTTAAATGGAGAGATGAATAAAATATAATTTACAAGAGCAAAAGTTTATCTGCTAGATATTCTAATTCCCCGTTTGCAGGCATCTTCGTTTTCCAAATGCATTAGTCATGATTAGCTGAAATAGTGTGACTAATCTCCGGGCCCATCTGTCAGCCAGTAACTTGAAACGGAAGCCACTATTGCCCCAGTTGTTGAGCAGTCAGAAATAAAGAAATGATGGGTCAGTAGAAGCAGCCAGTGGATCATCTCACAGGGACGGGAAAATACATGTACTAGAAAGAAATGTGCTGCAGAGTATTTGCTTCCAAACAGATGGAGTAGGAAGGATACTGTATAGGGGGTTCCATTCAAGCCGCATCTATTTTAGTAGAAACCCACTAAACTGTTGCCAGGCCCTGCACGCTGCATTTTTCATAATGCAAAGGATTCATTGGAGACTGTGATTGGTGAAAGGGGACTTGTGTTATGTTTTATTTTATAGTTGCCTGTATAGATTATGTTGCCATGTTTCCTCTCTAAAATTATAAATAAGTTGCAGCCTGCACAGCGGTATTTAACTGTTTATTACTGCCATTATTTAAAAAGGGGTTTTCACTGTATGTAATGAAAGAGCTGGTACAGCTAGACAGGTATGGGATCTTTAATGTGGAAACCAATGTTGGACTGGGGTTTTCAGGGACCATTACCCCAGGAACCACCACTCCAGCCACAGAGGTCTCCCACTTCATTTCATGCCCAACCTCATACAGTGTCGGACTGGCTCACCGGGATACCAGGAAAAGTCCCGGTGGGCCTAGGTGTCAATGGACCCTCATGCTGCTAGACATTTGGCCTATTTCATGGCCATTCCCTATTTCTACGAGAACAAAGATGCTAAATAGGTGGAATAGATTATAGTATGTAAAAAAAGAGACTAGGAGAATAGAGGTTGAGTGAGGAGAGGAAGAAAAATAGTATTAAGAGTGGGCCCCTGGTCTAAGATTAATTGGTGGGCCGGTGGGCCCCTGGTCAAAGGTTTTTGGGTGGGCCCCTGGTGTCCCAGTCCAACACTGACCTCATACCTCCATTTGCTGCCAGTGGCAGGCGCTGTGAACTTCCATGGCACAGGCAAACTGCCAAACTGCTCCCCACCTGTAGATTGTAGGCAGGCAATGAACATGGGTTGGTGGTCCCATGGGGTCTAGGGCCGAATTGTAATTTCTCCCAGTGTCCCACTGATGCAGGCCTACCTTGCTGGAAACGCTTCTATCCAGCAGTGATGTATGGTTTAAAAAAAAAACTCAACCCACACCCAACCCTAACCTGCGTCTTCCCACTCCATACGTCACTTCTACACATGCTTCTGGGAATCTTTGGGAGCAGAGGAGAATTGGATTTCCCCAGTCTGATCTACATTCACCCTGAACCCACCATGGTTGGCCAAATTTCAACCTGAACTTCTTGACTTGTGGCTTAACCTGTGGTTCCCAAGGGTTTCAGGTCACTACAAGAAAGCCTAGAAATAAAGCAGAGTTGACATTTCCCATAGTGTCCTTCATTTTCCTTTGTAATAATTAGATTGTGCTTCACTTACTGTTGATTATTAATCTAGGATAACTCTATGTCAACAAATGAACACTTTTCAAGTTTCCTTAAAATATGGTCCTCTGCTTTATGGAAGGACCCCCCTTTAAAGTAGCTAATTGATGTATAAAGTTCTACATTAGGCAGTGAATACTGTATTTACCATAGGAATGCCAGTTCTACCCAAAATCCTACTTTGCACAGCATGATACTTTATTTCTTGGCCCACAGACAGCGATAAAGAAAAATAATCCTCGCAAGTATCTGCGGAGTGTAGGGGATGGAGAGGTGGTGGAATTTGATGTTGTTGCTGGGGAAAAGGTAGGTTTGCCCCTTTTTTTCTATTCAAATATATTAAATTATATTTTGTGTCCTGTGTCCATGCTGTGACTGCACAGGGGTCCTCAAGACACAGGAGCCCTCAGCAACCGAAACAAATGTGATTTGTCTGTTTGATGATCCAATCATGTTCTTTATCAAAACATAAGAATACTGAATTCTTTACATACAGTATAAGTATGCGTCTAGCAGTAACTAGGCCAAGATGTACAGAATGTTACTGGTAATAACATGTTGAACATGGTACATAATACAACATTTGTGTAGATGTTAGTGTTTTAAATGTCACATATATATCTATAAAGAACTAAATTGCCTGGAGAACTAAAGAAGATTTCTATGAACAATTAGCTGATAAATCATTAGTAACATTATAAGTTATTTTCTTTTAATAATAAATATTCTGGTATCCAAACTAAAAATCTATCATTAAACACAAAAAGCAAAAAGTGTCCTCAGAGAAGCCCTCACCTGTTATTAATGAAATATACTGTTATCAGAAAGTAAACTTGCATTTATATATATATATTTTGTTGCCAGGGGGCTGAGGCGGCTAATGTGACTGGCCCAAAGGGAGCACCCGTTCAAGGCAGTCGCTATGCAGCAGATCGGCGCAGATACCGCCGCGGTTACTATGGACAGAGAAGAGGTCCCCCAAGGGAGGTCAGCAAAAATTTAAGGATGGCTGCACTGTTAGAATCGCTCACAGTTACACTAAATACAGATATATTATGTTCACCTGCTGAGTGGTTGTTACATGTGGCATTATCAAAAAGTCTGCAAGGTGCAAAAATTGGTATTATCCTTTATTTATGACATATTCGGCAGTGTTTTACAGAGATTATACATCATTCTTTGCCCCAGTGGAGCTTACAATCTAATGGCGCAAATTCACTAAGTGCCGAACGCTAGCGTCAATTCGCTAGCGTTTGGCATTTTCGGTACTTCGCAAATTCACTAACGAACGCTGGCGTAAATTCGCTAGTGTTACTTCGCACACTTACGCCAGGCGAATTTTCACTAGCGATGTAACTACGCAAATTCACTAACTTGCGCAGTGTACTGAACGCTACCTTTTACGCTAGACTTCCTTCGCCACCTCAGACCTGGCGAAGCGCAATAGAGTAGATAGGGGTAGTTTCCAAAAAAGTCAAATTTTTTTCTAAGTCCCAAAAAACGCTGGCGTGTTTTCTACATGATGGGTGATAGGCTGAAAAAGATCGAAAATTTTTTTGGGGCTCCCCTTCCTCCCCCCTACATTTCCTGACTCATGGCAACTTACCTAGACAGTGGGCACATGTGTAGGGCAAAATAACATTTATATTTGCTGATTTGAAGGTTTTCTAGGCATTTGTAGTGCAGATACGGGTTCCTCCATTGAAATTTGAATTTCACGTCGTATGCAAATTAACCATCGCTAGCGAAACTTCGCTTCGCTTGGCGAATTAACGCTAGCGCAACTTCGCAAACTAACGCTACCCCTGTGCGCAACTTCGGATTTTAGTGAATTTGCGGAGCGCTGGCGAAAATACGCCTGTCGAAGTGCGGCGAAGTTGCGCCTGGCGCAACTTCGCATCTTAGTGAATTTGCCCCAAAGTCTCTAACAGTAACGTAACTAGAGGGGGGCGGCCAGGCCCCCCGCCCCCCTCGGTACGCCCGGAACTACCTGGAATTGCCTGGAAATCGGTGCGTGCTAGCTGCCGGGCTCCCCCGGTAGTTACGCCACTGGTCTCTATCACATTCATACAAACTATGGTCAGGAATCAATTAACCTGCCTGTATGTTTTTGGTTGTCATAACTGAAATAATATTTAGGCCCTGATTCCATTCCGCATTAAGCTGCCATCATGGTCTTTCCACTGGAAAGTTTCAGTACAGGGGGCTTCGTCATCATCAGAAACCATTGAAACATTAGCAGAAAATGTAGTTATAGAATCTTGAGCTTCTTGGCTGATTATTAATGAATTCTGATGCAGAATGTGCTTGTTTCTAGGCTTACAGTATATGTAATGTGAATCTGAAGTGATTAGCCTAGTAATGGGAATTTTATACTGTATATACCAGTGATCCCCAACCAGTAGCTCGTGAGTATCATGTTGCTCCCCAACCCCTTGAATGTTGCTCTCAGTGGCCTCAAAGCAGGTGCTTGTTTTTGAATTCCTGGCTTGGAGGCAAGTTTTGGTTGTATAAAAACCTGGTGTCCTACTAAACAGAAGCTCCTGTAGGCTGCTAGTCCACATAGGGGCTACCAATAGTCAATCACAACCCAGAAACATTTTTCATGCATGTGTTGCTCCCCAACTCTTTTTACATCTGAATGTTGCTCACGGGTCGAAAAGGTTGGGGACCCCTGGTATATACTGTGAGTCAGTTCCTAAGCTCAGATAAGTGACAGCAGCCTAGAGCATGTGCTATGAATCAGCAGAATTTGGGGCTAATTTGGTGGCACAGAGGTGGATTCTTATGTGAATTACTCATAATGTAAAAAGAGAGTTCACGCTCTCTGATAAAGTGAATCCCCGGTGCTCAGTGAAAGAAACATGTAACATCGGAAGGACAAAGCAAGTCACTAAACCAGGGCTCACCCTGTTAGCACTACCTCTGTGTGCCAGTGACTTGCTTTGTCCATTACTCAAAAGGCCCAAAACGTGTTCATCAAATGTAAATAAATATGATAAATCACCCGTACTGACATGTGATTTAAAATGTGTCTAAATCAGTTGCTATAAATAATAATGTAGGCATGTCAACATCTGGTTTTTCATTTGATTCTTCGAGGAATGTAAATGGCAAGGGATTAATCCAGAGCAGCTGCCGTAGAGTAAAGTCTAAATTTGGCATCTGAATTTTTATACTATGTGTGAGCGAAACAGATGCTCGGGATTATCAGGCTGACGGGTGGAGTCTCTGGGAAATGTGTTCATCAAGTGACTAGATTGTGTTACAAGCATAAGGAAAGTTGGTCATTAGCTATTTGAATATGTAGGAAATGTACTATATGGCCCAGCTCATTGATCATCATCATGTCCATTATAATGTGTGCCCTTGTGTATCTCACAGCCAGGAGGTGCAGATGGATAGGGTTTTGCTTTTGTCAGCTGGTGCAACTGGGAAAGCCCTGAACTCCATTAGCAAGCAGATTGCATTCAACATATGAAGACAGGCAAAAGTTATAATGACAGACGTAATTTTTCTCCAAGTCTTTTTTTCCCTTTTGTTACTGGGCTTGTTTACACAACCTTCAGTGATGTTACTGTCCATAACATTAAAAGTGTTTTAATATGTTTGATCTTCTGGATTTACCTGCCTGTCCTTCACTTTTGCCTTCTACCCGTGCTTAAGCTTGTATTGACTTCATCTACATCACAAACTCTATTAAGGACATGCTCTAGTTAGAAGGTTCTACCCAGGAGAAAGTTCTAGTCAGGAGTATGGTTTAGTCAATAAAAGGCTCTAGTCAGTGCTATGCTGTAGTATTAAGAGTTTGCTCTATTCAGACGTATGCGTAGAGCAGTGATCCCCATCCAGTAGCTTGTGAGTAACATGTTGCTCTCCAACACCGTTGATGTTGCTCCCTGTGGCCTCAAAGCAGGTGCTTATTTTTTGAATTGCAGGCTTGGAGGCAAGTTTTAGTTGTATAAAAACCAGGTGCACTGCCAAACAGAGCCTCAATGTAGGTTGACAATCCACATAGGAGCTACTAAATGACCATTCACAGCACTTATTTGGCACCCCAAGAACATTTTTCATGCATGTGTTGCTCCCCAACTCCTGTTACTTCTGAATGTTGCTCACGAGTTCAAAAGGTTGTGGATCCCTGGCTTAGAGGATGGCTCAAGTTGGAGTATGCACTAGTTGAGACCAAATTCTATTAAGTGCATGCTCTAATTAGAAGGTTCTAGCCAGGAGAAAGTTATAGTCAGGAGTATAGTATAGTCAATAGAAGGCTCTAGTCAGTGCTATGCTCTAGTATTAAGAATTTGCTCTATTCAAAAGTATGCTAGTTAGTAGTAGTTAGAGTATGGTTCTAGTTAGAAGAAGGTTCTTGTCTGGAATATGCTTTAGTCATTTGAAAGTTTTAGACAGGACTATGCTCTACTATTACGCGTATGCTGTATTCAGGAGTATGTTATAGTCAGTGGAGGGTTCTACGGGCATGCTCTAGTAGAAGGTTCCAGCCAGGAGAAAGTTACAGTCAGGACTCAGTATGGTATAGTCAATAGAAGGCTCTAGTCAGTGCTATGCTCTAGTATTAAGAGTTTGCTCTATTCAAAATTATGCTATAGTTAGAGGATGGTTCTAGTTAGGAGTATGCACTAGTTGGGAGCAAACTCTATTAAGGGCATGCTGTAGTTAGAAGAAGGTTCTTGTGTGGAATATGCTTTAGGCAGTAGAATGTTTTAGTCAGGACTATGCTCTACTATTATGCGTATGCTCTTTTCAGGAGTATGTTATAGTAAGTGGAGGGTGTTAGGAGTCTGCTTTAGTTAGGAGAAGGTGCTAGGCAGGCATATGCTCTAGTTAGGAGTATGCTGTAATTAGGAAAATGCTCTGGTCAGGAGCAAGCTATAGTGTGAATTATACACAAGTGAGGAGAAGGTTATAGTCAGGAGTATGATCAAGTCCATAACTGTCACCCATCAGTGTTAGCCAGGAGAACGTTCTAGTCAGAAGTATGGTATAGTCAGTAGAAGGCTCTTGTCAGTGCTATGCTCTATTATTTAAAGTTTTCTCTTTTCAGAAGTATGCTATAGTTAGAAGAAGTTCTGGTTAGGAATATACTGTACACTAGTTGGGACCAAACTCTATTAAGGGCATGCTCTAGTTAGCAGAAGGTTATTGTCGGGAAAATGCTTTAGGTATTAGAAAGTTCTAGTCAGGACTATGCTCTAGTATTAGGCATATGCTCTTTTCAGGAGTATGTTATAGTAAGTGGAGGGTGTTAGGAGTATGCTTTAGTTAGGAGAAGGTGCTAGTCAGGTGTATGCTCTAGTTAGGAGTATGCTGTAATTAGGAAAATGCTCTGGTCAGGAGCAACCTATAGTGTAAATTATACTCCAACATTTAGAAGAGCATGGCCAGAAATTAAATGCATAGGAAAGAGATTTGCCAATATTGGCAAATGAACCGGACTGACTTTGTAATTATTGTAGCATTTATCATATACAGTACACTAATGATATAGTATTTGGCTTAATTTTACTTCTTCAAAACAGGGTGGAGATGGTGAGATAAAAGATGGGGTTCCAGAAATGATTCAGACCCAGCAAATCAATCAAATCAATCGTCAGCCAGCTGGCTACCGTCCAAGATATCGCAGGTATTTGCCTTTTTTATCTGTAGAACAGTGATTGTTTGAACACAGTTTTTTATTTGAGCCTGAAGGTGTTTTGTCCCAGTGTTTGGATAGTCCTTTTGTGCCCATGGCATGGTAATGAACATTATATTATATTATACAGTCTCATGTATCATATTGTATTCCCAAAGACCCATGACTCAACCAAGATCTGTTCCACCAACTGGAGAGAATGAAAACAAGGAGAATCAGACTGAGATGGCAGCCCCTGACCAGCAACAACAAATTCGCCGTGGATTCCGAAGACCGTACAACTACCGGCGCAGACCTAACCAAGGAAATGCTCCACCACAGGGGAGCAAAGAGTCAACCAAGGTAGATACATGTTGCATACTCTGTGTTAAGCGATTAATTTAATATAAAGTTGACCAAACCCAGGTCTATCCAGTACACTCTAACCGATCAGCCAAGGGTCCTCATTGCCTATTGAAAAGAACACAAACAGACAATCAGAGCAGCAGTACGTAAGGAGGAGCTGTGGTCCCTCTTCACTTCCTTTTTGGCTGAAGAACTGGCCAACACATTTTAAAATTTACCCCATTCCAGAACATGTCGATATCCATAGTTAATGATAATCCCTGTGGTTCGGCAGGCCACCATACATGTACCAATAATCTTGGCCCAACTTGGCCCCTTAGTATCTCCTGCGAAATGAATATATGGGCAACAATCAGCCAGTTAGGCAGGTTATCTCATTGCATTGGTTCATTGATGCAGTCCTCTCCCAACAGGGAGAGCTGGCCCCATTAATAATCAGATTGTTGGCACAGGGGCCGCATGATCAGATAATTGCATTTTGACCCACTGCATTGGTGGCCAAGTGTGTAAAAATCCAATCTTTTTTGCCAACCTTGTCAAAAAGGAGCAACTGTAGGTGTTAATCCATTACTATTGTACATATTTAAAATTATAACTGATTCATTAAGTATATTAAAATGCCTAAATTGCAACCAAGAATGTCTTATTAAAGTCACATGGCCACCAGGTTCTAACTTCTGTTGCCTCATAATATAGTAGGACTAGAATGTGCTGTACTGTACTGTGAGCAGACAAAAAAAAAACAGTCCCTAATGGAAGGAATAATAATATGCCACAGTGTGCAATGTATGCGTCTGGTTATGGGGCAATAATAAAATGTCAATCTCATGGTGACCTTCTTGAAGTTATTCTTTAGACATCCAGGGGCATCACAATGTTTCCAGGCAAATTATAAATAATAAAAAAATAATAAAATTATGTTCTATAGATGAGTGACACCCCAGCTGAGAAGCCTGTGCCAGCAAGTGAGAAAAGCAATGCTGCGTAATTCGAGAGGCCCGGCCGTCCATCATGTAAGTGAGACAGTTGGTTATGTTACAGACTATAGTTGCGTAGTCGATTTTGTGCATCTGCCTAGGGCATTTCTACACTAGTCATATTGTTGGATTCTTGACATGAGGAATAACCAAAGAAAAGAGTAATTAATTACAGTAGGTGAGGGTAAGACTGGCCACACCAGGAATGCTTGATGTAGTTGGCCAGCTGGAATATACTGCAATATAGATAGACAGACAGCCCCTGTAGGGAAGTATACTGTATAGTATATATTGTCTGTTGCTGTGTAATTACTTCAAGGTGTTTTCAAGCTCACTACTTGTCCTTTCTGCCCTTATGTGTTTATCAGGTGCACAGATTGGGACTGGCAGCTGTATTTGCTTATCTCTTAAGGCTTATGGCTTGTTCTGATGCAACGTAGAAAATATAACAGGCACTGCATGGAAAATATAACAGGCACTGCATGGATATGTGTTTGATCTGCTCTAAATTTCATGCCGGCTGACCCATGTCCATGTACTGTGGATATCAGTCAGTTTGTCATTCAGGCAGGTTTGATGCAGACACACAATTTCTGCAATTGTATGGTGTATAGGGAAGATGAGAAAGTAAAGAGGTTCCTATCTGTTTCAATAGGGGTAGCAGAAAGTGAAGAGAAGTTGCATGTCCTCTTTACTTCCTCATCCACCAATGAAACAATTGGTTTGAATATAAAACTGTTATCATGTGACTAGAAGTTAATTATCCCTGTGACCCTAGCAGAACCGGATTTCGGACTTGAACACCCCTAGGCTCGCAAGTTCCTAGCTAGGGTTGCCACCTGGTTGGTATTTTACTGGTAATGATGGTTCATCCCAATGTTTTTAATAGAGGGAAAAAAACTAAATATATAGGAAGGCCGGTATTTTTTCCCAGAAAAGGTGGCAACCCTAGTCCTAGCGCCTGACTCCCAAGTGTACGCTGGAGCACTGGGATTTATGTGTACATGAGTATGCGTCCCCAGCACTCCTTAGATTGCGGTTGGGCGGTATGCTGCCCCTCAGGCTGGATTTGTGGTAACGCCAAAATATTAGGGTGGCAAAATATTAGCGGCAGCATGCTTTTAGGCAGCCTCTTTCTGAGGAGCATCTTGGGCGCTAGGACCACGTGACCTAGGGGCACCCGTGCAGTAAATCCGTCCCTGCCGTCCCTAAAATCTTGCCACCCTTGGCCCAGGCCTTTATGGTCTCGGCACAAATCCAGGCCTGATCTCTAGCAGTTTTGAAAACAAAATAAAAGATGCCTAGTAGATATCAGCTAACAATGTTTTTGGTTCCTTATAAATAAAAAAAACATTCAAAATAAATAATGACACCCGATTGATAAGCTGGTATTGTATGGGTCCATCTACAACATATTTAAAGTTACTTTAAGGGGCCAATTCATTAACTTCGAGTGAAGGAATATAAGAAAAAAAACTTCAATTTCGAAGTGGTTTTTTTTGGCTACTTCGACCATCGAATGGGCTACTTCGACCTTCGACTACGACTTCGAAATCGAAGGATTCGAACTAAAAATCGTTCGACTATTCGACCATTCGATAGTCGAAGTACTGTCTCTTTAAGAAAAAACTTTGACCACCAAGTTCGCCACCTAAAAGGTTCCCATAGGCTTGCCTAACTTTTTTTGGTCCAAGGATAATCCTTCGATCGTTGGATTAAAATCCTTCGAATCGTTCAATGCAAAAGATTTAGGAACGATTATTCCTTCGATCGTTTGATCGAAGTATTTGCGCAAAATCCTTCGACTTTCGATATTCGATATAAAGTAAACGTCCTTGAATATTTGTCATATTTGAGGTCATTGGTATTATCTCTTAGGCCACATTAACACCTGGATACTAGAATAAATGAAATTAAGGAACTGCAGAAAAAGCAACGAGAGCACTTTGATTTAATTACTTCCTTTCAGGTTATATGTAGGGAATTTGAATAACTTTGGGCAATATCTAGAAGCAGAACGATGGCAGGGCTTATACAATCCTCATGTTGGTATTTTCACTTTTTTGCAGGGGCAAAATGAGCACTGAGGAAAGACAGACAGACAAGAGGCCTCACACTACTTTCATTCGTCAGTGAGCTACAATTGCCAAATAATCAGGAGGGAGACAACTTGCCTTTTCGCTGTTAGGATAGCATGCTGCTGATATGCTTACAATTAATGGGATTCAGACACCTAATATTAACTTACTAGTGAAGGGGATACAAACTTTAAATGTTAACGTTTATCTGTTAAAAACTTACTTTGATCCTTTGATGCCAAAGAACCCGTACGAGTAACAATCAGAGTGGTGGACTAGAGTATATATACCAATATATCATAAATTATATATACTGGTTTTTATGAACGGATGCTGACTTTCTCATCTCGGTAGATTCACCATGCATCGAAGCCTCAAACTTTGTTCTAAACTATAAATTATGTTACTCGATTTACATTAAGAACAGTAATGCATCCTTTTCCCAGTCTCCACCTGCATGCTTCAACCAAAAACCAAGCCCTCCTAGCTGTTGCAATACATATGACATCATTATATGACATCATTGGTTTACAGCAGCATGCTTGCTTTTTTACATGGCAAAAAGAATCCATGGATGGCTTAAAAAAAAAATCATTTGCTATAAAAGAGCATAAATTGTGGCAAACAAAAATGATTGTGTTCTGTTTTGTTCATTGCAGTGTGTCTTTCCTATACTTGTACAAGGGGTCATTTACAATTAAAGGGATACTGTCATGGGAAAGAAAAAATTTTTTCAAAATGAATCAGTTAATAGTGCTGCTCCAGCAGAATTCTGCACTGAAATCCATTTCTCAAAAGAGCAAACAGATTTTTTTATATTCCATTTTGAAATCTGACATGGGGCTGGACTTATTGTCAATTTCCTAGCTGCCCCAAGTCATGTGACTTGTGCTCTGATAAACTTCAATCATTCTTTACTGCTGTAGTGCAAATTTGCAGCCAAACAAAAGAACAATGGGAAGGTAACCAGATAACAGCTCCCTAACACAAGATAACAGTTGCCTGGTAGATCTAAGAACAACACAGTAAAAATCCATGTCCCATTGAGACACATTCAGTTACATTGAGAAGGAATAACAGCAGCCTGCCAGAAAGCATTTCTCTCCTAAAGTGCAGGCACAAGTCACATGACCAAGGGCAGCTGGGAAATTGACAAAATGTCTAGCCCCATGTCAGATTTCAAAATTGAATATAAAAAAATCTGTTTGTTCTTTTGAGAAATGGATTTCAGTGCAGAATTCTGCTGGAGCAGCACTATTAACTGATGTGTTTTCTGATGACAGGATCCCTTTAAGGTTACCAAAAAAATAACTGCCTACATGTTTGTGGTTTTCCCTATTACAGGTATGGGACCTGTTATCCAGAATGTCTGGGATCTGGGGTTTTCTGGATAACTGGATCTTTTTGTAATTTGGATCTTCATACCTTAAGTCTACTAAGAAATAGTGAAATCATTAAATAAACCTAATAGGCTGGTTTTGCTTCCAACAAGGATTAATTATATCTGGTGCTGAGCGAATTTTTTCGGCATGCATGGATTCGCAGCAAATGTCTGAATTTCGCGAAACTGCGACAAAAATCTGCGGATTTGCTTTTTGGTTTATTATTATTGGTAATTTAATTGCCCACAAATGTGTCTATTATAAAAACTGAAATCTAAACCTAAAGTACTGCTACTATAAATATGAGGCTACTGCTAGCCATCAATTAGGAACAATACGTATAAAAGCATGTTGGCCTGTGGCCTGGTGACTTGATATGGCCATGGGACTCCTCAGTGTCTTCTAATATCCTTTTATTTTACAGTTATACCATTACATCAAAAACACTGCTTCTTGTGTATTATATATCTATATATACAGGTATGGGATCTGTTATCTGGAAATCCATTATCCATTATGAAATGGCTATTATAATCAAATAATCCAAATCTGCAAAATTGATTTCCCTTTTCTCTGTAATAATAAAACTTTATCTTCTAGTTGATCCCAACTAAGATGTAATTAGTCCTTACTGGAAGCAAAATTAGCCTATTAGGTTTATTTAATGTTTACATGATTTTCTAGTAGACTTAAGGTATGAAAATCCAAATTTACATGATCCGGAAAGCCCCAGGTCCCGAGAATATACAGTACATATGCAGAATTTAGGATGAATGGAAAAGAGAATACAGAAGGCAGATACATAGTGGGTACCTACCTTATATAAGCAAATGCCATTGGGTGGTAAGTACTGTGTCCGAGGCTTGGACAACCTGGATTCCTACATCTGTCAGTATCCCACCAACCATGAATAGCTGTCTTCTGTATTCATTGTTCTTTGGACTAACCAGTGAACAGAGACAGTGACACTACTAATATAGGATTGTGCATGCATCTGGATATATACACATAAACATATTGATGGAAGAATCAGCCAATTAGTAGGAGCTTCTGCAATCAGCTTAGGACACTCTATATCCTTTTCAAGTTCAGCATTCAAGGCAGCTTCCCCTTTTTGGCACCCCATAAAGACACCTCTCCGGCAGATGTTATACTTGACAAACTTCATTTAATATTGTTGGTGTGTGTGTGTGTGTAAGGGGCCCTCCGGTGGAATTAAAGGGCAAGTACACCGATTTTTCCAACTTGAAGAAAAATAACTTTTATTCACACGGATCACAATGTACTCACACAGTGCACTTCAGGACATCACCAGGGACACATTCAGGGTTTACAAGAAGCCTCGAAGTTTGCCAGGATCCACGAACCCAACTAAGGTCTTTTGCACCACCTAGTCGGTCAGGCAGTCCGTCACACGACCTGCGACCCTCCACCTCGCCCCTGCCACCTCCCTCCTTCAGCCAGGCTGACACCGCTTCAGTGCCTCACTGACCTTTCTGGGTAGGACTTTTTCTTGACCTTCTCCTTGAGTTGCAGCTAGACCCGGCCTAAGCACTTGGTCCCTCACTGTGGCTGAACCACGGCTTCTAAGCCTCTAATGCTCCTTGTTGGGGTAACAACTACCCGTTCTCGCTTAGCTATCACTAACTAGCTGAAGTACCTAGTACTTTTACTTTTATTTCCTTAGCACTGTCTACTTGTATACTCCACGACATTCAACTCTCAACAACACCCTGGGTGTGTCTTCCCTTTAAATACTTTCCCTCTAGCATTAACTACCCATCACCTGAACATGTGCTTCCCCAACTTTTGTGCATATGCCTATCACTCTTTAGCACATGAACCATTCCCAACTGTAACACAACACTAGTCGGTGGGATGGAGAATCCAACAGAAATTTTAAGCCTGACCAATTAACATCTGGCTGATTACTCAGAGGCCGTCATAGGGTCCCATAGACTGGCCAATAAGCTGCTGACTTTGTTGCCAGTTTTCCTTGGCCTGTGTATGGCCATCTTTACACTAAGCACATTCGCTCCCTGTTTTTACTCCCTCTTCATCTCCAGTGGCCACATTCATACATTACATACAGATTTTCAAACACAATTAAATCACATACACATTTAACATTTCACATTCATACAACTTACATAACTCACATACAATTTTACATACAACATTCGAACACCCTCTTACATGTGCGATACAAAGCCACACAATTCTATTAAAACTGTCCAACCCCTTAGTCGCTCAGTTTAACTCAGAGAGCTGCTGTTGTGCCTTGATCACATTACCACTGGCTTACTGCCAGCGTGGAAAAAGCAGTGACTTTAAACAAGACGTTAGCAGGCAAGGACAGCAAGAAATGGTTTGTCCTCAGTAGGACAACTGAGAATGCAGTTAACCCAAACTGGGTGCTCCTATTAGCAGAAAATTGGACCGGCCCGGGGTTATTCCAGCAAGCACCACGGAACGCTTCTCTTCCAGCTTCTTCTTTCTTCAAATTTCCTGGGGCAGACGCGTGTGTAGTACAACGCAATAGCTGACTTTTTAGTTAAAGTTCGGCTTTTCGCTCTACTGCGCATGTGCAGCCGCGCGAAGAAAGAGGAAGACGGAAGTGGATCGCTCTGTGGTGCCAATTTTGACAGCTCAACCCACAGTTCGGGGTTTCTTAGTAAACTGTCAAAAGTTTCTTTCATCTCTTGCACTGACGCCAGAAAAAGGTACGTTTCTTAAACTTAATTAAAATAACAGGCTTTTTGGCAGAGAGCCCAGAACACTAAGGAGCTGCACTTAGATACAACATTTATATCAATTTAAGATAAGCAAAGACGAATTGCAACTAATACGATTAACAAGTCTGATGGGAGCCTGAGACTTGCAGCGGAAACTTCAGAGAGAGATTTTGACGAAATCCTGGAATGTGCGTGGACACTACAGTATTAGTATGAAGTTGTACTGCCATCTGCTGAATACTGTTACTAACTACCTTGCTCTTATATTTTCTTTTAGAGAATCTTGTAGAAGTGCTGAAATGACCATATGTATCAATCTTGTATGTTATTAATGCTTTTAAAAAATATATAAATGGTAATTAATAGTTAAAAAACCATATACTATATATATATATATATATATATATATATATATATATATATATATATATATATATATATATATATATATATATACAGTATATATATATATATGGTTTCTTAATTCTTATTATTGGAAGCAAGAAGACCAGCCTGTTGGGTTTATTTAATGTTTACATGATTTTCTAGTAGACTTGAGGTATGAAGATCCAAATTATGGAAAGATCCGTTATCCAAAACCCCCCAGGTTTATATTATGCCATATGTTCTAATAAAGGCTTTTTAACTTAATATCCTGCATTTGTAGTGCTGTGTCGCACATTGGAGGAGTTTAACCTTTTACAGATCAGAGATATTTGCCTTATATTCATTTATTTAAGTTAATTGTGTTACACCAGTCTCCCACACCCTGTCATATGCGCCCAAATTCATTTAAAAAAAGGGCCCAAAATGCACCTGTAATTACCTCAGAGTCAGGCAGAGTCGGGCACAGCTAGTGGCTATATGGGCCAGGACAAAGATGAACTGTAATAAAAACACCTATTAGGTTGGTCAAATATGGCAGGTATGACATTCTGGACTAATCAACAAAACAATAAAAATTCCGAATCAGTGGAGTGTCCCTCAGTGGCTGGCTAAATAGGGAGTGGCGGCCCATTAAACAGACACGAGTGCCTTTGGCCATCAGTTTGGGTTGTCAAATATCTGGCTAGTTGTGTGCGTGTGACCAATGTTTTACCTCCAAATGGGTTACCTCAGACTTATTCAGGCCAGTGAAGCCTCCCTGCATTAGTCCCCAGTGCTAGCAGATGCTGAAAGTGGTGCCTTACTTCAGGAATCTCCTATCCATGAGCCTAGCCACTTTAGCCCCTATACTGGCAGCATTGTACTTGTCATGGCCGGATTTACATAGTGGGTGCCCCTAGGCCTGCTGTCGTTCTTTGCCCCTTCCCCTCCCCTTTTATCACGCACATATGAAAATTTTAATTAGGTCTGGAGCACTGGGGATTGGCACACAGGGATTTTTTTTAAAATAATATTGTATTTCCTGCATATCCCCAGTATTTCTAAACCAATGGGGATGTGGTTGGGTGGCACTGCCGCCCCCTAAAATCCTGCCACCCTAGGCCTGGGCCTTGGTGGTCTTTCCACAAATCCAGGCCTGGTACTAGTGGAAGTATTTAGGAGAAGAGAAATGTCCACAAAAACACTATTTTTTTGTGTTAATTGTATATGTTCAGTATTTTAATGCTTTAAAACTGACCCACTAAATTTAACTAAGTGAAATATATTGAGAAATGATTGGGCACTTTTATGTATTTCTGATACAAAACTAGGGATGCGCCGAATCCAGGATTCGGTTCAGAATTCGGCCAGGATTTCGGCCTTTTTCAGCAGGATTTGGATTCGGCCAAATACTTCTGCCCGGCCGAACCAAATCCGAATCCTAATTAGCATATGCCAATTAGGGGCAGGAGGGAAAATGCATGACTTTTTGTCACAAAACAAGGAAGTAAAAGATTTTTCCCCTTCCCACCCCTAGTTTGCATATGCTAATTAGGATTTGGTTCGGTATTCGGCCGAATCTTTCGCAAAGTATTCGGGAGTTCGGACAAATCTTTCTCAAAGGATTCGAGTATTTTAGTGGATTCGGTGCATCCCTATACAAAACATAATCCCAGTTCACATGGGATCTAGCTGCCCTTTCCATAGTTAAACTGATCTGTACCAGAAACATCCAGCACGAATAATTCCACCGGCACACAGGTCTTTAGTTGCAAGCAGGGATAACCCTTGCTTGCATCTAAAGACCTGTGTGCCGGTGGAATTATTCGTGCTGGATGTTTGTGGGTTTCCGAAGCCCTCTCGGCCGGGCACCGGGCAATACACGTTTTGGAGAGCCAGGGTGTGCAAGCTGGAAACTATATTTGTGTCTGTACCAGAAACAGAGCAACTCCATGTATACTTCTAGGGACATATAGATGGCACAAATCAGAGTTTCTGTTGGCTGAGATATTCTGTAAGATAATTACACCGCAATTAGAAGGATTTAGCACAAAATATAACTAGTGACGAGTGAAGGGCCACTGGTGGAATTAGCAGGGACTGTTTTCTATAAACTGTTTGAGGTTTTTGCCAATTAATTGCAAGTAGAAGTCTGAAAAAAGAAGACTTGTAGTAGGAGAGAAGTAAGTCCCCTCTGGAAAAACAAATATTTCAAGCCGTGTAGTTTGTGTAATTATGAACCCTGATCGGACGGAATAAGAACTTCTCAATAAGCAGAGTAAACAGAGTTCCCTTACCAGAGAATGGGTAAAAAAGTGACACTAGTTTGCTCTGAAGTCAAATGAACGGAGTCGTTTGGCTATCGTTATTGGCCAGGCCCAGAGTATTAATAAACATAATGTTATTTTCTCACGTGAGTATGTGTAACCTGCGTGTTAGGTACACGGATAGACTGTTGTATGTGCTTACATCTGCCAAAGTAACTAAAGCATGTGCTCCCTGAAGAGGAAGCGAGTCTTAAAGGACAAGGAAAGGCAGAACAATAAAATCCCATTTTTACATTCTTTAATGAAAAATAAACCTTTCTCCAATATACTTTAATTAAAACATGTGTACAGTTTTTATAAGAAACCTGACTGTATGCAGTGAAATTCTCCCTTTATTTACTTCTGTGGATAGGAATTGTCAGACAGTCCCTAACTGCTGAGCAGGGAAACAATCATACTTATGAACAGCAGGGGGAGCTCCTGCCTTACTTCCCAGCCATGCAGAACTCAAGCAGCTTTGTTTATGACGATCCCTAAGCAGCCCAGACCACACTGAGCATGTGCAGGGTCAGGGTCAGGCCAAGATGTTTAACAAAGTTACAAGATGACAGCCCCCGATGGCCAACTTTGAAAGCATAAATCATTTGTTTGATTAGGCTTTGTGGTGCAGTAAATTCATGTTTATGTTTAGTATGCAAAATACAGCATTTCTAGCCTTATTCTATTTTAGACTTTCCTTGTCCTTTAAAATCTGCCCATTGTTTTTCATAACAAGATAGCACAGTGCCATGGCCTCTTGTTTTGTATTCTTTTGTTCACGTTTTGTATTATTAAATTACATTAGCAAAGAAGAACTACACGATTGCCTCTTATTAGATAAATTATTTGCTTCCTTGATTTGGTGACTGGAAGGGAGATGAAGAGGGAGTAAAAACAGGGAGCTAATGTGCTTAGTGTAAAGATGGCCATACACAGGCCAAGGAAAACTGGCAACAAAGTCAGCAGCTTATTGGCCAGTCTATGGGACCCTATGAGGGCCTCTGAGTAATCAGTCAGATGTTAATTGGTCAGGCTTAAAATTTCTGTTGGATTCTCCATCCCACCGACTGCATTCCTGGTCTTGTGATGCGATTGTTGGGCTCTAGGGCCCGCAATCGAATCAGCCCAGCTCCAAGCTGGCAACCCAACATACAAATGGGTTGGTTGGCTCAGCAGGTTGATTTGTGCATTCTGTCCTTGCTTAATTGTTCTGAAGGATTAACAGAAAACCATCTAGTTTGGTCAAACTGATTGCTCAAAATGAAGAATCCCTTTGTTTCATGTCAGCCATGTGTATGTGCAGGAGGTATTGGCCAATGAGGAAAAATAAAACACCTCTTCCATTGGCAAACGAACTAGATGTGTGACTAAAGTCTGACTGTCGTGCATTTTCAGGTACCTCTTAAAAATGTAGTCGTTTTTGGGTGATCGCTGCTCTCACATGCCACAAATGCCTCGATTCCCATGAACTAAGTTAAAGAGATTTTCATCACATGTTTAACACACCTTAAAAACATTGTGTGCCACTGGCCAAGGAAGTAATTGTAGGAAAAATATTTTAAAAAAAAGAAATGTGGCTAAACACTTCACATAGCAAGAGAAAATGCAGATATTCCCTGGGTGTACTATACTGTACTTAGCACACTTCTCACTTATAATAATGGCACAATTATTTATTTTTCCACTTTGCTGTAAATGTCTTATTGGAAAGGACCAAGAACTGATGCAAATAACATCCTATTATCGTTTCTGGAACCATGGGGGTCTTTGAAACAACCGAGACATTTTCCCTTTCAAACATGGGCACATGTATATTCGGGGGATATTGATGCTGTTTGTTATCACCATAAAGGGAAAGAGTTTTTTGGTAGTTCTTCATGTTCCACTGCTGGGATTTCCCAGATATACGAAGGAGCCGATTCATGAAGCTCGAGTGAAGGATTCGAATTAAAAAAACTTCGAATTTCGAAGTGTTTTTTGGGCTACTTCGACCATCGAATGGGCTACTTCGACCTTCGACTACTACTTCGACTTCGAATCGAACAATTCGAACTAAAAATCGTTCGACTATTCGACCATTCGATAGTCGAAGTACTGTCTCTTTAAGAAAAACTTCGACCCCCTACTTCGGCAGCTAAAAGCTACCGAAGTCAATGTTAGCCTATGGGGAAGGTCCCCATAGGCTTGCCTGAGATTTTTTGACCAAAGGATATTCCTTCGATCGTTGGATTAAAATCCTTCGAATCGTTCGATTAGAAGGATTTAATAGTTCGATCGAAGGAATAATCCTTCGATGGTTCGATCGCAGGATTTGCGCTAAATCGTTCGACTTCGATATTCGAAGTCAAACGATTTTAGTTCCTAGTCGAATATCGAGGGTTAATTAACCCTCGATATTCGACCCATAGTGAATCGGCCCCCAAGTCATTTTATAATGGCACCTTATTCCCTTTATTATAAACATGTATCATGCATGAGTTTTACTGAGCTATTTATATGTTGAATGTTACAGTACACCCGGCCAGTGTATGAGCCAATGATAAAAGTCAATTCTCAAGCAAACAATTGTGAAGTCATTGTAACAGTTATGTGCAGGGCCAGGGACTATGGGGTATATTTATCAAAGTTCCACCACTAGAGTGAAATTCTGCCACTTCCCATTCATTTCTATGGGGTTTTTAAAGGCGTATTTATCAAAGGGTGAAATTTCACTTTCACCCATTGATAAATACGCCTTTCAAAATCCCATAGAAATGAATGGAGAGCTGCGGAATTTCACTCTAGTGGCGGAACTTCACTTCTTGATAAATTTACCCCCATATATTTTGTGACTGCCAAGCAGGTCCGGACTGAGAATTAAAATAGGCCTTGGCATTTCAGTTACACAGAGGCCCAATCAGCCCACATAGAAGCCCAAACAGCTCCCACCAGACCACTAAATAGTGACTGTCTAAGGGACCTTATAGCAGCCCCTCTGGCATTTGCCAGAAGCCACAGATTGCCAGTCTGGACCTGCTCCCAAGTGTAAATGAATTGTTAACTACATGCACATACTACATGAGAATGGCATACAGGCATGGGATCTGCTATGCGTAATCCAAAAACCGGAAAGCTCCAATTTACAGGAAGGTCATCTACCATAAACTCCATTTTAATCAAATTATTCACATTTCTCTGTAATAATAGAACTGTACACTGTACTTTATCCCAACTTTCAATCCTTATTGGAGGTAAAGCAATGCAATAGGGTTTTTTCATATTTAAATCACTTTTTAGTCGATTAAAGGCATAGAGATTATGGGAAAAATTGGACAATCCCTTTGAATAGCTGTCAGTTTCCTCATAGTTTCTTTGTCTGATGGGCTGCAATTTGTTTCCCCCCCCCCCCAGAAAGGACTTGTTTCACTGCCTGAACTGTTGTCCCCTAGAGGGCTAGAACACTTAGTTGCCTTGCAGCTGCACCTGTTTGCCACAATAAAGTGCCTGCCCTGCACACAGAGCAGGGGTGGGGACTGACACACATCAGAGCCAGAAAGACCCGTCGGACAGGTGTGAAGTCAGTGGAAATCTGATCACAGACGTGTATCCTGGGACCTTCCTGTCTAACTGAAAAGCTGTTCAGGAGCAACAGAGAACATGTCACCGCTAACAGAGTGATACCTTTTATTTGGGCAAATTGTGAAGAAAATCGTGGGAAAAGAGGATAATGAGAACCTGTGAAAGGCTGCCACTGCATGGAGGTAAGGAGGAGTGATAGATGCATACAGAGCAGGGACAAGGGAATCTCAGAGTGTTAGAGTAAGCAGAGATGCCACACACACACACAGAGTAAAAGGTGAGCTGAAAATCCTGTGATTAGGGTCATAAATGTGGGATTCTGGTAAAGGTAAAGCTATATAAACAGTAAGGAGAGTTAAACATCTGAGACAGAACATAAAAGGCAGAAGTACAAAAGAAATAAAATCCAGTTTCCCTGTGTCACTCTTCTCTGCCAGCATATGGCGTTTCATTGGGGTACAATCACTAAGTATGGGGTGCTCAAAAGGTAGAATGGGATCTACCAGTAGACCTTTTGCTGGGGATCAGTAGATCTCAGGACACTGTCAACAAACAGCTTGACTAAATCACCCTCCTGTTTCACGCTTTTCATTCAGATATTTATTATGTTAAGGTTAGATAAGAAATCGTTTTTTGTTAAATATAGCAATATACATCTACCCATAAATAAGGGGTTTAAGTAATATTTTCCATGGCGCAGAGTGCTAACAATGTTTTTATGGGTGTAGATCATAATGGGACAACATTACTAAAAGTAGACCTCGCATTAGTATGGGAACTCCTGCACTAAGTAATGATCAAAAGGTGCAACATTTGACCCCCATAAAAACACCAAAGCAACACCCATGTACCAATTCTGGCACATCTAGGCTAACCCTATGCCCTATGCCATGGAATTACGCACGACTGAAGAGTGTATATGTACACGCAAACACGTCTTGTGCACATGGATCCCCCTTCCTTCAAGGAACAAATTGCACTGATTTTCTTTAGGAATGAGCTACTGTAAGCATTTAGTTATTGTATATTTTTATACTGGTATGGGACCTGTTATCCAGAATGCTCGGGACCTGGGGTTTTACGGATTCAGGAATCTTTCTGTATCTTTGTACCTTAAGTCTACTAGAAAATCATGTAAACATTTAATAAACCCAATAGGCTGGTTTTGCTTCCAATAAGGATTAATTATATCTTGGTTTGGTCCAAGTACAAGGTACCGGTTTATTATTACAAAGAAACAGAAAATTTATATTTTTTGGATAAAAAAAGTCTATAGGATATGGCCTTTCTGTAATTCGGTGCTTTCTGGATACTGTTTTTTTGGATAACAGATCCCATACCTGTAGTCGACTGAAACTTTTGTGCTCAATTAGCATTACAATGTCAGTGACGCCCGCCCCAGTTGTTTAATAATAATAATAATAATAATAATAATGAAATAGGGGAGACACTGCTATGGAACCTATAACTCCAAGCGACTTTTTGCTGCTTAATGATGGTCATGAGTCTGCTGGTACCAGTTATAAACTCTGAAGTCCCACAAAGACCTTTTAAACTGCTGCGAATACGGTACGTGCAGTAGCTGGTTTTGCCATAGAGTTTATTTTAGAATGTGCCTGGAGAGGAATTTACAGCAGGAATGTTGCTGTTTCCTGTTATACAACTTCTTTAATAGGCCAGGGTTTATTTAATGTCTTTATTAATCATTTAGCAGTGAGTACTGAAAACAAGAATAATAACTGAATATACACATGTTACAGATGTCTCACGGATCACTAAATCACATTCATTCACTAACACTGGCGGTAAGCTGGACCAGCGATAGCACACAGACAGTCACTAAGAGGCCGATTCACTATGGGTCGAATATCGAGGATTAATTAACCCTCGATATTCGACTGTGAACTAAAATCGTTCGACTTCGAACATCGAAGTCGAGCGATTTTGCGCAAATCTTGCGATCGATCGATCGAAGGATTCGAAGGATTTTAATCCAACGATCGAAGGAAAATCCTTCGATCAAAAAATCACAGGCAAGCCTATGGGGACCTTCCCCATAGGCTAACATTGACTTCGGTAGCTTTTAGCTGCCGAAGTAGGGGGTCGAAGTTTTTTTTAAAGGGACAGTACTTCGACTATCGAATGGTCGAATAGTCGAACGATTTTTAGTTTGAATCCTTCCATTCGAAGTCGAAGGTCGTAGTCGAAGGTCGAAGTAGCCCATGCGATGGTTGAAGTAGCCCAAAAAAACTTCGAAATTCGAAGTTTTTTTTATTCTAACCCTTCACCCGAATTTAGTGAATCGGCCCCCTAAGTATTCTTGATGGCCATAGACGGAAAGATAAAGTTGTATGAATTGAAGGTTCGTACGATTTGCGGACTGTGTATGGATCGTCCCGAGATTTTTCGTACTATGGCGATGGTTTGTTTAGTCAATCAGACAGGTTAGAAGATTTCTGTCGGCTAATGATAATATCTCTGCAGGTATTGCCTGTCTGACCATATCAATTGTGACTGTCACTACTATCTGTCAGACATAACTTTCCTTCCCATAGGCCAGAACATCGTCTGATTTGTACTTTTACTACTTTATTTCATCTGAATGGTTAGTGGCAGGTCGGAATATTGAGACATCTGATCGTCAGATACAAGGCTACAATCTGCTTGTCTATGGTCAGCATACGTGTACAAGAAGTAAGATGACAAAAGCAAATGTCTGATTGGCTGATACACTGGTGCAACCCATGTTGTAAAGCTGCCTCTTAAGGTGGGCATACACTGATATCGGCAAGAGACTTGGATATCAGTCATTTTATTGATCGGTCAAGGTGGTACATTTTTATTGGGGCCTTCGAAGGCCCCCAAACATCAGCATACCTCCCAACTGTCCCTTTTTCAGAGGGACAGTCCCTCTTTTGACAGCTCAACCCGCAGTCCCTCATTTGTACTGGAAAGTCCCTATTTTCTCTGCACTGAACAGCCAGAAAAAGAAACAAAGTTTCTAACTTAATTGGCTTTAAGCAGAGACCACAGAACATCTAACAGGTACAAACAAGATACTTTGTAACAATTTTGAGACACAAACAGTTTAGATAAGGAGAATTATTTTCAAACTTTCATAACCTGCCAAATTTTGTAAAATGAACATGGTAATTAGGGGGTGTGGCCACAGAAAGGGGCATGGTCAAAAATCGCTGCACTACGTGTGAAAAAATTATTTGTCCCTCTTTTTACTTCCAAAATGTTGGGAGGTATGCATCAGCTAAAGTTAGTGATGAATAGTCAGATACAGGTAGGATTTTTTGTTTCTTCTTCTATATCTGACCATTTAGCTCTAAATGTCAGTAGAGAAAACAAATGCAGGAAAGTTTGTTATTGTAACGTGTATGGCCACCTTTAAGGTATTGCCACATCAGGAAAATCCTCATCCCCTGAGCTCCTAACAGCTTTCTGATGTGCAGATTTCAATGGCAAAATGCATACTTGTGCATTTCATCTTCTAAATCCTCACCTGGGCCAACGCTGTGGATCTGGGTGCAGGTACATTAGAAAGCTGATAGGAGCATAGTAGTGATGACCCGACTGCACCCGACTTCCCTATTCCATTTATTTACCCGCTCTGACCCGACCCACCAATGATGTCACAAAAGGGGCGGGGTAGGTGAAAGTGTATAAAACAGGAAGCCAGAAGTCGAAAGCTGTCAGTCTAAGGTCAAGACCTGCAAGAGGAGCAGCGAGGTCGGCCTGAACCCGGGTCCCTCGGGTATCAGGCCGGTCCACATATCACTAGAGTGTAGGGCATGATTCTTGGTCACTTCGACCCTTGATAAATGTACCCCTACATGTGTTGAGCAGGAGCTCTTTTTCAAGTGTCAAGTTTTTCCGTCTTCCACATTTTGTTGCTCTGCAACCACTACTGACACCAATGGCCAAAGTCTGATAACCCATACTATAGAAGCAATTATATTACTTTGGCTATAACCCTACACTAGTCTCTTGACAGAGTGCAAGACAAGAATTAAAACCGTCACAGGAATTTTGTGCAGAGAAAGGGCAACTAATGCATCTGTCTGTCTGCGACTGTCAAGATCAAAAGTTGATAGAGTCTCACTATGCAAATAAATTGGAAGAGGCAGAATCAGAGCTTGGGATAATAAAGCATTAAACATTGTTCTTGAAATTGAGAAGTTAAATGAAGAATTTTACTGTTGCTCCTAGGCAAACACATATCTGGTTGCGCTTTTTTAACCTTTGTATAAAAGTGTTTCTGCCTTTGGGAAATAGAAGCAATTTGATGTCTATGAAATTTTAGACATTTTAGAAATTTTAGAGAATATTTCTTTATGATTTCTCATTTCCCCCAGTGTTGTGCAATATTGTTGCAGGTGACTAGGAGTGTTTGTGTGACGGTATGTTAGCTAATGGCCCTAGGGGTTAGGGTGTGTCTGTGCCTTATCAGATGAGGGACTGAGACTCAATGGCTTAGCTGTTAATCAGGCAGGCGACACTGACAAGGTGCAATTAATATAACAAAGGCCTAGAGCAGGGGTCCCCAACCTTTTTTGGACCGTGGGCCGGTGCCAAATTTTTTTTTCGATGGAGTTGGCAGGGGGTCGGGGGAGAGGTTGGCGCTGGTCGGCAAGTGTCGGCGGGGATGGGGTCGGGGGAGGGGGTCGCCAGGGATCAGCGCCAGCATCCAATTTTGGCGTGCCAGCGTCCAATTCGGGGCGCACCGGCGTCCAATACACAAGAGCATGTGTGAGTGCTTTTCCAATAGAAAACAGGAATGCTGACAACCAGCTTGTTCCTAATATCAAGAGCCAAATATGCACAGACAACCAACATGCAAAGATTACAGCTGTATATAAAGTGCTACGCAATATGTTGGCGCTATATAAATACATGTTAATAATAATAATAAGTGTTTGGGCTTCTTTATTTCTATTAGGGCAGAGACCCCAACAATTTTCTGTAAAAACACTTGCACATTATGGGGCCGATTCACGAAATTCGAGTGAAGGGTTCGAATAAAAAAAAATTCAAATTTCGAAGTTTTTTTGGGCTACTTCGACCATCGAATGGGCTACTTCGACCTTCGACTACGACCTTCGACTTCGAATCGAACGATTCGAACTAAAAATCGTTCGACTATTCGACCATTCGATAGTCGAAGTACTGTCTCTTTAGGAAAACTTCGACCCCCTACTTCGGCAGCTAAAAGCTACCGAAGTCAATGTTAGCCTATGGGGAAGGTCCCCATAGGCTTGCCTGGGATTTTTTGATCGAAGGATTTTCCTTCGATCGTTTGATTAAAATCCTTCGAATCGTTCGATTCGAAGGATTTAATCGTTCGATCGAAGGAATAATCCTTCGATCGTTCGATCGCAGGATTTGCGCAAAATCGTTCGACTTCGATATTCGAAGTCGAACGATTTTAGTTCCTAGTCGAATATCGAGGGTTAATTAACCCTCGATATTCGACCCATAGTGAATCGGCCCCTAAGTGTTTGGGCTTCTTTATTTCTATTAGGGCAGAGACCCCAACAATTTTCTGTAAAAACACTTGCACATTATGTGTAACAATAGCTTATTGGATGCGAACACACTCTACGAATTTCGGCAACGCGAGAATGGCTTCCGGACACAAAGGGGCACATTTACTAAAGGAAGAATTGAGGTTTTTTTTGTCAAAAATTCGCCAAAATGACAATTCGCTGCAGCACCGCCTATTTACTAAAAGGCAACTAGTAAGTAAGATAATAGTAAGACTATTCGCTAGCAAAAAGCTCAGTGCAAGAGAAGTTACGCTTCGTTCGCCAGGTGAATTGTCGTCCAGGTGAACGATCATTAATCTGTGTAAACTTTTCTATACATTACCCTTTTCGCCAAAGTCTATTTCTTCAGGTTCTGGCAAATTGATAAGATGAAGCTACTGTACATCCTCAACATTATTATGTCAGTGACATTATTTCCTGTACTCCAAAAAAGTCATAAAAACAGACAAAACGCTGGTATTTTTTAATAAATGAATGTGGGATTACGTTTACAAGTTGTAACTGTTAAATATAGGTTATTTACAGTTATCATTTAAAGCTCATACCACATTTGTTTTAGGGTGGGCTCATGTCTAGAACAATAGAGGATCTCTTTTGTCTTGATTTTGCTTCCTTGGATATTTTTAATAATTAAATAATGGCCACTTCCAGCAATTTCACCAACATCACTAATAAATACATACATATAACTTTTATGTAGCCGCCGTACTTAAATTGACATAAGCGTAAGTATGTTAACAAAGTTTTGCTAGGAAGAAAGTAGCGCTAGACAAAATACACTAAGAAACGTTCTCGCTGGCGAATTTTCAGTGGACAGCGTTCATTTGCCGAGACAAAGGTTCACATTTTGATGAATACGAGTAGTTGTCATGAAATAACGTCTGAAGTAGTTGCGAGAAGTATGACAAAGATTTATGAAGCAAAAATACGGACTTTAGTAAATCTGCCCCAAAGAGAGAAGGAGATTCTGCTAATAGTCAGGGGCTGAAATCGGCCTTCAGAATTGGCCCTGCCTGACCCTAGCCTTAGCCAGAGTTAACTTGGATCTCACCCAAATATACAAATGCGAATCATGGTGAATATGGGGCACCTACATCATTCTTTCTGCAAATCCACCATCCAATCACTTGTTGGGATTTGTAACACTGCCAGTTTTAAAACTGTCATTTTGATGATGTCAATGTTTTGGGTGGGAATTTTTTTGGGTCCCTATCCCAGTAGTAACCCCCTGGCTATTGACCCATACAGCTGATGGAAGGTGCGAAGAACACATTTTTTGGTTTTTATTGTTACTTGTCTCTGGAATAGGGATTTTAATATATGTAAGAAACGACTCTAATAGCTGTACAGGTATGGAGACACAAGAGAGAAATATACTTGTTGAGTATAGCAACATGGATTCTTTTCTGGAGGCGACGCTGCAAGTGGTAGAATATATAGAACAAAAATGTTTTCTATCCATACACATGGCTGGTATTTGATTGCCCAATAAACAATATATTGAAGGACTGTGGAGGTGGGAACTTTCTTAAGGGCAGACACACACACAAAGATTTGGGGAGATTAGTCTCCCAGCGACTAGCGAGGAAACTTTGGGGGACTTCGGAAAACGAATCTCTCCAAGTCCAATCCCGCCGGCGATTTACATTCTAGCCGGCGGGAGGCAGTTCGGGGAGATTAGTCGCCCCGAAGAAGAGGCGATTTCCCTAAATCTCCCCTAATCTGAACGTGTGTCTCTGGCCTGAGACCCATTTGATTGATAAGACATTTGACTTCTACGATATCTGTAGTTTGGATATGATTAGCAACTACCTTGGCTGAACTTTAAAATCCAGTGTCTGCTATGGGGTAGTTGTTCCCAAACTTTGGGAATAGCCCACCCATCTGGGGCTTGGCTCCTTGGCAGAGATAGGGCCTACAGGCTTTTTAGGATGAGCTTTTGGCCTATTTGCTGTCCTAGATACATCTGAAAGCCCACCTTGAAGAGCAATTATGGTGAGACATGGGATGATTTGGTGTCCTAGATATTTTTGATACATAATTGGTTTCCTATATCTGTAAAGGTTCAACAACCACTACTATAGAGTATTCCATTAAGATGGGAATTTTAGGAGTGTAACAGGGATTCCTGCCCAGGATTCTCTTTGCTTTGCCTAGAAATGAGAAAAGGGCCCATAGCTCAAAATGCTTTTCATGTGAATATACCTGGTTCTACATATGCTCACTGTACCCTACATTCTCCCTGAATTTTGCCCACAAATGTTTTTCAGCTCCTGCTTCATTTACTTTGAGTTTATGTGATGGTACTGGGCCTGGCAGCATTCAGCTATTACATCTAGAAAGTGTTTGAATAATTGTAATCCTTGCTCTTTTAAAAACCTCAAGCAAATGCCATATGCTTCATATTTTATTGATTTTATCCTTGTCCGATCAGTTTTTCTGTCTGTTTGTTGAGCGAGTATTGACCACAACTACAGTATGTTTGAATTTTTTAAATATTCTGCCAGCTCTTCCTCCCTAATGTAAACAGATACAACTCTCACCATGTAAAAAACATCCATATCCTTATTAAAGGGAACAGATAATCTAATTCTAGACGCGATTTGCTCTACTTGTTTTATTTAAGGAGAAAGTTAAGTACTTTGCACGAGGGCATAACGTAGCTCACTTTGTTCACAAATAGTGATGGGTGAATCTGACCAGTTTCGCTTCAGCGAAAACTCTCAAAATGGTGAAAAATTCGGCAAATGCATTGAAGTCTATGGGTGACAATTTTTTCATCCATTGGAGTCTATGGGCGCTTGTTTTTGCAGCAAAACCTGGCCAAAACTTTGCTCGTCGCTACTGTATTCACAAACTAGTGTCTGTGCACAACTGTATTTATATGGACAAGTAGGAGCAGGATTTAGTTTAGGGTAGTAGGCTAATAAGGGTTGTTTTCCCTGAACCCATCAGTAACATAACAAAAGTTACAATGTTTGCACCTGACCTAGTTAGGGATGCACCGAATCCACTATTTTGGATTCGGCCGAACCCCCGAATCTTTCGTGAAAGATTCGGCCGAATACCGAACCGAATCCGAACCCTAATTTGCATATGCAAATTAGGGGTTGAAAGGGGAAAATATTTTTTACTTCCTTGTTTTGTGACAAAAAGTCACGCAATTTCCCTCCCATCCCTAATTTGCATATGCAAATTAGGATTCGGATTAGGTTCGGCCGGGCAGAAGGATTCGGCCGAATCCGAATCCTGCTGAAAAAGGCCGAATCCTGGCCGAATCCCGAACCGAATCCTGGATTCGGTGCATCCCTAGACCTAGTATCCCATAGCAACCTAGACATCTGTTATTTCTGTATTTTCTGTATTATTAATAATTTCTATATTTGTCCTTTTACGTGAGGTGCTACTACATTGCATTGCAAGGGGTTTATTCTCTAACTCCAGCTCTGAAAAGAGCCATAAAAATTATTTGGGCAGGAGTAATTCCTACAGAGAACCTGGAGAGAGGCCCTGGGCAAGGCAAGCAATCCTGAGCCACGTGAGTGATCTTTATTTCCTGGGCTTTGTATAGAAGCATAATTACACTGGAATGCATATAAATAATAATTATAGTTATATATATAATGTTTTATTTCATAGCTAGTTATGACAGCAAGGACAAAATATTCCAGCACAGGAATTCCATCACCATTTTATTACTTTTATGTGAATGGTATAAGCAGGGCAGCCATGGAGGCGTGCAGGTAGTATATTAATGGGGCCATAGGCGATGCTTGCCGGTGACCTGTTACAATAAACCACCCTTTCTTTTAACTGAAGTGCAGCCTGCTTTATGTTTTGAGTGGGGTATATCAGTGGGGCAGGGCCGCCATTAGAAATCACGGGGGCCCCAAGCCCTGCCCAGATCCCGCCCACTCCACACCACAGTTAAAAGACCACACAGACACCAGCGCTAAAAAATATAACCCCCCAACACACATAAGTTATAAAAAGCTATTGATGGTCAGGGCCCCTTTATAAGTTAAAAAAACTGTGGTGCCAGGCCCCCCCATAAAAGTTAATAAAAATAATTAGTGACCAGGGCCCCCCTATAAGTTTTTGACGTTTTGGGGCTGATTTTCGGCAGTTAGGGACTTCGGAAGGTCGGCACGGCTGTCAAACTTTCGAAAAGTGCAGCACAGCCGGGCCCGCCTTCAGGCCCGGGTCCAGTACAGTTGTACCCCCTGTGCCCCCCTGATGGTGGCCCTGAGTGGTTGTATATATCTAGGGCTCACTGTGTCAAATTACACTGGAACAGAAACCCAGAGCAGGTTTCTGATGGAGGACTTGGAAATAACTAAATAACCTGCATTGGACACCAGTGCTACCCGTCTGTGGGTTCTGATTTAGAAACCATTGCAGCAACTGTGCATGCTTTGTGATTGCAGGCAGGCAGTCAAGATAAACCCATGGGTGTGTGAGTGTGGGTGTGAGTGCATGTTAAATAACCCAGAAAAACAAAAAGATTCTCCAAACTTGCCCATTACCATCTTTGAAATTTCACCCACAACATTCGGACAGTTGAGCACAGGTTCAGAATGCAGCGCAAGAACTGTTTTTCTGGATGAGTATACATTTGGTAATTCTGCACATGCCTGAAAGCTATTCACAAAGGTACCTATACATGTGTACCCAATGTATGTCAGGGTGCTGGTGCGTACAAGTGAGAAGTAGAGGGTGCCTAGAAGTAAAGGAGACCTGGAAATAACATTTTGCTTACAGAAGGGTTTCAGGGTTCCCATAGCATGCTACCTAACATGCATCTGCTTTGCCGCTAGGGAATGACATGTTTTATGCCACTATTGACGCTATGAGAAACATGCTGTTTATCTAACTTGTGTTCCTAATGTTAAATAAAGGTGGCCATACACGGGCAGATAAAGCTGCCGATATCGGTCATTTAGACCAAATTTGACAGCTTATCTGCCCGTGTATGGGGGCTTCCGACGGGTCGGTCGGGTAAAAACCAAACCTTCCCGATCGATATCATGGCCAGATATCGATCGGGAAGGTTTGGTTTTTACCCGACCGACCCGTCGGAGCCCCTTGGCGTAATGCAATTCGATCGTTCGACCATACGGCCGAACGTTCAAACTACCCCCGATATAGCCATGCCGTTTGCGTCTATGGCCAGCTTAACACACAAGTTTTGGTGCACGCTACTTAAGGGATGGCTGTTACTACAATGGAATTTGTGAAAAATGGTAACATTGTGTGGAAAATAGGTGTCTGTGTTTGCTTTTTGCACAATGTGGTTGCCTACATCCATGAGCCTTAGTATTATTGATTGCAGGCACTGTTCAAATTAATTCCTTAATCACAGCTGCACTATATCTTGGATTTCAGTCTCTCACTTAAGGGGCAGTGAAAACAATTGCTGCTGGAATTTCTGAAGATACATGTGTCTGAATCGTTGACATCCCCATCATTTTTCTTTCTGGTTTAGTATAAAGGCCATGCTTTGCTGTGACCATATCTGATTTGCTAACACACAATAATGGGCTTTGCTCTTTGTATTGCTGTTGGAAGGACTCATGTTGCTCCTAGAGACACACCCAAACACACACTTGAGAAGACAAGTACACATTGCCCAGATGGATAGCCAAGGTCTGGGCAATCCATTCCCCCCCCCCATTTCTGCTAATGTTTATGTCCATTATCCAGAAAACAGGGAATGTTCTAGGCTTGTTTAATGTGCCATGAGTTTGTTTAGCAAATAGCTTTATCACCTGAGACTAATAGAATGCTACTGCGATTAGGCTCAAAGCACAATTACTGGCATCAACGTGAGCTGGATTTTCAGCCGGGTAGGGGAAAGGAATAACCTACAGTCATAGCTGAACTTGTTTAGGAAATGAAGAGAGAGGCATAAAACTGATCATACACAGGCTAATGACCAGTGACCAATGTGGCCCCTTTGGATTGAGCCATCTTATTGGATCATGTAGGGGTCCTCCAGTTGACTTACATGAACATTATCTGGCTGAAAAATCAGGACTCCCAAAGCTTTTACATGTGGAACAAAGAAGAAGTTCTGCTTTCGTTTAAGCTAGAAATTAACCATATCCATAATTTTTGGATTCAACTGAATTCTAAAAAAAAAGAACTGAACAAATCCCTAATTTGAACCTTAATTAGTATTCATTCAAATTTGAGATTGAAACATGTCATCAATCATGAGCACACTTGTCATTTTCAGTTGTCCTGTGTTCTAAAATCCCTCGACTTTCAGGGTACAGACCGACTGGCAAAATACATAAGGGCTCCTACTAGTGATGTGCAGGCTGACCCAATAACCATGGGATCCCACAGGATCTGCATCAAGGTGTATGTATAACTGTTTGTAGTTTAACACATTGGCAACAATTATGTTACATCTCCACCTTGTGAACAATAATATTGTAGTAGAACAGGCTACATTGTGAGTAAAAAACATGGCAATGTTATATTTTGCACACATTTTGCCATTTGGTATGTGGCTGTTTTCGAATCCTGCAAAAGTGCTGGTAATCAGCAAAAAAACAGAACCAAGTCCTGGAGTCGGTGCATCCCTAGATGCATTTTAATTTTATACCATATTTGCTTTTTTTTTTTGGCAAAAAATTAAATATGCTGCTTTATGAGTATTCCCATACATTCCTGTTTCTTAACTTTGGGCCCCCAGATGATCCATCAACATGTATTTTTGGGATAAAGAATGCTGGGATTTGTTGTCCCACAACATCTGGAAACTCAAGATTAGGAAACAGGGCCATAGATGTTAATTACAGAGAGGCGGTGTCAAAAGAGAGACAATAACACTGAGCCCTGTGTCACATGGGCCCAGCCTGGATATTACTGGCAGTTTTGTAGGTCAGATCTGCCAGTGCCGAGTGAAAACTAATCTGCAGTCAGAAGGCTCATTGACTCCTGACGGCTTGTGAATAAAACATAAAAGGCTGAACTAAAGCAGAGAAAGGAATTGTCTGTTCTTTTCTTTCCGTGGCCGACAGACACCTTGACTGATCCAGCAGGAGACACATGAGCTGTTTGTCTTGTAACAGGAACCTGGCTCCTAAATTTTCTATGCCAATCCCTCCACCCACGCCTATAGACCTTTATTTACAGTATTTATGGAATTGTGTTCCAAATCTCAGCACAGTAACTCTGGGTACAGGTCACCCGTGACCTTTTAGTAAAACATTTCCATTTGTCATAATCAAGAGAAGAATATAAACAGCAGTTTGGCGGTCCATATACTTTCCCAGCTGTTCCACGTCAGTCGCTATCTCATTTTCCAGTGTTTGCCAAACCTGGGCCACATCACAAAGAAAACTATAAATTTAACGTCTTCTTAAAGGGGTAGGTCACCTAAATAAATGAAATATCTGCACAGTGCCCGGTGGTAATACCACCTGACTTGGCATTTCATCCTCATTATTTTTTTTTAACTCATTTTCAATAAAAATATGTAATGACCAAATAGTCATACGAATATCAGAATAAAAGAAATAAAGGACAGGGAGAATTGATTACAGTAGTGGTACCATAGATGTCTTCTTTCGTGGACAAGCAAATTTTCTAGGGGGGTGCAACACCCCCTTCTTGTTTCACTTTTCCAGGGATCCAGGGCAACCATAAGAACACGGCTCCATACATAAGTTATTAAGGCCCTCGCCCTTACATGGGCCTCAGTTATTAACGGTCACCTTGGACCCTGGGAATAAGATCAGGCAACAAGTAGAATGGGGCCCCAATGTCCACATCCCTTATCAACCCATTTCACATCCATTATACTAAAGCAGTGTCCAGAATCGAAATCCCTGCCCACTCTGAATGGCGTAACCAATTTAACGTGCTTCTCCTTTAGGGTAAAAGAAATAGTGTTGATGCCTTTGTGCGTTGCAGATAGTGGAGTCCTGCAGGGAAGCAGCCTATGGTCATTCAAAAGGCATTGCATATGTCTTCTAAGCAATACAATGAAAATATATGGTGGTCCCAGTTGTTTGGGTAAGAAGATGGTGATTGCACCTCAGTGCTAATTGTGTTGAGGTGCAAGATGTGTGGGGAAGGAAGAATTCAGAGGCGGGTCATTTGGGGGAAGCAAGATGGTGGACGCAGTGGCGTAAGTAGATATCACTGGGCCCCACAGCATATTATTTGTCAGGCTCCCAAAGTTTCTTGAGGTTGACCTGTTTTACCAATATTTATTAAAATTGCATATGAATTAGGGCCTCATGGAGCCCATATACCTCCTGGGGCCCTCCTGCAGCCGCAGGGTCTGCTTCCTCTGTAGTTACGCCCCTGATTGTTAGTTTGTATATGAAGGCGTGGCAAAGTCATTTCCAAGCACCTTTCATTGCATTGCTTTTTTACAGGTTTCAACTAATGTCTTAAGGGGTCAGCAATGGATGACCAACGCACCCGACTCCCTGCACGGACCCTCCTAGGCTGTGCCAGCACTGATCAACTGTGCAGTAAGTATAAAAGACTTTATTGTGCTTTATTTTACTCAGTGTTGTTCTTCATGCCATAGGAAAGCCTTGCTCTGTGAGGTCTTAACCTTTATACTTGTGCCAGATGTCTCCATGTTCATGTAAACCATCTAGAATTTACCCCCTTGTCTTCCCTTTTGCCCAGTAACAACAATGTTATATCTCTTTACAGTTGTTCGAACTTACCAGTATGAGGTAATTGTGGTTCCAGTATTTCTTGTTGGCGTCTCCATTATCCTCCTTGTCATCATTTTATGGCTTCGGTATAGACGAGGGAAACCAGATGAAGATGATCAGAGACAAGGTAACCTTTGTCCTTCTGTATAGGTGTGACTCATGCTATGCAATGAGCTTGCATTATCAAACAGACAAACTTTAATAGCAGATGAACAGATCCGTCAATGTATCAACCTGGTTATTTACCAAGACAGGCATGAAATTTGCATAATCAATTAAAATATTTGGGTGTGCGGTAAATATCTGATTGTTGCTATGGGTTACTAGACCAGGAGGACACTGGAGCATCAGTTACTATACTAATATAATTATACGCAGTTATATAACTATAATTATATATATAAGTATATATAATTATAGAACTAATTACTTTCTAATCTTTTATTAATATTACAGTATATACTTATATGGCATGGAACCTGTTATCCAGAATGTTTGGGGCCGGGTGCATTCTAGAAAAAGGATATTTCCGTTATTTGGATCTTCATACCTTAAGTCTACTAGAAAATCATTTAAACATTAATCAAACCTAATAGGCTGGTTCTGCTTCCAATAAGGATTAATTATATCTTAGTTTGGATCAAGTACAAGGTACGGTTTTATTATTAAAGAGAAAAAGGTAATCATTTTAAAACATTTGGATTATTTGGATAAAATGGAGTCCATGGGAGACATCCGTAATTCGGATAACAGATTTCCGGATAACGGATCCCGTACCTGTATTTAATCCATTCAAATAATAATTTTTAAATACAACTATGGTACAGTGAATGGTTTGCAACTTAATGATCAATGGCATCAGATATATTATTATATTGTGTCTTCTATTCTGTAGAGCTTATTTGCCATGGGTACATGTACAAGATGGAGACAATAGGTTGGAAGGCAATAACAGACTCAATATTTAGCCTGTTGTTAAAGTCCAACTCCTAGCCAAATGCTTTTAGGTTGTAAAGTAGTTTAAACAATAGATAGCGCTATGGGTTAGGTAGCTTGAGACATTGGATCCCCATAAGGCCTGGTTTTCCATTGCACTGAAAGTTCCTTTACCTTGATACACAGCACATGCAATTGTATGTATAATTGCAAATGTACATTGAACAATAATGTTGCAACTCTTCCTACAGAAGTGCAGAGAAAGCCAAGCACAGGTTACATTAACCATGCAATCTCTCTGGAAGAACTGTCCATGGATCAAGTGCTAAGAACCAGAGATCCCTCATTGCAAGCTTTCGAGATACCGAGGAGCAGAATACGGCAACCACTGCAGCTGTCCGGAGAAGGGCGGTTTGGGCCCATCTATAGGACACAGCTGAATGACCCCATGGGTGGGAAAGAGAGAGATGTTGTCATTAAACGTCTTCGAAGTAAGTAAAATAATAAGGTCTACCTGGTTCTGTATCCACCTTGGATATATAGACACGTTATGTATATATATATATATCCCTATGTTTTAGAGCTTACAATCTAATGGTCATAATTCCCTTTTAATCATTCTCTTTCCTTCTGTGCAATGATACATTTTTTCTAAGCCGTGTCCCATTTGTCTTTGATTCCTCTCAGGTTCAGGTGGAGCACAAGAGGTCCGTGATTTTCTGCAGAGGGTGTCATTTCAAGGATGGTTAGGTCAGCACCCAAACATTGTGGAGCTGCTGGGGTGCTGCCCTAACGAGAAGCCTTTCTGCATGTTACTAGAGAGCATTGAACCGGGGTCTCTATTGCAGTTTCTCTGGGACTGCCGTCGGGTAAGAAGTAGAAGTAAAGAAGTGGGGATAGGTGAGCTGAAATGTGCAGCACAATAAGAAAAAATACTTCAAGGCTCAGTTACTTTTTTTAACATAGAATACAAAAGCAAACCTAGCTGCAATCAGTGCTCATTAGTGAAGCGCCCCCCCTCCCTCAACGCACTTTGGGGGGCGGCATCCGAAAGGCCATCTCAGGCGACAAAAACCCCAAAAGTGCCTGTGCACAAGATTGCATGCATTTATGTGCACTGTTTAGAAAAGAAAACCCCACTGTAAGACGGGGAAAACAAACTAATAGTGATCTACACCATTTGTAGCACTTTGCACATTGCACTTTTGTAAATGAGCCAGTCCAACTTGCTCTGAATAATTGTGTACAATTACATGCAAGGTGCAAATTGCAGGAATGCAAGACATCCCTGTATGGAGATGCTACTTTTATTTTTTCCTTAGTTGACTTCCTTCCTTTTCCTAATTAATTATTGACATTGGGTGTTAGGGCCACTAGACATTAGCCCCTTGCAATCCCTTTCATTGGGTATGACCATTTGCCAAGTCAACGTGCCCACTTTTGAGGGAGAGGCTGAATTAAGGAATAGCACTTTAATTAACACGTGTTCATTTATGTTGTCACAGGATGTCATGTCTATGGACGGAATTCTCTATGATCTCACCGAGTGTCAAGTTTACAGTATAGCTCTTCAGGTCCTTTCAGCACTAGTAAGTGTAAACCCAGGTTCCCTGTCCTGTCCCCCTCTACATCCTGTAGTTAATAGTTATGTACACATCGAACAGACTTTATGGAATCAACTGAGATCAGGCCCATGTTCCCTTTGAGGTATGGCATCACGTTAATGTCAATATTTTTTATGTAGTGATTTTGCCAAATCGTCTTTGACTTTATCGGGGATGTTCCTATTGATGTATTCCATATCTCTTGTCTTTGGCCAATGTTGAAGTACAAAAGGTGACCATATAGTTGAGCCATGAGTTCCAAGAATGGGATATGTGGCAGCTGCCTCTAAAAGGAAGACAATACATTTTATTGGGTGTATGGATTATTTTGGCAGAGAATACATAGACAAAACAACTAATACTGGCAAAAATCCAAAAAAGCAGACGGCACTTCTGAAAATAGGGTTTATTGGAGTTCCTGCTGGAAAATCCTAATCCTAATAGGATTTTCCAGCAGGAACTCCTCCTGCTGGAAAATCCTAATCCTAATAGGATTTTCCAGCAGGAACTCCAATAAACCCTATTTTCAGAAGTGCCGTCTGCTTTTTTGGATTTTTGCTGTGTGTACAGTGGGGACACTGTCTGACTGAGCACCTGGCCTGAGGGGAGAGCAGTGAGCTGTTTGCGGTCCTTTTTTCGCCTTTTTTTGCTTTTCTTGTCTACTAATACTGGCAAAAGACTTGGATATCAGTCGGCTCGTCGATTGGGCTGGCCGGAAAATATTGATCGGGCGACTTTGATGGCACCCAAACATTGTCCATTGTTAGTGCTGAATTGCTATATACAGGTGGAATTCTATTGTTTCTACCTGTATATCTGACGAGTCCGCTGTACACATGTGTATTGAAATGAACGATTGTAATTGTAGGTCTATTGCCATCTTTAATGTGACCAAGCGATTGTAGAAGTCACTACCTATATTAAAACCTTGCCTCCTCCATGGTTTTCAGGAATTCCTGCAGCAACGCAAACTGTTCCATGGGGATATAGCAGCACGGAACATTCTCATTCATCGTAACTTAACCGCTAAACTTATTGGACTGGGTGGAGCTTGTGAGATGAGACAGACGGGAACCTTCCCCTCTAGACATCCTGCTCCCCTGAAGTGGATGGCTCCTGAGCGGCTCCTTCGCTTGCCCGTCTCTGCCAAATCCGATGTGTATGTTTGATTTTGCAGCAATTATCCAGATAGGGAACAGGGTCCTTGTTAGTTCTGTTTGGGGCATCATTAATTATCCTTTTGATTGTATCCCTGGAAACTACAAGATATCAACTGTGAGGGTTCAATATTATATTACCATTATTAATTCTTTTTTCCATTTAAAATTTTATTAGTATAGCCCACTTCTATTCATTTTCCCTCTTGACTTCCAAACTGCTACCTGGTTGCTAGGATACATAGTAGCCCTAGCAACCAAGTAGCAGCTAAAAATTCCAAGTCAGAGATTTGCAGTGCAAAAAAAAAAAAAAAAAAATTTCAAAATCCACATGAATACTACGGGGCACATTTACTATGGGTCGAATATCGAGGGTTAATTAACCCTCGATATTCGACCATCGAAGTTAAATCCTTCGACTTCGAATATCGAAGTCGAAGGATTTACCGCAATCCGTTCATTCGAACGATCGAAGGAAAAATTGTTCGAAATGAACGATTCGAAGGATTTTAATCCATCGATCCAACGATTTTTCTTCGATCAGAAATTGCTAGGAAAGCCTATGGGGATCTTCCCCATAGGCTAACATTGGTGCTCCGTAGGTTTTAGGTGGCGAAGTAGGTGGTCAAAGTTTTTTTTAAAGAGACAGTACTGAGACTATCGAATGGTCGAATAGTCAAATGATTTTTAGTTCGAATCGAAGTCATAGTCGAAGGTCGAAGTAGCCAAAAAAAACCTTTGAAATTCGAAGTTTTTTCCTTCTAATCCTTCACTCGAGCTAAGTAAACGTGCCCCTATTTGTATAGAAGAATATATTATGACTGAGTCATATTAATATATTAATATATTAAGTCATATGATAATGTGGGGAGCAGATGCCAAACTATTACATTGCTTCAATTTAAAATAATGAAATACCAGACAGGACATGACAAGTTGTATTGGATTGGAAATTACTACATTCATGATTACTACATTCCTATACACCTATATTAATTGCTCTGTATTTATCTACATATTTAAGCAACAACAATAGGGTTGCCTAACTATCTCATGTATTACCCATTCCAGGTCCTTTATTGCTACTTCCTTATAGGGTGTTAATTTTGTGTGTTGTTCTTTTTGTCATTTGCCCATATAGGATACATTTACCCTTAAAAATGTAATCAGCATGTGATAATCACCTGTTGTTTCCATTTATTTCAGGTGGTCATTTGGAATTCTTCTTTATGAAATGATAACATTGGGTAAGGTTATATTTATGTTTTTTGCTGAGCATACACCCGTTCTTCCTATAACAACATTTGTTTTTGTTTTTTGCCTGGTTAAAATATTTAAGTAAATTTTAGGGCTCATTTAGAATGCAGGTTTGGCACCTGTTATCCAGAAGGCTCGGGACCTGGGGTTTTCCTGATAATAGATTTTTCCATAATTTGGATCATACCTTAAGTCTACTAGAAAATCATGTAAACATTAAATAAACCCAATAGGCTGGTTTTGCTTCCAATAAGGATTAATTATATCTTACTTGGAATCAAGTACAAGCTACTGTTTTATTATTGCAAAGAAAAAGGAAATCGTTTTTAAAAATCTGGATTAATTGAATAAAATGGAGTCTATGGGAGACAGCCTTTCTGCAATTCGCAGCTTTCAGGATAACGGGTTTCTGGATAAGGGATCCGATACCTGTACAAGTGCAAAGTGCTAGGATGGATGTGCATTGATGCTATTTACTTTCACCCATTAATGTTCCTACCAATAGTAGGAATCTGGCATCTAGGGCAGTGCCTAGGGTTTTTTTTTAAGATAACGGATCTTTCAATAATTTCAATAATCTTCATAATTTAAAGGGGAACTATCATGAAAATGAAAATTTAATATAAGCTTCATCATACTGAAATAAGAAACTTTCTAAATGCAATCAATTAAAAAAGAAGCCCCCCTATAAGATTTATTGGATCATTCATCTGACACCCAACTGCTGCATGAAGACAGGATGAAGAGAAACAAATGCTGAGAGAGAAATAGTGAATATAAACTTGATTCTTTCAGAAACAATGCAGAATTTTTAAAGTTTCAGTATCAGGAAGCATAAATTACATTTTCATTTTGATAGTACCCCTTTAAGTCTACTCGAAAATGATATAAACATTAAATGAACCCAACTAGCTGGTTTTGCTTCTAATTAAATTAATTAAATCTTAGTTAATTGAATCTTAGTTTGGATCAAGTACAGGCTACTGTTTTATTATAACAGAGAAAAAGGGAATATTTTTTTAAAATTTGGATTATTTGGAAACAATGGAGTCTATGGGAGAAGGCCTTCCAGTAATTTGGAGCTTTCTGGATCCCATTCCTGTATAGTAAAATTAGACATTTTATTTATAGTTTGCATTTACATGGTCCTGGACAGCCACAAGTAACTGGTGGGAAGGGACCATTGGTGTAACTAGATGAACATACATGAGAATACAGTCACTTAAATAATAAAACCCCACTGCTTCACTAGAGCAATTGCAAGTTTTCGGTATATTGATCCCTGGAACCATTGCACCCTTCAGCTCTCAATTTCTTTTTTATATTTCAGGGGCCCCTCCTTATCCTGAAATTCCCCCAAATGACATCCTACAGCACTTACAGAGAGGAAACATTATGAAGAGGCCTTCCACCTGCAAACCAGCTATGTAAGGATCGAGTAGTCATGTGTTGTCTAATTTGATTAGCCCATAGCTTCAAAAGGTTTCTATTCTGTTGATTTTAGAGGAAAGTGGGATACTGTAGCTGGCAATGGACATGTTTTCATCTATTTCTACATATATTCTCATGATTGGGCCTTCTTTGCCTCATCCTTTCTGGTGGGGTCAACAATACTCATCCCTTCCAAGAGCTATCCCATCAAAGACCCCAAACTCATCCTTACATAAAGGCATGTTCACCCCACCCCTAACCTTAAACCCATCACTAAGGAAGGTAAAAGTCTGATAGCACCATGTTTTTCAGAAGCTGTGTATTTCTTTGTTTATACTTATTCCATCTCCTATCCTATCTCCTATCTCTATGGTAGTTATAGGTTCCTCCCCTGAGTTTACAGAAAGTCTTTCAGAGCTAGTAAATTGGGAAAAAGATCACTGATGATGTTACAACATTGCAGGGTTTTATAATATTTTCTTCTCATAGGTACAATATCATGAAAACATGTTGGCTTTGGAAGGCTCCTGAAAGGCCATCACTGCCAGAATTGCGCAAGCGCCTAGAAGCTGGAAAGAAGGGTTCGAATGACAAGACGGTCCTGCAAGTGCCAGAGCTGGTGGTGCCTGAGCTCTACGCTGGTGTCGCTGGGACAGAATTCATGAGAATTGAGAATGATTACACTGTGCTTTAACAGAAGCACATCCAAGTCCACTGAGTCTGATTGTCCTACAGGGGCAGTAGATAAAGAGGAACTGTTAGACCTAAAAATACACAGTGGAGAATGAATTTTATGCAAAGGATGTAAATGGATTCAGTTACAGTGATTCTGTTGGATTACCTTTGTAAACATATTGGGGTACTGTATATATATACATTATATAACAACAAAAAGCCTTTAAAAACATCCGTTTAATGTGTTGAACTTAAGGTGGTAAAGGGGCAATGGATTTCCATACAAACCCATGGGAGAATTGCAGAGAGGGTCCTTCCGACTGAATGAGGATAATCACAGTGGCCATTGTATCATGGAGTCTGAGCCATATGTTTATGGACCTGTTGCCTTCTGTTAATGTTCTTTGTGTCTTTACATTTGTGAGAGTTCAGTTTACAGTTAAATCATTTTTTGACTACAGTATCTTTTTAAAAAAATTCCCTTCTGCCCTGTATGATTGCAGGATAAACGGGTCCCAGTCTTCACACATTATCTAAGGCCCCAAATGTCTTATTAAATGATAATATGAAAAGGTTTGTGTGTATACCCCAGGCTCAAGTGCAAGATCACACTCCTTATAGTTCATTTGTCGAGGTAATGCTACACTCAGATTAAATATTTGGGGTGCGGTAGACACCAAAACACAAAATGTTAATTATGGGGCAAATAGGGGCTGAGCGTGGGGATGCTTAGTTGGCAAATGCAGGAAACAATGGGGTTGCTGTGGGGATACAGGTCTTTGTGCCCACGGTGTAAAGTGCAGGGCAGGGTGGAAAAGTGAAAAAAAATGGCCATTTGCCTTCATTGTTTGCACTTTACATCCTGCCTTGCAATTTTTAAACATTGTCATAAATACCTGGAGTAAATCATTATCACCCTAATGTCATGGAGCAGATTGACATCTCTGCTAGATCGATGAAGGTAGGACATCTAGAGGTGCCCCATTTAAAACCAGACATGCCAGGCTGTAGACACAAACTCATTGAAGAAGAAGAGTTGACTGGCACTGTTAGCACTTAATTCTTTGAAAGCCATCTTGGTATTTCAATTTACAGTGCTCTTAAGGTGTAGGAGGATTAAATCAGTGTGACTAAGCATCAGCAGAGCTGCAAATGCTCCACAAATCTTGCATAAAAATGTGTGTCCATTCTCAAACTCCAAATCTATACAATGATATAAGACTCATTTGCTGCTCCTTTTTAGCACCCAATATGAAGTATGTTTTTAGTGTTGTTAGCCTGCACCCCCTGAGCAATAATAGTTTGAAGACCTCAGGTTGGTGTTAATTTCAGCATCATGCCGAATCAAAGCCTTTGTCCATACGGGTTGACAATGCCATGTGCACCTTATAAATATTATATATTTAATAAATATTTTATGTTTTCAGTTGATGTTCTCTTGCTTATTGTATGCAATGTTTATTTGGATTTTGTTCTCTCATTATATTGCTTTCACCCATATATATTGCAAGTATTCCCTCTAGATTATATGGAGGAGCTGAAGGAAGGATTGATGGCGTTTAGTAGTTGGTTGGTTTCTCCTTATTGCAGAATGCTCTGAGGTTCTTTAAAGTTCAACTTCATAGCACAAGCTTAAAGAAAAAACAAATCCTCAAAACCAATTTTTTGGCGTTTTATATTCACTGTTTTTTTTTAGCTTTCAAGACATTAGCAGTTTTTAAACAACAGCACCACCAGCCTTTCATTTTGGCCAAGAAAATGGAACATCTTATGATGTTGTTAAGGCAAAAGAAACCAACACACTAGGAGATAGAAAAATATTATTTTGTTAGGAATTACTTTGTTTTAGGGTTATAATCTCTGTGTCTGCAGTCCACGTTATACTAAGTAAGATCCCAGCACTAAGCATTAGTATTAGATCAGGTCTCAGCCAACCACAGAACCTGACATTGACAGCCCACCCTGGGAATTTTCCTTGATGGGTGCCCACTAGAGCTGGGGCCCAGATCCTATGGTAATTTGAAAGGCCGGTCAGACCCTTGGCCTTGGACAGGATGAAAATTCTATTTCAGAAGGCGAGAGAAGAAGGAGGATTCACTTTTATAGCTTGTCCAACTGGTGGAGTTAACTAGAGGTTACCAGGCTCCACATGAATCTATGGATACAGTTCACATAGAGAAGAACGGAGACAATTAACTCTAAGCAATAAAAATGCCACTGTGCAGTTAGAAACACCTATGTGTAAGAGCCCTAAATCTAGAAATGATACTGTGGCAATTTCAAGGCTGAAAGTATGGGTGAATTTTGGGAAAGAATAGGAAAGGAAAGAGGGTTTAAATCAGGATAGAATAATAGAACACAGTAAAGAGAAAGGTTATTAATAAAGAGCAGAAGAGAACAGTAAGGGGGAAAAAATACTACATACGAGAGAAAATGAGCGGTACTGGAATTCTGGTGACACCCCACCACCCCAGTCTGAAACAATATATTTGTTTTCTTTGTTTGGTTACCCAACTTCTCGCTTCTCTTCTCTTCTTTGCTCTTTCAATTCTGTGTCCTTCAAACTTCTTCCATCATCCTTCCCATCTCAAGTTAGGCTTCCAAGGCTTGAACAAAACACTGACGGCCAATGCTCTATACTCCGTGTCGCCTTATATAGAATGTTTAGCGAAGTCCTGTATTTGTAATTCTGACAGGTGTGAGTTACAGGATTTTTCAAGTTGTTAATTAACTCGTTAAAGTGGCAAAGCTCAGGGCTCATTAGTCTTCAGGAATCCATAAACAAAGATTTATATGACTAGCCCCAGTACGTCAGTTTAACCAACCTTTTCCTAGACGGAACATAGTAATTATATTATTAGATATATTTGTAAACCTGGAATTATGATTTCCTTTCTTTGGCTAGATTTTACGTATGGGCCGGTTAAACTACTAATCTTTATGTATGTAAAATGAATAATGGATCACCAAAGTCAAGAGCATCTTTATTTGAACTTCTTTTTTTATGGTCACATAGGGGTTTTGCTGATCATAGAGATAATATTTAACTACCCCATTGTAACTAAATAACAACAATTCTGCCCCAAGATATTAAAGGGATACTGTCATAATATTTAATAAGGGGATTACTTCCAGACCCACCTGTTTAAAGATCGTATTCAATTTACCTTTATCAATCAATCATAAATCACGAAATTGTTTCTAAAACCCTAATGTCTCTATTGTGCCCTAACCTTTAGTTTGTAAACTCTAATTTGTAGGGCCCTCTAATGCTATTGCACTCTGTAACCCCTGTTTGTTATCCACCATCTATTCCCTGTTGGTTACAAACAAATGTAAAGCACTGCGAAAGTTGTTGGCACTATATAAAAACAAATAATGATGAGGATATATGAACTTGAACTAATGGCAAATCTAGCTATGCTCATGGGAATGTGATAACCACCCCTTTCCAAGTGTTCCCAAGAGCGAAGCTGAATTACAAATTTCGTTTTTTTCAGTGTTTTTTTAGCCTTTTAATATGTTATTTAAAAAATCTTTGCACTGGTTCAATAGCTGAAACACTTACCCGTATATACTCGCGTATAAGCCGAGTTTTTCAGCACCCAAAACAAGCTGAAAAACGCTGCCTCTGCTTATACACGGGTCAGTTAAAAAAACGCGATTCTGACACGTTCCTATAAAAATCATAGGAACGTGTCAGTATGAAGAAAATGCTGCACATAAAATATTTCCTGCAAAGGCCCCCCCCGCAAATCCGCCCCCAGCCCTGCGCACCTTTCTCAGCCGAATCGGTTCCTGCACTGACTGATCTTCCGGGTTGCTTCACTGACGCAGGGCTGGGGGCGGAGCGATCCTTCCATTGGCCGATAGCCAATGGAAGGATCGCTCCGCCCCCAGCCCTGCGTCAGTGTTGTTTCAGTGAGCACAACACACAGAAGTGAGACACAGAGAGTCTTTAGCTTTATTTCTCACCCTAGGCTTATACGCGAGTCAATAAGTTTCCCCAGTTTTTGTAGGTAAAATTAGGTACCTCGGCTTATACACGGGTCGGCTTATACACGAGTATATACGGTATGTTACTAAACCAGTCCAACCCAGTACATAACACATACTGTACCACACATACACATAAAACAATGCACAAGTGGGACTCTGAGTGTTTAGGTTCTACCCATTTTTACTTGGCATTCCTCCAGGTACTCTGGTATTTACCTTTTTTATAGACCTAGCAATCCAGTTCTGTCATGCCAAGTCTGGCATTTTGTTTCACTAACATTAGTCACTCGCAAACTGGTTATACAAAAATTGACAAGCGAATTGACTGGACTGGAGATATTATTGTTATTATATCAGAAGTACGTATTGTATTGTAGAATATGGCAGCAGTAAAGTGAATGTGTAACACCAAAAGTTTGAAAACTAAAATATCTGTAGAGGCATATACAGTAGTCTTGTTAAATCATTAACTACAAGTTAGATAAGGGAGCTGCTACTCAGAGCTCAGTCAGTCGGGGTCAAGTATATATTTCTTTGGTCCATAACCAGTCACCCATGGGGTCATATAAAACAATAAATTACTGTAAAAGCCTACGGGATTGGCAGCACTATAACAGTAATGATACATGTCTTCTTGTATTTATAGGAGCTTCCCATATTGACTCTTGTTAGGCCATCTTGTGTGTGTCAGTGGCACTGCACATGCTCAATGTGCTCTAAGCTGGTGTTGAGAAGAGAGAACTAAAGTGTAACTAAAGAAGTAGCTAGAAATGTTGCACATTATGTTTTGTGCTTCTGTACCAGCCCAAGGCAACCACAGCCCTTTAGCAGTAAAGATCTGTGTCTTCAAAGATGCCCCAGTAGCTCCCCATCTTCTTTTCTGCTAATTCACTGCACAGATGATCCCCTGTGACAAGTCTTAAGTCTTGGATCATTGCTGCTATTGACAAACTGAAACTTTAGGCTGATGCAATAAGTTCAGTATACAAAATATGGCATTTTAAGGGTTTAGGGTTTAGTTCTCCTTTAACTGTATATTCACCATTTCTTTCCATGGTTCCCAGGGCTTATACAGGTCTGTCGAGGATTATTGATAGCCGCTGTCAGTTTTGGATTCTTTGGTTCCCTTTTTGCTCTTGTTGGAATGAAATGCACCAAGATTGGAGGATCTGATTACACAACAGCCAAAATCACCTGCTTCTCGGGCCTGCTCTACGTCATGAGTAGTGAGTGCTCATAAGCAGAAGTGCAATATAGCTGCTTCTTAGTATTGCTGGTACCCTTGGCTGGCCATGAGATGGAAATATATTGGTCAACACCTTTTAAATGTTTTCAGGTATACTTAAACACTGGGCCATTCACATGTCTTGGCCACAATGCCTTTATAGCTATATCATTTTTGCATTCATTTTATTGGTCACACTCTGGTAAAACTCTTTATACAATACAATAGACATATATGCAAATTCACTAACCTGCGGAGTTGCGCTAGCGCAGGCTTCGCCACACTTCGCCACACTTCGCCAGGGCGCCGCTCATTTACTAAAATCCAAAGTTGCGCTCAGGGAGGCGAAAGGTAGCGAAGTTGCGCTAGCTTTAATTCGTCAAGGAAAGAGCAGTTACGCTAGCGATGCCTAATTTGCATATGGCGCCAAGTTAAAGTACAATGGACGTATATGTAGCAGCAAATACATTACACTACACAAGCCTGGGAAAGCTTCATAAAATAAAATAGAGTTGTTATTTTGCCCTATACATGTGCCCACTGTATAGTTTAGGTGCTATATGTTAGGAAATGTAGGGGGGAAGAGGGTACCCTAAAAAAATTTAAAATCTTTTTCAGCCTATCACCCTTAAAAAAGGAAAAGACGCCAGCGTTTTTTGGGACTTTCAACTTTTTTTGAAGCAATCCCTATCTACTCTATTGCACTTCGCCAAGTCTGAGGTGGCGAAAGCAAGTCTGGCGCAAGAGGTAAAAAAGAGTAAAATGCTCAAGCTAGTGAATTAGCGTAGTTACGTCTCTTCGCCATAGCGCAACTTCGCCTGGATAAATGGTGCGAAGTAGCGCTAGAGTAGGTCCACTTCGCTAGCGAATTTACGCCAGCACCCATTAGTAAATCGGCAAAGTAACGAATTGACGTCACGCTGGCGAATTTGCGCTAGCGTTAGGCGCTTCGCACTATAGCGATAGAGTCAGGGCAGGTACTATTTGATTGACAGCTCAGACATTTAAACAGCTTTAAACGGCAGATATGGATGCTTTAATGGAAAAACAATTTGGGTTCCATGTTTAATTTGGACTTTTGTTATACAGCTTTTTATGTGTAGGTGACAGGTCCACAATAAATGCAATTATCTGGAAAGTGGCAAAACCAGTTTCAGACTAAGGTACTGGCTGCCCTCAAGGAATCCGGAGACCAGTGTTTTACAGAAACATTTCTCTATTCTCCCTAAGTATGAACTGGGAGCTGCACTCTTCATTGGATGGGGTGGATCTTCTCTCTATGTTATTGGTGGAGCCTGTCCTCTGTTTCTCTTTGAATGACACCATCAAAGCCCCAAGGTAGAAGAATGTAATATAGTGATGCCCAGAGATTCATTATGTTTAATGCTCCCTTGGCTCTACCTATCTTAGAGGTGGCAGAGCCCTCTACACAACAGATTTTAATATTTTTGCCTCTAGCTTTTGTTAAGGTATATATTCCAGGCCCAATTGCAGTTGTCAGTGAGCCCAGGGTATAACAACAGCTCCATATTGTTTCCAGCTTGACCTGCTGTGTCAATTGTTTCTTCTTGCTTAAAATTGCTGCCTAGCAGGGTACAGGGACTAGAGCAGTCATTACTCTTCCATCCCCACTAAATAGAGGATACACTTACAACTGCAAAGCCCCAAACTGGCTACAATGGGATCGATCCATGTTGCCCCCTTATGCGGGTATTGTTTGAAGGTTCTGCCCTATTATCTTCTGCTCTTGGTAGAGCGAGTAGTATGGACAGGGCCAATGAGCACACTTGGTCCCAGGCAGCGCTAGCAGCCCAAAAATGTGGTCAACAGTGATGGGTGAATTTGTCCCATTTCGCTTTGCCGAAAAACTCTCGAATTTACAGCGAAATTCGCAAAAACATCTAAAAATTTGCAAAACGCATTGAAGTCAATGGGCGTCAAAATTATTTTGACGTGACTCAATTTTGACGCCAGCGACAATTTTTATACGTATGCCTAATTTGTACAAATGCATTAAAGTCAATGCGTGCCAGAATAATTTTGACTTGCGTCAATTTCTATGCGTGTGACTATTTTGACGCAAATGCACCTGCCGTATTTATTCGCCTATCACTAGTGGTCAACCATAGCTGGGGTCTGTATCTGCACAGTGATGGTGAGAAGCTGATTGAGGCTCACGCAACTAACTTTTGCCTCCTGCCCAGATTTAGCTACCCATTTTGTTTTATTGACACTGATCATTTTGACCATTTAAGCTCTGAGGCACTCAAATTGATCTTAATGACCCCCATAAGGGTCTCTTATTCCAGTGATTTCATTTCACCCCCAAAGTCTCAGCCATAGTATATCAGGACCTTCAATGGAGGTCTCCTAAGGGAATTCACACTACCCTTTGTATAGCAAGGATTGCCCATAATACAGCTGGGGCAATAGGAGCAAGTCCCATTTAAAACAGTAGAGGAAGGTTAACTACATCACAATCCATACACCAAAAATGCTGTATTTTATATAATGAACTATACCAGCCCAGAGGTCCAGTAGCCCAATAGCCTTAATAATCCAGACCTTTAAAGTTGTCCACAGCAACTCCCCATCTTGGATCTTGTTAGGCCACCGTTTAAGTGTCAGTGGCACTGCACATGCTCAGTGTGCTCTGAGCTTAAGCTTCGAAAATCATAAATACTTTAGCAGAAGCAGAAGGTTACAACTCTTCATAGATCAGTCCTTAATGCTGATGTACAATGCACTGGCTTTTAACCTGCCATTTGAATTTGATCTGAATGAATTATTAATCAGCCTTGCACCATGAATTTTATATTGTATATATTCTATTTATAGAAAGCGCAGATAGCAAGTGCTATGAATCAGCAGAAAAGAAAATGGTATTGGGGATATCTTTGAAGGCACAGATCTTCCCTGCTAAAGGGCTGTGGGGGCCTCGGGCTGGAACCGAAATTTCTGTCTGAGATATAAGATAATAAATAATGAATAGCCCCTTCTTAAACTGATCTTCCAGAACCTAGATTTTGTTTGTACAGGTATGGAATCCAGTATCAGGAAAACCATTATCCGGAAAGCTCCAAATTACGGAAAGGCCATCTCTCCATTATAATCAATTAATCCAATTTTGAAAAAAATATTTCCTTTTTCTCTGTAATAATAAAACAGTACCTTGAACTGGATCTAAACTAAGATATAATTAATTCTTAATGTAGGCACAATCAGCCTATTGGGTTTATTTAATGATTACATGACTTTATAGCAGAGTTAAGGTACGAAAACCCCAAGTTCCGAGCATTCTGGATAACAGGTCCCGTACCTGTATACCTTTCACTGATCTAACAGTATATATGCTGTGCCTTTCTAACTTTTTTATTTGTATTTTGCCTGACGAAAGGGCGTTGGTGCTCCGAAAGCTTGCAGTGTATTTTTATTGTTAGCCAATATAGGTATCACTTCTACAATACTTTTTGTTAGTTTTTTTTACTTTTTGCCTGCAATAGGAAACACTACGCAGCTGAAATGTAGGGAAAAAGAAGCGTAAGAGAAAGGGGCCCAGGCAATGCAGGAAGGATTAAGAACCCAACCTGAAAAATAAGCATCCTAAACAGGGATTGAACTGCAACTCCCAGAATGCAAACCCAACAGCTATATTAATTATTCTACCTGAGAAGACCCACACAAGTGGTAGAAAGCCCAAGACAAATGCCTATCTTTGAAACGTTTCCTGCATTTTAATATTATTATTATACCATTCCTCCCAACATTTGAAAAATCTAAAGAGGGTCATAAACATCATGAGCATTTAGAGCAGCAACATTTTGACCATGCCCTTTTTATGGCCACACTCCCTATGTCCATTTTACAAAATTTGGCAAGTTATGAAAGTTTGAACACACAATTTTAAGGTCATAGTTTTATGTGTTATAACAGTTTTTCTAATGAACTTGAAATTGCCCTTTAAGCTGTGAGTCAGATGCCCTTTAAGCTGTGAGTCAGATTCCCCAAGTGACCTGCTTATCTTAAATAGTTCTTTGCTTATTGTAAATTGTTACAAATGTATCTAACTGCAGCTGCTCAGTGTTCTGGGTTCTCTGTCAAAAAAGCCTCTTATTTTAATTAAGATTCAGAAACTTTGTATCTTTTTCAGTGCAGGTAATGGGACATTTCAGTAAGAAACCTGGAACTGTGGGCTGAGCTGTCAAAATCAGGAATGTCCCGGCATAAAACGGGATAGTTGGGAGGTATGTGATAGAATGATTTGCAATGAGATTTCGATGTTTCTCTAGCAGCAGTCCCAGCTATAAAACTGCATCAGCTTCCTGTAAATGCACCACTCTGTGATAATATGGCTAAAAAATTGTGACAATCACTTCACCTTCGTATTATAAATGTATTGTTCAGCCCCTGGCCTACCCACTTAATTTTCACAAACCCCCGAAACCCTTCCCCTTTCATTTCTCTTCCCCATTTGTCCCTGAGCCATCTATGATGTCATAGTCTCGCACCCTCCTTCATCATCACCATCCCTTCTACATCTTTAAAGGAGAATTCAACCCTAATGTTAAAAAACCCCTACCCCCCTCCCCTACATAGACCCCCTCCCTCCTCCCCCCCAGCCTAAGTGTTACCCCGGGCAAATGCCCCTAACTCTTTACTTACCCCTCCGTGCAGATTCTGTCCAGAGGAGTTCATGAGCGACATCTTCAGCCGCTTCGAAAATCTTCGGAATGAGACCGGCGTTTCTGCAATTTTCGTGAGTTTTGTCGCATGTGCAGTTGTCGTGAGACAGAAAATTGCTCCAACTGTGCATGCACCGACATGCCCGCCTCATTCTGAAGATTTCTGAAAAGAAGAAGATGGCGCCTGTGAACTCTGATGCCTGAATCTGCACCAAGGGGTAAATAAAACATTAGGGGCATTTACCCGGGGTAACACTTAAGCTGGGGGGGGGGAGGGAGATGGTCTATGTAGGGTAGGGTAGTAGGGTTTTTTTAGTGTTAGGGTTGAATTCTCCTTTAAATCACTGCCCAGTAAGTAGTTTTTAAAAAGGTGGCAACCCCACTGCCAGATGATTGGATCTACATTTATAAAGGATGTACCTTTAAACGGGTAAAATACGGGATTGTAACCTGTATGAACCAACCAAATCTTAGCTTTCAGCACTGTACTAGAGCTAACGGCTGGTTGGTTACTGAACCAGGGAAATGTTATAACATATCCATTAAGGTTGCCCATACACATATATATATATATATATATATATATATATATATATAGTGTCCATGTTGGGCCGGCACTACTCGTAAGAAAAGTGTTTGGTGCCTGGGTGCTATCAGCAAAGTGAGTAAGATATCCTGGAAAAAGCTGAGCACTCACAGGTCTTAAGATGCAAGAAAATCTGGATAAGCATTCTATTCTGATGGCAAGTAATGAAGGAAAGGCAATACGGTTGCTTGAAAAACAGATTTATTTAACAAAGACAATAGCAGTGCTGTAGTGTTATCTAAAAGGAATGGTTGCAGATGAGCGTATTCGGAGAACAGGGAGGATTCGCAACTCCTTCGATTCTGATATGCTGTTACTATTGATAAAGACTTTAGCCACTTGTTCTATTAAGCAAAACTAACATTTATTATAACATTAAAAAGTTTCACCCTTCATATTTTACATTTAAGGGTTACCAGTTAACTTTGCAGCCCTTGAGATGCTGTGAGCTCTTACTCCCTGTATCCTATGAAGCGATGGGAGTCTGGGAGTTGTGCATCACAAGGTCTCTAATGGTGTGAGTCTGACAACCTTGTATGACAATGCAACAAAATTAATCTACAGCCCAACAATTCTAAAATACTGGGCTTTGCAGTATTTCATCATTAACACAACCGAAATCGCCTTTCATACTGCACTGACACCCATAGGACACATGCAGTATTACACCCAAAATTCTTGCTACTGTTCATTTGAACTGATACACAGAAATGCAATTTGTCCCCTTTTCTAGTTTAAAATATCAACACCATAAATACATTCCAGTAATGTGCACTTTCAAAACATTTAACAAAACTAAAGGGGAACGTTCACCTTAAAATCATTTTGGAAGTAACAGAAGTAAATACTCCACTGTCACCGTTTGTGTTTTAGAATTTACATCTTCTTAGGATTTTACTTGCTGTTTTCATTACTGAACTTCCCCTTCACCATGTTAAATCCTGTTTAATTTCCCTAGCAAGACAGGCCTAGTGTAATATTTATAGAATTAACACACATTATGTTTTATCCAGGTTTATCCAGGACACAAAGCAAGGACATGTTACAGTACTGTACTATATCTTCCTCCTAAAGAGAGAACGCTTTCCCAGTTTCAACAGTATCAGGCTTTGGCTTTTATATTATATAAAACTGTGTTTGTTTATGTGTATAGTTATATTGTTGTCGGTGTTTCCGAAAGAAGTGCTGGGTTGTGTGTACTGTGTGTCTATAGATATGTGTGCCTTTTCTTATTCTATATATATTTCTATATATAGATATATCTATCTATCTATCTATATATATATATATATATATATATATATATATATATATATAGATAGATATATATATATATATATATATATATATATATATATATCTACTGATGGGAAACCTGCAGCCTTTTTGATGTTAATAACTACATTATCCTGCAATGACTGTTGGGAGAGGTAGTCCAAAAACATCAGAAGAACCGTAGGTTGGACACCTGTGATTTAGATTAATGCCAAGTGCACTGACCTAAACAGTAGGCTCAGCCATCTAGGGTATAACCCCCTACCTAACAACCATACATCTCTTTGAGGCCATGCACACGCACTTTCATGCAGAAATGTCATCATTGTTTTCGTTCCAAAAAATAGTAATTTGGCTTATAATTTACTTTATGTGCATTTGATTCCCAGAAAATGAGCGGGGCATATAATAACCTGTGCAATGTTTGCTCCTTGTCTATTAAAACCATAGCAACCAATCAGTTGTTGGGTTGTAACAGCCTGCTGATTGGATGCATTGGGTTAGTGGAGCTGAAGCAAACTTGGCACCGGTTATTAAAATACTTGATTTATATGAAATGGAAGATGAAATTATCATTCTGATGATCCATTAAACTGGTATGATGAAGAAAAATGGTTGTAGGGATGCTTAATCAACAGCCCCACCACCGGGCAGCACAGATCGGATTTTCTAAACCAAAATAAAAGAGGATAAATTAAAAAAAGACTGAATAATTGTTATCTGCCAATCTCAGCTCTGGCACAGGTTAAACATTCATTGTCAGCAATAGGCCTTCAGCTCTCTGGATTATATAAAATAATATGGACTGTTTGCTTTCACCACATAGCAGAGGGAACCTGGTGAGAGAAGACAAGACTTAGTCTGGACCAATAGGAAACGTGGTAGGCTGCGCACTAATGGGAATGCTTGTGTTGCACTAATCAACAACTAATAAAGGAATGGCTCAGCCCAAGCCTAAAGGTGGCCAGCTCAGCACTGTGGAACCCCATTGCCCTACCAGTTTTCATGTTGTGCCAAGCCAGAGAGTGCTGGATGGAGGCTCAAATCTAAATATGCACAAATCGAGGCCACCAGGCATTCAGGCATATTTGCTGACAGGCATGTCTTCTTTTGTTGAGCTTTCCATCTGCTGAGGTTGGCAAGTCTATTCCCTCCCACTCCCCTTACACCTTCCACAGACATCAAGATCCAGAGCTGGTAGGTTCCATGTGCTGTGCAGTCCTAGAGGTCAGGTATTCGTTGAAATGGTTGGTCATGGGAGGTGATGGTGTTGGTTTTGGTGGGTTGTGTCGTCCATGCCATCACTTTCCATACACGCTCTCATCACTGTAGGCCACATACAGGAAGTAGTCCTCCTCGTGGTTATCCTGCAAGACAGCAAAAATCATTGTGAGACATTTGCCCTTTGCAAAATTAGACAAAACTCAAATTATTGCATCAAAATGTCTGACCGCCTATGGGAACCGTATAAATTACCCATCACGGATATGACTTTACATGGGCAATGATATGACATAACAAGGGTGACGATATGACATTGCAAGAGCAATATTATGACATCACATGGGCAATAATATAACATCACATCGGTAATAATATGACATTGCAAGAGCAATAATATGACCACATGGGAAATGAGATTACTTTACATGGGTAATGATATGGCATTGCAAGAGCAATAATAGGACATCCCATGGGCAATGCTATGACATTTCAAGGGCAATAATATATCATGAGTATTTATTTATAACATCACATGGGCAATGATATGACATCACATGGATAATGACATGACATTGCAAGAGCAATAATATGATATCACATGGGCAATGAGATTACTTTACATGGGTAATGACAGTGTCGGACTGGCCCACCAGGATACCAGGAAAAGTCCCGGTGGCCCTCATGCTGCTAAACATTTGGCCTATTTCATGGCCATTTCCTATTTCTATGAGAACAAAGAGACTAAATAGATGGAATAATAGATTATAGTATGTAAAGAAATGGAGAATAGAGGTTGAGTGAGGAGAGAAAGAATAATAGTACTGAGAGTGGGCCCCTTTTCTAAGATTAATTGGTGGGCCCCTGGTCTAAGGTTTTTGGGTGGGCCCCTGGTGTCCCAGTCCGACACTGGGTAATGATATGACATTGCAAGAGCAATAATATGACATCCCATGGGCAATGATATGACATCACATAGGCAATATTAAGACAGTGGTAGCTGGTATGTTTTCTTAAACATGGCTATAAAAAGGCATGAAACTGGTAGAAAAGTTGAGAGGAGCTTTTATTCTTTGTTTAAGTAATGACCCTCACCTCATACAGCTGCCCCATGGTTGCGCTGGTGGGAGGAATGGTATTGTTGACGAAGAAGAAGAGGGCATCCTCAGGGCGAAGGTGAATCCTCTTCCTGATGAGGAAGTAAAATTGCCCAACTGCACAAATGTATAGAAAAAAAACAATTGAACATAAATTCAGATTAGAAACGAATACAAATATTAGATTGATTAGATTTCCAGGGGCTGTACCTGTTAGATCTGAGGGTACCAGGTATTTCCTCTTGTCCAGGTCTGGAACTCTGGCCTTAGGGGCCTTTTCTACAATAACCTGAAATGACCGATAATAACAATGTAGCTTCACTTCACAAACAGTTGAAGAAACATGGTGCGTCTCTTATAATATACTGTAATACAGGTATGGGACCTGTTGTCCAGAAAGCTCAGGACCTGAGGTTTTCCAGATAAAGGATCTTTCCATAATTTGGATCTTTATATTTTACATCTACTAGAAAATCAAGTAAACATTAAATAAACCCAATAGGCTGGTTTTGCTTCCAATAAGGATTAATTATATCTTAGTTGGGATCAAGTACAAGCTACTGTTTTATTATTACAGATAAAAAGGAAATCATTGTTAAAATTTTGGATTATTTAAATAAAAAGGAGTCTATAAGAGACAGCCTTTCTGTATTTTGGAGCTTTCTGGATAATGGATTTCTGGATAATGGATCCCATACCTGCCTATATAATTTATTATAATAAAGCCTGGGTGGCTCCTAATTATATATTATACAGTATATAATCTCCAAAAAGAACCAGCAATAATGAAATATTCATAAAAATAGGAAAATGTATTTAGTAAAGCATGTATAGTCAACATAACGTTTGGGACCCGATTGGGACCTTTCACAAGGTCTCATTTTTCTATTTTTACGAAAATGCCGATGTTGCGGGTCCTTTTTGGAGACTATACACGAACTTTAACCGTGCAACTGGTTGACATTGAGAAGTGGAGTGCTGTATGCTGTTACCTAGCAACCAACTGTTCAATGATCTCAGTGCAGCAGGAAGTGACACAGCAGCTAGTGAGTGGCTGGCAGGAAGAGGAAGTCATGGATACTGGCAAAAGTAGAGAGCCTGGCATAGAGAGCCGCATGGTGAACAGAGAAAGAGGCCAGAGAGCTGCCGGCAGGCCCAGAGAGCTGAGAGGCTTCACCAAAAGCAGACATTTGGATCAGGTTGGCACAGGGAAGCCACATACTGTGCCTGGAGAGACAGAGAGTGTGAAAGGAATCCAAACTGGAGGAAAAACCAGCCGGAGATTCCTATTTGAGCATCCAAAGGGGCTGGTAGTCTCACTGTATGGGGTAAATTTATCAAAGAGTGAAGTTCCGCCACTAGAGTGAAATTCCGCAGCTCACAATTCATTTATATGGGATTTTGAAAGGCATATTTATCAATGGGTGAAAGTGAAAGTTCACCCTTTGATAAATACGCTAGGGATGCACCGAATCCAGGATTCGGTTCGGGATTCGGGCAGGATTCGGCCTTTTTCAGCAGGATTCGGATTCGGCCGAATCCTTCTGTCCGGCCGAACCGAATCCGAATCCTAATTTGCATATGCAAATTAGGGGTGGGGAGGGAAATTGCGTGACTTTTTGTCAGAAAACAAGGAAGTAAAAAATGTTTTCCCCTTCCCACCCCTAATTGCATATGCAAATTAGGGTTCGGATTCGGTTCGGTATTCGGCCGAATCCTTCGTGAAGGATTCGGGGGTTCGGCCGAATCCAAAAAAGTGGATTCGGTGCATCCCTAAAATACGCCTTTAAAAATCCCATAGAAATGAATGGAAAGTGGCGGAATTTCACTCTAGTGGCGGAAATTCACTATTATCTTCACTCTTTGATAAATATACCCCTATGTCTGAATGTACTGGACACGCCTGAAGAGAACTCTGTAAAGCAACCGAAGAGGATTTGGTGTGAGTATCCTGTTTAAAGGGACAGTACCCTAAAGAAGCGCTTGACGATACAGAGACTGTTTTGAAAGGACATTAAAGAAATTGTTCAGTGTAAAAATAAAAACTGGGTAAATAGATAGACTGATAGTTAGGCAAAAATGTAATGTATAAAGGCTGGAGTGACTGAATGTGTAACATAATAGCCAGTGTAATGTAGTTAATACACTACACACCCAGAATCTATTCACGCTGCAGTAGTGGTGCTGGTTCTCCACAGACCAGGCAAGGTCCCACAGCAACATCAACAATGTAATCACGGAGTTTTCTGCAATGGGGAAAGTGCCCCTTCTTTTTATTTGTTCAAACGTTTCAGGGGGTGCAACTTCCCTTCATGAATCCTGATGAAGGGAGGTTGTACCCACCGAAACATTGATATTGGTGGTTTGAACAAATAAAACGAAGGGGCACTTTCCCTACAGCAGAAAACTTTGTGTGTGGATCCGTGATTAAATAGTTGCTGTAATGTAATAGCCAGAACACTACTTCCTGCTTTTCAGCTCTCTTGGTTTCCACTGATTGGTTACCAGGCAGTAACCAATCAGTGACTTGAGGGGGGGGGCACATGGGACATAACTGTTGCTTTTGAATCTGAGCTGAATGCTGAGGATCAATTGCAAACTCACTGAACAGTTATGTCCCATGTGGCCCCCCTTTGCCTTCTTTAGTTAGGTAGATAGTTAGCGCAAGCAAGTTAGATGGTGAGGCCCTTACTCCCCCCCTCCTGTTTAGGAGGGCTATTTGGACCAGTTGGCCATTTTATTCTAGATAAACAGTTATTCCGTTTAACAAATACTGTGTGTGTTTTATTACTGTATTCCTAGAGGGGCCACCTGTAGGTGCATTCCCGAACCCCACTAGGTAGAGGCACTGCGCTAGTAAATACCAGGTACCCAGTCTCTCTCAATACCACTGCGGAGTGGCTCAGGTTTGTCCCGTGCCATGGGACCATGTAACACCCACAAAGGGGTGTAGAAAGGGTTACATATACATGCAGGAGGGATGAGGGGTTTGGCAGTATTCACAGTGTCTGCCATTAGTAGCATAACAAGTCTCTGAACTGCAGCAGGCTAGCACTGAAAGAGTTAACCTCAGTACACACAAACTCCTCCCCTCTCATTGCAGTGCAGGCAGGGGATGATATAAGGCCTCAGCTCTCCAGTAGCACCAGTTACCAATAACACACACATACACCATCCAACTATGCCCACTACAATCTCCATCTGTCACACTGACACTCCGACATGTCTGCTGGGCACCTTCAATACGCTGCTGAAAGCCGAACACAAAAGAATGAGACGTGGGAGAGAAGAATACAGCAAACTCTATGTCAGTGTACACACAGGAGTGCGAAAACAGCAGCTCTTTGCTTGTACAGAGATTAGTGGCCCTTAACAGCCAAACTCAACTGTATGTGGATTGCTAAGTATACCAGCATAAATAAATCTAAATATATGCACATTCTATGAAAGGTCTTGGAGTAATGTATATTGTTCTAAAATATATATTGAATAACGAACCCCCTGTTGCAAAAGGTAAGGATATTATAAGTCACCAAGGCATTCCGTGACCATATAAAGACATAAGGCATCACTAAGCACAATTTCTAAGGATGTAATTTACAAGATATTCATGGCTCTTGCCTTTTATTAAAAGCACTAAGCATCATTTGTAAGTATGAGAATGAAGATTATCATTCATCCATGTCATGGTACATCTAGTATAGGTAAATGTAAAACAACTAGACTAATCATTGAAAATAATTTGTAAGGATATACTTTACAAGATATTCATGGCTCTTGCCTTTTATTAAAAGTCACCAACAAATCCTTGACCATATAAAGGCACAAGGGTGTAGGCCGAGTGCTTTTACAGTTCATGGAACTCCAAGTTGTAACCTTTACAAGGTGGTATTTTTTTTATAATATGCAGGTTCCAGTGACACAAATGACATCATACAGATTATTACTGAATAAATCACTAAGCACAGTTTAGAAGGATATATTATATAGGATATTTGCAGCTCTTGTATAAAAAAACAAACAGCATATGACGAGGTGACAGGGCAATAAAATAATTATTTAAAGGGAGGGAAAAGGAGACGTTCTGTCCCTGATGACTAGTAGTGCTAATATAAACAGTGTCGGACTGGCACACCGGAATACCAGGAAAAGTCCCGGTGGGCCAAGGTGTCAGTGGGCCCTCACTGCTAGACATTTGGTTTATTTCATGGCTATTCCCAAATTCTATGAGAACAAAGAGGCTAAACAGATAGAATAATAGATTATAGTATGTAAAAGAAAGAGACTAGGACAATAGAAGTTGAGTGAGGAGAGGAAGAATAATAGTACTGAGAGTGGGCCCCTGGTCTAAGATTAATTGGTGGGCCCCTAGTCAAAGGTTTTTGGTGGGCCCCTGGTGTCCCAGTCCGACACCAGGCCTGGACTGGCAATCTGTGGGTTCTGGCAAATGCCAGAGGGGCTGCTATAAGGTGCCATAGAAAGTCAGTATTTAGTGGGCTGGTGGGAGCTGTTTGGACCTCTGTGTGGGCTTATTGGGCCTCTGTGTACCTGAAATTCCAGGTCCTATTTTAATTCTCAGTCCGGACCTGTCCGAGACGGAATATAAATGTCCTGGGAGAGAAGAGGGAACAATCCTACTTCTATTTGACTGTCTTGCACTTGCACCTAGGGGCAGATTAATGCACAGATTCCTCTTTGCTATAACCTAGGGGCCCAGTGTGATCAGGGGCTTGTTTTTATTTTCAATTCGTGGTTCTGCAACTGACACTTGTTATTACGAGGCCCTGCAGTTAAGAAAAGTGATAATCAATAAGTAACAAGTCAGGACAAGGCTCTGCATCAAGGGAACGTGACCTGCAGGACTCCGACTGCTGGAGCTGATATAATGAGACTCTGTAGCTTTGAGGAGGGGGTAGGGTTGCCACCTGGCTGGTATTTTTACCGGCCTGGCTGGTATTTTACCGGCCTGGCCGGTAAAAATGAAGGCTGATCCCAATGTTATTAACAGGGAAAAAAAATAAATGTATAGGAAGGCCGGTATTTTTTTCCAGAAATGGTGGCAACCCTAGGAGGGGGGAGTATAAGGCTACGGATCTATAATGGGGGAGGTGACACTGTATGGACCAAGGGAAAGGCAGCAGGTGACAGTCAGTGGCTCTGCAGTGGGAGCAGTGAAAGTCCATGACAAGAGACAGTGCATGTCTCACAGCAGAAGGTGACAGACCAGGAATCGGAGGAGGGGCAGGTGACAATGAGTGGCTTTCTTTAAAATATCACTAAGGGTAAGGGCACAAGGGCAGATTTAGGGCGACAATATCCCCGAACTTCCTTCCCCCACCTCCCCCCGGCTATAATAAAAAATGACAGCTTTACCGAATTTGCCAGAAGTTTCCTAGTGATAGCCGGCGGGAAGGTAGGGGCGACTTATCTCCCTGAATCTGCCCGTGTGCCCTTACCCTAACAATAGAAACAATATGGGCTAGCTCCCTAGCAAAGAAACTAGCCGAACTACAAAACTCTGCTGCTGTCAGACACAACACAAGGCCTAGGCACAAAAGGGAAGCTCCAATTCCAACGGTTTTGGACACATAATTGTAGCTGAAAGCAGTATTTCTTTTTCCTTTGTATTCTGAGAGTGGAAACAATGTAGCAGAAGTCTCTTCCCCCCCTGCTGCATTGTTACATTGTTCCAGGAGGAGCGCAGAGAATAATAACAGACAGAGCTTCTGCGTTTACATTTAAATTTAAGAACATCGAAAACCTGTAATGAATGTATATTGGAAAGTTGCTTGGAATTAAATTGTCTTTCATGGTGCAATGATCAGTTTTTAGGTGGAGATCCCCAGACGTGGGCCTGGGTTCTGTACGGATGTTCTGTGCTTAGGGCAAGGGATACAGGGATGGGAGAGTGGGATCAAAATCGAAATGAAACAGCTCCGCCGTCCCTACTTACAGGCACCCGATCCGGGTATTTCTTTCTGATCTTCTCTCCCTCCTTCTTCCTGTATTCGAAAGGATGATCCTCCTTATACTGGAATTTCATGGCTGAGTTAGTGTATTTATCAGTCAGCAGTTGTTTCTCAGTGTTTACTGATCAGCAGATACCGTTCCTTTAAACCCCAATAACAAGCTGTGTGACAGTGTACTGAGCAAGGGCAATGTGACATCACTAAGGACGGCCTCTGGGCAGTACCAACAGAGCAAAACAAAGGGGATGCTGAAATTAACTCTATCCCTGCCCGACTGGACGGATGAAAAAGAGCCCTATAGCTCCCAGGCACTCAAATCATAGGCCAGGCTTTTGGGGAGTGAGGGCAGGGGTGTAGGTAAGGTGGGGTGTAGTGTATTGGCAGCAGCAAGTGACTGGCACGCAAACCTGTTTGTCTGAGTCACCTGTTATTCTCCACGGAGTCACGTGAAACCCAGAGTCACAAGACAAGGTGACACAAAAGCACTGCGGAACACACCATGTTTAACCTGCGATGCGCCACATAACCTGCGTCGGAGACTGGACAAAGTCCCTTTATAATCACTTTCTGCTATTAATAACTTATTCTCTGCCGCCGATCCCCTTTCACTCATTCTCTGAGCTACTGGTTCTGACTCCGTCAACAATGTAGCAGAAGTCGTCTGATGAGCAGACCCAGAGGAGAACTGACTCCTGTTATATTGTGTCAAGAGTCAGAACCTGGGAACAACAAGGGATAAACAAACAACTTTCAACTGCAGTTACATTGACTAATAGCTGGAAACCCACTGAAAGTACACTGGAAAGTTGCAGTTTCAAACATTTAGGGGTAGAAATCCCCTTTTACTTCCTCTCGTTTTAACTTCCCTTAAAGGAGAACTAAAGATTAGCTAAAGAAGTAGGTAGAAATGTTGCACATTATGTTTTGTGCTTCTGTACCAGCCCAAGGCAACCACAGCCCTTTAGCAGTAAAGATCTGTGTCTCCAAAGATGCCCCAGTAGCTCCCCATCTTCTTTTCTGCTGATTCACTGCACATGCTCTGTGCTGCTGTCACTTACTGAGCTTAGGGACCCACTCACAATATACAGTACACATAGAATAGAAATGTCACAATATAAGGCTCAGGGGCGTAACTATAGAGGAAGCAGACCCTGCGGCTGCAGGGGGGCCCAGGAGGTATAGGGGCCCCATGAGGCCCTAATTCATATACAATTTCAATAAATATTGGAGAAACAAGTCAACCTCTAAACATTTTGGGGGCCTGAAAAATAATTTGCTGTGGGGCCCAGTAATATCTAGTTACGCCACTGATAAGGCTGATTAGTAATTAATACACATAATCACTACATGGCAGCACAGAAACCAGTGCAATTAACATCAGAATTTAATAATCAGCAAACCTGTAGCATCAGCTTATATTACAGGGGAAGCTCATTTTCTGCTGGATAATTAGTGACGAGCCCTAAGCTTAGCTTCTCAACAGCCAATCAGAGCCCACTGAGCATGTGAGTGTCACAGACACTTTCCAAGATGGTGACCCCCTGTGACAAGTTTGAAGTCCTGGATCATTGCTGCTATTGACAAACATAAAACATTTTTAGCCCTATTCATTTTTAGGGTTTAGTTATCCTTTAAGGATTGCTATGCATTGAAGTGGGAGCAAATATGCACATCCTATTCAACATGCCCTTGCCTACTTGTGCCAATGTATAAAGTGCCAGTTTACCAGGTATAGGGCACTGCCTTTCTATCTGGTAAGTAAATGGCATCCTTTGCATGTTGCCAGTTGAATCACATGGAGTTGAAGGGTGTGCCTAATAGAAGTGGGTGCAGCTATACTATAATATTTGCATTTCTTTTGTAAAAATGATCCCTGTAGATTGGTTAATCCAGAACAGTGATATCAAAACTGCACACCTCCAGATGTTGCCGAATTTCAGTATTTCCAACCAGCCTTAAAGGGGTTGTTTGCCTTTAAATTAACTTTTAGTATGATGTAGAGAGTGATATTCTGAGATAATTTGCAATTGGTTTTCATTTTTTACTATATGTGGCTTTTGAGTTTTTAACTTTTTATTCAGCAGGACTCCAGTTTGCTTTAGCAATCCGATCACTAGGGGCCTAGTTAACTTAGCAACAATGCAATAGTTTGCATAGGAGACTGGAATATGAATAGGAAATGGACTGAATAGAAAGGTGACTAATAAAAAGTAGCAATAACAATACATTTTTAGCCTTAAAGGACATTTAATTTTTAGATGGGGTCAGTGACCCCCATTTCAAAACTGGAAAGAGTCAGAAGAAAGAGGCAAATAATACAAAAAATATAAAAGAAATATAAATAACAGTCAATTGAAATGTTGCTTAGAATTAACTTTTCCATTATATACTAAAGGTGAACCAAGGCTGTAACTACAAAGAAAGCAGACCCTGTGGTTGCAGGTTGGCCCAGGAGGTTTAGGGGGCCCCGTGAGGCCCAAATAATGAGCAATTTTAATATATATTGGTAAAACAGGACAACCTCTGGATATGTTTGGGGCCCTAAAATTAATTTTCTGTGGGGCCCAGTAACATCTAGTTATGCCACTGAGGTGAACCACCCTTTAAATTCTAATTGGATTCTGAGAGTTGCAGTCCAGAAACATCTACAGAATGTCCCAACAAACACTGTTGTTATAGAGGTACTTTTCCAACAGTGTCACAAAACAATGCATTTATACTAAGGAACTGTCTTATCCTTTCAGCTTGAAAATAACCATTAGACTGCCAGCAATGTGACTATAGTGCAAGCAGCATGGCAACCCCCTGCACCACCAATCATAGACAACAAGCAGAAAAGAAGTCCCTTAAACAAGCAGACCTAGCCCTGTGGCTCGCTGATGTGGGTTTGTCTGGAGTTACAGGGCTATTTATTGTTGGTAAAATAAATGCCTTGCACTGAAACAGTTAACATCAGCACAACAATAAAGGGAGCCACTCCCCTCTCATTGCAGTGCAGGCAGGGGTGGAGCAAAGGCCTCCTCTATTTACTAACAAGGGCCCCAGAGATGCAGGTTGGGAATACAAATATACAGAGGAGAAAATAGGAAACAGACAAATATCCCCATATGCTAGGTCTTCTGTGCATTTATTTGCTGGGGGTTTCCTTGCAAACATTCTACCCCCCAATAGGACTCTGTATTGGACAGTGAATGATCAGGGGTATATAACCTTTGGCTGGCAGTCATTTCTGGAAATTATATTTCAACACCAGCTGAAGCAGAAAAAAGCTAAAAAAAAGGCTCTGTGTAGCCTGAAATGTCGCTTATCCAGGTCCTACCAGCGTTCCAAATAAAGGCATTTTTATTCAAAGAAAATTTGCAGTGTCAAGGAATTTTTTTGCAACTCGCATACCTCCCAACTGTCCTGTTTTTCATGGGACAGCCTAACCCACAGTCCCGGATTATCACTGAAATGTCTCTTTGATATTCTGCACTGAACAGCCAGAAAAAGATACACCGTTTCTAAAACCCTATTGGCTTTTGGCAGGAAGCCCAGAATATGTGACAGCTGCACTTAGCTACTTTTGTAATTTAAGATAATCAAAGAAGCAATCATAACTATTTAAGATAAGCAGGTCTCTTGGTGAAACTGTAAGGGCAGAGTTACACGCTGCTATTTCGCTAGATTAGTCACCCAGCGACAAATTGTTTCTTTTTAGGGCGACTAATCTCCCTGAACTGCCTTCCCATCGGCTAGAATGTAAATTGCTTTGTCTGAGGCAACTTCGGGCGACTTTGGAAAACAAAGCACTCTGAGTGCTATTCCACAACTTTTTTGTTGCGGTGAAATTTTTTTTACAGTTTCACGAAAAAATTTGCAGCTGGCGAAATGCAGAATTTCACAGCGAATCCATGCCTGGTGAATACATTCGCTCATCACTAGATGTAGCATCTTGAGCCGCTAAATATTGAAGACACCCATATTGGCCCTGTGTGCCATTGCCCTTAATTCTTGTAAAAGTAAGTATTACTAAGAGTTGCAGGAAACATGAGACATACCTCCCAACTGACCCGATTTGTGCGGGACACTCCTTAGCTCGCAGTCCCAGATTTTTATAAAAATGTCCTGAGTTTTTCTTTGATCTCCTTCACAGACTCCAGAGAAAGATTCAACGTTTCTGAAGCTTAAATAAAAAGGAGGCTTTTTTTTTTTGTTTTTTTTGCAATTTTTGCGGAGAGCCCAGCACACTCAGCACCTGCATTTTGATACAATTGTAACTAAGACAAGCAGGTCTTTTGGGGGAACTGAGACTCGCTGCTTAAATATGAATTTCATCTTCATTAGCAAAATTTAAATAACACATAAAATATGGCCCTATCGCAGGGGGGCTCTGGGAACAGGGGCGTCTGGACTGTGGGGTCTGCTTCCTCTATAGCTAATAAAAAACCCTCCTCCTCAGCTGCTCTCTTACCTGCGGTGAGGATGGAGGACGCAAGTCGGGTGAGAGTGGGCGGAGTCCAGTGGGAGTGGGTGGAGTCTGGGTGGACAGAGGTGGGACATGGATAGAGCAGAGGTGGGGTAGCCAAATTTTGTGAAATGGATGTGGCATTTATGAGGGGCTTGGACAAAAAGTTTTGTCCCTCTTTCCGTTTCTCCAAATCTTGGGAGGGATGCATGAGTCCAATAGAGTGCAAACACACATGTGATAGCTCAGCAGTTCTACTGTAAATAGTGAGAGTCTACAAGGCTCCGCAGCCAAGATAAACGATGCTGTAAAGCAGCAGTTCCCAAACATTGAGGCCTAAAGCTTTTGAAGGTTGGCCCTGGTCCAAAGTGAAGGCCATTTAAGGTAAAGGTTTTTGTTCTGACTGGGAGTGTTACTGTTATTTTATATTTTTATATATATCAGGGGCCCTGTACATGAAAGAACTGACAGAGCTGGGGAAAGCAAGTGTTAAAGCTGACAGAAAATAACGTCTCTGGGCCTAAAGAGGTTACTTGCCCCCAGTGGATTTCTAATAGGAGCATGTGACATCCTATGTTGGGCCCTGCTGCTGTGTAGCCATGGGGGCAGCCATTCAAGCACAGGATACACAGCAGATAACAGATAAGTACTACTATAGTTTATATAAACAAGCTGCTGTGTAGCCATGGGGGCAGCCATTCAAGCACAGGATACACAGTAGATAACAGATAAGTACTACTATAGTTTATATAAACAAGCTGCTGTGTAGCCATGGGGGCAGTCATTCAAGCACAGGATACACAGTAGATAACAGATAAGTACTACTATAGTTTATATAAACAAGCTGCTGTGTAGCCATGGGGGCAGCCATTCAAGCACAGGATACACAGTAGATAACAGATAAGTACTACTATAGTTTATATAAACAAGCTGCTGTGTAGCCATGGGGGCAGCCATTCAAGCACAGGATACACAGCAGATAACAGATAAGTACTACTATAGTTTATATAAACAAGCTGCTGTGTAGCCATGGGGGCAGCCATTCAAGCACAGGATACACAGCAGATAACAGATAAGTACTACTATAGTTTATATAAACAAACTGCTGTGTAGCCATGGGGGCAGCCATTCAAGCACAGGATACACAGCAGATAACAGATAAGTACTACTATAGTTTATATAAACAAGCTGCTGTGTAGCCATGGGGGCAGCCATTCAAGCACAGGATACACAGCAGATAACAGATAAGTACTACTATAGTTTATATAAACAAACTGCTGTGTAGCCATGGGGGCAGCCATTCAAGCACAGGATACACAGCAGATAACAGATAAGTACTACTATAGTTTATATAAACAAACTGCTGTGTAGCCATGGGGGCAGCCATTCAAGCACAGGATACACAGTAGATAACAGATACGTACTACTATAGTTTATATAAACAAACTGCTGTGTAGCCACGGGGGCAGCCATTCAAGCACAGGATACACAGTAGATAACAGATAAGTACTACTATAGTTTATATAAACAAACTGCTGTGTAGCCATGGGGGCAGCCATTCAAGCAGAGGATACACAGTAGATAACAGATAAGTACTACTATAGTTTATATAAACAAGCTGCTGTGTAGCCATGGGGGCAGCCATTCAAGCACAGGATACACAGTAGATAACAGATAAGTACTACTATAGTTTATATAAACAAACTGCTGTGTAGCCATGGGGGCAGCCATTAAAGCACAGGATACACAGTAGATAACAGATAAGTACTACTATAGTTTATATAAACAAACTGCTGTGTAGCCATGGGGGCAGCCAGTACAGAGGGCGGGGAGGGAGAGATGGAGGGGGAGAGGAGAGGGGAGGGACAGAGGAATGAGTGACAGGGTTAGGTGAGAGCTGCAGACGGGAGTTAATCTGAACTAGGGGTAGGCAGAAGAATCTTGAACAGACACCTGCCAGCGCCCCCACATTGTTGCAAACTAGATAGGTGCCTCTTCTGCCTACCCCAAGTTCCGGCCCCTCAAGTTCAGCCCTCTCTGCACTAGCAGAGACAATTTCCGGGTTAAAACCTGGAAATTCAGCTCTTAAAGTTCAGCGCCTTTTTGCCACCCCTTGTAACTGGCCCCTCCCTGCAGACTGAGGCAAAGTTCTCACCTTGCCTCATGGCATAATAACGTTATTGCCTCCAAAGGCCCCTACATTGATGATGTGTGTGATCCTTTTCTACCCGACCATAAAACTATCTCTGCTGGTAGAGGAATAGGGGAGAAGTAGCAGAAGAAGAGGCTGGTGACAATAAGAGGCCTAGTAGTTATAGAGAAATACAGACAATTAATAACAACCCAGATACAAGGGATGGAGGGAATGAGAGTGGAATCAATAGTGTTGTTCCCAGGAGTGTAACTACAGAGGAAGTAGACCCTTTGGCTGCAGGGGGCCCAGGAAGTGTAGGGGCCCCACGAGGCCCTAATTCATATACAATTTCAATAAATATTGGTAAAACAGATCAACCTCAAGACACTTTGGGGGCCTGACAAATAATATGCTGTGGGGCCCAGTGATATCTACTTATGCCACTGCGTCCACCATCTTGCTTCCCCCAAATGACCCGCCTCTGAATTCTTGCTCCCCCACACATCTTGCATCGCAACACAATTAGCGCTGAGGTGCAATCACCATCTTCTAACCCAAACAACTGGGACCACCATATATATTCATTGTATTGCTTAGAAGACATATGCAATGCCTTTTGAAGCCATGGGGGCAGCCATTCAAGCACAGGATACACAGTAGATAACAGATAAGTACTACTATAGTTTATATAAACAAGCTGCTGTGTAGCCATGGGGCAGCCATTCAAGCACAGGATACACAGTAGATAACAGATAAGTACTACTATAGTTTATATAAACAAGCTGCTGTGTAGCCATGGGGGCAGCCACTCAAGCACAGGATACACAGTAGATAACAGATAAGTACTACTATAGTTTATATAAACAAGTTGCTGTGTAGCAATGGGGGCAGCCATTCAAGCACAGGATACACAGTAAATAACAGATAAGTACTACTATAGTTTATATAAACAAGCTGTTGTGTAGCCATGGGGGCAGCCATTCAAGCACAGGATACACAGTAGATAACAGATAAGTACTACTATAGTTTATATAAACAAGCTGCTGTGTAGCCATGGGGGCAGCCATTCAAGCACAGGATACACAGTAGATAACAGATAAGTACTACTATAGTTTATATAAACAAGCTGCTGTGTAGCCATGGGGGCAGCCATTCAAGCACAGGATACACAGTAGATAACAGATAAGTACTACTATAGTTTATATAAACAAGCTGCTGTGTAGCCATGGGGCAGCCATTCAAGCACAGGATACACAGTAGATAACAGATAAGTACTACTATAGTTTATATAAACAAGCTGCTGTGTAGCCATGGGGGCAGCCACTCAAGCACAGGATACACAGTAGATAACAGATAAGTACTACTATAGTTTATATAAACAAGTTGCTGTGTAGCAATGGGGGCAGCCATTCAAGCACAGGATACACAGTAAATAACAGATAAGTACTACTATAGTTTATATAAACAAGCTGTTGTGTAGCCATGGGGGCAGCCATTCAAGCACAGGATACACAGTAGATAACAGATAAGTACTACTATAGTTTATATAAACAAGCTGCTGTGTAGCCATGGGGGCAGCCATTCAAGCACAGGATACACAGTAGATAACAGATAAGTACTACTATAGTTTATATAAACAAACTGCTGTGTAGCCATGGGGGCAGCCAGTACAGAGGGCGGGGAGGGAGAGATGGAGGGGGAGAGGAGAGGGGAGGGACAGAGAAATGAGTGACAGGGTTAGGTGAGAGCTGCAGACGGGAGTTAATCTGAACTAGGGGTAGGCAGAAGAATCTTGAACAGGCACCTGACAGCGCCCCCACATTGTTGCACCCTAGATAGGTGCCTCTTCTGCCTACCCCAAGTTCCGGGCCCCTCAAGTTCAGCCCTCTCTGCACTAGCAGAGACAATTTCCGGGTTAAAACCTGGAAATTCAGCTCTTAAAGTTCAGTGCCTTTTTGCCACCCCTTGTAACTGGCCCCTCCCTGCAGACTGAGGCAAAGTTCTCACCTTGCCTCATGGCATAATAACGTTATTGCCTCCAAAGGCCCCTACATTGATGATGTGTGTGATCCTTTTCTACCCGACCATAAAACTATCTCTGCTGGTAGAGGAATAGGGGAGAAGTAGCAGAAGAAGAGTCTGGTGACAATAAGAGGCCTAGTAGTTATAGAGAAATACAGACAATTAATAACAACCCAGATACAAGGGATGGAGGGAATGAGAGTGGAATCAATAGTGTTGTTCCCAGGAGTGTAACTACAGAGGAAGTAGACCCTTTGGCTGCAGGGGGCCCAGGAAGTGTAGGGGCCCCACGAGGCCCTAATTCATATACAATTTCAATAAATATTGGTAAAACAGATCAACCTCTAGACATTAATAATTAGACATTCATTTTCTATGGGGCCCATTGAAAACGCCACTGGCTGTTGCTACTTACAGGCACCCTATCCGGGTATTTCTTTCTGATCTTCTCTCCCTCCTTCTTCCTGTATTCGAAAGGATGATCCTCCTTATACTGGAATTTCATGTTTCCCCAGGAGAGAGTATCGATCAGTCAGCTGTTGTCTCTCAGTGTCTACTGATCAGCAGGCGCCGGCACTTTAAACCCCAATAGCAGCCTTTGTTACAGTGTTCCCAGCAAAAGCGCTGTGATATCTGAGGACACGCCCCCTCGGGAAGTACCATCTTATCCCAGCAAAGGGAATGCTGACATTAACACTATGTTTGCTGGGCTGAAATTCGACTGTAAGCAAACCATCAATTACTTTGGCCTTGAGTTTAGAAAATGTTGGCGCTTTAGAAATAAAGAATAATAATTATAATAATAATAATGAGCCATTACTGATTTGGAGCATGCGGGTAGATCAGCGATGTAGAAAAGGTTTTGTTGTCAGATTAGACCAGAACTATCTGGCCGAGTTCAGAGCAATATGTGATATTAATAACTGCCTAAAATACAAAAACCACCATAGCTGGATACAGGCCTTCGAGGGATTTATTTGGCCCCCAAAACTTGCCCAGTGTCTCCCCAGGTAAGTCTACATGAATATTAGGGATGCACCGAATCCACTTTTTTGGATTCGGCCGAACCCCCGAATCCTTCGTGAAAGATTCGGCCGAATACCGAACCGAATCCAAACCCTAATTTGCATATGCAAATTAGGGGTGGGAAGGGGAAAAAATGTTTTACTTCCTTGTTTTCTGACAAAAAGTCATGCAATTTCCCTCCCGCCCCTAATTTGCATATGCAAATTAGGATTCGGATTCAGTTCGGCTGGGCAGAAGGATTCGGCCGAATCCTAATCCTGCTGAAAAAGGCCGAATCGTGGCCGAATCCTGGATTCGGTGCATCCCTAATGAATATATAGTATTTATTACATTATTATTATGTAGTTATTAGCCAGCTCTGCTCTGTATTGTGGATGTGAGACATAAGTTCCTGATTGGCCAAACCATGCATCTTCCTCCTCTTTGTTATCATCATTATCATCATCATCATCATCATCACACTCTTGTCTTACTATAGAATGAAATGTAAACGATATATTGCCTTAATGGGTTATGAGTAAATTTTTTGGTTTGTAGAAGTGCCATTCAGAAGAGTTGCATAGGGTAAATGCAGATAAGGTTAAATGGAATCTGTCATAGGAAAACATGTTTTTTTTTTAAAAACACATCAGTTAATAGTGCTGCTCCAGTAGAAATCTGAACTGAAATCTGTTATTCAAAAGAGCAGATTTTCAGATTTTTTTATATTTAATTTTGAAATCTGACACGGCGCTAGACATATTGACAGTTTCCCAGCTGCCCCAGTCATGTGACTTGTGCCATTCAGAAGAGTAGCATAGGGTAAATGCAGATAAGGTTAAATGGAATCTGTCATAGGAAAACATGTTTTTTTTTAAAAACACATCAGTTAATAGTGCTGCTCCAGTAGAAATCTGAACTGAAATCTGTTATTCAAAAGAGCAGATTTTCAGATTTTTTTATATTTAATTTTGAAATCTGACATGGCGCTAGACATATTGACAATTTCCCAGCTGCCCCCAGTCATGTGACTTGTGCTCTGATAAGCTTCAGTCACTCTTTACTGCTGTACTGCAAGTTGGAGTGATATCACCCCTCCCTCTCCCAGCCCAGCAGCCTAACAAGAGAATAGGGTTGCTGGGGCTGGAAAACAGGCAGGAGGGCGGATGACATTGGAGGCGGTGCAAGGGCAATGATGTTGGGGCTGTGATGTCGGGGGCAGGACTGATGACGTGGCAATCAGTGATTGGCTGGTCTCCATGTCAGTCAGGATTACCTAATTTGGAAATCCGGACAGGAAGGTTTCACTCGGACAGCCCTTCCAAATACCGGGTTGTTGGGATGAAGTCTGGACAGGCGGCAACCCTACAAGAGAACAATGGCAAGGTAACCAGATAACAGCTCCCTGGTACAAGCCCTGGGCACAGGTAGGGTTGCCACCTTTTATTAAAAAAATTTACCGGCTGCTGGGGGCGGGGCCTCAAAGGGGCGGGACGTGACGTCAAAAGGGGTGGGACATGATGACAAAAGGGGCGGGGCCACACCACGGACACCACGGACACTAGAAGAGGCAAAAGAAAAGGTAAGTTGCAGGGGATTGGGGGCAGGCCGAGGGTTCCTTTTGATCGTATTACAAAATCCGAAGAAAACATTTTTAACTTCCTTGTTTTGTGGCAAAAAGTCCTGTGATTTCCCTTACCCCTAATTTGCATATGCAAATGCATTGTTATTGCTACTTCATACTAGGGATGCACCCAATCCAGAATTTGGTTAGGGATTCAGCCAAGATTCAGCCTTTTTCAGTAGGATTTGGCTGAATCGGTCTGCCTGGCCGAACCGAATCCGAATTTGCATATGAAGTAGCAATAACTATTCATGTGTTGCTCTATAGAGTATTTGTTTTTCTAGGCAGGGTCAGTGACCCCCATTTCGAAAGAGGCAGAGGTTGAAGGCAAATTACTAATTACGAAAAAAAAGAAAGTCAATTGAAAAGTTGCTTAGAATTAGGCATAATAAAAGGTAACTTAAAGGTGAATAACCCCTTTAAAAACTTAACAGGCATAATATGATAAGAAAAGAGATTTATTTCTGTTTAATGATTTAGAAATGGAAAAGGTGGAAAGAGTTCAGTCTCCTCCTGTGAGCTGGAATCATGTGAGAAGAATATATAGGGAAGGCCTGAGGTCAGGCAGTGAGTCAGCAGCAGGAGGGAGGCATCAGATATACAGAGCTTTGCTAGTGCCCGGCCGACCCTGCTGACTAGTGATGGGCAAAAAAATTGCGAAACTCATTGAAGTCAATGGGCGTCATAATCATTTTGATGCCTGACAATTTTTACGAGATCGACAATTTTTATACGCGCAACTATTAAAATAATTTTGACGAGCAATAATTTAATGAATGTGACTATTCTGACACGTGCCCAATTTTCGCTGTTGCCGAAACGTGGAAATTCACATTAAATTCGTAGCTGGAGAATTAATTCGCCCATCGCTTCTGCTGACTCACACTGACCCCACAACCAATGCCTTGCTGAAAGCTCTCCTTCTGCCCCCTGTCAGCAACAATAAGGATTCCTTTCTCAGCAACAACCATTTTTAGGAGGGATTAGTCTATTCAAAACAGCGTGACAGCTCCTATTTATTTACACAGACAAAGCTACTTAGCTAAGTACCTGCAGCCTCTCTGCAAAAGTTCAGCTATAAACCTCTCTCTCTCTCTCTCACTCTCACTGCCAGTGGATTCTGGGAGTTGTAGTTTAACATCCATGTATTCATTTAAACAAGAGACTGTAATATGAATAGGAGAGGACCTGAGTAGAAAGATGAGTAATAAAAAATGACAATGAAAATACATTTGTAGCCTTACAGAGCATTTGTTTTTTTAGATGGGGTCACTGACCCCCATTTGACAGCCGGAAGGAGTCAGAAGAAGAAGGCAAATCATTCAAAAACGATAAAAAATAAATAATGAAGACCAATTTAAAAGTTGCTTAGAATTAGCTATTCTATGGGTCTGGTCACACGGGCAGATTCGGGGAGATTAGTCGCCTCAGTTTGGGGCGACAATCTCCCCAAACTGCCTTCCCCCTGCCCTCCGCCGGCTAAAATGAAAACCACCTCGTTCCTCGTGAAGCAACTTCGGGCGACTTCGGAAAACGAAGCACCACATGTGCCTTCCCCCAGGCGATTTTCATTTTAGCAGGCAGGAGGGAGATTGTCGCCCCAAAGAAGAGGAGATTTGTCGCTGGGGCGACTAATTTCCCAGAATCTGTGGCCTGACCCTATGACATACTAAAAGTTAACTTAAAGGTGAACCAACTCCCTTTTATAACAGCCCCCCAACATCTTTGTCTACTTCCTATTGTATTGGACATTTTCAGATCACTCATGTTAAGGAGGGCTAAGATTTCAAAAGACAAATATATTGATATATTCCGCCTTTAATTATTGTAATTGTGGTGTGATACTTTCCATTAAAGAAATCTTGTTCTTAATAAACCACATCTTGATAATGTTGTAATTGCATCAGGAATCAGAAGTGGTATCATAAATAATAATGAAAAGGAAGGGAACCACAGAGACCTGGATTTGTATCATCTCATGATAACCCGTTATGTTGTGGCTTGTGGGATGTGGGTTCGATGCCCCTGCAGATAAGAGGGGTATGTGTGTGATCAATTCACATGTAGCGAAGGGCAAATAAATTCGCCAGGCGCGAATTTGCGGTGAAATTCCACGTTTTGGTGCCGGCGAATAAATTTGCAAAATTGTCAAGAAAATTTGCTGGGCAAAAATCTGCCGCATCAAAATAATTTGGCCGCGCTTCAGAATAGGCGCCGAGCATAAAAATTGTTACGCGTCAAATTTATTCGGACACCCATTGACTTTAATACATTTGGACACAATAGGTGCATGTCTAAAAATTGTCCTGGGCGTCAAAAAAAAATACATTTTGATGCCATTGACTTCATTGCATTTTACAATTTTTTTGCTGTTTCGCAAATTTCATGGGAAATTCGCAAAACGGGACAAATTCGCCCATCACTATTCAAATGAGCTGGTGGGGTAAATGCATTTTAGTTCCAGTTTGCCCTGTACCTTCTAGTGCACTTTAATAGCTCAGAAATGTTTTATTTCCAGTAAGGGATTAATCAGTAACAGGCTTTAGTAGTTGAAGGGTAGGAAGGAAGAACTGTGTGTATAGCCATGCTCCTTGTGTGTCTTTCACCAGCTGCCCATACTATTGATGTGCGGGTGGGTTCGGGCCGACTTCTGCACAATGTTCATGGCCCGTGGGTGGGTTTAGCCTGAACTTTACCCTGGTCCACCCTGCGACCTTACAGTGCCCTGCTTCGGCCTCTTTGCGCTGCTTTTTAAACATTCATGCCTGCGTGTCCTGCCCCTTTGGTGTCATCAGAGCTGGGTGGCCGCCCGTGGGTCTATAAATAGGGAATCCCACCAGTGTAGAGTCGGGTTGGGTGCTGAAGGGCTGTGGTTAGTGTCGGGTGTCGGTAGACTTTTTGTGCATTGGGGTCTGCTTCCTCTATAGTAACACCACTGATTAGGCTTCTCTCAGATCACCAAAATCAGCTGATCTTTGCCCAATTTGGTCACCAATATTTTGGGTCAAAATTGGGCTGATCCAGTGTCAGACTGGGAAGCCAGGGGCCCACTAGAAAACCTTAGACCGTGGGCCAACTTTCCAAACTATTATTCCACCTCCACTCACTCAACCTCTTAATTCTCCTAGTCTTTTATATCTAGTTAATCTATTCTTCCATTATTACTAGGGATGCACCAAATCCACTATTTTGGATTCGGCTGAACCCCCTTCGCAAAAGATTTGGCCAAATACCAAACTGAATCCAAATCCTAATTTGCATATGCAAATTAGGGGTGGGAAGGGGAAAATTTTTTACTTCCTTGTTTTGTGCCAAAAAGTCCCCTACCCCTAATTTGCATATGCAAATTAAGATTCGGTTGGCTGGGCAGAAGGATTTGGCCAAATCCGAATCCTGCTGAAAAAGGCAGAATCCTGGATTCGGTGCATCCCTATTTATTACGCATTTTTCCCCCCATAAAGATATAGGGAATGACCATGAAATAAGCAAGAGGCCCACCGACGCCTGGTATCCTGGGCCAGTCCGACACTGGGCTGAACTGATCATTTGGCCCTTGGGCTAACAATTGGTTCCTAACAGGCTTTGCAGGCCTGTCAGGAGAGGACTGCATGAATGCAGAGGTCCTCAGTCAACAGGATTTTTAAAAATGCTTGATAGATACCTGGCTGATTGTTTGGCCAGTTAAGTATAGGGGAGCCAACTAGTTTTAGGCAGGGTACTTTTCTTCCTTTACCTCTAAGAAAAATTCTCCTTTACCAATTAAGAATGGCCCATTTAATGGCAAATAAGCTTTTTATTTGGCCTGAAGCGGCATCTTAAATCTGCCCGTGTATGGCCATCTTAAGTCTGCTTGGCATAGGCAACAATAAGTTCATCCATTTGTTTCTTATATATTTTATATAAATTGTTCTGTTAGTGGCAGTGTTAATGCCAAAAATACAGCACGAGTCATTAAACCAGATCTTATTTTAGATGCGACCCAGACTGAGATTAATTAGCCAATCCCTCGGCACAGTCCGACTCACCAGGGGCCCCTGACACAATTTGTCAAACTGTTTCTAAGAAGTGAAATTTAGGTGACAGGCTCAACATTAAAAGGCGATGTGAAAGCCCTGGTTTCTCAAGGCTACTTAGCTTTAGCTGTACAATGCACAGCAGATTAATTGTTATTTATAAAATATGCAAATAAAATATTAATTGGCAGAAAGGTTTCTATAAAAAAAAAAAAAAACCTTCACCTTGCAGTTGTGTAGAGAGCCATAAATATTACATTATATTGAAATAAGCAAGTCAAGGCTTTTCATTTGTATTTTTCACTGCACTGACATCTAGTGGATGTGTTGTATATTGCAGGGCTCATATCCTTTACAGTATTCTAGTGTTTCTTGTTTTTATTGAGGTCCCTCTGAATAGTTCTGTGCTGCACACTGTGTCCTGAAGGGATCTGATTCTGTAACAGTCAATATATTAGAGGAACATGCAGTAATCAGAGGATCTGAGGAACATGCAGTAACTGTGTGAAGCCAAGATCTCCTTTGTAATCAAAAGGGGGGAATAGGTGCGCTAAAACATAAGTGTTACGATTAGGGATGCACCGAATCCAGGATTCGGTTCGGGATAAGGCCAGGATTCGGCCTTTTTCAGCAGGATTCAGATTCGGCAGAATCCTTCTGCCTGGCCGAACTGAATCCAAATCCTAATTTCCATATGTAAATTAGGGGTGGGGAGGGACATCACGTGACTTTTTGTCACAAAACAAGGAAGTAAAAAATGTTTTCCCCTTCCCACCCCTAATTTGCATATGCAAATTAGGGTTCGGATTCGGTTCGGTATTCGGCCGAATCTTTCGCAAAGGGTTCGGGGGTTCGGCCGAATCCAAAAAAGTGGATTCGGTGCATCCCTAGTTACGATCTTCAAACCTAAAATGAAAAAGCAATCCCAATAGTGCAGCAAGCCTATAAACAACGACCGCCGTATACAGATATATGAAATTACTCACAAGCAGACTTGTGGTGATCGTTCCTGTATGTGTTATAGGCTTTATCGGGACTTGCATCTATTTAGGTCGTGCCTGAGGGGAGAAAGACGGCAAGATACCGTCTGCGCTTACCCTTCCGTAGTGTGTTAAATGCGCTTATGCGAGTCACCGGTCTGATCTCCCAAAACTGTCACTCTCCTCTAAAGAAGAAGTATACACTGTGAAGCTATTCTAGTGACACAGTATATACTTCTTCTTCATCCTAAAAAGAAAGATAGTGCAATTGCTTTAGTATCACACCTGTACGATGGAACTACCTCTCTAGCCGGAAACAATTTTCCCAGATCGAAAATCAACTGAAACCAAGGAAGCCGCTTTTGAAATTTAGCGAATCCAAACTTACACCACGCTGAGAAGGGCGCCATCCAGAGAACGAGATCGGACGGTGCATATAGGGGCGTCCATTGCATCGCCAGGGATTCTCCGTGTGAGGCGTGTGCAGTGGCGTAACTAGACACCTAGGGGCCCTGGTGCAAAAATTTGAAACTGGCCCCCCCCCCAGCCCGAGTTGTGGGCAGTTACCAACATTTACTGACCTAATGTCCTAGAACTGAATTTAAAAAGTTATTTTAATTACTGAAACTGGTACACTTTTTAAGGGCAAAGGGCTGTACAACTAAAATTAAAATTTTATAACACTGTAACGGTAATCTGGTACAGACTGCAGTGATAAAAAAATCATGGAAGCAGGGACGGTCTGTAAACACCTTTAGTGGTGGCCAGATATTAATTCTCAGTTACTTTTATGACAAGGCACAACTAAACATTTTTACAACTCGCCTATTACTCACAATGTGAAATAAGCCTGGGAATAAGGGTATGTAAAACTGAGGTTTTACTCTATATGGTATTCACACATTACACATTAATTTCATGTATAATACCAGAAACAATAGGCAAAAAGCCAGGACCACAACCATGTATACAGACATAAAAACTATGGATGGCACAGTGGCAATTCCATGTATAAATACCCCAAAATTAACTGAGGGATGGCAGAGTGGCAATTCAATATATAAATACCCCAAAACTAATAGAAGGATGGCACAGTGGCAATTCCATGTATAAATACCCGAAACTCTTAGAAGGATGGGGCGGTGGTATTTCCATGTATAAATACCCCAAAACTAATAGAAGGATGGCACAGTCACAATTCCATGTGAGAGGGGCTGGAGGTGAGTGAGTGAGAGGGGATGGAGGTGAGTGAGAGGGACAGAAGGTGAGTGAGAGGGACAGGAGGTGAGTGAGAGGGGATGGAGGTAAGTGAGAGGGACAGGAAGTGAGTGAGAGGGACAGGAGTTGAGTGAGAGGGACAGGAGATGAGTGAGAGGGACAGGAGGAGAGTGAGGGGGCAGGAAGTGAGTGAGGGGGTGGAGGTGAGTGAGGGGGGTGGAGGTGAGTGAGAGGGACAGGAGGCGAGTGAGAGGGACAGGAGGTGAGTGAGAGGGACAGGAGGTGAGTGAGGGGGCAGGAAGTGAGTGAGGGGGTGGAGGTGAGTGAAAGGGACAGGAGGTGAATGAGGGGGACAGGAGGAGAGTGAGAGGGACAGGAGGAGAGTGAGGAGGTGAATGAGAGTTACAGGAGGAGAGAGAAAGGTACAGGAGGAGAGCAAGAGCTACAGGTGGTGGGTGAGTGGTACAGGGAGTAAGAGAAATGTACAGGAGAATAGTAAAAGGTACACTAGGTGAGAGAGGGGTACAGAAGGTGAATGAGAGGGACAGGAGGTGGGTGACGGGTACAGAAGGTGAATAAGAGGTACAGGAGGTGTGTGAGTGTTTAGTGTAACCTAGGCATCACAGTAGATAAGGAGCACTCACAGTAATATGTCACCACTGGGTCCCTCTTCTCATGCTCCTGGGCAGTCCTCAGTGATGCTGCAGAGTGAGATCTGAACTGCTGCGGTACAGGGGGCAAAGGGTCTCTGAACTCATTTATGTAATGCCGGTGCGGTAACAACTACAACAGCTGTTCCCTTGGATGAGGACACCGGCAGGCCCCACCTGGTAGTTACGCCACTGGCAGCTGCAGCAGCATGTGCACCCGGGCTCCCCTCTGGGGTGCAGAGATTGCATCGTGGGTAGAGGTGCAGGGGATGATGTAGAAGTTGTGGGTGGTGCATACCGTGCATACAGTAGGAAATATTAAGAGTGCAGTGAATGCATATTAATGTCCGTTACTAGTGGGAGCAATGATTGCATAGCGTAAGTTATTCGGGGTTACATTGGGTTCATAGCGCTGGGGATTGGGGAGAGCAGAGAGCGCAACAGGAGGTAGGCAGATTCCCCACGTGCAGTAGACAAGCATGTGGGCTGTACAGGAAGCAGTGCATGTGTAGGGAGCAGTGCGCACTTACAGTACAGCGTGTGGAAGTCGGCGGCTCCCTCCTTGGCTGTCTGGGGCTGTTAGAACCTCGTTGCGCGCTATCCGCCGCATCAGAAAAAAAAGCGCTAAGTGCGCTTTGAAGGAAAGTGCGGGCAAAACAGACGAACAGGTAGAGTGGGGCGGGAGGGATGGGAGGGTCCGGGGAGGGGACCAAGGGAGGGAGCAGTGGGGAGGAGGAGAGCCAAGCGATGGAAGAAGAAGGACGAGAACCTGCCACCGGGGGAAGAGCAGGGTATGCGGGACAGCCTGCTCGGGGGAACCCCGGAAGGGTCTGCGGTGCCAGCCGAGGTGCCCGTGCCAGGGAAGCGAGAGGAAGACGTGTTGCGTGCCATAAAGTCCCTCTGCTGTGCCAGCTGTAATAACACTGGCGGGCCCCAGCTGGGTGCGGGCCCAGGTGCGATCGCACCTGCTGCACCCCTGGTAGTTACGCCACTGGACACGGCGCTGAGGAGAGTGACAGTTTTGGGAGATCAGACCGGCGACTCGCATAAGCGCATTTAAAGGAAAACTATACCCCCAAAATGAATACTTAAGCATCAGATAGTTTATATCAAATTGAATGACATATTAAAGAATCTTACCAAACTGGAATATATATTTCCATAAATATTGCCCTTTTACATCTCTTGCCTTGAGCCACCATTTCGTGACTCTATCTGTGCTGCCTCAGAGATCACCTGACCAGAAATACTACAACACTAACTGTAACAGGAAGAAGTGAGGAAGCAAAAGGCAGAACTCTGTCTGTTAATTGGCTCATGTGACCTTACATGTGGTTTGTATGTGAGCACAGTGAATCTTACGATCTCAGGGGGCAGCCCTTATTTTTTACAATGGAAATTTTCTATTTATGATTACCCAATGGCACATACTACTAAAAAAGTATATTATTATGATAATGGTTCATTTACATGAAGCAGGGTTTTACACATGAGCTGTTTTACTCAGTATCTTTTAATAGAGACCTACATTGTTTGGGGGGTATAGTTTTCCTTTAACACACTACGGAGGGGTAAGCGCAGATGGTATCTTGCCGTCTTGACCTATCATCCACCTGATTGATTGAATTATATTAAGTGAAATTGCTTCAAGTTGTTCCGCAATTTCACGGAGTAGGACCATGAAGTGTACTGGGACCCATAATGTTTTTTTGCCAGTGGAGAAACACTCTGTTAATTTCTGTTCTGCCTGTTATCCACAGAGATGGGAATGGTTTCCATTACTATAAATAACAGAAGGGCATTCAGATAAACAACATCAGGGGGAGAAATACTAGGGGCAGATTTACTAAGCTCGAGTGAATAGATCGAATCCAAAAATATTCGAGAAGTAATTTTTTTTGGGTACTTCGACCATCGAATTGGTCAAATTCAGTCGAATTCAATTGAATTGAATGATTCAAACAATTCGAAGTAAAAATCATTCGACAATCGAAGTACTGTCGCTTTAAAAAATCCTTCGACTCAATACTTCGCCAAATAAACGCTACTGAATTGAATGTTAGCCTATGAGTACATTGTAGATAGGTTTTGGGCACGTTTTATGATGAAATAAAAATCATTCGATCGATCGTTTAAAATCGTTTGAATCGTTCGATCAATCCTTTTGCGCTAAAAACCTTCGAATTCGATATTCGAATTCAAAGGATTTTACTTTGAGGGTGGAATTCGAGGGTTTTTTAACCCTCGAAATTTGACCCTTGATAAATCTGCCCCTAGATGTGCCATTACCAGGAGTGCCCATACATTTAGTGATATTGTCCCATTATGATCTACATCCATAAAAGCATTGTTAGCATTCTGTTCCATGGAAATGATTCCTTAAATACTGATTTATGAGAGAATGCATACCTCCCAATATTTTAAAAACAGAAGGAATAACAAAAAGAATTCACGTATTTATGTATTTTCCTTTGTGCTAGGGTTTGCGGTGTAGTGAATTGTAATGTCAGATGAATATGATTCTGCTCTGTCTTGGGAAATTATTGCTCTGAGAAGATACAGGTTTGGGATCTATTATCCAGACTAGTGCAGCAATTACCACACAGCTGACTCCACAAAAATGGGGTCTACCCCTCTGGAGGGCCCAAGCAACAGGGGGACCTAGAGCACAGGGTCTGCTGTCTTGTACTCCCCAGAACCTCTCCTACCTTAAACTTTACCTAAAACAAGAGGCAAGGTGCAAGCAGGTAATAAATGGGCCGAGGGAGTGGGGACTGTCAGCGCCGGATTTTACTTCTGGGCGCCCCTAGGGCGCGTGGTCCGACCAGGCGGCTGCGCGGTCCGACCAGGCGCCCGCGCGGTCCTAGCGCCCGCCTTCCCAGCACGCCGGCGAAAAAACGCCGGCGCAGCTGGTGCAGTTGAACGGCGGCTGGGCGGCATGCCGCCCCTATTTCTTTGCCGCCCTAGGCCCGGGCCTATGCGGCCTTGCCGCAAATCCGGGCCTGGGGACTGTCCGTGCCTTGCAAACTTCAGCCAGGCTGGGCCCCTGAAGATTTTTTGGTGGGGGTCTGGTTGATTGTAGTTACACCACTGACCCAGACACCCCATTAAATCCATACGTTCCACAAGACGGGCAACTGAAGCATCGTGGGGTCCTCTTCACCATTTCTGTTTGTCAGAGCCAAAATCCCGTCCTTTATGACAGTTGTGAAGTGTTCTGCCATTCCTTCTTTTCTGCGGAGCAGCTATTGTGGTGGTTGTGTTCCTCTGGAGGCATGTGCTGAAGATGAAGAGACAAGTTAGGACAGGCTTTAAGGAACCATCAATGCAACCTTACTATGGTGCAGTGAAGGCATTGGGCCAATTTTTCCTGTTTTATTCTTTCTACATTGTGTCTTTTAATCTGTTCATATCTGGAATTGCCACTTTAAACAACTGGATCGGCTGGTTTTGCACAATGTTGATTGGATCCTACTCATCTACGCATTCAGTTTTAGTTGTTCTCCAGAACACCAAGCTCCATCAGGCCCTCGTTAGTTTTCTGCAGTAGATCCGAGATGCTCCTGTTTCCCAAAGAACCAGACAATTATTGACCCTCCCTGAAATCCTGTGCTTATATCTAGTTCAAGATGTAGTAGTCACGTTTACTGTCTGTGAATAGTAAAAGGGACACTCTGGCCTCCTATTTACCACTTTTTCATAATTCCATACATTTTAGATTTTATTTTCTGTCCCTGTCGAGGTTGAGAATTCACGTATTTATGTATTTTCCTTTGTGCTAGGGTTTGCTGTGCAGTGAATTGTAATGTGGCTGTCAGATGAATATGATTCTGCTCTGTCTTGGGAAATTATTGCTCTGAGAAGATACAGGTTTGGGATCTGTTATCCAGACTAGTGCAGCAATTACAGCGGACTCCACAAAAATGGGGTCTACATATACAACAGACCTCTCTGGGGGGCCCAGGTAACAGGGGGACCTAGAGCACAGGGTCTGCTGTTTTGTACTCCCCAGAACCTCTCCTACCTTAAACTTCACCTAAAACAAGAGGCAGGGTGCAAGCAGGTAATAAATGGGCAGAGGGAGTGGGGACCGTTCATGCCTTGCAAAATTCAGCCAGTCTGGACACCTGAAGATTTTTTGGTGGGGGTCTGGTTGATTGTAGTTACACCACTGACCCAGACACCCCATTAAATCCATGGCCTCAGCCCCTCAACCCCTGTTCTTGTCATCTGCATATTAATCCCAACTTACTGCAAACCAGAAGTCCTTGAAATAAACATGGAAAGATATTTTTTGACAACACCTTCCCTTTAGCTTATTATGGAAGTAAATATCTTTATTTTTTATGTTATGCTGTTTCCAATGGCATTGGTCTAATCTAATAGAAAGAACAGGGCATGTGTTTATAATGATTATGATTCTGTATTCTATTTTTAAGATGTTTTACATTTTGCTTTGCTTTAGCATAATAAAGTCCATATTTAGAATTCAATACAAAAAGGAATGAATGATCGTTTACAAGCTCATGGACAGATTGTTAAGAGCACAAATGGACACAAGATTTTAACAGGCATTAACTCTGTTTACAAAAGGTATTTGCTCAGCTCCCACACATGCTGCTAGTAATTTGCAGCTACTCATGGGGTTTGCTAATGACCCCCACCAAAAACATCTTCAGGGGCCCAGCCTGGCTGAACAGTCCCCAATCCCTCGGCCCATTCTGCTCTGACTCGTGATGGGTGAATCTGTGCAGAGTCGATTCGCCGGAAAAGTCCAGAATTTACCACGAAATTCGCAAAACGGTGAAAAACTCGAAAAACTCATTGAAGTCAATGGCCGTCAAAATCATTTTGACTCCTGGGAATTTTGATGCCAATTCTGACGCGCACCAATTGTTTTTTGATGCAGCGGATTTTTCACCGGACGAATTGTCACGGCATGTTTTGGGAATGAATTTGCTTGTGGGAAAACACGGAAATTTGCCGCAAATTTGTGTCTGGTCGAATTTATTCGCTCATCACTAGCTCTGCCGAATAGCATGCAAGTAAGCAGATGCTAGGGAATCCTGGAACTACAACCAGTTTGGGAATGTCCGTAATTCCAGGGTTCCATTACTGCAGTGTAGTGATGTGCGGTTCGTGCCATGTGTAAAAAGTGACACCATTAAAATGGTGAATTGTGAAAAGCAAACAATGCGTTATAGCAATGATGGTAAGAATTAATAAATGCAATAGTGCTGTTATTAACTATTTTATTATTAGCCCATTGATTGCAGATGTATCTAGAATGCCCATTATTAGATATTCCTAGATCTACAGAGCTACAGCATGCAAACATGGCTTCCACCACCCCACAAATGCATGGTGACTGAGGCAGGCTGCTAAATAAATCATTTGTCCCTTGTCTCTACAACTGTATAAGCCAAATGGACCATGATGACTTTGCTTCAGTCCATCCTAAATTAAAAATGGTATGACTTTAGTGTTGGTCTCTTTCATTTAGAGGCCGATTCACTATGGGTCGAATATCGAGGGTTAATTAACCCTCGATATTCGACTGTGAACTAAAATCGTACGACTTCAAATATCGAAGTCGAACGATTTAGCGCAAATCCTGCGATCGAACGATCGAAGGATTTTTCGTTCGATCGAACGATTAAATCCTTCGAATCGAACGATTCAAAGGATTTTAATCCAACGATCGAAGGAAAATCCTTCGATCAAAAAATCACTGGCAAGCCTATGGGGACCTTCCCCATAGGCTAACATTGACTTCGGTAGCTTTTAGCTGCCGAAGTAGGGGGTAGAAGTTTTTTTTAAAGGGACAGTACTTCGACTATCGAATGGTCGAATAGTCGAACGATTTTTAGTTCGAATCGTTCGATTCGAAGTCGAAGGTCGTAGTCGAAGGTCGAAGTAGCCCATTCGATGGTCGAAGTAGCCCAAAAAAACTTCGAAATTCGAAGTTTTTTTTATTCTAACCCTTCACCCGAATATAGTGAATCGGCCCCTTAGTGTACTTAGTACAAACATCAGGCTTAGGCATAAGGTCTCGCTTGGCAAAGGAACAGGATTGTCACAGGTGCAGTCTATATACTAATAATTGGAACATATAATAGGGTGATTAGCTGACTATGCATGTTAGTATCGGAAAATAGTAGGGATGCACTAAATCCACCATAGCTTTTATCCATTTAGAACTAAAGACTAAAACTAAAGACACATGAATCTGCATTTGATTTTGATTTGTTAAGCCAGTTTCAGTGGCCCTGCTACAACTTCAAGCTCCTTGTGGGCTGCGTTAGCCGCTCTCTTGTTCCTTGTCCTGCAGCCTTGAGAGCAGCGGGACGGGAACACATTGGGCGGACACACAACTAATTTACATTTCAGGAAGATGGCGGAAAATTTGTCGAGAAAGCTGAACGCTTTGAACCCAAAACGAACAATGTTTGCGGAAGGAGATGGGTACGTTTGGTATCCTCTGACTCTGCTGCACCTGCAATGAGAGAGAAGGCAGCTTAGTAATGGAACAATTAATATTAAGGTAAGACGGTTTACAGGTATTACAATGTCATGTGTTGTAGGAATGAACAGCCTAATACTAGCTGGAATTTACAAGGGAAAGAGTTACATGTTGGATAAGTGTGGCATTGCTTTATTGTGCTTGTGTGTGTGTGTGCCTCCACAATACTTATTTTCATCCTTCATCTGCAAATTAAACCCATTACCCTTTATACTGAAAGAAGAAGAAGATGAACCCATAAAATATACAGCAATTGCAGTTGGATACTTGACAGTGGCACAGATAAATAGTGCAAACTGCTTCCTCCTGTGTCTGGAGCAGAAGGCAAGACATATTTAAGAAGACAACCTACCCTAAAACCAATGGAGTGCCTACGTAAGCTTGGATTCCTGTTATGGATGCCCTTTTGAATATAATAGATGCTTTGAGTGAGGCAAGACTTTGAAAAACACTTCAAGGCTCTATAGGGTAGACTGTAAAAGCTGGGAAGTGTCAGCAGAAAGCGAGTGAGTAGTGTTGCATTTACCCATTGTTTATAATATAGTAGACGGTTCCTGTGAAGTCAAATGGGTTTGTAGAAGCCACACACGATTCAACGAATAACACAAGAGTCTGGTCCGTGGTCTCCAGCTTGGCTTGAAGATACAAGTCCTGATTGAGCTTCACAATATATGGTAAATGGTACACTGGATCTGTAAAAGTAGGAGACTGATGGAAGACCAGAGAGGCACGGAAGAGGCCATACTGAGTTAGAGTATTCCCTATCGTATCATTTGATTGGTACATTAGATCCGCCATGGTGTTTTGGTACATTTGGCATTTCAGAGACAGGTTCATTTTTTTTCTGTGCGTGATCACTGCTCCTTTGGTTGAGTGAGCAAACAGGCTGTTAGTGTAACTGATCGTGTCCCTTTCTACCTGCAAATGAAGCAAAAGTATTTGAGAAATAAGCATTGAAATATGAACTACAGTTTTTGGACACTTTTCGTGGAATGTATCAGTTCTGCAGAGTCTTGGACAACTTCTGAGAATCATCCCGAGGGTTGGTTACATTGAGGCATCCTCACTTAAGAGAGTCAGATAAAAACATATGCCAGGAGAATATGCCAGAATATGCCAGATATAAGCATATGACTAGTACAATAGGTGACTAGCCTGTGTGTCTCTGGAACAGGCCCGGACTGGCAATCTGTGGGTTCTGGCAAATGCCAGAGGGGCTGCTATAAGGTCCCATAGAAAGTCAGTATTTAGTGGGCTGGTGGGGTCTGTTTGGGCCTCTTTGTGGGCTGATTGAGCCTCTGTGTACCTGAAATGCCAGGGCCTTTTTTAATTCTCAGTCCGGACCTGCTCTGGAACCAAATTCAGAAAGTCAAACATGTTGTGCTGTACAGGGCACTGTGGGCTCTATGTCGTAGCATTGGTATTTTTGGTCTGTGTGATTCACTGTAGACAGTACTAGGGATTGTGTGAGACTTCGTGTTTTGTGATGGACCAACAGGGGCATTTTGGAAATTCCTATTTCTATATCTTCTATATCTTCACCCGTTACACATTAAATCCAAGGCCTCAGCCCCTCAACCCCTGATCTTGTAATTTGGATCTTCATACCTTAAGTCTACTAGAAAATGGATTCTGTTAATCTAAGGTCCAGTAAAAACTAGTGGTCCTTTACAACAACCCCTGGCGGAAGTGAAATAACACTAGGCGGCGTCCCCTTAATTCTCATGCAAAGAGCACTTCTGTGTGGGATCTGTAGCATCTCATATCTCTTGTCTAGACTTGTTTCATGTCCATTTAATTTTATATTATTCCTGCCCTTATTTCTTAGATCATTCTTCTTTTCACTTCACTTTTTTTTTCTATCCCTGCCAATAGTTACATTTTTATCCCATTTTCTCCTTGGGTTTCTCCAAAGGAATTTCAGCCCTCTACCTGCACACACATGTCAAGTGTCCTTCAGCTTCCAAACTGCAACCCTGCTTGAATTACAGTATCTGAAAAGGAAATCATCTGCAATGTTTTCTTTAAAAAAATGGGACTTTGTGGAGAATTGCCTTTTTTTTTTTATTTTAAATCCCATTGTTCCATGATTAATAATGACTCTCCCCGTCTTCTTTCTGTCTGTCTTAAATTGCCAAGATGTCCATGTTCCTACCAGTTGCACTGTCTGACATCCCTTGTAGGGAATGTTAAATGCCAGCCACTTATTCAAGGTACGAGGACGGCATGTTGGGTCATTGAGGAAGACATCGTTTACAGAGTGACCCAGCGATCGCAGATACGAAAGAGACACTAGAGCTACCATGTGATCAGAGGAGCACGCAAGTGTCACTAGAAAGAAAAGAGGTAAATGCATGTCAGTAAGTAGCAGAATTCCGCTATAATTGCGTGTGTTGGATTTGTCAATGCAGGTGCTGAATTCAAGTGCAAGGTACAGTATTGATGATGTGGCCATAACAGTGCATTCAGGAGTCCTCGGTCTGAACAATATGCCTAAAGATTCCTAATATTTACATAAATCCCAGCTATTGAAAAACAATACACACTTTACCTAACATATATTTTTAAATCTACAAAGACATATAAAGTGCCGGGTTGGATGATTTACTGTAGGGACTCCTGTTCACATGAAATCTTACTATTTTTGGTCTACAGGTTGGGTTTCAGGAGACTCGATGATAACAAGTAGGAATTCTCTCTAAGGGGCAAATTCACTAAAGCACGAAGCAGCTAGTGAAAATCGCCAGTGTGACGTCATTTCATTACTTCGCTGTGCTGGCGTAAATTCGCAAGTAAAGTGGACCTAATCTAGCGCTACTTCGCACCCTTACGCCAGGCGAAGTTGCGCTATGGCGAAAGAACGTAACTATGCTAATTCACTAACTTGCGGATTTTACTGAATGTTACCTCTTGCGCCAGACTTGCCTTCGTCACCTCAGACCAGGCGAAGTGCAATAGATTAGATAGGGCTTGTTTCAAAAAAAGTCCCAAAAAACGCTGGCGTCTTCTACTTTTTTTAAGGGTGATAGGCTGAAAAAGATCATACATTTTTGGGTACCCTCCTAACATATGGCACCTAAACTATACAGTGGGCACATGTGTAAGGCAAAATAACAACTCTATTTTATTTTATTTTATGAAGCTTTCCCGGGCTTGGTAATGTAATGTATTTGCTGCTACATATACGTCCATTGTACTTTAACTTGGCGCCGTATGCAAATTAGGCATCGCTAGCGTAACTTTGATTTGCTTGACGAATTAACGGTAACGCAGCTTCGCTTCCTTTCGCAAGTGCAACTTCGGATTTTAGTGAATTAGCGGTGCCCTGGCAAAACTTTGCCTGGCGAAGTGCGGCAAAGCCAATGCTGGCGCAACTTCGAAGGTAGGTAAATTTGCCCCTAAGTCTTGCCCTAACTGGCCTTCACACTGGGCCCCCCTGCCAATGCTCTGCCTTCCCATGGGTCAACCACACAGTTTGGGAACTGTTAACATGAGGTATATTTCTCAATAATAGACAAGTGGCTATTAAATGTTTTAGCTTTATACCATTTTGTTTAGGGTTGTATTCAGTGTGGTAGGATGCAGTGAACACCACTTCTTTGCCACTTCCAATGCCACCACCAGAATAAACGATGCTCAGGGCATTTGAGGAGGAAATGAAGTTCCTTTCAGGAGTCTCACAAAGGTTTCCAAGTAAGCGAGAACCAAGTGGTGTTCCATCATACACAGACACGTAGGAAGAGTTGCAGAGTGATGGATCTGACATCCTAGAGATATATCACACAAGAATATATGTAAATCATCTTAAACAAAAACTTACATGAATGTTGTTGAAATATAACCCCCATCATGGCCCAGACAGGATATTAGCTATGGAAGTTGTGGTTCAATAATATCTGAATGACTGCTGGTTGCCTATCCCCTGCCTGACATAATCATCAATGCATTATCAACCAATCATCAATACAAAGGTCCAGACCTCCCCAACTCGAAAATCCCACAGGTTTTAGGTCAAGTGCCCATTAATAATGATAACTGTTACTATGGTAAGTGTTGTTATGCCATTATGTGTATAAAGGCAAGATGAAAGCACAGTTTCATTGCCATTTATAGGTTGTACTGGTTCCTTTCTATGTTCAACCAATCATTCACTCATCATCATCTCTCCTCCTTCCTAAAAACATGGATGGATATTTCTGATAGATCACCTAGAAGGCCCATCAAGCAGTGTTTATTGCCAAGCTTGTGACCCTTTCACATCAATCAGTTTATTCGATATAGCTAAATAAGATTTCAACTTACTGAATCGTTGATTTCATGTTCATTTACAATGAACTTGAAGAAGCATTTTAATACTCACCTAAATTCTCTAAAAACGAGGTTTATTTTGTGGTTGTTGAAGACATTGATGTACCAGACACAGTAAGCAGATTGATTTGAAGCACGGTTGAGAGGATAGCTAATGGCTCCTGCTTTATCGGTCAAAAATCCTCCACAATCCAGACCTATATTGAATTCTTTGCTTTATTAAATCTGTTAAAAATCTTGTAGGGCTTTAGAATCAAATGGTCAGGTTCATGCACTTCAGTCACATGGTCCGTGTCCCACCATGATTTCATATATTACACATAAGAAAGCACACTTTTCTTGGGCACACCACTTACTTTCTTTCCGTAGGGTGCATTCAACTCCTCAGGCTACTTCCAGGCCAATTTCTCGTACACAAATTCCCATAGGGAGGAAACACACCCTTTAGAACATTTGCCTTTTAGAACATTTATTCCAGCAGAGTTGGCACAAGCTTTCAGGGTCATTCTGCACCTGAAGAAGGGGTTGACCCCAAAGCTTGTGCCAACTCTGCTGGAATAAAGGTTCTAAAAGGCAATGCCGAAGTGTCTGGTGTGCTTCCTCCCTATGGGAATTCATATATTACACTTTATAATATATTGGCACAGGATTGGTCCTTTTTTTTTGTTGTTTCACCGCGTTAGAGCATTATTAAAGATGGCATTTAATTGGTTGCTTATAGACAGAATTAATTAAATATGCACAGGTTTAAAGTGACATGCCGTTATTATAGCAATTCCTCAAATCGGATTGTATACTATGAATACTGTATGATGATATTTTTCACCATAATTCATTGTTTGTTCTCTCTGACCAATCAGATTTCAGCATTCCACAGGTTTAGACCAAATGCAACAAATCATGAACCTATGAGTCAAAATAGTACACCTCCCATCTGACCAATCAGGTTGCGACATTCCATTGGAGTGGAAGACTAAGTCACATCACATTTGTTGCAAAGGAGAAACCATATACTTCGGGGCCTTCAAGGCAGCTGAATTTGTAATGCAGTCTATTTGCCAGCAGTACTGGGTATGGACCGGCTACCTAACTGACCAATTAAATTGCAGCATTCATTAGCATTTGTGCACTTTTTCAGTATCTCATTCAACTTATATTTCAGGCTGTGCTGCTTTGGGCCCGGGACTGATGGTTTATGTTCTACTGTACCTAGCATGTCGTTGCTTTTTGGCGTAGTTGCATAATGGGCAATGAAGCCACCTTGCTGAGTGACATTGCTGCTTCTGAACACAACTCCCATGACGTTAGAGGAAGAGTAGAAAATCTGACTTCTATTCTGTCCACACAGCTTGCCCAGAACAGGGGAGTTCTCGGGAAATCCATCATGTACCGTCACTGAGTCAGAGGAACAGTTGCTGGAGTATTTCAGACTGTTATTGAAAGACAAAGATATACTTAAATAATTCGTCCACTGGTCAAAATCGAGATTTCATAACTGCAAAACAAAAGAGTGCGTGCTGGCCTTTATACCTGATCAATGGCAGCAAACCCAGTGTCTAGGCACACAAGCACACAACATTGTATATAGAGGATAAAACGCCATGGGGCTGAAAGTCAACAAAATGTCTAGCCCCATGTCAGATTTCAAAATTGAATATAAAAAAACCTGTTTGCTCTTTTGAGAAATGGATTTCAGTGCAGTAGTCTGCTGGAGTAGCACTATTATCTGATGCGTTTTGAAAAACAACATGTTTTCCGATGACAGTATCCCTTTAATATGTGAAGGTAATAAAAAGGCCAAACTCAACCCAAATCTTGTAAGCCACAGCCTTCACCCCATAGATGGCACATTCTCAACAAGGGGCAGGGTTTACTGTAAAGTTTTTATTATTTGAACTGTGACCATGGCCCATTTGGACCTACTTTTTTCAGTTTAATTGTTGATACTTGTGGAACATCCATTCAGAAATATAGTGCCATGTTTTATGTGGGTTCAAGCATTTTAAGGTGCTACACCTTTTGTTCCTTCAGAGGATTTCACCTGTAGCAAAAGCCTTACAATGATAAGTTACTTACTTTAGATTAAGTAAATGCAGTTTCACCTCCATATTTGGTGCCGTGATTATTTTCCACGAACAAAAAGCATTGGGCACATAATAGTGAGGATAGAAGGGACTTGATATCATACCGGCAGGCAGAGTCAATATATCTCCACACTGAAAACGGGTTCCTGAAATTATGAGAAAAAAGAGCTTTTTTTTAGCTTTAAGCTACTGTTCTTGCCAGTGATGGGGTTAAATAACGTCATCTCTACATTTATAGGAAGGTGCCATCGCCCAGCTCTGCTGATCATCAGTCCCTTGGGAAAGGATCCAGAATATTAGGAGGAAAAGGAATAGGGAAGTAAAATGCCATAAAGGAAAAAACTTCACACTTACCATTGAATTGTGGGAATAGCTGGAATGTGGAAGCTGATCCATTGAATTGTGGGGATGTGTGAGCTGATCCATTGAGTTTTTGGAATCTCAGAAATGGGTCAGCTGATCCATTGGACTGTGGGAACCTCGGGAATGTGGGAGCCGAGAATTCTGCTAAATAAAAAACATTTTTCAATTGAAAAAAAAAAGACTTTTTTTTATTTCTATTTCTGATGATTTCTCTAATATTGAAGTTTAAAGTTTCCGTTTTCACCTGAAGCAGCTCTGGGAGGGGTCACTGAATACATTCGTTGATAAATTTATTATCTTTGTCCCTGTTAGAATTGATACAACAGTTGCTAATATTCCACAGATACTGCTGAGTAGGGATGTGCGAGTTTTTATGCACCCGCCTGAAACCTGCCCTCCCTCCACTCGCGCCCGCCCCCACCCGCCTTCCGGTTTCCTTTTACAGACATGCGCCAGACCCGCCCATGATGTAACAAAAGGGGCGGGGCGAGCAAGCGTGCGTCTATAAAAGAAGAAGCCGGCAGTGTAAGGTGGGAGAGCGAATATAGGTGTAAGGTCCACCCGAACCACCCGACCCAAGGGTAAACACGGACGTCCTGCGAGTATCAACTAATGGAGCAAATGTTAGCAATTCAGAAGCTGCACCTGAATCATTGAGCTCCAGACTCCAACACCGGAGGGAGGAATCAGGTCCGTATTTATAAATAATTATTTTTGGGGGTTTTTTTAAAAAAAATTTTAAACCCTCCCCACCCTCTGCCACGGATTTCCATAGGAAATCCGGTGAGGGAGTGAGGGGTAGGGGGTCAGAGGAAGACTGCGGAAGTAACGTCAGCGCACACGACGTAGGGGCGTGTTTAGGTCTGATGTCTTGGGTGGCTTTGGACCTAAATACAGCCCTGGGAGGAACAGTATACTTCCATTTTGGTACAGTAAAATAATATAAAATGGAAAACAGAAGAAAAAAGCAGAAAACAACTGGACTGAAAAAAAAGTGTTGAAAGGTGAACAGTCCCTTTAATTATATGGTTCCCATGCTTTCTGTAATTTTGCTTCCACTTTGCACTTGACTTTGCCTAATGTTTTGGATTATGCCCTATACACAGTATATGGACCCTTTTTAAAAACCCATCTGGAGCTTTATTTTTTCACTTCTAACACCTGATTGCTAAGGAGGACCCAGAACAAGATTAGGACTTCCCAACAGCCCCTAAGTGAGTCAGGACATGAATTCAGTGCTCTGCACAACCAAAAATAGAGATTCTTGTACTTATGTGAGATGCATTATTTTCAGTCCTAGATTTGAAGCGTGTGTGTGGCCAACAAGGCAGACATTGTTAATAGAGAGCATGATATACAGGGCTGCACTTCCTACGGCCACCAGCGAACCTGACAATTTTGGCCCAGTCTCCCAAAATATTGAGAGTACAAAATGATGTAGGTGTTATACAGGCTTTTAGTAGGAATAAAAATATGACTGCGGGTAATTGTCCTTGTCCGAAACCCACTAGGAGATCTTCTGGTTCTCCACCCAATCCTGTTATTTCAGACAAACTAACATTAAGGGGCCGATTTTTTTTGGGCTACTTCGACCATCGAATGAGCTACTTCGACCTTCGACTACAACTACGACTTCGAATCGAATGATTCGAAGTAAAAATCGTTCGACTATTCGACCATTCGATAGTCGAAGTACTGTCTCTTTAAAAAAAACTTTGACCCCCTAGTTCACCATCTAAAAGCTACCGAAGTCAACGTTAGCCTATGGGGAAGGTCCCCATAGGCGTGGCTAACTTTTTTTGATCGAAGGATATTCCTTCGATCGTTGGATTTAAATCCTTCGAATCGTTCGATTCGAAGGATTTAATCGTTCGATCGAAGGATTTATCCTTCGATCGTATGATCGCACTATTTGCGCTAAATCCTTCTACTTCGATATTCGGAGTCGAAGGATTTCAATTCGCAGTCGAATATCGAGGGTTAATTAACCCTCGATATTCGACCCATAGTGAATCAGCCCCTAAGTGCATAATTCCAGTTTTCTGTCCTGCTGCTCATTCAGATATAGGTGCCATCTCATTACAGTAATATTCTACACTGTCGTCTATTCAAGGGATCAATTCAGAATGGGAAGGGATCTGTTATATATAGTGAATAAAGTACCCCCTATTGTAAAATATAAGGATATTATAAGTTACCGAGGAGTTTCATGACCATATAAAAGTATGAGGCCGAAGGCCGAGTGCTTTTATACAGGTCATGGAACTCCGAGGTAACTTCTAATATCCTCATATTTTGCAACAGGGGGTACTTTATTTATTATAATACACAAGTTTCAGTGAGTCATGTGACAGAAATTACATCACTACTCACCGTTTATAACTGATGACATCAGAACTCACCGTTTATAAGGATATAATTCACAAGATATTCATGGCTTTTGTGTATTATAATAATATAATAATAATACTTCACAATGGGCTGGATACCTTTTTAACAAACAAGTTATATGTAGTTGTGAATATTACAGGAATAGCGGTAAACGAGTTAAATATGTCTCAGAATGAAAATGTAATCTCTATTTTTCCCATGAGGATCAGTCGGCCTGTTTTTCAGTTTACAAATGAAAGAATCCAATGGCGCACAGAACTAATGCAACACCTTAAAGGAGAAGGAAAGCCCCAGGGCGCGAAACCCCTCCCCCCTCCCCTCCGTTGCCCCCCTCCCTCCTCCCCCCTGGCCTACCTGTCCCCCTGGGCAAATGCCCCTAACTTGTTACTCACCCCTCTGCGCAGGTCCTGGCCACAGAGTTCGCAGTCGCCATCTTCTCCCACGCGTGTCTTCTTCCTGCGATGACCGGCGTTTTCTGGCGCATGCGCAGTAGGAACAGTTACCGGTATGGCTCTACTGCGCATGCGCCGAATGTCACGAAGTGAAATCGGAAAACTTCGTGACATTCGGCGCATGCGCAGTAGAGCCGTACCGGTAACTGTTCCTACTGCGCATGCGCCAGAAAACGCCGGTCATCGCAGGAAGAAGACGCGCGTGGGAGAAGATGGCGACTGCGAACTCCGTGGACAGGACCTGCGCAGAGGGGTGAGTAACAAGTTAGGGGCATTTGCCCAGGGGGACAGGTAGGCCAGGGGGGAGGAGGGAGGGGGGGCAACGGAGGGGAGGGGGGAGGGGTTTTGCGCCCTGGGGCTTTCCTTCTCCTTTAAGGGGGTTATTTATCAGAGTCTGAATTTAACTCAATATTTTCTGCTACAAACTCCAATCAAATCCGCTCGGGTTTTTTTGCATTCATTTATTATTACATTTTCCCAAAAATTTGCTTTGCGGGAAAAAATATGATTTTCAGGTTTTTTTTTAATTTTTCCATCGCAATTTTTTCGGAATTTTCACCCAAAAACTTATTGTATTGCACGAAACCCAACACCCATCGAAAAATCATTGGGACTTCTCTCATTGACTTATATGCAACCTCGACAGGTCTGAGATGCCGGATTTTCAGATTCTGATTTTTTAAAAGTCCAATATTATAAAAAAAAAAACCTTGAATTTTATTTAAGTGTTTATTGCAGAATGCAATGCAACGTTTTAGGGCAGACCCCTTTGTCAAGTATACGGAACATAAATGAGGCGCATATAAATAGACAAGCAATAATTAACCAATTAAACCACCACAAATCATCCTCCAAACAGTTAAGAGCAAAACTCACAGGGGAAACACCTTCAATTTAGGTGCTTAATCACCTTAAAAGTCAATGAAAAATGTCTCAGTGCGAAGAAAATATAAAATTCTTCAGTATAAAACATTTTTCCGGTATTTATATGCACCAAAATATATGTTCTGTATGCTTGACAAAGGAGTCTGCCCCGAAACATTGCACCGCACTCCGCAATAAACACTTAGGGGCAAATTCACTAAAGGGCGAAGCGCCTAACGCTATTGTTAATTCGCTAGCGTAGCGCATTTTCATTAATTCGCTGATTCACTAACGGACGCTGGCGTAAATTCGCTAGTGTTACTTAGCACCTTTACGCCTGGCGAATTTGCGCAACGGACGTAACTACGCAAATTCACTAAAGTGCGCATTTTTCTGAACGCTACCTTTTACGCCAGAATTCCTTCGCCACCTCGGACCAGTCGAAGTGCAATAGAGTAGATAGGGATTGCTTCCAAAAAACTCTGGCGTTTTTTCTTTTTTTATAGGTGGTAGGCTGAAAAAGATCGAAAAAATTTTTGGGGCTCCCCTCCTTCCCCCCTACATTTCCTAACTCATGGCACCTTAACTATACAGTGGGCACATGTGTAGGACAAAATAAAAATTTTAATTGCTATTTTGAAGGTTTCCCAGGCTTGTGTAGTGATACTACATGTACCTCCATTGTAACTTCAATTTGGCGCCATATGCAAATTAAGCATCGCTAGCGTAACTTCGCTTTGCTTGGCGAATTAACGCTTCCTTCGCAACCTTAAGCTTCCCCTGAGCGCAACTTCGGATTTAATGAATTTGCGTAGCGCTGACGAAAATACGCCTAGCGAAGTGCGGCGAAGCGGACGCTGGCGCAACTACGCATCTTAGTGAATGTCCCACTTAAGGTGTTGCATTAGTCCTGTGTGCAAAACCAACACAGTACCTTTCAGCATTCAGCTTTGTTACACGGATTTTGATTTAGAGAGTGATATTCTGGTTTTCATCTTTTATTATTCGTGGCTTTTGAGTTATTTCGCTTTTTATTCGGCAGCTCGCAAGTTTGCAGTTTCAGCAGCACTGATTTAAATTCCAGTCTTTTCAATAAGAGACTGGAATACGAATAGGAGAGGCCTGAATAGAAAGATGAGTAATAGCAATACCAAGACATTGGTAGCCTTACATAGTATTTGTTTTTTTAGAAGGGGTCAGTGACCCCCATCTGAAAGCTGGAAAGAGTCAGAAGATGGCAAATAATAAAAAAAATAAAATAGAAAAAAAAATATTAAAGACCAATTGAAAAGTTGCACAGAATCAGCCATTCTATAACATATTAAAAGTTAACTTAAAGGTGAACCACCCCTTGAAGCTCTGTGATCACTAACATTTTTTAACATCATCCCTAACCTCATCCCTAAACTGGATTTTATACAGCTTGGTTGCACCTATTGATGGGCAAATTACATGCATTTATTATATGAGCAACACTGCTGCGGTTGCACTGGTGGTTCATCAACTGACTAACACTTTACACTGACCCAAGCATTCACTGATTATCATATAGTTTTCCCATCAATTATATTCTTATATTATAGAAAGCAGAAAATATTTATAAAGAGCATAAATGACAGGTGAGGGTGGATATCACATGGCATCTGGTCCAAACCAGGCCCGGACTGGCAAGCTGTGGGTTCTGGCAAATGCCAGATGGGCTGCTGTAAAATGCCACAGATAATCCCTATTAAGTGGGCTGGTGGGAGTTGCTTGGGCCTCTCTGTGCTTGAAATGCCAGGGTCTACTTTGCCTCCCAATCCAGACATGGTCCACTAAATAGTCTGAATAATATACAGAACAGAAGGAAACGCTAAAGAGACAAATGGTGACACCAATTCAAAATAAATATTAGCAACGGATATAATTACCTGGCTGTGTGGTTTGTTGATCATGGCCTGTAAATTCCATAGAAAAAATACATATTAGCATTTAAAGGGCATGTAAAGGCAAACAAAATAAAATCCCATTTTTACTTTCTTTAATGAAAAACAACCTATCTCCAATATACTTTAATTAAAAAATGTGTACCGTTTTTATAAGAAACCTGACTGTATGCAGTAAAATTCTCCCTTCATTTACTGCTGTGGATAGGAATTGTCAGATGGTCCCTAACTGCTGAGCAGGGAAACAATCATACTTATGAACAGCAGGGGGAATCCCCGCCTTACTTCCCAGCCATGCAGAACTCAAGCAGCTTTGTTTATGATGATCCCTAAGCAGCCCAGACCACACTGAGCATGTGCACAGTCTTAGTCTTGCAAAGATGTATAACAAAGTTACAAGATGGTGACCCCCTGTAGCCAACTTTGAAAGCATAAATTATTTGTTTGATTAGGCTTGTGGTGCAGTAAGTTCATGTTTATATTTAGTATACAAAATACAGCATTTATAGCCTTATTCTATTTTACACTTTACATGCCCTTTAAAGTTTTAGTCGAGTTTACGGCAGTGGTGCTGTCTCGAAATAGCATCCCTGATATACTGTATGTTGTAGATATGTGCTACAAAGAGGTCAATAAATCCAAGTTTATCTATTCAATGTTAATTAATCTAACCCAGAATAACACTCTAATGCATGGAGATTACACATTTGCAATACTGGTGATCACTTAGACAAATTAAAGTGATTTTATCATTACTCTCTTTTAAGAACACAACGCATTGTGTAAAGTGCTGTTTTCTAAAGCAAATTGCCATGTTTTCTACCCAGATTTTTTTCAACGGAATTCCTGTATAATTGTGGGGGCCTGATAAGTTGTGTCCACTGCAACTTGAGCAAGCTACACAAATATGGTCACCAACTGTCCATCTGTTTTAGTAACTTGTGCGTAGGTTTGTGGTGCACATTATTTCCTCTGGTTTATGCATTGGAATTGGATCATGTAAATAATGGCCTTAACTTCAGATTCACTCGCCATAAGTCAACTGTGGCTTTTGACTTGTAAGGGAACCCTGGAATTACTGGAAGGTCCAGGTCCAGTTTATTATCTGCGATTTCTGTCTAATTCATCAGAGGAGGCTGGGTGGGAACTTGGGTGCACCATCTTGTAACTTTGTTATACATCTTTGCAAGACTAAGACTGTGCACATGCTCAGTGTGGTTTGGGCTGCTTAGGGATACCAGGGAAACTCCCAGTGGGCCCAGGTGTTGGTGGCACATGCTGATAAACATTTGGCCTATTTCATGGTCATTCCCTATTTCTATGAGAACAAATAGGCTAAATAGATGGAATAATAGATTATAGTATGTAAATAAAATAGACTAGGAGAATAGAGGTCGAGTGAGGAGAGGAATTATAAAAGTATTGAGAGTGGGCCCCTGGTCTAAGGTTTTTGGGTGAGCCCCTGGGGTCCCAGACCGACATGAAAGTAGGTTGTATTAGCATTAAAAAGGAAAAAAGGAAAATTGTCATTGGCTGAGGTTTAATGTCTCAGTCCAAACCTGTAGTTAAATTAGTATACAGACAATAATACATGAATAATGAAGCTACAGCATATGGTTCTCATTTTGGGGGGGGATCAAGCATGAAGTTATATTTCTACAGTTTGCCTTCATTCTGGTACATTTGAATATGAAGTACTTAAAGTGACACTGACATATGATTATCTATTAGCTGAATGATGGTGTACGAATACCTGAACACATTACGCCAGCGTCCTTTCCATGGATACAGTTCTGTGAAATCCAGCCATTGTGAGGGCATTGCCATAGAAAGGACTCGTATCCTAAGCAGTTCATCGCATCCAGAGTTATGGGCCCACTGCCCTGGCCAAAGAAAGCACCCACAGGAGCAGAAATGGCATTGCCACAGCGCAGCTCCCTACACAGCACCTGAGCGTCACTTATATCCCAGGAGTTATCACACACGGTTCCCCAGGTTCCATTATAAAAAACTTCCACACGTCCCTCACATCTGTTTCTCCCATTGGCAAGTCTCAAGGCCATAAATGCGAGTTCTATAATGAAAGAAAACAGAAATATCAAAGAGTCATCTAAATGTGCATCCCCTGAAATATGTATTTAGCAGGGGATGGGTCAGAACCAATGACAAAGAGCCCTGTATCTCATCACGGGATACAGTGTCCTGGATCAGCTCCTTGATGGGGTAGAGGTGAAAACAGGCAGCGTTTCAGCAGTAACCATGTCTGTAATCTGCACAAAATAGTTCATGTGCGATAGAAATGTGCACTTTCCACTAGCATGCCCCGCTGTGTCCTATCAAACTATAGTTTGGAAACAGAAGTAGTAAGTGTTCAATTTTAAAAAGGAGAATTGAAATCAGAGGTCTCACAGATGACAGTAGGGTTGCACTACCACTGTGTCATTGCACGAAAGCTGTGGGTCATTGTGCCCTTTAATTTGGGCAGTCACTGTATTGTTTGATTCTGATGTTTACTTTGACGTCTAAACTGGGTTAATGGTGTCCTTTAATGCTGGGGGTAACTGTGTCATTTAATTTTAAGAGTCTTGGTTCTATTTGATGTGCCATTTAATGTTAATAGTTATCGTTCAATTTGATGCTGGGAGTAACTGTGCCATTTAATGTTAAGAGTTACGGTTCTATTCGATGCTGGGAGTCACTGTGCCATTTCATTTTAAGAGTCTTGGTTCTAGTCAATGCTGGGGTAATCGTGCCATTTAATGTTAAGGGTCATGGTTCTGTTCGATGCTGGGGGTAACTGTGCCATTTAATGCTTTGAGCCATGGCTTTATTCAAAGCTGGGGGTAAGTGTTCGATCTAATGTTAAGAGTTGTGGTTCCATTTAATGTTGGGGGTAACTGTGCCATTTAATGTTAAGGGTCATGGTTCTGTTCGATGCTGGGGTAACTGTTCCATCTAATGTTAAGAGTTATTGTTCTATTTGATGCTGGGGGTAACTGTGCCATTTAACGGGCATGTAAAGTCTAAAATAGAATAAGGCTAGAAATGCTGTATTTTGTATACTAAATATAAACATGAACTTACTACACCACAAGCCTAATCAAACTAATGATTTATGCTTTCAAAGTTGGCTACAGGGGGTCACCATCTTGTTACTTTGTTAAACATCTTTGCAAGACTAAGACTGTGCACATGCTCAGTGTGGTCTGGGCTGCTTAGGGATCGTCATAAACAAAGCTGCTTGAGTTCTGCATGGCTGGGAAGTAAGGCAGGGGCTCCCCCTGCTGTTCATAAGTATGATTGTTTCCCTGCAGAGCAGTTAGGGACTGTCTGACAATTCCTATCCACAGCAGTAAACGAAGGGAGAATTTCACTGCATACAGTCAGGTTTCTTATAAAAACGGTACACATTTTTTAATTAAAGCATATTGGAGATAGGTTTCTTTTTCATTAAAGAAAGTAAAAATGGGGTTTTATTTTTTTGCCTTTACATGCCCTGGATTTATTCAAAGCTGGGGGTAACTGTTCCATCTTGTTAAGAGTTATTGTTCCATTTGATGTTGGGGGTAACTGTTCCATCTAATGTTAAGAGTCACGGTTCCATTTGATGCTGGGAGTCATTGTGCCATTTAATGTTGATGGGCACAGTTTTGTTTGATACTGTGTGTCAATGGGCCTTTAAATACTTTACCCCCTTCCTTCAGTGACCAGTACACATGCAGATGGTCCTGCTGTACTGCACTTGTGCTGATTGCAAAAGTTCATGGTACCCCCCATCTTCATATGCAGCCCTAGGCATGGGCCCTTGGGTGCCTATATGGAAAATACAGCCCTGGGTCTAAGCAATTTTTCAGTGGCACTTTTTGAGCAGCATGAAACTCACAAATCCTCAAGCACATACCATTTCTGTACACATTGGGGAAGGCCGGGGTCTGGACAGTGGAGCCTATAAAGTAAGATACCATATTAATGCCATGGCCAGGTAACAAGCATTTTTAAATCACCATCATAATGAATCAAAAACATTAGGGAGAAAAATGCGGAACACATTGCAGTTTTAATAAAGGGAACCTTAATACAACATCATAGTGACGCAGGACAGCACAGAAAACATGCCAAACAAAAATCCATATTTACCTATTGCTGAGAACAGCTGGTGATGCTCTGCAAATACAGAATGAAACGATGTCAGAAACATTGCATGTGTTAGTAGGGGTTACACTTACTAATATCCTTACTCTACTAAAGGCTGAAGAAGTAGACAGTAAAGAGAGGGTTGCAATAAAAGAAATTGTCCTGCTGGAGAAATATAAAATATTAAAAGCTGAATTTGTTTTTTTAGACGCACTCTATGATGCATTGAGGTAATGCCCAACCTCTGCACAGCCAATGGATCAAATCCAAATAGCAGGTATAGACAGTGAAGCCGTATGGGGCAGCTGGGAAGGGGTCTTACTAGCGAATTATGATTCAACAGGGAGCTACATTTTCTCTATGCATTTCCAAAAGAAGAAAGACTGTGCCATGTTGCACCATGCCGAGCCAATCATGCCATCTAGAACAGTTGAAGAACCGATGAATGGGTAGACTTTAGGCAATCCCTGCATATAACAAATTTATGAACTAAAAGTATATTTTCTTGAATCACTTTGTACCTAAACAAACGACTGCAACATCCTGACTATGTCCACAGTTGTGACGTTTCAGTCCATTGTGAGGACATTCCCATAGAAAAGACTCGTGGCCTCTGCACTGCACATCATCCAACACTATGGGTCCACTCCCTTGGCCAAAAGTTGCTCCTACAAGGGCTGATCTGGCAAAACCACAGCCCAGTTGCCTGCACACCACCTGAGCATCACTCATATCCCAGAGGTCACCACACACCGTTCCCCAGGTTCCATCATAGAATATTTCAACACGTCCCTCACATCTGTTCCTTCCATTGACAAGTCTCATAGACGTGGGACCTGTAACAGAGAAAGAACAACAACATGTGCTGAGGTTTAGGCAAAGATGCCTCATGCTACAGTTTGGATTCTTAACTCACACCTAGTACATGTTCTGTTCTTGAGGAGCATTGTTTTCTTATTTGGGCCAGCATCTTTCTCTTTCCATAGAGAAGAACGTATGATTCTCTATATATGCACATACTGCGTCAGTTTATATCCACTATTTACATGATCCCACACACTCTGATTAATAGGAGAGTCAATGAAAAGGCAGTAGTCAGTTTTATGATTAACCTCTAGAGCCACTGAAGGGTAGGGATCTGCTCTTGCAAGTATCCCATCCCAACTTCCACTCCATTTTCCCTTCCCCATTCTACTGGCAATGGACCTCTGTATTATTAGTGACCATATAATCAAGCCACTTAAACACAAGACTTCATGGAATGGTAGGGTAAAAAGTACAATTATTTTTCTACTTTACACCCTACCCTGTGCTGAGTACCTATAAGTCATTATGTTGCTCAAATAAAGAGATTAGTAACACATCAATAGCAATTTTAATAAGGTTTCCTACATATAAGGCTGATCCATTTAAGGCCACATTAAATGCAACCGACAATGTGGAACATTTTTTATCAAAGGAGCAGTAAACCCTAGACGTTCCTCTGCTCAGTAAAGACATGAGCAAGGTCTTCTGAGCTTTTTTCTAAGCAGAGCAACATCAGAACAGTTCTCTGTTTTCCTTCTGAATGGATCACTCCTCACTACCTTGTCTTTATTAGAAAGTAAGTCCAATTCCATATCATCATATAAATGGCTCATGATGTCACAATTATTGCAACAGCCAGTGTTTTAAAAGGGTTCGTTTCACATCATGGACAAACAACATGGTTAATAGTCTTTTTAAGGTTCTTCATCAGTTACCTGTTGGTGTTGTCCAGTAAGCATCTAAAAAAATAAACGTCATATATAGATCAGTTTAACACCCAAACAGAATATATCTTGAATTATCTATTCATTAGAAATGATTTAATTATATATTATATTGCATTGCTCAGGGAAGACATGAGAAAGGTATTCTGAGGTTTCTCTCTTTCCCAAGCACAGTAACATGAGAACAGTTCTGTTTTCCTCTGGAAGTATCTTTCTCCTGACCAGCAGGTGGGGCTGTTGTGACAAAAGTCATTATATTAGCAGTTAATAAACAGCTCAATAAAAACTGATTATTGTTAATTGCAAAAGTTCTTAGAAGAGCACCCTGAGCAATTTTGTATTCATTTTTGTTATTTTAGCTTGAAAACTACAGTTACCTGATGATACTGTTGTTCTCTGATAAGCAGCTGAAGAAAGAACAAATAGAGAGTGTTATTATGATTTCATTACAGAGCATTAGAAAGAAAGGTAAGGGCGCTTTCCTTTTGCCTATACCAGAGTAAAGGGGCACATTGGAGACCATGTACTATTTAAAGGGATCCTGTCATGGGAAAACATGTTTTTTTCAAAACGCATCAGTTAATAGTGCTACTCCAGCAGAATTCTGCACTGAAATCCATTTTTGAAAAGAGCAAACAGATTTTTTTATATTCAATTTTGAAATCTGACATGGGGCTAGACATTTTGTCAATTTCCCGGCTGCCCCTGGTCATGTGACTTGTGCCTGCACTTTAGGATAGAAATGCTTTCTGGCAGGCTGCTGTTTTTCCTTCTCAATGTAACAGAATGTGTCTCAGTGAGACATGGGTTTTTACTATTGAGTGTTGTTCTTAGATCTACCAGGCAGCTGTTATCTTGTGTTAGGGATCTGTTATCTGGTTACCTTCCCATTGATCTTTTGGGAAAGGGAGGGGGGTGATATCACTCCAACTTGCAGTACAGCAGTAAAGAGTGATTAAAGTTTATCAGATCACAAGTCACATGACTTGGGGCAGCTGGGAAATTGACAATATGTCTAGCCCCATGTCAGATTTCAAAATTAAATATAAAAAAATCTGTTTGCTCTTTTGAGAAATGGATTTCAGTGCAGAATTCTGCTGGAGCAGCACTATTAACTGATTCATTTTGAAAAAAATGTTTTTTCCAATGACAGTATCCCTTTAAGGTGTTGGGCCCATATCTAAGCTTTCGTTCAAGGATATATCTAGTTAAGCCATTATTTGCCTTATTGAATAACACAATGGGCATTGGGTCATCTCATTGAATTGCACATGGGAAATCATGTATCTCCTTACATTGCCAGGTAGATGCATTTGGGGAATACATCCGCCATTACATTTATTTGATACTTTGATTGGTTAGGTCCAAATGGATCTGACTGGACACTTCATTATATTCTTCAGCACTGAGGCACCCCAATTTCATGTTGTTGGATAACCTGCTTGTTTTGATGATACTGTATATGAAAGACACATTTAGAAATCTACCTACCAGAACCAAAAGTCTGATGATTAGAAATTTTGGTGAGCCCTAGGAGAGAAACAATCCAGAATTAAATTTAAGTGCAGAACAAATTGAAAAGGTCAAGTGTAAAACTATCCAGCATTCCAGTTCCAATCCATACAACAAAACAGATGCAACCAACATTTAAATACAAAAGGCAGGTATGGTACAGAGTGTAAGTGCAGAGCAAAGTGAGATGGTCAATTGTGAACATAGATGGAGGGGGATTTTTTTGTTTGGGTAAACTAAGGAGCACATTTACTTAGCTCGAGTGAAGGATTAGAATGAAAAATACTTCGAATTTCGAAGTATTTTTTTGGCTACTTTGACCATGGACTACGACTTTGACTTTGAATCGAACGATTTGAACTAAAAATCGCTCGATTAATCGACCATTCCATAGTCGAAGTACTGTCTCTTTAAAAAAAAAAAATTGAAGTCCCCATAGGCTTTCCTAGCAATTTCTTGTTGAAGAAAAATCGTTTGATAGAAGGATTAAAATCATTTTGAAGGATTTAATAGTTCGATTGAACGATTTTTCCTTCAATCGTTCGATCGAACGAATTGCGGTAAATCCTTCGACTTCGATATTCAAGGTCGTAAGGATTTACCTTCAATGGTCGAATATTGAGGGTTAATTTACCCTCGATATTAGACCCATAGTAAATGTGCCCCTACGTCTAATGTTACTTCAACGGTTTTTTCACCAGCAATTTTCAACTGGCGGAGCTGATTCAGCTCCACACTGGGAGGATTTTTTTTTTGTCTGAAAATGCACTAGAATCTGAAATCTGTCCCATACATGGGCCGACTTAAAAGCTACTAACTGATGGACTCATAGGCTGCCGGAGTAAGTACTAAGTAATGTTCCACTTGAAGATAAGGAAGCAGGGCTGGCACTGGAACTCATGGAGCCCATGACTAAGCACCCTGAGGGGTGTGAAACGTGTAGGGTGGATGGAGATGAAGCTACATTTTTAACTTTTCTACCAATAAATACATTTTTAACTGAATATCTCTGGTCTTGTGGATCTATTCGAGTGCCGGTCAGCCCTGCTTCCTTGTCTTCTGCTGTACCGCCCCCTAAAGCTGGGGGTCTGGGGCTGGTGCACCCGGACCACTTTCACTGTTTGGTGAGTTACTTTACCACTAATTCTGGAGCACCTTGTCCTCCTCTAACCATTTTAATGTTCCACTTGACCAGGGTCGGACTGGGCAAGTGCACGAGCGCACGCTGGCTGCCCAAAAAACATAGTGTCCGCCTGTGCTAGTAGATGAGATGAAAAAAAAAAACTTTCAACGACCATCAACCAAAAAAATTGTGTCTAAGTGAAAGTAGCCTAACTGATCTGCTAGCTGACCCAGAGGAAGGTGATAATACATTAAAGGCATGGGTGCTGCAGTTTAAGCTGTGATACAAATGTAGGCACCACCCCAGTAAGAAGAAATTACATATTTATTTTATAAATAATAGTGTCACTAGAGGGGGACGGGCCCTGGTGCGTGACGCGTATCCGGGCCCTGTCCCCTCCGTACGGCCGCATTTTCAGTTGCGCAAGGGCTGCCGGGGGGGGGGCTGGCCCGCTCGCACCCCTTGCTCCCACGGTAGATCCGCCACTGTTTATTTTCTAGGCAGCTAATGATACAAGGCCTTTAACCCCTTTAATCAATATCCAATCACAATGGTTCCATTGGCTGAAACTGTCATCTGATACAATGGTACCATAACGACTGCATCACACCTTCCTACTTTTTTCAGTTTCAGCCAACACCAACCTGAATAGTTCCACGGAACTGCCATTGACCATTATGTTTTGTGCCAATAACCCCTTGCAATATCTAGTGTAGGTAAATCTAATGATTACTCAGCAAATCCAGCTGTTTTTAGATTTACCTATACAAGATATACCATGACCTGGATGAATGAAAATCTTCATAGTCAACCCCTTGCAATAATTCCTACCGAAACCACTTATCCAGGATTTCAGATGTTCAGAGTTCAGATACAATGTAAGTCGCATGTACCAGACAGGCAAGTGGAGGATTAGCTGTTGCTTTGTCTCTTGTCCCTGATCCCCAGAACAAAAAAGCTCAGTCTTACCCACTCCCTAACTAGTCAGCAGCACCTTCTGCCCCTTCCCCAGACAAGATCAAATAGACACATTGGTGACACAGAGGATTTTAACAGCGTTTTTTTTCTTTTAATTCTTCAGGCAAACAGGTTTTGGGAGGCTTAGGCTCTCCAAGCCTTAATGAAAATCCGCCAATGAGTGTGAAACTCTTCAGACATTCCATTTCCAATCCCAGGGGTGATCTTGGCCCTTCTGTCGCCCCCATACCCCATGCGCTCACCTTTTTGCGATGGTGGGGGTACAGGGGGCCCACAACACTGCCGGAGGGAGTCCAAGATGCTAGTGTAGAAAGCACAGTTACACTCTCTGCACTAGAAGAGCCAAATTTCCTGAAATTCTGCTTTTAAAGTTACCAGTAGCTGCATTTTTGTTGTCCCTGGTAAGCAGTGGGGCGAGTCACCCGAGGCAGGTTTCTCATCTCACCTCATTGGGGCATTGCCCCTGTCTGATCCATACAACAAAACAGATTCAACAACATTTAAATACAAGGGGTAGGTATAGCATGGAGTGTGTAATAATGCATGTAAATAGCATTTGGATGGTGCAATTTTACAACCACTTTGAAACTTTTTAATGCACATTGCAATTAAAAATGAGCCCTTGGAATCTCACTTTAAGGAAAGTGCCTCTTATAAGGATGACAGTTTTTAACACATTAATCGATTTCTTTTTTCTAGACACTTTATTACATTCTTCAGCAGTGAGGCAGCCCGATATCTATTCATGTTGTTGGATAACCTGCATGTTTTGATGATACAGTATACGAAAGTTGCATTACAAATCTTCATACCAGAACCAAAAGCCCGATTTTTTTTTTTTTTTTTGCGTGCCCTAGGAGAGAAACAATACAGACATTAAATTTAAGTGCAGAGCACTGAGGCAGCCCAATATCTATTCATGGTGTTGGATAACCTGCATGTTTTGATGATACAGTATATGAAAGACTTTTAGAAATCTCCTTACCAGAACCAAAACCCGGATGATTTGATGTTTTTCTGTGCCCTAGGAAAGAAACAATACAGACAATAAATGTAAGTGCAGAGCACTGATGCAGCCCGATATCTATTCATGGTGTTGGATAACCTGCATGTTTTGATGATACATTATATGAAAGACACATTTAGAAATCTCCTTACCAGAACCAAAGGCCTGATGATTGGAATCTTTTGTGTGCTTTGTCAGCTCTGGGATAGATACAATCCAGACATTACATTTAAGTGAAGAGCAAAGTGAGATGGTCAAGTGTGAAACTCTCCAGACCAGGGTCAGACTGATGGATGAAGGACCCACTGGAACTGCCACTACCATTGGCCCCCACACCCGCAATGGGTCCCCACTGTGCCCCCAACCCCCCCCAAAGGGTCTACCCACCATCCCCCAAGCGCACATAAATGAAACCTACCTTCAGAGCGTCATGAAAGGAAGATCAGCAGCCTGGGGGAGCGCTGGTGGGGTTCGGGTCTAGGCCGGTGGAGACTACCATGTTTTTTCCCTGTGTCCCACCAGCCCAGACTGACCCTGCTCCAGACGTTCCATCTTTGATCCATACAACAAAACAGATGCAACCGACATTTAAATACAAGGGGCAGTTATAGTACGTAGTGTGTAATAATGCATATAAATAGCATTTGGATGGTGCAATTTTACAACCACTTTAAAACTTTTTAATGCACATTGCAATTAAAAATTAGCCCTTGGAATCTCCCTTTAAGGAAAGTGCCTCTTATAAGGATGACAGTTTTTAACACATTAATCGATTTCTTTTTTCTAGACGCTTTATTACATTTTTCAGCAGTGAGGTACCCCAATATCTATTCTTGTTGTTGGATAACCTGCATGTTTTGATGATACAGTATATGAAAGTTGCATTACAAATCTTCATACCAGAACCAAAAGCCCGATGATTGGAATCTGTTGCGTGCCCTAGGAGAGAAACAATACACATAATAAATTTAAGTGCAGAGCACTGAGGCAGCCCAATATCTATTCATGGTGTTGGAAAACTTGCATTGTTTGATGATACAGTATATGAAAGACACATTAGAAATCTCCTTACCAGAACCAAAACCCAGATGATTCGATTTTTTTTGTTGCCCTGGGATAGAAACAATCCAGACATTAAATTTAAGTGCAGAGCACTGAGGCAGCCCAATATCTATTCATGGTGTTGGAAAACTTGCATTGTTTGATGATACAGTATATGAAAGACACATTAGAAATCTCCTTACCAGAACCAAAACCCAGATGATTCGATTTTTTTTGTTGCCCTGGGATAGAAACAATCCAGACATTAAATTTAAGTGCAGAGCACTGAGGCAGCCCAATATCTATTCATGGTGTTGGATAACCTGCATGTTTTGATGATACAGTATATGAAAGACTTTTAGAAATCTCCTTACCAGAACCAAAACCCGGATGATTTGATGTTTTTCTGTGCCCTAGGAAAGAAACAATACAGACAATAAATGTAAGTGCAGAGCACTGAGGCACCCCAATATTTATTCATGGTGTTGGATAACTTGCATGTTTTGATGATACAGTATATGAAAGACATTTAGAAATCTCCTTACCAGAACCAAAAGCCCGATGATTGGAATCTTTTGTGTGCCTTGTCAGCCCTAGGAAAGAAACAATCCAGACATTACATTTAAGTGCAGAGCAAAGTGAGATGGTCAAGTGTGAAACTCTCCAGACCAGGGTCAGACTGATGGATGAAGGACCCACTGGGGCTGCCACCCCATTGGCCCCCACACCCCCAATGGGTCCCCACTGTGCCCCCTTCACCCCTAAAGGGTCTACCCACCACCCCCCAAGCGCACATAAATGAAACCTACCTTCAGAGCATCATAGGAGGAAGATCAGCAGCCTAGGGGAGCGCTGGTGGGGTTTGGGTCTAGGCCGGTGGAGCCTACCATGTTTTTTCCTACCGGCCCAGTCTGACCCTGCTCCAGACGATCCATCTTTGATCCATAAAACAAAACAGATGCAACTGACATTTAAATACAAGGGGCAGATATAGTACGTAGTGTGTAATAATGCATGTATTTGGATGGTGCAATTTTACACGCATTTAAAAATGAGCCCTTGGAATCTACCTTTAAAGGAGAACTAAAGCTTAACTAAAGAAGTAGCTAGAAATGTTGTACATGATGTTTTGTGCTTCTGTACCAGCCCAAGGCAACCACAGCCCTTTAGCAGTAAAGATCAGTGTCTCCAAAGATGCCCCAGTAGCTCCCCATCTTCTTTTCTGCTGATTCACTGCACATGCTCTGTGCTGCTGTCACTTACTGAGCTTAGGGACCCACTCACAATATACAGTACACATAGAATAGAAATGTACATTTCGAAGTCGAGGTCGTAGTCGAAGGTCAAAGTAGCCCATTCGATGGTCGAAGTAGCCAAAGAAACACTTCGAAATTCGAGGTTTTTTTACTTCGAATCCTTCAGTCGAGCTTGGTGAATGGGCCCCTATGTTTTGAGCTTCTGTACCAGCCCAAGACAACCACAGCCCTTTAACAGTAAAGATTTGTGTCTCCAAAGATGCCCCAGTAGCTCCCCATCTTCTTTTCTGCTGATTCACTGCACATGCTCTGTGCTGCTGTCACTTACTGAGCTTAGGGACCCACTCACAATATACAGTACACATAGAATAGAAATGTCACAATATAAGGCTGATTAGTAATTAATACAGATAATTACTACATGGCAGCACAGAAACCAGTGCAATTAGCATCAGAATTTAATAATCAGCAAACCTGTAGCATCAGCTTATATTACAGGGGAAGCTCATTTTCTGCTGGATAATTAGTGACGAGCCCTAAGCTTAGCTTCTCAACAGCCAATCAGAGCCCACTGAGCATGTGAGTGTCACAGACACTTTCCAAGATGGTGACCCCCTGTGACAAGTTTGAAGTCCTGGATCATTGCTGCTATTGACAAGCTGAAAGTTTACGCTGCTGCAATAAATTCATTATATAAAATATGGCGTTTTTAGCAATATTAATTTATAGAGTTTAGTTCTCCTTTAAGGAAAGTGCCCCTTATAGGGATTAGAGTTTTTAATATATTAATGCATTTCTTTTTTATAGTTTTTGAATTATTTGCCTTTTAAAATATTTTTTTTCCCTTTTTATCGTTTTTTTTAGTTATTTGCCTTTTTCTGATTATTTTCCAGCTTTCAAATGGGGGTCACTGACCCCCATCTAAAAAAACAAATTAGTAAGGCTACTAATTCATTGTTATTGCCAGCGCTGGATTTAGTGGATGGGCGCCCAAGGCTGCCTGATCCTGGCACCCGGCCACACAGTCCTAGTTGTGCTCTCCGAGAAGCGGCTGGGCGGCATGCCGCCTCTAATATTCTGCCGCCCTAGATCTGGGTCTTTGTGGCTTAGCCACAAATCCGAGCCTGGTTATTGCTACTTTGTATTACTCGTGTTATATTCAGACCCTCTCCTATTCATAGTCCAGTCTCTAATTCTAATCAGAACTAGTTGCTAGGGTAATTTGGACCCCAGCAACCAGACTGCTGACATTGCAAACTGGAGAGCTGCTGAATAGAAAGCTAAATAACTCAAAAACCACAAATAATAAAAAATGAAAACCAAATGCAAACTGTCTCGGAATATCACGCTCTACAGCATTCTAAGTTCATTTAAAGGTGGACAACCCCTTTAACACCTTATGGTCATTCAGCACTTGTGGCAGTCATCAGAATGTGATTTATTATCTCACAGCCAAGGAGGCTACATGTGTAATGTACACTGGTAGAATGTCTATGTATTTTACATTAGGTGAGCTGTAGTGGAGAAACAGTAAAGGGAATGATAAAAAGTGTATGTGTGTGTAATACTAGTTGTGTGTGTGTGATACTAGTTACAACGTTGCTTTGGTGCAGTACCAGCATGGGCCCCTAGAGGGAGGTTGCTGTTAATCTAATCCATGGGAACTGTCCAGCAACAATCCTCCTGAAATCTGAGGATTTAATGAAAGTGTAGAATGAGCCAATTGGACATTAATAAAAGGTCACTAGTTTTGAGGGGGAGTTCTCAAGATATTAAATATTTGTTTCTAAATCCAATTTTTAAATTAGCATGAAGTAATTATCAGTTCTAGTGTGTTGGGTGCCCTGTTATCTCAGCGAGCAATCACTGAGAAACAAACTGAATAGTAAGGGCAAATGAAGAAGGGGAGTAGTGGAGAGGAGCAAGGTTTAGTGGGAGAAAGAGACTGAAGTGGAGAGAAACAAGCTGCTGTGTAGCCATGGGGGCAGCCATTCCAGCTGAAAAGGGAGAAAAAGGCACAGGATACACAACAGATAACAGATAAGCTCTGTAGTATACAATGGGATTCTTCAGTGCTTATCTGTTATCTACTGTGTATCCTGTGCTTGAATGGCTGCCCCCATGGCTACACAGCAGCTTGTTTATATAAACTATAGCAGTACTTATCTGTTATCTACTGTGTATCCTGTGCTTGAATGGCTGCCCCCATGGCTACACAGCAGCTTGTTTATATAAACTATAGTAGTACTTATCTGTTATCTACTGTGTATCCTGTGCTTGAATGGCTGCCCCCATGGCTACACAGCAGCTTGTTTATATAAACTATAGTAGTACTTATCTGTTATCTACTGTGTATCCTGTGCTTGAATGGCTGCCCCCATGGCTACACAGCAGCTTGTTTATATAAACTATAGTAGTACTTATCTGTTATCTACTGTGTATCTTGTGCTTGAATGGCTGCCTCCATGGCTACACAGCAGCTTGTTTATATAAACCATGGTAGTACTTATCTGTTATCTACTGTGTATCCTGTGCTTGAATGGCTGCCCCCATGGCTACACAGCAGCTTGTTTATATAAACTATAGTAGTACTTATCGGTTATCTACTGTGTATCCTGTGCTTGGATGGCTGCCCCCATGGCTACACAGTAGCTTGTTTATATAAACTATAGTAGTACTTATCTGTTATCTACTGTGTATCCTGTGCTTGAATGGCTGCCCCCATGGCTACACAACAGCTTGTTTATATAAACTATAGCTGTTTTTCTAAAGTAAACACACCAGTTTTGTCAGTGCAGGGTCCTTGTACATTATATTGTCTTTCCTTTAAAACACTTTCATTTTTTGGTGTGACTGTTCCTTTAACAGTCCGAGCTGACTCATATGACCTGTCCAGTGTCATAGAAGTTTCCATTAAATAAACACGCATCACATTATAATAAAAATGCCATAACTGCATTTAAATAGATAGAAATGTAGCTGTTGCCATCACGATATTGACCATGAGGTACAGGCATGGGATTCGTTATCCAGAAACGCATTATCAAGAAAGCTCTGAATTACAAAAAGACTGTCTCCCATAGACTCCATTTTATCCAAATAATGCAAATTTTTAAATGATTTCCTTTATCTCTGTAATAATAAAACAGTCGCTTGTACTTGATCCCAACTAAGATATAATTAATCCTTATTGGAAGCAAAACCAGCCTATGGGGTTGGTTTAATGTTTACAGGATTTTCTAGTAGACTTAAGGTATGAAGATCCAAATTACAGAAAGATCAGTTATCTGGAAAAGCCCAGGTCCTGAGCATTCTGGATAACAGGTCCCATTCCTGTACTAGAACTCCCTAGAGGGACTTTGTTGGAGAAGCCTGATTTAGGTTCTTTTAATAACAAGGGTTACAGAGCATTTCTGATGTTTAATGGTTTGGGTTCCTCCAAACTCTACATGAGAACCAAGTAGATAGATATATTTTATAATGTTGCGAGTAGTTAAATTGCAGTTGAGCTGTTCAGTTAGTGGGACTACTCACCTGTTTCAGAGAGAAACAAAATCAGAACACAGAGGGTTTGGATCCTGGTTGGCACCATGTTGGCTCTTGAATATAAGTTGGAACGGACTCTCGCTCTTTATAAAGGTCTTTTCCCCTTGATAACCTTCTTGGAATAAGGAAGCTGGCACCTTGCAGCCAATGAGCAATATGATTTGCATGACGTTGTTTTATTAAGCTGCTGCAAGAAGGATCAGATGTCTATGAGGGCTGAGCACTGTTTCATTAAATATTGGTGCAGCAGTCAAACATTTTACTTGTGAAAACACATATTTTTGAGTTGAACCCTTCTAATCAAACTGTCATCCATTGCTGTATGTTTTTGGGAATCAGAAACTCATTGGATAGGGAAAGAGAGAACCATTCCAACCGAGGGTCCTTGTTCTGATTTTATACCCCCTTCACTCAGTCCCCGAAATTGAGTGTGACACTTCATCGTCCACCTGGTTTATATTGGATCCCAGCCCACTCTTATCATAGTTTGCTTGAGCCCCTTGTTTGTTACTCCGCTGTATGGGGGCCTGGGCAAACAGGATTTGATAAGATCTTCTTTCATGAAAAAGAGAAGCTTTAGGGTCAGGCCACACTGGGCGTTTTGGGGAGATTTGGTTGCCTGTCGACTAATCGCCTGGTTTTTGCCTCGACCAATCTTCTGGTGACTTCGGAAAATAAACTGCCACGTGTGATTAGCGCCGTCGTTTTTTTCAATTTTAGTCGGCGCAGAGTGAGGGATAGGGATGTAGCGAACTGCCGATTTGGTGTTCGCGAACGCCGTTCACGAACACCAGCAAAATATGCGAACGTTCGCGGACAGTTCGCGAACTTCGAACACCCGCTAAAATCGTTCGATTCGAACGATCGAAGGATTTTAATCATTCGATCGAAGGATTTTCATTCGAATCGAACGATCGAAGCCATTCGATCGAATGCTTTTCATTCGATCTAATGCTTACAATCGTTCGAACGAATGGAAATCGTTCGATTTTTAGCGGTCGAAGGAATTCAAATGGTCGAATGGTCGAACGATTTGTATTCGAATCGAACGCGAACTCAAAATGCGAACGTTCCCAAACGTTCGCGAACATTCGGCGGACGCGAACGGTCGAAGTTCGCGCAAACTAGTTCGCAGCAGAACAGTTCGCTACATCCCTAGTGAGGGAAGGGGTTTGGGGAGATTGGTCGCTGCAAAAACGAGGCGACCAAATCTCCCCAAAACGCCCAGTGTGGCCTCACCCTTACACATAGGGGCAGATTAATCAAAGGTCAAATTTAGAAGTTATGTGAATTTTTTTTTTACTCTAATATACTCAAATGCACTCAAAACTCGAACGTTCTCCCGTTTAAGAAAAAACTCGAACGTCTAAAAATTCGAACGAATGTTACTGAACCAAAAACTCAAAAAGAATTAGAATTAGAATGGAACGCAATTCGAGTTTTTTCTAGGAAACAAACTCTAACGTCAGAAAGGCTATTAACATCTTCACAACGATTCAATGGACCCCTGCCATTGGCTTGTAAACGAAGTTAGCAGGTTTTAGGCGGCAAATATTCGAATTAAAACTGTTTCGATGTCGAGGTGTGATCAATTTCACATTCTAATTCACAATCGAGTTGGTGCTTTTAAATTCCAATTTGAGAGTTTTGACCCCCCCCCCCAAAAAAAATAAGAAAATTCGAATTTACCAATTGAACCTTAATAAATCTGCCTCTGTTGGACAGAAGTGGGTGACATTTTACAAAGGGGATTAGAAATAATAAGTAGAACATACTAATTAGGGGTTGAGGGGATCACTTTGCCCGGTGCCCTGGTTTAGAAGCATCTACAGAACATTTCTTCCTTGTCGGATCTTCTAAAGGCAGAGAGGTGGGATCTTTCTCAAGGTGTAGCATTGAGATTTTTGTTAGGGTTCTTGTCCAACAAAAAATGCATTGGCTTTTGTGGTAGGAGATCCAAACCAAGACCACAGAATCAGCATTTAGCAGTAAAAGGCCCCTCAAGAATAACTGCTGATAAGGCACTGTCTGTTGCATGAAAATGTCTCTAATGGTGCTAATATTTAAATAAGGATGGCACATTCATTTTAAATGCACTATTTCATAGAAATGTACAACCTGTGTTTTTCCAGCAGTGCCTCATAGACTTCTTAAAGGAGAACTAAAGCCTAACTAAAGTAGTAGCTAGAAATGTTGGACATTATGGGGGCAAATTCATCAAGGGTCGAATATCGAGGGTTAATTAACCCTCGATATTCGACTGGGAATGAAAAGGATTTTGCGCGAATACTTCGATCGAACGATCGAAGGAATAATTGTTCGATCGTTGGATTAAATCCTTCGAAGGATTTTAATCCAACGATCGAAGGATTATCCTTCGACCAAAAAAAGTTAGGCAAGCCTATGGGGACCTTCCCCATAGGCTAACATTGGGTTCGGTAGCTTTTAGGTGGCGAACTAGGGGGGTCGAAGTTTGTTCTTAAAGAGACAGTACTTCGACTATTGAATGGTCGAATAGTCGAAGGATTTTTAGTTCGAATCCTTCGATTCGTAGTCGAAGGTCAAAGTAGCCCATTCGATGGTCGAAGTAGCCAAAAAAACACTTCGAAATTCGAAGTTTTTTTACTTCAAATCCTTCACTCGAGCTTGGTGAATGGGCCCCTATGTCTTGAGCTTCTGTACCAGCCCAAGACAACCACAGCCCTTTAGCAGTAAAGATCTGTGTTTCCAAAGATGCCCCAGTAGCTGCCCTTCTTCTTTTCTGCTGATTCACTGCACATGCTCTGTGCTGCTGTCACTTACTGAGCTTAGGGACCCACTCACAATATACAGTACACATAGAATAGAAATGTTACAATATAAGGCTGATTAGTAATTAATACACATAATTACTACATGGCAGCACAGAAACCAGTGCAATTAGCATCAGAATTTAATAATCAGCAAACCTGTAGCATCATCTTATATTACAGCCAGGGAAGCTCATTTTCTGCTGGATAATTAGTGACGAGCCCTAAGCTTAGCTTCTCAACAGCCAATCAGAGCCCACTGAGCATGTGAGTGTCACAGACACTTTCCAAGATGGTGACCCCCTGTGACAAGTTTGAAGTCCTGGATCATTGCTGCTATTGACAAGCTGAAACTTTAGCCTCGTGCAATAAGTTCAGTATATAAAACATGGCATTTTTAGCCCTATTAATTTTTAGGGTTTAGTTCTCCTTTAAGGTCAGTATCTCACCCAAAGGAGTCAATAGACCATACACAAGTCTATATTGCCTGCTGACTCAACTACTAATTACAGTTTCTACTTCTACTAATTATTTGCCAAGACTTTCACCTCCTCTCCAATATATGGTGGGGATCATGCCTATGTGTATAGTTTGAAAGTCCCTTAGGAATGGACTGTATTGTCTGGGGGTCCTAATAATGGGAATCAGTCCAATCTGACCTGCTATCTGGTTGGCCAGATTGAAAAAGATCTTCTCATTCATTGCCATTGAGTCCCATTAATGCTCAACACAATTACAGTTAGGGGCAAATTCACCAAGGGTCGAATATCGAGGGTTAATTAACCCTCGATATTCGACTGGGAATTAAAATCCTTCGACTTCGAATATCGAAGTCGAAGGATTTTAGCGCAAATAGTTCAATCGAACGATCGAAAGAATAATCCTTCGATCGAACGATTAAATCCTTCTAATTGAACGATGGCGAACTAGGGGGTCGAAGTTTTTTCTTAAAGAGACAGTACTTCAACTATCGAATGGTCGAATAGTCGAACGATTTTTAGTTTGAATCCTTCAATTCGAAGTTGTAGTCGAAGGTCGAAGTAGTCCATTCGATGGTCGAAGTAGCCCAAAAAACACTTCGAAATTCAAAGTTTTTTTACTTTGAATCCTTCACACGAGCTTGGTGAATGGGCCCCTTAGTGTTCCATGTCCACGTGAGTTTCTGGTGCCTATTCATTCATCTTACATCAAACACACCATTATAGGGGTATAGAGAAGGAACCCCTCTAAAACAGGCACCATGTGGTTATCTGTACTAGAGAAGAACCTTCAGATTGTAAATGAACAACAATCATATTTATAAATGGCTCAATTGGAAACAACACTGATAAGGATTAAAATGAGCAAATAAAAAGCTGCAGTTGTTTATCAGCAAAGCAATTCAAGTGCAAAGTGGATTAATTTGGAGCAGTCTTTCTCCTGGCACCAACACAATGATTTATCAACTTCTCTATTACACACAATATTATTTCTTGAGAAAATGCTAAGCCTTCTATTATTCATTAAAAGGTGTATATAATTTGTGATTGTATTCGTTGGGCTACACTATAGGTGCCTCCCAGTAACATTTTCTGTTGGCATCAGCCTAAAGGTTCTTGAGAGGCTCTGCTTTCAAAGGTCAGAGATAAATATATAAATTTAGGGAATTAGTGTTAATGCTGAGTTCTACAACAATGCAGGGAATGTCTCTTTTGCCAGAGACTTTTTTGCTAACCCCCGTGGGCCCAATATGAACCCACATTGACTGGTGATCACATTACAGATTGCTGGTGAGGATGATATAATAAGGATCAGAGGCTTCACTGATCACAAACCTGGTTATCTAGCCTTCAGGTTGAATAGTTGGATCTACCTATGACTGGTCTGTATTGTTAGACTCCCTCTCCCAAATACATATCTACTGCAAGGTGCAAAAGTAGCTTTGCATTCAACACCCTCCACTCCCATTGCTCCCCACCTTGTGCATTATAAATGATGTCCAACCTAAAGTAAGATTCCAAGGGATACCCACATAATCACCCCTCCATGGGAACTGCTGCCAAACTCAGCATTATCCTGCAAATCTAAAGTGGACAAAGTAGGTATATGAGGATAATAAGCGGAGCTCACCCACTCGGCGTCTAGGAAGCACGTCTCCCCTCCAGCGGCATCCCGCGAGAACTCCACGGGCGCAAGCAATCCCAATTCACACGGAAGAAGATGAACTCAATCACTGCAGGCGCTCAGCCGGAGAAAATAGGGAAAGTATGAACTTCATCAAATAAGGCTTTATTCAAGCAAACAATGTGACAAACAGTGGCAATCAAAGTGCAGTAGAGCCTACGCGTTTCGTGCCCAGAGCAAACGGCACTTCTTCAGAGCTCTGAAGAAGTGTCATCTAAAGTGGGCCCATGGTAAAACAGAACCAACACCAGACTGAAAGGCTTCTGGAAGGCCCTGGAGGGTAGAGAGATAAGAGTGATCCAAGTGAAGTCATATATTTTTGCAAAGTAGATCACATACCCCAGAATTTATGGATTGCAGAGGTGCAGAAAGCTCTAGTTATATCAGTGAGTAATCCTGTAGCAAAAACGTATTGACTGATTAATAAATAACTACATAGTAAGTTAGGTAGAAAAAAGACACACGTCTATCAAGTTCAACCTTTAAACTCTATTTTAACCTGCCTAACTCTTAGTTGATCCAGAGGAAGGCAAAAAAACCCATCTAAAGCCTCTCCACTTTGCCTCAGAGGGGGGGGGGAATTCCTTCCTGACTCCAAAATGGCAATGGACTAGTCATGTATCTGATGAATCTTTGATAACAGTAGTCCCATATGAAAATCTCACCCTCCCCCAATTTCTGTGGCTTTACATAGCAGGAAAGAGAATCCTTTGTAGGACACTGCACTGGAAAGAGTTAGGGGCACATTTACAAAGGGTCAAATATCGAGGGTTGATAAATATCGAATTCGTAGGATTTACCACGATCGAAAAATCGAAGGAAAAATCGTTAGTTCGAAGGATTTTCCTTTGATCAAAAAACCTAATGGGGAATGTCCCCATAGGCTAACATTGTACCTCGGTTGGTTTAAACCAGGGGTGTCCAAACTTTTGGCTCGCAGGGCCACATTGGAAAAAGAAAAATTGTCTGGGGCCACATATGAAATACACAAACACGTTTGCTTTGTAAAAGTAAAGGAAAAACACAGAAAAGAACTACAATGCCAGTTGGATAACCAGATGGAGCTATACACTGGAATATGGGACACTTGGTATTAAATAGACTTATTATTATATTATTATTGCTAACTGGGCAATGGGCAGAGTCCTCCCTCCTCATATATCCTTTGCGACATGACGTTTCCTCAGGAACCAAGTTGGGCCGCATTCATATGCATCCTGGGCCGCATTTGGCCCTCGGGCCGCAGTTTGGACACCCCTGGTTTAAACTACCGAAGTAGGTAGTCAAAGTTTTTTTTAAAGAGACAGTACTTCAACTATCGAATGGTCAAATAGTCGAACGATTTTTAGTTCGAAACTTTGAATCAAAGTCGTAGTCGTAGTAGCCTATTTGATGGTTGATGTACCCAAAAAAACCTTCGAAATTCAAAGTTTTTTTACTTCGAATCCTTCACTCGAGCTTAGTAAATGTGCCCCTAAGTGTACCATGTTCAGCTGGGGAGCAGAATCCGACTAAATACCTTCTCCTTATTCCACAGATGAACCTAAAAGGTGAGATCAAGTAGATACAATTCTTCTAAGTTTCCTGGTCTGCACTATTTACTCCAACTAACAGGAGAAGACAATTGATATTTTATTAAAACACTAGCCAAAATTAATTTTCATGATAAATGCTATGGGCTGTTTATGATATCTTTTTAATCCCTGGAACTATAGGTCAGCAGTTGTTTTTAAATGAGTCCCCTGCTAATGTAACCAGGTAGTAAGTGCCACTGGGGCCCATGTATTGCTTCAGCTGCCCAGGAGAAGAAGGGCTCTAAACTGCACCTCCTATTACAAAAGAAAAAGAACATTTCTATCACTCCCAATGCCTAAAATTCCCTGGGCCCCTATAGCAGTCCTGCCTGTCCACTCCCATTGGTAGGGTCCTGTCCACAACCCAAGCTTTTAAAATGTTGTGACCAGTAGTCACACTGAATATTACCTTAGATCATGTGATATTTATATCACATAGAAATTATTAGAGGGCAATAAATCCAAAATAGAGGTTGGTCCAGTCCCAAGGCAAACTGAAGACAACCCAAAGCTCATGGCGCTGCAGTACATTCAACTTAAATGCAATCTGATATTCTGGGCATTGCACTGGATAACCCCAAGATGACACCCTAAAGCTCTAGTCTAGGTACTACACTACTCAACCTGAAGATAGCTTCATTGATTGGGGTGTCTGTGTCCCTTCCTTTGTGCAGCAGCAGTGTGCAAACTATTCTGTGGCCTCAATCTCAGCTTAACTTCTCTTCCCCAAAGGTGGCATGATGTTCATCTATAGATTTTACCAGGCCCAGGTTTGTGGGAAGGCTACAAAGGCCCGACATAGGGCAGCAGAAATTAAGAGTCGGCATTCAGCCCAGCCGCTTCTAAATCTTATCAAGTTTTTAGAATTGGATGTGCAGGAGATTTCGCTGTTTAAATCTCCTACGCGCTATATCCCAAGAATAGAAATAGGTACATATGAGCGAACGTGGGGTGGGGAGGAGCAGAAGTGAGGGTGTCGAAGAGTTTGTGTCCTGCTGGGAAATCCGGACTTGAATCCAAAATCAAAATATTTTGGCACTACAAGAGCACTGAGACCCAAACAGCCCCTATAGGCCCATAAAGCATGCAGTAGTTTATGGCAGCTTACTAAAGCCTCTTGGATCTTTTAGATTGACAGTCTTGACCTGTAGCTTGGTGGTCACCTAGAACCCCCAATATTGTCCTACACAACTCAACAACCTGAACCCTGGAATCTACACTGCAACCCACATGGCACATCCCAAAAATCCCCACGCACTGCACAGGAAAACCTAAAGATTCTGCAACTGATAGAGACAACCAGAAACCAAGCTGAGCCCAGGGTTTTGCACTGGACAATCTCAAACTTGGAGCACAACTTGAAGTCAACCTAAAACCCGGGGGTTTCACTTGGGCCTTGATCAGAGGAGACTGAGGGCAAGACATGAAAAGAGAGTAAGTTGTATGCTTGATATAGAAACATTATAAAAATAATTCAGTTGAACTTGCTCTGCTATTTTAGTTGCCCTTCTGAAGGTGAAGATCTGAGATGACATTAAGATTCACTTATTTGTACCTTGTGCCCCAGCCAAACCAAACAGGTATGTGTCTAAAGCAATACCACAAAGCAAGCCTTGTCCTGTACACAGACATTTTAGGGAAACTCTTGACTGCAGACTTTCTAATGCTGAGAGACTTGGGCAATCAAAGCTTGTGCAAAATAATCATTATGGCTTATACCAACTCCCATGGACAATCCCACAACCAGCTCATTGTTCTAGAAGTGTAAGCTCATACAGCCAAAGGTCTACAACTTTTCTCTACTTGTCTATCTGACCCATTCAATCCCCTAAATCCCAAACACTAATTGTTACCCTTGAACCCAACATTCCAACACACTTTCTCTTTCCTATGTTCTTCAAGTGTTACTTTGCAACTCACATCTATCATTAGTTCTCAAAGGACAAAACCAGCCTGTCTTGGAGGGGATACTTGCCAATCTGGCAAGGCTCTAGTTGGCCATACATAGTGGTACCTTCTGACACCCGGAGCCCTCCCACTATGAGGCAAGTTAAGAAGCATGTCTTTGGCTGCAGATCTCTGCAGATTACTTGGGGCACCAAAAAATACTCTCCTGATTACTTTCAGAGTTGAAAATTGTTGGCTCTTCTAGAACAGATAGCACAATTATTCTCTCTCTGCACCAGAAATGCATTGAGGGGGTGGTGGTATGGAGAAGACCATCTAAGGGTGGCACTCAAGGCAGAATTTGCCCTGAATTGACACTTTTATTTCCCTGCCATAAATTGCTTTACTCAGGTTAACGTGAACATGGTGACATCTTGTAGTTCTGCTACAAGGAATACCATTATGTTGTTATCTTATCTACCTGCCCCGCACTTAATCCAAAAGCTCCTTTAAAGCCTTTCTCAGAAGTCCTATACCTAAGCCTCACTAAATTGCTAGATTCCAAGGGATCTGGTTACTAAACCAATAAAGGGGGAGTTTTTTCCCATTTATTTGTGTGATGTGTTTTTTTGCCCTTCATTTCTATTTAATAAAAAAAATCATGTGGCAAAAATCATTGGCTTTCTTAAAGTGTCCATACACCGGGTGATAAAAGCTGCTGACTCGGTCCCTCTGGGATCTGCATCTTATTAGCCCATGTATGGTGCTAGCCAAAACCCCTGCCCAAATTTTGGCCAGATATCGATAGGAACGGTTTGAATATTTTCTTCTGATCAAAGATAGCATATGGGCATTGATGTTGTTCTCGTCCCAACAGCCTAAATAGCCCCAGTTAGGATGACAGAGATGGTTGGTGGATGTTTGTGTCCAGTCCCCAGGGTGGTCAGATCCCATAGAGATCCAAACTGGAGGAATAGGTCCCGTTGTAAAAAGTAAAATGTACCTATGCCCCCATAAGCTCCACCAAGTATTTGTAGGGGGTTATTTCCCCAGTGGCATGTGCAAAGAATCTATATACTGTAGTGAATTATATTAAGATATACATTATGTACCAGCTTCTTTCTGTGCAAAGTTGATGTTTATCCAGGATCAGGCTGGGGGTGGGCGGGAGTTGGCCTACGGCAGGGTCAGGGGCCCAATGGGGGCTTTCTCAGGGACCCCTCCCCCCCACACTGCTGTAAAGCCCCCTACTCTGCCGCCTGTGGCAAGCCAACTACATCCCACCCACACCACCGTCACATGCGCACGTATCTTTTTACATTTGGTGGCCAGCGACCGGGGCTAGTTTAAAATCTCCTTCAACCCTTTAGCCATCTTCTCCCCCAAAACAGCTGCACCATCATCATTGAGATGCAGCCTATCCCTAACAAAGAGCCGGTAGCTGACTGAGAAATCAGCCCAGTTCTCCAAAAACCCAAAACCCTCCTCCCTACACCAATCTCCCAGCCACGCATTAATCTCCCTAAGATCCCGCTGTCTTCTTAACGTTGCTCGTGGCACAGGTAATATCTCTAAATTACCTTGGAAGTCTTCACCCTCAACTTTACACCTAGTTTTTTTTAAAATCATTTGAGGACTTCACCACCTCCTCTAACTTTGTCATTCGTACCTATGTGTACCAAGACCGCTGGGTCTTCCCCAGCCCCTCCCAATAATCTGTCCACTCGTTCCTCCACATGCTGAACCCTAGCACCAGGCAAGTAGCAGACTGTTTGGCATGAAGGGTCCTTGTGACAGATTAACCTATCCACCTTTATAATAATTGAATCCCCTATAACTAAAACCTGCCTTTCCTTCCTTGCACTCCCCCATCACCCGTATTAGAGCCACTGCCTCCCGGTTGCTCTGAGTATCAGTCGGCTCCATACACGACAGTTCAGAGCTTTCCTCCCCAGTATCTTCAGAAAAATGGCGAATTTGTTGCTTTGGATGAGCTGTGGACTATGGGGTGCCGTTTGTCCCAAATACATTCTGTATAAAAAACTATCCCTAATATACAGAATGAATGTCTCTCATGTTATATAAGTATTTGTGACCATACACAGAGAAAACAAATATACAAAAGACTTATTTCTATTAAAGAATGAAAACAAAATCTGGTTAGTGCACAAAAGGATGTCATTATATCACAAACGCCATTCTGTACAGTTTAACAAGCAATCTGTCTCACAAATGTATAACCTCCATGTAACGGACGCACTTATGTGCAAAGTTACTTAAAGAATGAATTATGTAAAAACAAAGTTGGACATAATATATAATAGTGTAACTTACTAGTGTTTGTCAAGCTAGATTTGACTGACAAAATAGATATCTGTGACAGAAAGCAAAATTTTATAGTACAGGATTCATTCTTTCCACAAAATTACAGTTTTGTTTCACAAAACAGATAAAATAACCATTCTGTGAAGCAACACTGTCAGTCACATTCCTGAACCAATAAGAACAAAGGTTATTGTCATATACAAACAAGATGAGAAGTGGCCAGCTTTGCTCCACATGGCTAAGGCAAAGTATCTGGCCTGCTATAGAGGGCGCCCTCTAATGTCCCCTGTGCTGCATAGTAATAAACATGAACAAACCTTTCCTAAAAGAGCTGCTGAGAAATATAATGCTGCACTTATAATGATTGTAGAGAAAGAAAAGTATGCAAAACTTATATAAATATGATCATTTTCAGGTGATATGGCTATTGTTATTGTAGTGACCTGCTTGTGTGGCCATTTTGGTTAAGGGCATTCCTGCTGTTTTGCCATTATCTTATGACTCACTCCTCTTCCTGTCTAAGCTGAGAGTAATTATGGGACAGGCCACACCCACCTGCAATGTTGTAGTAAATGTACCAGAAGTTACTGTGCTTGTCTGGCTGCTTTGCCTGACTCTCAGAGTCAGTTATAAGTTTTGTATATGATAGTTAAACTCCAATGTCTCCTCCTAGCTGTAATCTTGCACCGATTAGCTTGTAGTAGTCTCTTAATGATGTGCTTAGCTATAGTTCAACTACGCTTTAGCCAGAGACTTGGGACTAGGGTTGCCACTTTTTTAAAAATGTTTTACCGGCTGCTGGGGGCCGGGGACACAAAGGAGCGGACCGTGACGTCAAAAGGGACGAGCCGTGACGTCAAAAGGGGCGGGGCCACACCACGGACGCTAGAAGAAGTAAACGAAAAGGCAAGTTCCAGGGGATTGGGCGCAGGCTGAGGGCTCCTTTTAATCGTATTACAAATTTACCGGCAGCTACATTGCCGGTAAATTTGTAATACCGCCCTTGGCAGGTATTTTACCCGCTTGGCCGGTAAAATACCGGCCGGGTGGCAACCCTACTTGGGACTGATCATGTGCACACATACCTCCCAACTGTCCCTTTTTCAGAGGGACAGTCCCTCTTTTGACAGCTCAACCTGAGGTCCCTCATTTGTACTGGAAAGTCCCTCTTTTCTCTGCACTGAACAGCCAGAAAAAAAAACAAAGGTTCTAACTTAATTGGCTTTTGGCAGAGAGGCCAGTACAGCTAACAGGTGCAACTAAGATGCTTTATAACAATTTTGAGATAAGAAAATAAGTAATTTTAACAGTTTAGATAAGGAGAAATATTTTCACATTTTTATAACCTGCAAAACTTTGTAAAATGAACATGGTAATTAAGGGGTGCAGCCACAAAATCAGTGTGGTCAAAAAATTGCTGCACTACATGCAAAATAATTTTTTGTCTCTTTATTTCCAAAATGTTGGGAGGTATGGTTTAACTACTACATAATAGCTTTAGCCAGAGACTTGGGACTGATCATGTGCGCAGTGCATACCTCCCAACTGTCCCTTTTTTGGAGGGACAGTCCCTCTTTTAACAGCTCAACCTGCAGTCCCTCATTTGTACTGGAAAGTCCCTCTTTTCTCTGCACTGAACAGCCAGAAAAAGAAACAACATTTCTAACTTACAAGACGTCATCTGTAGTGTGGGTACTTCAATGTGGTAAACAAATTACTCACCACGTAAGGGAAGTGGCCCAGGTGCACTGCCCTGAGCCCTCAGCATAGGGGGCGGATGAACCGAAATGTAAAAAGGAGCAGGCACTCAATGAACGCAGACTTCCAGCAAGCACCAATTCAAAGTGTAAAGATCTTTATTGTGCCCAAAAGTTCTAACTTAATTGGCTTTTGGCAGAGAGGCCAGTACAGCTAACAGGTGCAACTAAGATACTTTGTAACAATTTTGAGATAAGAAAATAAGTAATTTTAACAGTTTAGATAAGGAGAAATATTTTCAAACTTTAATAACCTGCCAAACTTTGTAAAATGAACATGGTAATTACGGGGTGTGGCCACAAAATGGGTGTGGTCAAAAAAATTTGCCGCGCTACATGACAAAAAAAGGTATGACCACGCATTCTCTATAGTATGATGTGTTATATGAGCAGCCACTCCTGAGTACTGTGTGTAAACAAAAGGGGGTCATTTAGGCAGGGGCAATTTTAGGGGATCATAATCTATTTATATAGAAGCAACAAGCTGCACAATGCTTTATATTTATTTATAACAAAGGACTCTAATGATGCCGTCCCCTTACCTGCCCAGTGCTTAACCCTTTCACATCAGAGTGGGCTGAGGGGGGCACAACACTAGAGCACAGAGCACAACTGCGCCCATGTCACATGCATGTCCAGGGCCGCCAGCAGGGGGGACAAGTGTTCCGGGCCTGAAGGGGGGCCCAGAAGTGCTGCATTTTTCAAAGAGCCGGGGTCCCCTTTACGAGCGCCCGAGCCATGCGGCCATTTTGCATATTACAGAATGCGGAAGTGCCGAAAAGACAAAGCTGAAGTCCCGAAGCGGCGAAAAGACCCAAATTCACGATAGGCGGTGAAGTTGCAGTCCTGAAGCCTTTTGTTTACACACAGTACTCAGGAGTGGCTGCTCATATAACCTACACATCATACTAAACACAATGTGTGTGCACATGATCAGTCCCAAGTCTCTGACTAAAGCTATTATGTAGTAGTTGAACTATAGCTAAGCACATTATTAAGAGACTACTACAAGCTAATTGGTGCAAGATTACAGCTAGGAGGAGACATTGGAGTCTAACTATCATATACAAAACTTATAACTGTCTCTGAGATTCAGGCAAAGCAGCCAGACAAGCACAGTAACTTCTGGTACATTTCATACAACATCACAGGTGGGTGTGGCCTGTCCCATAATTACTCTCAGCTTAGACAGGAAGAGGAACAGGAGTGAGTCATAAGATAATGGCAAAACAGCAGGAATGCCCTTAACCAAAATGGCCACACAAGCAGGTTACTACAATAAGAATAGCCATATCACCTAAAATGATCATATTTATATAAGTTTTGCATACTTTTCTTTCTCTACAATCATTATAAGTGCAGCATTATATTTCTCAGCCATTTGTAAAAACTTCCATTTATGAACCTGTAGTGTTTAACAGCAGCTCTTTTAGGAAAGGTTTGTTCATGTTTATTACTATGCAGCAGAGGGGACATTAGAGGGCGCCCTCTATAGCAGGCCAGATACTTTGCCTTAGCCATGTGGAGCAGAGCTGGCCACTTCTCATCTTGTTTGTATATGGCAATAAGCTTTGTTCTTATTGGTTCAGGAATGTGACTGACAGTGTTGCTTCACAGAATGGTTATTTTATCTGTTTTGTGAAACAAAACTGTCATTTTGTGGAAAGAATGAATCCTGTACTATAAAATCTTGCTTTCTGTCACAGATATCTATTTTGTCATTCAAATCTAGCTTGACAAGCACTAGTAAGTTACACTATTATATATTATGTCCAACTTTGTTTTTACATAATTCATTCTGTAAGTAACTTTGCTCATAAGTGTGTACGTTACATGGAGGTTATACATTTGTGCGACAGATTGCTTGTTAAACTGTACAGAATGGAGTTTGTGATATAATGACATCCGTTTGTGCACTAACCAGATTTTGTTTTCATTCTTTACTAGAAATAAGTCTTTTGTATATTTTTTTCCTCTGTGTATGGTCACAAATACTTATATAACATGAGAGACATTCATTCTGTGTATTAGGGATAGTTTTGTATACAGAATGTATTTGGGACAAACGGCACCCCATAGTGGACCAGCCTCCCTACACTTCTGTACCCTAAGTGATTCCAGCAAACCAACTTAAACTCATATTTACATTGGGTACTTACAGTCTCCCAAGTGCGATTCCTCACAAAAGGTTTTTAATGCTGGTAAACACTTAGCTCACATATAACACTCTGTGCAGTGACTTATTGAGGTATCAAACCAAAGAACACTGAACCTGATCATAATGTACAAGATTAACTCTTCCTTAATTATCAGACAGAGGGAAGAGAAAAAAATGCTGTTAGCTATCAGCAGTAAAATAACAACCCCTATTAACGCTAAAAAAAAAAATCCCCTTTGAAACTATATCACAGGCAAAAACACAAAAAGAAAATAAATGCAATCCATGTATCTACCGGCTTATCCCACACAGAGAAAAGAAAAAGCTGTTTGTCTGATCACACAGCAGTCAGTTATTTGCACTTAGTCCCTCCTTGCACCCAGCCCTTCAGCATGAACAGCAAATCCCAACGCACTGAATTCACATGCAACACTCGCTGTGCAGTCAGAGACTTATTCAGGAATCTAAAGCAAGTAAAGTTCTTGCATAAAAAAGGGCATTAACACAAGGGATGAAAACATAATTCTGTCTCTTTATAGGTCCCTGGTGAGGCCTCATCTGGAGTATGCAGTTCAGTTTTGGACTCCAGTCCTTAAGAGGGATATAAATGAGCTGGAGAGAGTGCAGAGACTAAGTGCAACTAAACTGGTTAGAGGGAGGGAAGAGTTAAATTATGAGGGGAGACTGTCAAGGTTGGGGTTGTTGTTTCTGGAAAAAAGGCGCTTGTGAGGGGACATGATTAGACTTTACAAGTACATTAGAGGACATTATAGACAAATAGCAGGGGACCTTTTTACCCATAAAGTGGATCACCGTACCGGAGGCCTCCCCTTCAGACTAGAAGAAAAGAACTTTCATTTGAAGCAACGTAGGGGGTTCTTCACAGTAAGGCAAATACTGTATATTCCGTACCAAGCCCAATAGTCTTGATGGTGCCAAAGTGTTAACTTGCAGAATTCACACTAAATGCAGATTTGTAAAGTATTAACTGACATGGTTCTAGAAAGGCCACTAGATGTCAGTATTTGATTTTACATTGTACTGAAGTTCTGAACTGAAACTCCCATCTTTCTCAGTTGTTTAGAGATTTTACCTTGAGCCATGGCGCAATGTAGTTACTACACAGGTCTAAACATATACAAGAATATGTATTGCTTATTAAAAGCCAGGCAATGAGAGGCACCAGTATTTCCTGAGTTATGTAAGTTTAAGATCCTGCTAATAAGAACTTGCAATCTAAAGTACTGAGAGTTATGGAGACTTCTAATATCCCTAGAGAAGAAGGTAGAAAAGGCCATTAATGAGCAGTGAAAAGTCGATGGATGATTCTCTGGCCAGTTACAAGCAGAAAAATATCACTTTTCTTTTCTAGTCTTTTCTCACTAACTTAATTTTCTACTGGCTGCATCCAGTTGGCAAAAGCAGTGCCACCTGCTGTTCATTTCAGTCTGTAGAATATTAAGCTGGTGATCAGAGTAAGTGCAGAGACACATGCTCAATTTCCAGGAGATTTAATCACCTGGCGATAAATCCCCTCTTCTTCAGGGCAATTAATCTCCCTAACTTGCCTCCAGCCGGCTAGAATCTAAATCGCCGGTGGGATGGCACTTGGAGCACTTTGTTTTCCGAAGTCGCCCGAAGTTTCCTCGTGAGGCAACTTCGGAAAACAAAGCGCACAGATTGCCATTCCGCAGGAGATTTCAATTCAGAGGCAGTTTGGGGAGATTAGTCGTCCCAAAGAGGAGGAGATTTGTGGCTGGGCCACTAATCTCCCCAAATCTGAGCGTGTCTCTGCCCTAAAGGTGTTAGTGATGTTGTGCTGCTCAGAAAATGAAGTTAGTGAGCAGAGAAGAGTAATTTGGTATGGAGGCCAAGCGCATGTACTTTCCAGTTCATTACATCTGCATTTATCAGCACTGTATTTCTGAAGGGAAAGCTGAAGGTGGCCATAGACGAGCCAAACGAGCCGATCTTTCCCCAATATGCCACTAATGGGCATGGCTATATCGGGGGTAATCTGAACGTTTGGCCCCATGGCCGAACGATCAGATTACGATAAGAGCGCAATGGGCTCCGGCAGGATCAGTCAGGACAAAATCAAACCTGTCCGATCAACCAAACGACCGATCTCCACCGAATGAAAAATGTCGGGACTCTCCACACAGGGTCCGAAAATCATACAAATCCTCGATTCGTACGATAGGATCTTTGCGTCTATGGCCACCTTTATCCTGCTCCAAACCCATCCCTTTTCTCATCATTCAGATGTGCAGGCAGGAAAAAGGTGCAACAGCCAACATAAAGGGACAGACAGACACTGCTTTCAAAAGCAATTACATATACACATGACTTGAAAACCACTGAAAAAGTGTAATGAATGTATATTAAGAATTTGAATATGTTCTTTCATTATGCAAAAAAAAAAAAACAGCTTTTGGGTAGTGTTCCCCTTTAGCTACACTTGCTCAGAGAAAAAGGAATGGCAGACATTTGGACATCCAATATCACTGGTGCCAAAGTCTTATCAGGCAAAGTCAGCAAGCAGATAAACAGGGGCCTTGCCAATTTCCCATGAGAAAGTCTGACTGGGGACTGGCACATTGTTGTACGTCTGATATGTGCCAGCGAATGTGCTAATGGCTTTGGAATATTCTGGTGAAAACATATGGACATCTGATTGTACCTATGGGAATTTTTTGATTTTTGATTTTTGTTAATTTTTTGATGAAGACCCTTAAGGTCGAAACGCGTTGGGCTCATTATGTTTTTGTTCTGTAAATTATTTTTTGTTAGATTTTTTCCTTTTGTATAATAAATTAATTTTGTTTTTTTCAAATTGGGTGTGCTATCCATTCCTTGCAGCAGTTATATATTACATGGAGACCCTTATGGGGAGTCACCTATGGATTAGCACCCTGTAATTCACTTTAAAAGGGTGTGCGCCTTCTTTTTTTATTTTTGATGTACCTATGGGAATGACATGTGAAAGCTGAAACACAAGTAATAGAAAGTAGAACTAATAATACAATTGTAGGCTCTCACAGCAATTGTTTTTTGGCTGTAGGGATCAGTGACCCCTTTTTTAAAGTTGGAAAGAGGCAAAAGAAGAAGGAAAACAAATGAAAAATAAAGACCGAATGAAGAGTTGTTAAGAACGGGTGATGCTACAATATACTAAGGGGCCGATTCACTAAATTCGAGTGAAGGATTCGAAGTAAAAAAACTTCGAATTTCGAAGTGTTTTTTGGGCTACTTCGACCATCGACTACGACTTCGAATCGAAGGATTCGAACTAAAAATCGTTCGACTATTCGACCATTCGATAGTCGAAGTACTGTCTCTTTAAAAAAAACTTCGACCCCCTAGTTCGGCAGATAAAAGCTACCGAAGTCAATGTTAGCCTATGGGGAAGGTCCCCATAGGCTTGCCTAAGTTTTTTTGATCGAAGGATATTCCTTCGATCGTTGGATTAAAATCCTTCGAATCGTTCAATTCGAAGGATTTAATCGTTCGATCGAATAAATAATCCTTCGATCGCTCGATCGAATTTTCTGCGCTAAATCCTTCGACTTCGATATTCCTTGATAAATCTGCCCCTAAGAGTCCACATGAAAGTGAACTAAGCTGTTTTTGGTTTTGCGTCCAACCAGTTCTGGGGAGCTAATGCCACTATAATCTTTTCCAAAAATAATCTGACAAGTTTATCAATATCAGAACAAAGTCTTTAAAGAGTTGACAAAAATGTTTTTATGCCGGAATTGTGTTTCTTTACTTAAGGCCCCAAAGGATTCTATCGCATCCCCAGTAAAGGTTTCTATCTCCAACCAAAAAGTTGCAATGTACAATGGACACTTGCTGCATGACTTGTGTATAACACCTCCCAGAATTCGTGGCGCTTCCTAAGTGGAATCCAAACTGTAAATCCGGAACAGTGGGAGGGGCAGTGTTTTATAGACACCACTTCTGATGTCAGCACAAGCGCATTGTTGTTGTTGGACATTCAATTGGTTTGTTATCTGAGCCCAGAGGCTGCCATATGCACGAGCAAGTAGCAGAGCAAGGCTAGCAATGATAACTAGATACATTTTGCGCAACTATTTAAATACGTTAAAAAGTCCATTCAAGCTCAAACCCAATGGGACTGCACAACAGCACAGGCCAATTTTGTGGAGAAGAGCTAAAACAGTTCAATCACCACATCTTTTATTCTTTTTTTTTAGCCCCATGTTTATTCATGCTGCTCCAAGCAAACCCAGGTCTGATTTTATATTTTCTCTAAATATTTTCACCAATCAGAATGTAGCATTATTTTCCTGTTCCCCAATCTGCCTAGCAACTGCTTTTTTATATATCAGAGGATAAAAAAAAAGTACTACACCCACAGGGAACCCTATCAAACCTTTCACCCAAGAGCTGAAGCACAAGTTTTAACCACTTGGAAAAGTGCTTGTTATAGTAGTCTGGGGCAGTTTTTTTGTGGCATGACCTAACTCTACTAACTGTTTTATCTGAAGGTATCTCAGTCCAACTCACCTAACATTCTATCTTGGGTTACTTTGGAGGCTAAAAAATGGTGTAAACTAGAACTAGAGTTGACTCATAAAGTTTATGAAGCTGCATCAGCAGGACAATTGGCAAAAGCGAGGCTCCTAATTACCCCAGGATTATAAAAGGTGTGGGCAATGTCATTGTATGGGAAGGGTTTTTTATTTCTAGGAAGAAGCATGAAACCAGCTCATTTCTCCCATTAAAATTCTATTTCCTTGGGTGTCACAGAGATAGGGATGTCCTCGTTGCCACGACGTATCACCATCTGTAGGGTGCCCTCTTTCTTAATGGCTTCACTGACGTCACTGCTGGAAGTCACAGTCTTGCCACTTATACTGATTATTATATCGCCTTCCTTCAAGCCAGCCCTGGAACAGAAATATAGATATTAATAACATTTCACTTGGATGAAGACTCTTCCAACCAGCCATGGTGTGTATAAGTGCAATAATGCTGTTAACTGGATGAAACCATCGCTAATCACCAATATTAGATAAATACAAATTCATAGTAGTATCTACACATACTTGGATATTGGTGGAACAAGAGCAGCAACTTACTCTTCAGCTGGGGTGTCTGGGAGCACTTCTACTATATAAGCTCCTGAAGTGTTCTCTGGGAAATCCTTCACCTGCTCCTTGAGCTCCTTCAGTTTTCTGCAATGAAAATATAGATATTCCATCTATATGGCCTTACCCAGAATAACATAGGCCTAAAGAAACTGTTAAAAGTGGAGGAATGTTCATGGAAGAGCAGCAGGTAACATTCAAAAGTCCATGTTGTGTCTGTCAGTTATTTAAAGCTAAGAGTTGTCTTTAAGGGGGGAATGGGCCCTGAAGTAGAAGTTGTATGCAGGCAGAGTGGAGGAATACACATATAGCAAAGCAAAGTGGAGACAGCACAACAGCAGCTGAAGGGCCATAGATTGTACGATTCTACATTGTCTGCTTTTTTGCCCAATTGATGGCCCTTATCAATGTGACCACACATGGACCCGTTTTAATGATATCCAACAGCCCAATAGGAAGTCTGAAAGTTAAAGAGATTGAGGCACTGAAGAATGTGTTTGGGCAGAGGCCACAGAAGAGGGAGGGAAGGTGGTTGGTAAATGCTGCACCGTTGGGTTCCAATACTGCCATGGAGTGGTCACTGGGTCCTGATGCAACTACAATTGTCATGGTCACAGCCGTCATGGCCTCAATTCAGATGCCCATGCATTTTATCCAAACAGATCCCTATGTGGAAATGTTGGCCCATCTGTTTCCAGACTAACCAACAGGCCCGGATTTGTGGAAAGGCCACCTAGGCCGGCAGAATTTTAGGGGGGCGGCATGCTGCCCAACCACACCCACATTGGTTCAGAAACACTGGGGAATGCGCTGGAGATACAATAATTTTTTTTCCGTGCACCAATCCCCATTGCTCCTGTCCCCCTTGAGGGGACAGGGGCGATGAACGGCAGTGGGCCTAGGGGCGCCCACAATGTAAATCCGGCCCTGCTAACCAATAACCAAACTCACTCATAGAACAAATGTTACCGATTTGTTCCATAACTCCATAACTGGAGTCTGACTCGACAGATGAATCAGCCGTACAGTTTTTATTGGTTCACTGTGGTTAATGCAAACACTATAGAGTGCATGCTGAGATTAGCAGGTGAAGGCATGGGATAAATCTGGGCTAAAACATTCTGGGCCGTTACAGAAGTCAGAAGTCTTCTTTGCAGTATCACCATCTAGTGGTTGCACATAACAATTGAGTATATAGCCTTCAGCACTACAGATACAGGTCTGGGGCCTGTTATCCATGATGAACAAGGGAAAGTTGTGCTCACTTCTAATTTTTAAATCATTAAGCAGGGGTGCAATGAGGCTGTGACCACCAAATACATATAGACAAATACAAGAGTCCTCTGCACTCAACCCATTACCAATATATTTAGGACATTCAGATATTTTGTGCCTTAAGTTACTAAAAAATGCCTTACCCTTTAAACAAAACATGGATTGTTTGTCCATATATTGCAATTGAGTGCAGAGGATCTCTTGTATTAGTCTGTGTTATCCAGGATGTTCAAGACTTGGGGTTTCTGGATAAGGGGTCTTTCCTTTATTTAGATCTCCATACCTTAAGTCAACTAAAATATCATATTAACATTAATAAAACACAGTTAGTGCAGCGTATATTTATGCGCAAATGGTTGTATTGCCCATGCTTTTTCCTGAACACTAAAATATTGCACTTTTGTGCACGTCTTTCCATTTTTTTGCGAATTCGCATTGTGAATACATTTTCGTGCGAATTTCGCAAAAAATACAATTGACAATAAATTCGCAATTTGCAAAACTGTTTTGCAAATATTTTCTCTGCCACCAAAGTTACGGCATAATTCAAACATAGAGTATGCACGTCACTCATTTTTGGCATATTTAAAAAGACCTTATTGACATTCGCAATCGCAATTCTGTTTGCACACTCTTATTCAGCTTTATAAATATAACCATGTACAGGGCAAATATATTCAGTGTGAGAACCAATTTACCTTGCGCAATGTTTATAAATGAGCCCCAATGAGTGTTTTGCCTCCAGTAAGGATTATTTATATCTTATTTTGAAAAATCGGAATTATTTGAATATAATAGAGTCTATGGGAGACGGCCTTCCTGTAATCGGAAACTTCTGGATAACCCTGAAGCAAAGGTAAAGCTAACCAGTGGGTCTCCATTTGCAAACAGCAGATGCAGAATAAGGAATATGTCCAACAGCTGTAGACGCCTCAGGATTGCCATTTCCCCATCACATCTCAGTCCAGATGCTTTCTGGTGTTGGGTGAATGGACCACATCACAGAGAGCTGCTGACAGTGCTGGACCAAGCTGCTAATGCCATTGCGGGAAAAGAAAAGTGCAGATGGAACAGGAGTCAAAGGGTTTTAGTGTTGAATTTGGATAAAGTTCAGGTTGCACTGAAAGAAGGACCTCACCCCTGGCTCAGTGACATCATCCGTATCCCCAGGTATTTCTTTTTCTTAGTCCCCTGACCTGGTAAATATAACAAAACTCGTATTAGTGCTTAGTGCCCATCTGCAGTTACAGAGACAACAGAAACCTCCAATAAGAGCTTATGGCCTCATCTGTCTGCAGAGGGCGCTGTTCCCTGCAGAATAAACCATGTCCCCAAACTCCAGCAGCTAAAGTCTTTGTACCTGTGGACTGCCTGTTGTGCGACTCCGCCATGAACTTGCGGATTTTATCAGACGGAATAGCGAAGGAGATCCCCGCAGTAACCTTCAGGGTGTTTATACCGACCACTTCCCCATCCTGCAGCCGAAAGGGAAGAATGAGAAATTGGCCTGGAGATACAGAGTGTGTTTTTGTGTTAAGGTGCCCATACACTGAGAGATCCGCTCGTTTAGCAATGTCGCCAAACGAGCGGATCTCCCTCCGATATGCCCACCTTGAGATGGGCAATATCGGGCTGATCCGATCGTGGGCCCTAGGGCCCAACAATCGGATCCTAACGATGCCTAACGGGCGGTCGGATCGCGGGACCGCATCAACGAATAGATGCAGGCGCGATCCAACGGGATTTTTGTCCCATCCGATCGAGATCTGGCCGACTTTCGGCCAGATCTCGATCGGTGAAGCCCGTCGGGGGGCCCCATACACGGGCCAATAAGCTGCCGACGCGGTCTGTCGGCAGCTTTTATCGGTCCGTGTATGGCCACCTTTAGTCTTTGCATGTGTATGTGAGGCTTTGCACATGTGTGTATTTGTATAAAGTAGAAAATGGTTTTGGCCGCTCCACTCACCCCCCTGTGTGTTCAAATTAGTGCAGCTCCATTTTAATGAACCGGGTGCTCAGCCACCTGCGTTCCCACTGTAGTCAGATATGCAAAAGGATAGAAAGGCGGCACTTCATTTAAAAAGAAGGTGGTTTATTGCAACAGGTCACAGACCAACATCATCTGACGCGTTTCGGGAGCATCTCCCTTAATCATAGCCATTGATTAAGGGAGTTGCTCCTGAAATGCGTCAGGTGATGTTGGTCTGTGACCTGTTGCAAAAAAACACTTTCTTTTTAACGGTGTGCCGCCTTTCTATAATTTTGCATATGTGTATTAGTATATGTTTGTCTCTCAGCATTTGTGTGTTTACATGTGTGTGAGTGTTTGTATGAACAGTATGCTTGTGCATGTTAGTGCACCCAGACTTGCAGGTTGATGTTCCCCTGTTTAAATCACCATGCTGTTTCCACATCTTATAACACACATAATGAACTTATATTATGATCTCAATTAAAAAGAAGGGGGGGGGAGCGCTTACCAGATTCACGAGCGGGCCCCCAGAGTTTCCATACTGCAAGGCAAAATAAACAGCAGTGTTAATCAGGCCACAAGTGCATTGCTCATATCTCATATTATGTGCCAGAATAAACAGAGCTGGTTTTATGATTAAGCCTCGCTGAAGCTTATGGGGGGGAATATGATATTCGGCCTGTTTCTCTGTGCTGCTCAAAGAACCCCTTGCTGAATCCTTGTGTTGCTTGGCAGGGACACTGATTTCTCTGCTTCTGGCTCTTTGCTCCGTCTCTGCCTGAACCTTCTCTCTCCGGGTATGAACTCAGAGTGAGATCAGCGGGCAACATTACCGCAGGGCAGTGCCAATACTGCGGGGAGCCATTTGTGTATAAGTATAACTTTGGTGGACAGATCCTGTTTTACCCCCTTTAGTTTTATATCAAAATGGCAACAATTGTGCTCTGTATCAAACCCATAATAAATCGCAGAAATCTGTAGTGAAGGAAAAGAAATGATGCTGACCACATAACCCAAAGGTTCCCAAACTGTAGCCTTGCCCCCTCCCTAAAATTTGGGAAGGACCAGCTTGTAAGCAAATTAAGTTGATAAAAGCTGCTAACTTGACCCCTCCAGTCATCAACTTATCAAACCGTGTATGAGGCCCTCAAAACTGCCTGCCCAACCCATACCAAGCTAAATAATCTGGTCATTGGCCCCCAGACGAATAATCAAATCTGCCCAATTCAGCTGCTCTCATGGGCGCCTAAAATCAAGCAGAGACCTGATCATATGTCTAAGGGCCTAGGATCCTGTTGCATAGGGGGGTCATGAGCCACAAATAGGGGACATTCAAGTTTCTCCAGGACGCAAGTGATAGAGCACAAAGAGGTGCAATAGAGCAACCCAGCTGCTACCAATTTGCACTGTGCTCCTGCATAAAATAGAAGTTCAAAACACCATTACCACATTGAGCTAACATTTACATTTTGCTTTCTAGGGCACCAGTACTTCATCTGTTACAGACCAGACTGTGTGAGTGCTGATATTCGCTGCTGCCTTATACAACTGTAAAATAATTTGCAATTGGATAACAGCAGAGAACAATCATCTCTCGCTGCAGAACAAGAGGTCACGGCTAGACCTACCCCTGCTTAGCCGTATAAGCATGTGCTGGCATTGCTTCAGACTGACAAGGGGCGGTGAAAGACGAGTTGTAGTTGAACAGCTGGGAAGATACATGTTGGACTTTCCTATTAAGACATACTGTATTATTCCATAGTTCTGCCTCTCACTATGATATGAGCTTTGAGCTGTTTACATTTACAGTCTCCGTGTATGGCTGGGACAACCTGGAGCGACTCCAGCACATGCCTTGGCACTGATGTTCTCTGCTCTCATCCAATAGCCAACTACGGTTTTATGAAAAGTTTACAAATTAAATTAAACCAATTAATTCTTTCCTCTGGACCAACTGGAGTTTAGACAGTTTTTACTTGAACATTTCAGTCCCAACTTTTATGTGACCTATGTAACTATGTATATTCTACTATTATCCTCCTGGTCTATTAACTTCTGGGAGCTCATTCCACTAAATAAAGTCCACTGAAAATGTATTCTTATAATCCAGTAGCTCAGTGGAATTCAGGACAAGGTACAGTATAAATGCTGGCACCCTGAAACTAGCAGCTTTGTCTCTTGGTCATCCCTTTCCCTACTCCCTGCAGGGTCAACCCCAAATCGATATCTGACGGGAATAAATGGGAGATATATAAAATGTGATTTTTTTTTTTAAAGCTACCTTGATATAGCAGATTGGGGTCAAATAAGAAAAAAGTAAATGGCTCCCTATTCCCAACTCAAAATCAAAGTCCCTTCAACATAGCCAGGGTTGGGCCATTTTAAAGTAAATACTATGGTGGGGGGATAGATAAACAATTGCAAATAGCGGCTTGCATTCCCCCTAGAGCTGTTTGGCTGCAAAGGGAACTTTATCAGGTCTTTTCAGAGACAGCTACATATGAGGGAACATGGAGTACATAACAATGTCGGCCTCATGACGGATATAATAAACTGTACTAGATGATTCATTTGGCACTTTTCCCTTTGGCTAAGGCCTCAAGCGAAACTCAGGGAATCGAGCCAACTGGTCTCAGACGCTAGGGAGTGGTACTGGCCAAAGTACTTGCAGTGGAGCAAATGGAGAAGCACAAATGGTTTGGTCCAGAGTCAGATGCACTTAAGAGTCCCACCAAAGAAACCCATGAAAATTGTACATGATTGAACTAAAAGCAGTTTAGAGATCCTTACTGAAAGGGGACGTAGGCCAAGCAAACTTTTGGTGCCATCCCTTCACAGATTTTTTAATACCATTACTTAAAGTCAATTATGCATATAACTAATATAAAATAATCATGTCCTCTGATAAGCAAATCTATGATGCTTTTAATGCTTGGGCAATTGCACCCCTGGACAATCAGTTACAAAAAGTGTGCAGGTTGAAAAGTGAAATGTACCTGCCATTCTGCTCCCTATTCTGTATGCACAACCTATTGTACAAGTGGGTTTTAAAGTGGCAGTGGAACCCTAGACTTCGTAGGTGTCTGCCAGGCAAATAAGACACTTCACTATCTTGGGCAATAGTCCAGTTGAAGACCAAGTTCTCTATTAAACAGCCTACCTTGGACCTAAAGCAAAATGAACATGGAATTATCCAATATTAGAGTCAAGGTTTACTCACATTGATAATGGCATCAGTCTGAATATAATCCATATCAGAGTTCCGTAGACCCAACTCTTTGCCCCCACGCTGAGCGGTGCTCACAATCCCAGTGGTGACTGTGTTCTGAAGTGAGAATGGGCTTCCAATGGCCACCACAAACTCTCCCGGGCGGAGTTCTTCTGAGCGACCCAACAGCAGAACCGGTAATTTCCCCTAAGGAGAAACAGACATCCCGTGACTAAACAATACTGGTGAGAAGGCTAGTGGGCTGGACCAATGATGACCATCAACACTGTAGTTAAAACGTGATGCTAAAAGACAAGGAGGCCTTGATGTTAAATTCACTTGCATTGGGAAACTATTCATATCTTGTACTTGCATGTGTTTTCTTTGGAGTAAAAGTCCTAATTTTGTCTCAGATGGGAAAATGTAATTTCTGCTGCATACATAAGAACCCCAACTAAAGGTGGCCATACACGGGCCGATAAAAGCTGCCAACAGACCGTGTCGGCAGCTTATTGGCCCGTGTATGGGGGCCCCCGACAGGCTTCCCCGATCGAGATCTGGCCGAAAGTCGGATGGGTTTAAAAATCCCGTCGTTGATGCGGTCCCGCGATCCGACCGCCCGTTTGTGAATGCTAGGATCCGATCGTTGGGCCCTAGGGCCCACGATCGGATCTGCCCGATATTGCCCACCTCAAGGTGGGCATATCGGAGGGAGATCCGCTCGTTTGGCGACATCGCCAAACGAGTGGATATATCCATGTATGGCCACCTTAACTCATTTTAGATTGTATTGGCCCTTCTCTATACCGAAAGAGATCACTGGCCCTTATTGGGAAAACACAAAGCTAACAAGTAGGAAGCTGGAGCTTAATGCAGTGATGGACATCAATCTTGTAGACCCCAAAAAGTGTTTAGTTGCTGATAAATCCAGACAAAATAGATGAGTGATCATGAAACAAACTAGAAGTTCTATTTATTTACTATAACGAGCTGTATGGGCCCCATTTCCCCAAAACATTGCTAAGGAATTAGTCAGACGGAAGCTTCTGCAGCACAAACATATTGTTTTCATCACTCAGAATGTGCCTTGTCATGCAATCAGTCTCCTGTTATAAAATAGATTTCTAGGGCAGAACCAGACACGTAACTATCTGACATTTCAATATTATTCCCTATAAGTTCAACTGCTGATCTGCACCTGCCCGTAGGTCCTCTCCTGCCGCACGGAAGGGTCTGGGGCTCATTTACTTGACACAAAGCTTATTCTCCAGTCTCTTGGTGCCAGACTGACCAAGATTTATCAGGGCCATTAATTAATATCTGCACCAGTTAATATGTTATTTATCCCACTGCCTGGCACAAATATTGGGGTTATACGATGCAAGGCTCTGAGTTTGCTCTGGTGCTGGTTAGAAAATGACCAAATTGGATCTACTTAAACATAAATCATGAGTAAAGAGCTCAAAAGTATATATGTGAATGGAACCTCTTCCTGGTTGGGGGGCTTCAAAGGTTTGATGTGGTTTATTAACGACACTATTGATGGAAGTTAAAACCTCTTCTTATAACCACCAACCATGCTGCTGGAATGAAGGATCTTTCTGTAATTTGGATCTTCATACCTTGGGGCTTACTTATCAACACTGGGCAAATTTGCCCATGGGCTGTTACCTATAGCAACCAAGCAGATTGCTGCATTCATTGTTCTTCTTGCAGCTGGCTTTAAAAAGCTGATCACCGATTGGTTGCTATAGGTAACAGCCCATGGGCAAATTTGCCCAGTGTTGATAAATGAGCCCCCTTAAGTCTAGTAGAAAATCATGTAAACATTAAATAAACCCAATAGGCTGGTTCACTTTGTTACAACTAATTAGCAGCCGTTTATTGCACAGATATAATCCGTTCTGCTTAATTGCAGGTCCAGTGGGGAAATTTCTGCTTCTTACAAGTAAAGCCTGCGAGTAACAAGTCTGCAACATTCTAAGTATAGAGACACAGAAAACATGAACAAGAAACCCCAAAACAATTTTACACAATGCTCAGTCAAAGGGGAATTTAAGTTTGCAATTATGAGAATGGCAAAAGCTTCATTTACTGAACTTGGAAGAATCTCTTGACGTTTCCCTGCTCACTTCTATTGCTCTTTCAGCGATAGGGGGCGGGAAATGCTTCCTCTTTACTAAAATAAAATATTTAATTATGTACTTGTGTGTGATCCTATGTCTACTTCATTATTTGCTTGCAAAATCAGATGCAACATAGATACAGTATAAGGATCTACGGTATATGCACCATAGCAAAGTGTGATGTGGCTTCATTAAAAGTGTTAACACTCTGTATCCAGTTCAGTTTCCCTTTAATAATAACACTCCCAAGTGAGTGTGTTAACTGAGAACAAGTTTATTGGAGCCTCCCATTATACAGATACACATCCCTATTGTATTACTCTCTCTCTCTGCAGTTCTACATAATTGTGCTGTTTCATTCAGTTCCAGAATTCTCTACTCGGTGCCAGATTTCCCGACAGGGAGGGAGTCCGGCTTATGAACTGACACATGTGCAGATGATACATATCCGCCAGATAACTGTTACCTGCCATAAGGTCTGAATAATATAAAGAGAGTAAGGCTGGATACATTTCCCAAGCCACAGTGCCATGTCTCTAAAAACATCAATAGGTTTTATATTTGTATCTGTGACCAACTTCCAAACCTCACATCGCTACCGGCCAACTATTAAATTCTGGCTGACGCCTAAAATTTATATAATTAGCTCCATCTGTCAAAATAAATAATTTTATGTAGGCAAATGTCTCACAACAGGATTACTTGCAAATGATTTTCCCCAGTATCATGTACAAGGAACAGCCAACATAAGTGCACTGCTATCTGCTAGATGGAAACGAACATATACTGTGATACACTGGGCCAAGTACGGATTTTATGATGTATGTGCAAAGCCTACACTGCATTTATTTTATGGTGGTCTGGAAAGGGAGTATGACTGTGGGATAACAGGTATAGTAGGGAGAGATGGTGCCTATAGTAACAGTGGATAATAGTCTCTGGGAAGGGAGTGTGGGATAGCAGGTATAGTAGGGAGAGATGGTGCCTATAGTAACAGGGGGATAATAGTCTCTGGGAAGGGAGTGTGACTGTGGGATAGCAGGTATAGTAGGGAGAGATGGTGTCTATAGTAACAGTGGGAAGGGAGTGTGACTGTGGGATAGCAGGTATAGTAGGGAGAGATGGTGTCTATAGTAACAGTGGATAATAGTCTCTGGGAAGGGAGTGTGACTGTGGGATAGCAGGTATAGTAGGGAGAGATGGTGCCTATAGTAACAGTGGGATAATAGTCTCTGGGAAGGGAGTGTGACTGTGGGATAGCAGGTATAGTAGGGAGAGATGGTGTCTATAGTAACAGTGGGAAACTGCACCTCTTGTTAGAGAGACCCATAGCACATAGACATAATGTTGCCAGGGTTACTGATGGCCCAGTACATACCCCACTGGAGTTATTAACCAAACAGAATTTCAGTTTTGGGTGAATGGCTTTGATGCAGTCACTGTGGACTTTAATAGTGACAGTTAGTACGATGATACAACTGGAATGGGAGTACAAATACTAACACACATGGGGCCTTCATAACATACTAGTCATTAGCACAGCCATACAGACAATGCCTCGGGCATCATGCTACAAACTGCTCTACTTATGTGTTGAAATGATGACGTTATACACGGAAGCCCATGGGATGGACTAGGGGTTATAAGGGCCATCATACAATATCATGGTTATTCCATATAATACTGAGCCATCCTGATGATGATGTAATACATATGAGCTCACAAGGATGATTATGTCACACTGCGCGTACCTTAGCTTTGATCTTGATTAGGGCGATATCCGCTTTCTCATCCACGTCAATGATCTGCGCGTCATACGTGGAGCCGTCGCTGCGCTCCACTTTTAAGCGATGCTTGTTAGTCACGACATGGGCATTAGTGAGAATGAGTCCATCTTCCGACACAATGAATCCAGAGCCGCTGGCTGCGGGCACCTCTCGCTTGAAGAAAGGGAGTCTGGGGGTGTAGGGAATGGGATAGGGATTAGTATGGAAATCATTTGTACTAACCCTTCTGATTGACTGTCCTAAGCACGTTTTTGATTGGTTTGCCTTCACTTAAAGAGGAACAATCGTGAAAATGAAAATTTAAAGGGGACCCGTCACCCAAAAAAAAATATTCAAAATCCTATTTTATCACATTAGTCAAGCAAAATGAACTTTAATTACACTGTATAAATTATTTGAATCTTGTTTCCTTCAGTCTGGGAATTCATAACGATAACAAACAGGCAGCCGCCATTTTGTGGACATTGTTATTAAGACAAGTCTTGTATCATCTCAGAATCGTGTTTGTGCACAAGAATGGGGGACCTGATGTCCATCCCCATGCCCTGGCTACACAATTAAATGGTGAAGAGAACTGGGGGAATGTGGGGAGAGCAGTGACATGTGGGAAGTGCTGAATGGAAAGTGAAAGTAATTGCCTAAGGCATAGAGGAGGGGCGGACAATATTTGATTGACAGCTGAGATTTTTAAATGAGCTTACAACCGCTATGAATGCTTTAATAAAAAATAGAAATTGGATTTAATGTTTAATTTGAAAAGGACTTTTATTATACAGATTTTTGTGTCTGGGTGACAGGTGCACTTTAATATAAGCTTCATCATAGTGAAATAAGAAACTTTCTAAATACAATCAATTAAATATTCGGCATTGTTTCTGAAATAATCAAGTTTATCTTCACTATTCCTCTCTCAGCATCTGTTTCTCTTCATTCTGTCTTCATGCAGCAGTTGGGCGTCAGATGAATGATCCAATATATCTTATAGGGGGGCTCCTTTTCTAACAGATGTATCAGAGCTCACTCAAATAACTGATTCCAGTACAAACTAAATCTAACAAAATAACTGCCTTTTGCACAAATTCTGCATGTAGAGAGACACGATGTCTGGTGATTTTAATTTGGCAAACCAATGCCAAATAAGAACTAAGGACTATTAAAGTGCCTGTTATGCTGGCACAAAAAACAGTATTACTTTACAAAAACTATACCAGGCAGTGTAATGAGCAGGAGCCGTACTATGTGATTATAGCAGTAGATGCAACTGTCACATGTTATGGCAGTTGGGAGACTGATGATGGAAGTCAGCCACAATGACCAGCAGAGGGCGCTGTTGTTTTTTTTCTCCAAATTCATTATATCAGCATTTTTAGGACGGCTAATATCTTGAAAACTAGAAATAGAACATATTGAATGTAAACTGCAAATGCGCCTAGAAGAGCAGCGTCAGCAGTTTTATTTATTTTGAGGGTTTATGTCCCCTTTTACGGGCACAGGCACCCCCTTTTTATATAGCATATAGTCAAAGTTAGAAGGGAATGTTCCTGGGAATGGAGAAAAGCTTGGGCCCTAATCTTAAAAGTAGGGACTTACATAAATGAGGGATGTCCCACCTGTATCACTCTAGCTGTTGTAGAACTACAACCCCCACCATTACCAGCCAACCCAATGTAACTCTGTTATGGGGGAGGTTGTACTTTAAGCCCAGTGGCAGGGTCAACTGAATTATTTACACAAAAGAAAATATGAGAAATTGGGACAACATTGACCATTCAGCCTATTAAAGTAAACCTTCCCCCACTGACACCACAAATCCAACCATTCCCTGAACTGATCAGACTCCACATGACCCTAAATATCTTCCTCCCACCATTCCTGGTTAGTGTATCCCCAAGTGACCCCCAGAAGTACATTACATGCGGAAGAGCTCAATGTGGACAACAGCTGGGGCGATCTTCTCCACGACATCAGCAATGAAGTTGTACTTGTAGCGCGGGCTGTCTGGGTCCTTCTGTCCTACAAGCAGAGGAGGACGAGGCTGATACAGACACAACACATAGATGATGTGTAAGATGTGAGGGGGTCGAGTTTACTAATTGATGCAAATGTGTGTCCCTTCGTGTTCATTCCAAAGCTGATTGTGTCTGAGGTCTGGCAGCATTTCCTAACTTGTGCTTCTGATTGACATGTCTCCTCCATCTGCCCCTCATGAATACAGTGGAGTATATTCTATACTGCAATTAGAGCATGTAGCAACATATTCTGACATGATGCTGTCTTATGGTACTCTTTTACATATGTTTACTGGATTTAAACTACATACAGGGCCATATAATATAAGCACCATCTCTCCCTACTATACCTGCTATCCCACAGTCACACTCCCTTCCCAGAGACTATTATCCACTGTTACTATAGGCTCCATCTCTCCCTACTATACCTGCTATCCCACAGTCACACTCCCTTCCCAGAGACTATTATCCACTGTTACTATAGGCTCCATCTCTCCCTACTATACCTGCTATCCCACAGTCACACTCCCTTCCCAGAGACTATTATCCACTGTTACTATAGGCACCATCTCTCCCTACTATACCTGCTATCCCACAGTCACACTCCCTTCCCAGAGACTATTATCCACTGTTACTATAGGCTCCATCTCTCCCTAATATACCTGCTATCCCACAGTCACACTCCCTTCCCAGAGACTATTATCCACTGTTACTATAGGCACCATCTCTCCCTACTATACCTGCTATCCCACAGTCACACTCCCTTCCCAGAGACTATTATCCACTGTTACTATAGACACCATCTCTCCCTACTACAGACTTGTAACTATTACTCACAGGGTGTAGCAGGCACCAGTCTATAGTGTAAGTGGGACCCAGGGGAGTAGTAAGTATAATAGTTGGGGAGTAGTAAGTATAATATTTGGGGAGTAGTAAGTGTATTAGTTGGGGAGTAGTAAGTATAATAGTTGGGGAGTAGTAAGTATAATAGTTGGGGAGTAGTAAGTGTAATAGTTGAGGAGCAGTAAGTATAATAGTTGGGGAGTAGTAAGTATAATAGTTGGGGAGTAGTAAGTTTAATAGTTGGACTGTAGAATGTTCTGCAGGTGATTGTGTAACAGACAGACAGAAGTCTCACCTTGCTGACAGTCTCCCCTCTGGATGGGGATAATAGCGGCGACCCCCCGCCCTTGCACCGCTTTGCTCTCGGCCTGGAGGCGGCACAAGCTGCTGTAGGTTTTGCCGTCGCTGCCACAGACGGGCTGGTTGGAGGGACACTGGCACCTGGTCACCCCGCCGTTCCTGACACAGCGGAGCCCGGAGGCGCATAATGGATCCTCGGGACCTTCCCCGCAGCGCTCCCACTCGGCAGCAGCACACACAGAGCAGCACCCGCAGCGCAGCGCCGTCTCCCCCGACTGGCAGTTGGTAGGTGCCGGGGAGCAGGAGGAAGGGTCACAGCGTGCGGGGCAGCCCACTCCGGATGTGGGGAGAAGAGCAGCAGGGGCTCCGCAGGTCAGTAGCACCGCCAGCCACAACATGGTCATTTCACAGCTGGACAGTAGGGGGCGCAGTTCTGCGGAGACACAAATACCCCAATGTGGGGGGTCAGTACCCAATTAATGTCCAGTCTGATGTATATAGTATATAGGGAGGGATCCCTAGTTCCACTAAATGCCCCAATTAATAGCAGCCAATTAGCAGAAGCCAATAAAGACAGAATGAGTCATTAGTTGCCCCGGGCAGGGGGTCGTTTTAAACAAACTATTCAGTCGCTACTTGTCACTGGGAATAGGGGAAAAGGAACAGTCAAGTCCCAGATGTTGCTGAACTACAAGCCTTATGTTTGAGTGGGATGCGGGGAGTAGTAGTTCAGCAGCATCGCAGGGACACAGGTTGCGCATCGCCCGACTAATCCTTACTCTGGAGCTAAACTGCAAGAATCCCCCTATATAGGGCCAGGGTGCCGGGAGTTCTGAAGTCCCAGGAGCAGGAGGGCTGCAGAGAAGTAGTAAATACAGACCCTCTGCTTTGTCCGGGGGATTCACAGCTTGGGACCAGCACAGCCGATGTGTCTCCCAGTCCGGGATCTCCCGACTCCCAGCACCTCAGCTCTTTCCTTGTCACGCGCCGACGGGAGCAGCTCAGAGACCGGTCTCCTCTGTGTCCTCAGCACCCGCCACTGATTCAGCTCCTTTATCTGGAATCTCCCCAAATGTGAGCGTTACCCCACCCTCCTCCTCCTCCTCCTCCTCCTGCTCCTCCAGCCTCATCCCCTGACACAGACTGGGACAGAGCCAGCGCAACAACTGCAGCCTCAGCGTCTCACGTGCCTTCTGCGCCCACTTTAGCGCCGCCAATATATATATATAAATATATACTATATATAGCACTGGGCAGCACTGGGCATAGAGAGGCAGAACTGGGGATAGAGAGGGCAGCACTGGGGATACAGAGGGCATAACTGGAAATAGAGAGGGCAAAACTGGGGATAGAGAGGGCAGAACTGGGGATAGGGAGGGTAGAACTGGGCATAGAGAGGGCAGCACTGGGCATAGAGAGGGTAGAACTGGGGATAGAGAGGGCAGCACTGGGCATAGACAGGGCAGCATTGGGCATAGAGAGGGCAGCACTGGGCATAGAGAGGGCAGAACTGGGCATAGAGAGGCAGAACTGGGGATAGAGAGGGCAGCACTGGGCATAGAGAGGGTAGAACTGGGGATAGAGAGGGCAGCACTGGGCATAGAGAGGGCAGAACTGGGCATAGAGAGGGCAGAACTGGGCATAGAGAGGCAGAACTGGGGATAGAGAGGGCAGCACTGGGCATAGAGAGGGTAGAACTGGGGATAGAGAGGGCAGCACTGGGCATAGAGAGGGCAGAACTGGGGATAGAGAGGGCAGCACTGGGCATAGAGAGGGCAGAACTGGGGATAGAGAGGGCAGCACTGGGCATAGAGAGGGCAGAACTGGGCATAGAGAGGGCAGCACTGGGTATACAGAGGGCAGAACTGGGGATAAATAGGGCAGCACTGGGCATAGAGAGGGTAGAACTGGGGATAGAGAGGGCAGCACTGTGGATAGGGAGGGCAGCACTGGGCATAGAGAGGGTAGAACTGGGCATAGAGAGGGCAGCACTGGGCATAGAGAGGGCAGAACTGGGGATAGAGAGGGTAGAACTGGGGATAGAGAGGGCAGCATTGGGCATAGAGAGGGCAGCATTGGGCATAGAGAGGGCAGCACTGGGCATAGAGAGGGCAGAACTGGGCATAGAGAGGCAGAACTGGGGATAGAGAGGGCAGCACTGGGCATAGAGAGGGTAGAACTGGGGATAGAGAGGGCAGCACTGGGTATAGAGAGGGCAGAACTGGGGATAGAGAGGGCAGCACTGGGCATAGAGAGGGTAGAACTGGGGATAGAGAGGGCAGCACTGGGCATAGAGAGGGCAGAACTGGGCATAGAGAGGGCAGCACTGGGTATACAGAGGGCAGAACTGGGGATAAAGAGGGCAACACTGGGCATAGAGAGGGTAGAACTGGGGATAGAGAGGGCAGCACTGGGTATACAGAGGGCAGAACTGGGGATAGAGGGGCAGCACTGGTCTTTGAGATGGCATCATTGGGCCCAGAGAGGACAGCACTGTGTATACAGAAGGGAGCGCTGGGCATAGAGGGCAGCACTGGGGATAAAGGATCAGCACTGGTCTTAAAAAGGGCACCATTGGGCATAGAGATGACAGCACTGAGCTTAGAGGGGGCACCACGGGGTATACAGAGGGCAACACTGGGTACAGAGGGAATGTAAGTGGAATATAATACAAAGAACTTTATAGAACTGGGAGTAAGTGCAATAACAGCACAGCCGGGTGTATAGAGAGCACAGCCATATGTATTAGAACATGATGGCAGTATTGTAGCCAATGAGGATTATCCAAGATTATCTTTCTAATTGAAAACTGATTAAAAGGCTGCACAGCAGTGGGTACAGTGGGTATAGTGGTTATACCATTACCTGGCAGCCTGGGCACCTACTATATGATGCTCTGTGGCACATATCAATGTAGCAGAGTTTGCAGGGCACTCTCAGATGTTAATACTATTTCCCATTAGATCATGAGAATGATTTTGCCAACCTGCAGCCCTCGAAGCCTGACACTTAGTGCTGTAGTTCTACTACAACTGCTGGAGAGCTGCTGGGCTGTGCATATGCATCCCAATGCTATTGCTTGATTTAAATTTAAATGGAATTCGTATTCAACCCGGAGGGACAGAGAGCGCCACCCAGAGGCCATACTATTACCCAATGCCCACTGGTACTGCAGTGTGTGGCACATATATACATACATGCTAATAAACTACTGGATGGGACTATATGCCATTTTGTTACTGAGTTTGTTATGAGACTTTGCATTGCACACTTCACATCCAGTTCTACAGAGCACAGTGCTGCTGCTGTCCTCCTATTGTAAGGCACCTGAGCCTTTATAGACTTACTTCATAGAATTACTTTATAGACTTACCGGCCTGACTCAGTTAAAATCAGTGCAGGGCCCTCAAATAGCCTCCGTTCTACACAAGAAGGAAAACTTTCAAATATTTACAGTGTGATGCAACATTCTCTCCAATAACAGAAACCTTCACATGAAAGAGGATGTTGAAATGCTGCATCTTTTTAAGTCTCTTCTGTAAAGTGAGAACAAGGTTTTCCTTGCACTTTGTTTCCTTTGAGACTAATGTTTATGGCACTGAAATGAAGTGTAATTATCTCCCCTCCCTGCAGGTCCCTGTTTTATTAATCTGTCTGTAAAATATATATATATATATCAGTCTGTCATACATACATCTGCTCTGCTTCACTCTCTCATTCATACACATCTGCTCTGCTGCAGCTTGTGTTGGTCTGTGTATCCCCAGCTTTATTTATCTATAAAAGGGAGTGAGATGAGGAAGCCAAGCCAAAGTACAGCAGAAAGACTACAGTCGATTGAATGAGTAGTTCACTTTTAGTATGAGCTAGACTATGATTTGCTGGTAGCAATTGGTCTCTGAAGAATAGAATGGCAACTGTTGTCTGGTTGCTAGGGTCACTTTACCATAACAACCAGGCAGTAGTTTATATGAGACACAGGAGAATGAATAGAAGAGGGCCTGAATTCCTCCTTTACATAACTTTTCAATGTATTTTATAACAGTAGAGGGCATGTGACTGCTTCTGCATTGCGTAATGTTACAATGTGTTTTATAACTCTGCTATCCCACAATGCTCTGCTTCCATTGGTTTTTCCATCTCTCCCTTGGCACCCTCCATAGAAGTGCCTGCCAGGCTGCACACACCGCTTCCCATAAATCCCTGCCCTTGGGCAGATAATCACAAGCCGGTACCTGCCGCTAGGGAAGATGAAGTCAGTAAGTGAGCACTTAAAGGTACAGTGAGGGCAGCAGGGATAGAATAAGGTTGTATAAGGTTATCGGATCATTGGAACACCGGGACATCACTGGGACTGCATTTAAATGGAAAGGATTCAGCTCAGTCTTTCTAGCTGGGTTTACTTAAAGGGATTCTGTCATGTTTTTTACAGTGTCGTTTTTATTTCTAAATTACACTGTTTACACTGCAAATAATTCACTCTGTCATGTAAAATTTCATTCCCAATACAACAAGTGTATTTATTTTAGTAATATTACTGTAGGGACCAATGTGCTTTCAGAAAGAGCCAGCACTTTAGGACGGAACTGCTTACTGACAGGTAATTGTTTCTCCTAATTAATGTAACTGAATGTGTCTCAGTGGGACCTGGATTTTACTATTGAGTGCTGTTCTTAGATCTACCAGGCAGCTGTTATCTTGTGTTGTGTTAGGGAGCTGCTATCTGGTTACCTTCCCATTGTTCTTTTGTTAGGCTGCTGGGGGGGGGGGGGTGAAATCACTCAAACTTGCAGTACAGCAGTAAAGAGTGACTGAAGTTTATCAGAGCACAAGTCACGTGAGTGGGGCAGCTGGGAAACTGACAATATGTCTAGCCTCATGTCAGATTTCAAAATTAAATATAAAAAAAATCAGATTTCAGTGCAGAATTCTGCTGGAGCAGCACTATTAACTGATGCGTTTTGGAAAAAAAACTGTTTTGCCATGACTGTATCCCTTTAAGTATAACATGCTCTGGTAAATGTAGAATTGATTTTTAAAGGGCAAGTAAAGCTATGAAGGTAATCTTTTTATAAAACCGTAGAGCTGATGTGTTGTTTCCCATAACCAGCAGCCTTATTCTTAAAGTCATCTAACCCCATACACTTTTTCTGTGCCCAGGGAAAGCGCATGCCAAGCCGGCCTTTCAGGAGTATCTAGAAAAGTAAACAGGCCTTTGCTCCAAATCCAACACACACACACCTGGGCACAGAGTGCTCTGTATGCCCACACATGAGCCAGTGCTTCCCCCCACCCCATTTTGCGCACACAGCATTTATAAAGTGCAAAGGAAAGATAAATGGTGCCCACACAGCCCATATATATAGCTGATGAGTAACTGCTGGTCTGTGCCCGCAACTTTGAAGCAGCTAGTGAAAACCCTGAAGCCTGTTAAAAGTATTAATAGCAATGACTTCTCTTAGAACTAGAGCAAAAGCAGCCAATGAGAGAAATAAGGTGGTCTCAGGAGTTGGCATTTAGAAGCAACAAGCCCAGCATGTCAGGGCCCACCAGGATGCCAGTCTGATAATGAGTTTTCTTCCCCTTTAAACTAGACAGGATCCTAGCACAGAATGAGATTTACTTGACAGCTAATGCATTGGTCCAGTTACTGTCATTACTGCAGACTGACTGACGATTCTCCCCTCCTATAGAGAAACAATGTCCTCTATTCTGTCCTCTCTCTCTGGGTCGATACATTTATTGAAGCAGAATTTAACAGACTGGCTGGGTTATAAATTATGACAGTGGGATACTGCTGGGCAGAGTCAACCCTAACAATCTGGCAGGGAAAGGGTGGGTTATTTTGATGGGTGGCGAGAGTGGAAGCACTAGGGTGAGATGGGGGAGAGGGACTGTGATATGCAGAGTAGGGATAAGAAATTATATGTAGGAAGCTTAATGCAACTACATTTATGCACTTCTCCTATACACATTCAGAAGTGGGAAATGTAATAGTGTGCAGTTGGTATCAGATTGGCGATTACAATTGTGCCGTTTTATAGGCTGTTCCTTTTGATAACCTTAGGGCAGGGTTGCCAGGTCTAATTTTCAAAACCAGCCCAAAAGTAGGTCAAAAATGGCGCAATATGTGCAGTGAAAAAAAAAAAGTCTAAGAAAAATATGCCTTTTTCAAATTTTCACTTATTTGCAAAATTTCCATGAAGTAAAATGGGGCAGATTCACCCGTCACCAGGGGCGTAACTACCAGGAGGCATAGGGGCCCCATAAGGCCTAATACATACAATTTCAATAAATATTGGTAAAACAGCTCAACCTCTAGACATTTTGGTGGCCAGAAGATTTTTGCCCCAAAATTGTCTGAAATTGAGAAAAGTCACCAAAAAACTAGAGAATGCCTAATAGTGACGGGAGACTGGGGTACAGAGCCCAAAATCTGGTAACTCCTGACTTCTATACAACTCAGTCCCGTTGCATGCTGGGTATTGTAGTCTTACATTAAACTTACATTAAACTTGGCAGTCTGCAAATTGTTAAACAAAAACGACATTACCCAACATGCATTTGGGAGCCCCAGGTTTGGCACATAAGGGCAACGAAAAAATTTGGCTGGTTTCCAAAGTACAAACCAGACAAAGGCCCAAAAAGTAGCCCAAATCCGTACTCTGGCTAGTTTGTACCTTCAAAACCTGCCTGGGCTTTAAATTAGTAGCCCAATTTGGCTGGAAACCCGCCAACCTGGCAACTCTGCCCTAGGGTGAAAAGTCAAATCAATTTTGATAGTGATGCTCCTACAAACTGATATGAGGGTCAGTAGACTCAGGTTGCCCCTATAGGCTATTCCAGGGATCACCAACCTTTTAAACTCGTGAGCAACATTCAGAAGTAAGAGGAGTTGGAGAGCAACACTAGCATGAAAAATGTTCTTGTGGTGCCAAAAAAGTGCTGTTATTGGCCTTTTGGTAGCCCCTATGTGGATTGTCAACCTACATTGAGACTCTATTTGGCAGTGCACCTGGTTTTTATACAACCAAAACTTGCCCCAAGCCTGGAATTCTAAAATAAGCACCTGCTTTGAGGCCACAGGGAGCAACATCCAAGGGGTCGGAGAGCAACATGTTGCTCACAAGCTATTGGTTGGGAATCACTGGGCTATTCCATAAAACTGAAAACTACAGAAGCAAGACCTGGATTCCTTCCTGAGATTCCTGTTGTTTGGCAGTGAGTGATAGAATGTAATCCTACCAACAAACGCCTACAGGAACGTACCTGTCTCTTTCTTCTGTTCCTCTCCCATAATCACAGCTCCACACCCTTCTCCCACAGCTTGAAAGTATTTATCATAGAGCCCCTCCATTCTCCCCATTTGTCGTGCGCTGCTTCACTTGCTAATTCAGTATCAGCACATCAATACCCCTCTATTCCCAACCAGACTAGGAGAATGGCAGGGAACACTATAGGAAAGTCCATCTCCAGGGAATGATGTTTAAGAGCTGTTTAGATCTCTTTTGTTGTGTATTTTGAATCCTATTGGAACTATATGGATGTTTATATGCAACTCCCTGTCTCCTGCTAGGCAATGCTCTGCAGGTTAGGCAGCCAAGGGTTAACTATAAATGACAAAAATATGGCTCGCAGAGACCACCTCCCTTTTTACCAGGCCATGTATAATGCAAAAGTGCTCTTCAGAGTACATCTCCGTCCTGAGGGTTTACATTAATCTAAGTGTACACTTACATATCATTTTGTGACGTCTTGTTACCCATCTACTTTTTGGCAGGGCACACCAAAGAGCGAGCCTAGTTGTCCGGTGGACTAATAATTAAGGGCCCCTGGAGAAAAGGGCCCTTCTAACTTCGTAGTATGTGGCACCAAGCTTGCACAAAGTTGTCCGTGCCACCTGTCATTGGCTATGATAGAAACTAGATAGAAATCTGCTGGTGACAGATGCCAGTTGCTCCAAAACCAGATTGTGGTTTTTCTCCAACAGCTAAAAAAAATGTGATCAAAGAATATGCTTCATGTGCCATCAGGGTATATACAGTATATACTAGTATGGGACCTGTTATCCAGAATGCTCAGGACCTGGGGTTTTCTGCGTAACGGGTTTTTCCATAATTTGGATCTTCATACCTTAAAGCTGGCCATGGATGTTGAGATTTTTAAAAGATCAGATCCTGATCGTGAGACCACGATCTTCTCAGAACGATCGTACGAATTTACCATCAACTAAAAAGACCAATTTGCCAGGAAAACAAAGGGGAGTTGCCTGCTTGGCCCTGCAAACATAGATACATTGCACTGGGACCGACAATGATTTTTTGACCCGGCCGATCAGATGTCGGCCGAAAAATCGTAAGATGTACGATCGTTCCAATCCCACTAACCGCACGATAATTTCGAAGGATTGGTCGGACTTCCCTAAAATCGGTCGTTCGGCAAGAAGAATCGTCGCGTCTATGGGGAGCTAAGTCTGCTGTAAATCATGTAAACATTAAATTAACCCAATAGGCTGGTTTTGCCTCCAATAAGAATTAATTATATCTTAGTTGGGATCAAGTACAAGCTACTGTTTTATTATTACACAGAAAAAGGAAATCATTTGTAAAAATCTGGATTATTTGGACATCTGTTCTGATGCACTCTCATTCATACACATCGGCTCTGCTGCACTCTCTTGTATCATTTTGGCAAGCCCCATACACAATAAGCTGCCAACTTAGTCAGGAGCGGGTGAGTTGTCAACTTGTGTTGGCCTGTCTATCCCCAGGCCAAAAAGAAAAAAAAGCTTTCTGGATAACGGGTTTCTGGATAATAGGTTCCCATACCTGTATACAGTTAAATCAATAGGTACATTTTATTTCTCACCATAGGCTTCCTGGTGTGGTTGTTACTGGACTGTAGGAGTAAGCAGGAGTAAGTGATTGCTGTTTATATACTATGCATTGAGAGGTAGGTGGCAGTAAGAGATCACAAGTGTCACATCCTGCCATACAGTACATACAATGCACACACAAATCATTTAACCCTACATCAAGGGACTGCAGGGTGTCATTTTGTTTCTACTTCAGGTGGGCACCCAAGGATCACAGCCTCAGGTCATCCATTGGCTCAGCAGCAGGAAAAATATGTCCAACCTACAGCCCCAGGTGAGTGGATGATGGGAGTTGTAGTCATACACCAGCTGAAGGGGCTGAAGACAGGCTTGTCCCTGGATTATTATGGTTACATGGAAGAAGCAGGTGTGTTGGCTCACACTCACCCAAGGACCCTATGACTCCCCCTTCCCTTGTGCCCTGCACACTGACTATAAATAACACTGACTAACAGCACAAGCCGGGGATTAGTCACAGGCGGGTGTAGATGATACATTGGCAGAAGGCAGGCGTTTAATTAGTGACAAGTGCAGCCTCCGCGCTACATTCTAATAGACACCAGGTTATAGCAAATCTGCCCCAAAACCTCCCAACAACCTCCCTGTTCCAGTCACCGGGAACTGCCACAGGGGCTGTTGTTTAGATCCGTCACCTTGTTTTCTGCAAGTGTCAGTATTTCTACCGGATTAAATATATTGCAATGAATATGAATTCTCAGCTTCACATCTGCTTATGTTACTGAATATGTATGTTTTCCCCGCAGGCACCTCTGTACACCAATCTGGCGGCCTTCCAGCCTTGGGATTCACGGAATTATACAAGTGCCTGACGTAGTCTGAGTGTCAGTTCCAAAGCCAGACGGACTTTATAACCACAGCCTTTGCCATAGAAGTAGACAGGGGCGTAACTACAGAGGAAGCAGACCCTGCGGCTGCAGGGGAGCTCAGGAGATTTAGGGGCCCCATGAGGCCCTAATTCATATATAGTTTCAATAAATATTGGTTAAATAAGACAACCTCTAAGCATTTTGGGGGCCTGAAAAATAATTTGCTGTGAGGCCCAATAATATCTAGTTAATTCACTGGAAGTAGTTTCCAGTGTCAGGGGGAGATCCATAGGGATATTATTGTCGGAACTTACAGGGCTAATTCAAATATTCTAGGCAGCAGAGATGAGCGAAATATTTTGCCGCATTTCACCAAGAAAAAAACATATGTAGGCCAGGGGTCTGCAACCACCGGGGAATGGCCCAGAACAGGGCCGCAGACAGTCCTGAACTGGGCCGCCAAGCCTAGCCCGTAATTAACGCCAACGCAACGAATTGGAAACGCAGTTGCCGCTGGCTCCCCAACCCCTCCCCCCGGTCCTTGCGAAAAATGTTTCGTTTACACCAGTCCCTGGGCCAATAAAGGTTGGCGACCGCTGCCGTAGACTATAATTGTTAGTGAAAAAAAAATGTGTGTTTTGAAATATTGTTGTGCGGCAAAAGTCTATGGACTTCAATAAGTTTCTGGAATTTATTTGTAATTTAAATAATTGTTGATTAGTGACTTGCCAAGGCTGCATTGTGCAATCCTCATGCTCTTCGTACCATCGGCAACTTCATGGCTCAGAAAATGGTCACTACAACACTGTGTACAGACTTGGGAATGATATCCTTATAAATGGTGCGTAGTGATGTCATCCATTATTATTGGTGCTCGGTGATGTCATGTCTGTTCTCTGACTCACTGAAACTGGTGAAATATAATAAATGACATACCCTCTGCTGTAAAATATGAGAATATTGGAACTCACTTCTTCCTTCCTGAAAGTCAGAGCCTTCGGAAAAATCGGGTTTCCAGATAATGAAACGCATACAATAAGGGATCGCATAAAATACCATACAAGTGATAAAAAGCTTCTTCATCTTTCTAAATCAGCCGTTTATGTTTGTTGTCCAGAACTTTAAGGGTAAGGTCACACCGCAAGATTTAGTCGCCCGGCGACTAATTGCCTCTTCTTTGGGGCGACTAATTTCCCCGAACTGCTTCCTCCTGCTACAATGAAAATACGCCTGCATGGCAGTCGCGGCAATTCGTTTTCCAAAGTCACCTGAAATTTCCTTGTGAGGCAACTTCGGGCGACTTCGGAAAACAAAGCGATCCGAGTGCCATCCTGCTGCCGTTTTAGATTCTAGTCGGCGGGGAGGCAGTTTGGGGAGATTAGTCCCCCGAAGAGGCGATTTGTCGCCGGGTAAATCTCCCAAATCTTCTCGTCTGTCTCTGCCCTTACAGTCAAATAGTGAACGAAAAAGCTGTGGGTAGAGGTTCATCGAAAACCATGTGGTAGCGGAACAGTTACCGTTTCTGCTTCAATAAGCACATTTCTCAAAGCGACATCGTTGTGATACATTATCACTCGGCATAACATTTCATCTGCTGTTATTAGTAGCTAGATGGGACAATAACACAACTCCACCCTTTCTCAAAAAGTGTGGCCCCTAGCAGGCCCGGACTGACAATCTGTGGGTTCTGGCAAATGCCAGAGGGGCTGCTATAAGGTGCTATAGAAAGTCACTATTTAGTGGGCTGGTGGGGGTTGTTTGGGCCTCTACGTGGGCTGATTGGGCTTCTGATACCTGAAATGCCAGGGCCTATTTTAATTCTCAGTCTGGACCTGGCCCCTAGTCAGGTGCCTCCACTGCTTGCTCTTATTTCAAGCCCTACAACAGCCTTTGCATCAATCCAAGGGGAACATAATAAAGCCGATACTAGGAAAACCTGCACCTTCACCTCTTGCAACTAGAGGTACCCATAAGCAGAATGAATGTTGAGAGACAGCTTTGGGCTGTTAGTGGGTGCAGGGAGTTGTAAATCATGGCTGACAGCTGCTGGTTGGCAATTGTGATTTAAACTGCAGCTGTCACCAGCTTTGCCTAATATGCCCCATGTTAAAGGAACAGTTCAGTGTAAAAATAAAAACAGGGTAAATAGATAGAATGTGCAAAATAAAAAAAGTTTCTGATATAGTTAGTTAGCCAAAAATGTAATGTATAAAGGCTGGAGTGAGTGGATGTGTAACATAATAGCCAGAACACTACTTCCTGTTTTTCAGCTCTCAAACTCTGAGGTAGGGCAGGACTAGATGATGCGTTTTGACCCGACATGTCGCAATGCGACTAAACGCATGCGACGTGCAGATGGTTTTTTGCAGTGAAGGAGAATCGCACATTGCGACTGTTGGGTCAAAACGCATCATCTAGTCCTGCCCTAACTCAGAGTTAGAGCGCTGAAAAGCAGGAAGTAGTGTTCTGGCTATTATGTTACACATCCAGTCACTCCAGCCTTTATACATTACATTTTTGCCTAACTAACTATATCAGAAACTTTTTTTATTTTTACATCGAGTCCTGCCCTTAGTCAGTGACTATAAGGAGGGCCACATGGGACATAACTGTTCAGTGAGTTTGTAATTGATCCTCAGCATTCAGCTCAGATTCAAAAGCAACAGTTATGTCCCATGTGCCCCCCTCAAGTCACTGATTGGTGATTGGCTGGTCACCAGGGTAACCAGTAGGGTTTCCACCTTTTCATAAATTTTCTAGCGGCTGGTGGTGGGGGCATGAACAAAAAGGGCCAGCAGTGATGGAAAAGGGGTGGGTTGTGACATTAAAGGGGGCGGAGCCACATTACGGCAGTAGACAGAAGGAGGGGTTTAAGGGTATTACAAATTTACCGGCAACTACAAATTTGTAATACTGACCCTGGCCTTGGCAGGTGTTTTATGGCTGGGCCGGTAAAATAACGGCTGGGTGGCAACCCTGGTAAACAATCAGTGGAAACCAAGAGAGCTGAAAAGCAGGAAGTAATGTTCTGTTCTGTTCTATTAGACATCCAGTCACTCCAGCCTTTATACATTACATTTTTGGCTAAATAACTATATTAGAAACATTTTTTATTTTGCACAGCCTGTCTATTTACCCAGTTTTTAATTTTATACTGAACTGTTCCTTTAAGCTATTGGTATCTGCTCGGTGTGGTGGATCCAGGGTGGCATTGCTGTTGAACAATAAAAGAAAACAAGGCAAAAGAGGGGCAGCAGCAGCTCACCCCTTGTGCAACAAATGTACGGCATGCCACACATTGTATCTGACGCAGGGGGTGGCAACTCCCAGGCATGTTGGGAAACATTCAGAATAATAAACAGAGCACCTTACGCTCCATTCATAAATAAAGCCCACATCGTTGCACAACCGTTTCCCCATCCAAGCCACAAACCTACGTGACTCTACCTCGTGCATTTCTATAGGCTTTGATGCTGTCTATTTCTCAGCTCCCTGGGGCTTCAGAGAACGTCCAACTACACCAATATGTCAATAAAAGGCAGAACATTATTTCCCAACCCTGCCCTCCAGGAACCACCGTCTTGCTGTGAAATTAAGGCTATTCCGTATTCAAAACAAGCTAATCAAAAGCATCTGATTGCCATCTCATCATTGCGCTCGGACCCAAACAAGGCTACCCTTTATACTCGGCGAGCCGGGTGGGCGGGGGATGTTGTGAAATACCGAGATGAATAACCGTAAGCAAAACTCATGTCACCGAAGACATGGAAATAGCTGTATAAACAAATCCACTGGCTATACTGTAATATACACGGGGGTAGGATTTCAAAGGCACTGGGGCTTTGCCTTATGGAACATGGCCTTTATATATCTAGGGCAGTGATCCCCAACCAGTAGCTCGTGAGCAACATGTTGCTCTCCAACCCCTTGGATGTTGCTCTGTGTCCTCAAACCAGGTGCTAATTTTTGAATTCCAGGCTTGGAAGCAAGTTTTAATTGCATAAAAACTAAGTATAGTTTCAAGTAGAGCCTCTTGTAGGTTGCCGGTTCACAACCCTTATTTTGGCACCCTAAGGGACTCTTTTTACATTTGAATGTGGCTCAAGGGTAAAAAAAAGGTTGGGGACCTCTGATACAGGGTAATGAATAGGAAGGAATTTGCTAGCACTTGCTGTAGAGAGCACATCTCATCCAGTAGGAACATTCTGAATGTGGGAAGAAGTAGGTCACCGGAGGCTCTGGACGTATAACATTGCCTCAAAGGCTCTTGCATGGGACATTGTTACTTGTTTGCCCAGAGGCATCACCAAGGCGAGTATCTGAGGGTCTTCACAAAATGTATAGGATAATATTACAGTGATCCCCAACCAGTGGCAACATGTTGCTCCCCAACCCCATGGATGTTGCTCCCAGTGGCCTCATAGCAGGTGCTTATTTTTGATTTTCTGTGCACATGCGTGTGTGCTGTGACACCGCTGTTCAGGGAGCATGTGCCATGACGCACCCGTTGTTAGATCTAACTTGTTTAGTTCCTGGGAAGTGATTTTGTCCCTGGCCTGCATGCACTTTATCGTTTAATCCGTGAGAACCTGGTGTTGCCTTCTGTCCTAAACCTTGGAAACTAACTTGCCCCTTTGCTCGTTCAGAACACTTGTTTTGCTCCTCTCAAAATTAAGTCCTGAGTAGCTGAGGGCTCCTCCCGATAGAGTCCATTTTTTGGAACCCGTACCCGAAACCTGCAATCTGCAACCCAGACCTGCATTCTTACCCGCTATCCAACCCGCAAGTACCTTATCCGCAACCCGGACCCGCGACTACCAAGAATCAGAAAGTGCTTTCATTGTAAACCGGAAGTGACATAATTGGAAGTAGGCGTGATCAGAAAAAAGGAGTAAAAATAACTATTGAGAAGATCCGCACCGGGAACTTCTACCAGCAACCCGCAGGTTTTTGTGGGTAACCCACAGGTACCCGACCCGCCTCCCGAGGCCAAAGGAGGCTGCTACAGGCGAAAGAATGAGCCTTGACTAGGGAGCCTAGCACTGAATTTAGGGAGCTGTACGTGACATATATAAGCTGATGCTACAGGTTTGCTGATTATTAAATTCTGATGCTAATTGCACTGGTTTCTGTGCTGCCATGTAGTAATTATGTGTATTAATTACTAATCAGCCTTATATTGTGACATTTCTATTCTATGTGTACTGTATGTTGTGAGTGGCTCCCTAAGCTCAGTAAGTGACAGCAGCACAGAGCATGTGCAGTGAATCAGCAAAAAAGAAGATGGGGAGCTACTGGGGCATCTTTGGAGACACAGATCTTTACTGCTAAAGGGCTGTGGTTGCCTTGGGCTGGTACAGAAGCATAAAACATAATTTACAACATTTCTAGCCTCCTTCTTTAGTTAAGCTTTAGTTCTCCTCTAACACAAACAACAGCACACAGATAATACTGTATTTACTGAAAAAGACAGGTTTATTTCCAGTGATAAAGATATTTTAAATGGGCATTCTCACCCACGTTATTTAGAAAGAAAACTTTATAAATTAGAAAGCACCCCCAACGCCCACAAAAACATATAAAATAAAATCATTAAAAAAAACAACAACTTTTTTTTTCCAAGAAGGGTTATAAAGGGGAAGCACAGGATTACAGTAGATCTGTTAGAATCAGCAGTACACGTGACATAACAGTCTCACAGCACAAGGACTACTAAAGCAGGCACTTGAGACACAGGAGGCAGGGCAAAACCCGGGCTCAACTATTAAAATGCCAAAATATAGACTAGGCACAGAGGGGCTTATTTATAAACACTGGGCAAATTTGTACAACGGCAGTTACCCGTAGCAACCAATCAGTGACTGGCTTTTTACAGGCAGCTGCTGATTGAACAATGAAAACAAACATTTGATTGGTTGCCAGGTGCAGATTTGCCCAGTGTTTATAAATGAAGAGTTCTAATACTCTCAAGCGTACCTCATTGTGGCTTTCAGATTTGTGGCATTTGGAAACAATGTGCAAAATATACGATAATGGTCTTGGATTTGGGAGACCCCCAGAGTAAGCTGCACATAGGGATTGGTTCATATGGGGAGCCTGGTGATTGGATCACTGGGCAATTCATGTGTTGTTTTGATTGGTGCACATATGTTTAAATACCTGTGTATAGCATGACTAAATTTTTGTAATACGTAAGGCTGTGGACACAATAAACTTTTTTAGGGTCAGGGCACAGGTTCGGATTTGGGGAGATTAGTCGCCCGGCATATAAATCTCTTCTTCTTCGGGCGACTAATCTCCCCGAACTGCCTCCCGCCGGCTAGAATGTAAATCGTATTCCGAAGTCACCCAAAGTTTCCTCGTGAGAGAAAACGAAGCGCTCCGGAATGCCATCCCGCCGGCGATTTACATTCTAGCCGGCTGGAGGCAGTTGGGGGAGATTAGGAGCCACGAAGAAGAGGAGATTTGTCACCGGGCGCTAATGTCCCCAAATCTGAGTGTGTGTCCTGACCCTTACTTTGCTTCAACTACCTGGTAGAAGATTGCCTTCATTTGAGTGCCTGCTCCATTGTATTTTTTGGTAGACCCCCCAGAGATTATCTGCCTTACCTTGGGAACTCCGATTATTGCTTTTAGCAGCACTGTGTCACAACGGATATGAAAAATACTGAATAAGCAAAAATAAAAAACATATTAAAAGCATTTAAAATATCAGAAACATGTGGTTCGTCCACAGATCTGTTTAGCTGCAGTGAGAGTGCCAAGAATAATTCTACCACAGCTTTGTACATAAACCTCTAAAAGAGCAACAAGGCACTCCATGGACACGTTCCTATCTATCTATTGACCTGAGCCATCCACCGTTCAATACACAGGGGAACCTGCTCAAAAAAAAAAAAAATGTTTTGGGCTACAAAAGAAAATAGTTCTTGGGAATGTTTTCTTTGCATAATGCCATCTATAAACCATTTAACAGGCACAATTCCCTTTCACAGATGGAATGGGTGCTGCTCAATGGCTTATACAGTTCTGAAATTACCCTAAAATATATTGCTCCCTCTCCCCTAACAGCACACAAATATGTGGCAGATGATGATCACACATCAGTGACTGGTAGGCTGGCATCATCTAAATCCAAAAGCACAGGTTCTCGACGGTTGCTATGAATGGTGACCGAGGCAGGGGTCATTTTGTCAAGCTGGTTTCCTGCAGAGAGAGTCTGGACCTTGCTGTATCCTGATTGGGCCTTGCTAACAGAGTTCGATTCTTCCCTCTCGAGGTAAGGCATTCCGGAGTCAGAGAGCTGAGCTCTGGCGGCTGAGTGAGGGAGAGCGAAGGAACGAGAGGGTGTGCCATGTTCAGAATTTGGGGCCTCCTGCAAAGAACAATAAGATGGTATGTGAGAGAGACATTTCACCGTGGACTTGTTAGTAAGCCAGGTCTGATGAGCTGTGAAAAAGTCAAGGGAAAAATAGAAAAGCAAAAAACGACAGTTGCAAAATCATAAAGCATGGTTGATGGTCCACGGTTGATTACAACAAGGCAGAGAGAGAGAGAGAGAGAGAGAGAGAGACAGAATCTTCCATAAATATCAGCCACTAAAGGGGAAATCATTAAATATTCAAGTTATAAAACTTTTTTTAGTGTTGAATTAGCTTATAGGGTTAAAACGTAAACCTGTTTAGAAATGGCAGTATTAAAAGGTAATAGGAGGGACATTGGGGGCTCATTTATACCTGGGCAGTAACTTCTGGCAACCAAACGGCTTTGTTCAGCCAATCACAAACTAACAATGAATTCAAATAACTGGCCAAATAACACTAGAGAGCGCCAAGGATAATATATAGTCTGGATTAACTAATTATGAAACAGATACACACCATCAAGAGCTGGTAATTCAGAAAATAAATATTATTTTGATTTTAGTCCATTATAGCAATAAACAGGTGGTTCCAAGTAAATGCGGCTAAAGGAACAAGGAGCATTTTGACTGGCACAGTCCATATGGGTAGAACCATTATGATCAAAATGCCCTATGCTGGCTTATTACAACTATACAAATGGAAACATTGGTACCTTCTGCCTTAAAAAGCACATTTTACAGTCACATAATGGGAAAGTGACTGCAGTTGGTTAAAATGTGCCATGTGCTTTTATCCTTATGAGTATAAAGAGCCCTGAGTGATACATAGTGAACCTCTGGCCAAAAATATCTTCATTTTTTGGAGTCACTAGCCCATTAAAGGAGAAGGAAAGGTAAAAAGTAAGTAAAGGCCCCCATACACAGGCCGATAAAAGCTGCCGACAGACTAAGTCGGCAGCTTATTGGCCCGTGTGTGGGGCCATCCGACGGGCTTCCCTGATCGATATCTGGCCGAAAGTCGGGCAGATCTCGATCGGGCAGGTTAAAAAATCCTGTCTGATCGCGGACGCATCTATGCGTGTCTGTCATCCCGCGATCAAACCGCCCGTATTGGATCCATCATGATCCGATCATTGGGCCCTAGGGCCCACGATCGGATCAGCCTGATATCGCCCACGTCAATGTGGGCATATCGGGGAGAGATTGGCTCGTTTGCTGACATCGCCAAACGAGTGGATCTCTACACCTATGGCCACCTTAAGCTTTATCAGAAAGGTCTATAATGAATATACCAGTACTGTCAAAAGAAACAGCACATTTCTTTCCTTCTATTGTGTACTCATGGGCTTCTGTATCAGACTTCCTGTTTTCAGCTGAAACCTCCAGGGCTATGGCTTGAGCATGCTCAGTTTGCTCCTCTCCTCCCTGACGTAATCTGAGACAGAGCTATGAGTGAGTGAATATAATAAACTGCTTCGGTAGCTTTCCTTCTCCTTTAAGGTGGTGCCATATGTAAACATATCTATGAAGGGTGGTCCATTGCCAAACCCAGCAGACTGTGCATCGTTCTGGAGTTGTACATGCTCTTTTGTCATTGGCAAGAAACATATCATGCAAGCACACCACGTTATACACATACACTGTGCTGATGGATGGATGAGGTAGGGTGTGTGAATGAGGGTCTTGGACCGAGGAACGGGGTTACATGAGAGGGACGGCAGCAATTGGTCAGTAGAGTGGACATGCACTGCTGCCTGTGTACCTTGGAATACAGGGATTCGAAAGGCGTCTGACCTGTCGTATCTGCAAGGATACAGGGGTGAGTGGAAGTTAAATACTTACTGAAGGATCAAGAAAAGATGGGATAACAGAAAACACCAGGAAAAACGCATTAACGCCGTGTGGTTAAATCTAAGACTGTTGTGACAAGGACCAATTAACAGAGATTTGGGGTATGTATATATGATATTGTTTCATGTAATGTAAGGGGGGTGGGGAATACAATCTGTAAGTCTCCAGCTGTTGAGTAAGGACCAATTAACAGTGATTTGGGGTATGGCAGGGAGTAAGACTCTAGCTGTTGAGCAACTCCTTCTATCCCCATGGTTTTTTTTCCCCCTCAGATATTAAAAGTGAGCTGCTATAAAAATTGTTCTGATTACAGTTAATACATTTCATCAGTAGACTCATTAAACTGTTCCCATTATTGCACTAATGCAGTGATCCCCAACCAGTAGCTCATGAGTAACGTTCCCCAACCCCTTGGATTTTGCTCCCAGTGTTCTCAAAGCAGGTGCTTATTTTTGAATTCCAGGAGGCAGTTTTGGTGCATAAAAACCAGGTGCACTGCCAAACAGAGCCTCAATGTAGGTTGACAATCCACATAGGGGCTACCAAACGGTCAATCACAGCACTTATTTGGCAACCCGGGAACATTTTTCATGCTTGTGTTGCTCCCCAATTCTTTAATTCTGTTGCTCACTGGTTCAAAAGGTTGGGGATCCCTGCACTAATGGATTAGGCTTTTCCCTTGTTTGCTTAGAAAGGAAAGTCTGATAGAACCTGCAATTCTTCGCAAACCTAAGGGCAGAGACACACGCTCACATTTGGGGAGATTAGTAGCCCAGTGTAAAATCTCTTCTTCAGACGACTAATCTCCCCAAAATGCCTCTCACCGGCTAGAATGTAAATCACCGGCGGGATGGCAATTGGTGTGCTTCGTTTTCCGAAGTCGAACGAAGTTGCCTCATGAGGAAACTTCGGGCGACCTTGGAAAATGAAGGTCTGAGGGTTTTCCGGCGGTTAGCCGGCGGGAGGCAGTTCAGGAAGATTAGGCGCCCGAAGAACAGCCGATTTATCGACCGGCGACTAAATCTCCCCAAATATGAGCGTGTGTCTCTGCCCTAAATCTGCCTGGCCAGAAAGCATAGTATCAAAAGACTGGCAGTAGTATAAAAGTGTCAATCCAAATCCCTAGAGAATGTGCAATCTGCTTGCACTGCATTGCCAAAAGGAGGCACACAGGGATCTGAGTTTAAAGGAACAACATCAACAAATTAAGGTAAATTTAAATTTAAGTAAAGACAATATAATGTACTGTTGCCCTGCACTGGTAAAACTGATATGTTTGCTTCAGAAACACTACTATAGTTCATATAAACAAGCTGCTGTGTAGCCATGGGGGCAGCCATTCAAGCACAGGATACACAGTAGATAACAGATAAGTACTACTATAGTTTATATCAACAAGCTGCTGTGTAGCCATGGGGGCAGCCATTCAAGCACAGGATACACAGTAGATAACAGATAAGTACTATTATAGTTTATATCAACAAGCTGCTGTGTAGCCATGGGGCACCCACATTGCTACAGCTGCTTATTTATATAAACAATATTAGTGTTTCTGAAGCAAACACAGCAGTTTTACCAGTGCAGGGCAACACTGCTTTATATTTTTATTTAAAACACTTTTGTTTTTTGATTTTACTGATTTTACAGAAAGTAACCCGACACATATGCAGCCCAAAGCATCACGTATTTACTAATAAGTCATGTGGGCACAGCATGCTCGCAAACGAAATGGACTGTTTGTTTTGCAGTTTATCACACAGGGCTATATGCATTGGAAGGAACTTACAGAGGCGGCAGATCTAGCAGGCCCACGCTGTGCCACAATAGCACCAGAAATGGCTCGAATCCAGCTGTGCATTTCATCCGGGCTGTCAGCCTACAATGGAAGAATAAATATAATTAAAATGTACCATTGTTTTTGCCAAATTACCTTGATTCAGTCGTGATTTTTATGATGTCGTTCTGATTTCTAAATGACACTGTTTACACTACAAATAATTTGCTCTACAATATAAAATGTCATTCCATCAGTACTAGTGAGGCCTTGTACCTGTTCTATATTGCTAAGGCCATGGCACAGGGAAATGATTATTTTTCACCAGTTTGAAACCATTCGATACATCAGCTTCGACATGCACAGGTTCCCCAAGCTTATCTTCTAAATATGAGCGGCCCATTTCTTAGACAACCAATCGAAAAAAAAGCAGGCGTGAATTTAGATATAAGTAAGAATAAAGCAAATGCATACCTGTACAAAGAATGTTCTGAAAGTGGTTACGATTTCAAGCAGGTTGTCTCTCAGCATGTTGTCACTAAGGGAAAGTACATGACCTATTACATCAATTGTTTGCAAACAGAAAGCCCCTATGCCAGTTTTCATATACAGGTATGGGACCTGTTATCCAGAATGCTCAGGGCCTGGGGGTTTCTGGATAATGGATCTTTCCTTAATTTGGATCTTCATACCTTAAAGGGGTGGTTCACCTTCAAACAACTAGTTGTTTTCAGATAGATCACCAGAAATAATTTTTCCAATGACTTTATATTTTGTATGTGTGACCGTTTTTCTAATATTGAAGTGTCATTTTTCACCTTCTAGGAAATAGTCCAAATTCGATTTGGAAAAAAAAAATGAAAAAATGCAAATATCGAAATTTATCATGTACGGTCTCTTTAAAAATTCGATTTCGACCATTCGCCATCTTAAACCTGCCGAATTGCTGTTTGAGCCTATGGAGGACCTCCTAGAACCTATTTGGAATCAATTGGTGAAAAATCAACGGTTTTTTGGGGAAAACCGTAAAATCGAATTCGATAGAATGCCCTATTCCTTTGATTCGAACTATTCCAATTCTGTGGAATATGGACCTATTTTGTCGAAAACTGACCTATTCGACCTAAAAAAAAACCATAAACTTAATTTCGGTTGGTCGTTTTGAATTCGAATTTCGAAGTTTTTTTCAATACGAAATTCGACCCTTGATAAATCTGCCCCTAAATGTTGCAAAATTGTAACAGTTTAGAATCTGCACCTGAATTACTGAGCTGCCAGACTCAAACACCAGAAACACGAACATTTAACTTTAAACTTAGATTTTGGAAAAACAGTAAAAAATAAATAATGGAAAGTAATTGAAAAAAGTCTTTCTGGGGAACAATCTGAAACCAACTGAATTGATAAAAGTGTTTGAAAGGTGAACAACCCCTTTAAGTCTACTAGAAAATCATGTCAAGATTAAATAAACCCAATAGGCTGGTTTTCTTCCAATTTCTTCTGGTTTTGCTTCCAATAAGAATTAATTATATCTAAAGGTGGCCATAGACCAGGCCCTGACTGGCAATCTGTGGGTTCTGGCAAATGCCAGAGGGGTTGCTGTAGTTGCCATAGACAGTGACTATATATTGGGCTGGTGGGAGGCTGTTTGGGCTGCTGTGTGGCCTGTTTGGGCCCCTGTGTAACTGAAATGCCAGGGCCTATTTTGAATCTCAGTCCAGGCCTGCCATAGACGCAAAGATCCGCTCGTTTGGCGACATGCCAAACGTGTGGATCTTTCCCCGATATGCCATTAACGAGTAAAAGTAGAGAGGGGTGTGTGTATGGATGCTGGGTTTTCATTTGGAGAGGTTGAACTTGATGGACTTTGTCTTTTTTCAACCCAATCTACCTATGTAACAAGCATGGCTATATCGGGGGTAATCTGAACCTTCGGCCATATGGCCAAACTATCCGATTACGATGCGCAATGGGCTCCGGCGAGATCGGTCGGGTCAAAATCAAACCTGTCCGATCGACCAAACGACCGATCTCCGCCGGACGAAAGATGTCGGCACTCTCCACACACGATCCGAAAATCGTACGTATCCTCGATTTGTATGATAGGATCTGTTTGGGTCAAGTACAAGCTACTGTTCTATTATTACAGAGAAAAAGTGAATCTTTTTTGGATTATTTGTGTATAATGGAGTCTATGGGAGGTGTTCAATTCGGAACTTTCTGGATACCAGGTTTCCTATACCTGTACTAGACAATGCAAAAAGCAAGTGGAGGAGAGAGATGTATGACATATACTATGCTGCAGTGCTGAATGTGTTCTCACCTCTGTTTGCACTCTTGAACCTTCTGCACTTCTCTGAGCTGTATCACACGGAGAGGATCCCTGTCCTGTAACACAAGCAAGTACACGTTTTTATTAGGGGCACAAATGGAATTTCATACAGCTCATCTAGAGGGCAACAGATGTAAGAACAACAAGAAGAGAGAAAGAGATCAGCCCACAGGGAATAGTCTAAAATGACAGGAGCTGGAAAACATCCTACCATTTCGGATTTAAAATATCCTATTGTGTTCTCGTCAAGAACAAAATATCTTCGTTTCCAGTTCTTCATCTGTAAATAGAAAGTATGGAGAGTAAGCTAGGACTTCAGCCTTCCCTTATCTAGTAATAAAGCACATGTTCCCCTATTTCTTATATGTACAAAATACAGCCACAAGGTCAAATACAGGCAGTCCCCGGGTTACGTACGAGAGCGGGACTGTAGGTTTGTTCTTAAAGGGGTGGTTCACCTTCAAGGTAACTTTTATTATGTTATAGAACACCCAATTCTAAGCAACTTTGCAATTATCTATTTTTGATAGTTTTATAGTTATTTGCCTTTTTCTTCTGACTCTTTGCAGCTTTCAAATGGGCGTCGCTGACTCCATTCTATAAAACAATGCTCTATAAGGCTACAAATGTATTGTTGTTGTTACTTTTTATTACTGATCCTTCTATAAAGGTCTCTCCTATTCACATTCCAGTCTCTAAATTAAATCAATGCATGGTTGCTAGGGTAATTTGGACCCTAGTTACCAGATTGGCTTAGATGCAAATTTAAGAGCTGCTGAATAAAAAGCTCAAAAACCTTCAATAATAAAAAATAAAAACAAACTGCAGATTGTCTCAGATTATCACTCTCTACATCATACTAAAAGTTAACTCAAACGTAAACAACCCCTTTCAGTTGAATTTGTATGTAAGTTGAAAGATATACATTTACTTATTAAATGCAATTTAGACAGATGTCTGTCTTAACAAAGTATTTATTTTTACTTTTCTGTGCTCCGCAGTAGACAACACATGCCAGAGTGGATTGGGGCAATTAGTTTATTAAAGCTAAATACCAATAAAGGCCGAGCAAACCACAGTATGTTACTGTAACAGCCTCCGTTTGTAAGTGTGAGTTGTATATAAGTTGGGTGTATGGAACTCGAGGACTCCCTGTATAGCCAAACTGTGTCAAATTGCAAGAGTAGGCAAATATTCACACATCTGAAGCATGGATGCATATTTATACTTATGATCCAGCACATTAACTGCATATACAATACAGAAGAAACCAAATCCAGCTGCTACATATACTGAGAAGCTGCCGGATATACTGATCAAATCTGTTTGCCTGCTTCCCCTGTTTCCATTCATTAACAACGGTACAAGACAGCAATCACAGGTCATTATGAAAAAAGCCATACACACTGGGTTTAGAAAGGTTTTGGGGTTAGAACGGACAGCTCATATTCAGGCTCTTCCCTTAAGGGTGGTGGCAGACGAGGCTACCGGGGGTGATTAGTCGCCCAGCAACAAATCGCTTCTTTTTCAGGCAATTAATCTCCCCTAAATGCCTTCCCGCCAGCTAGAATGTAAATCGCTAGCTAGATGGTATTCGGAACGCTTTGTCTTCCGAAGCTGCCTCACGAGAAAAAACTTCAGGCGACTTCGGAAAGCTGAAGCAATCCGAGGTCCACCCCGTCGGCGATTTACATTCTAACTGGCGGGAAGGCATTTAGGGGAGATTAGTCGCCCGAAGAAGAGGTGATTTCTTGCTGGGCGACTAATCTCCCCCAGCAGACTTGTCTGCCACCATCCTTACAGTCAAGGAGAGGTGAAGAAAATACCTGGTGGGCCCAGGCTACTTAGGGCAGGGGCCACGACGACGCAGATCCACGACTGCGCTCCCTCTTCTTTCCAGTCGCACTGCATCGCCAGAAAAACATGCGCGCGTACGTTTGCAGCTCGGAGGATGGTGTGGGGGGCCCCTGAGGCTGCAGGCCCGGTGGGCCCCGCAGTCCAACACTGCATGGAGCTGCGGAATAGAGTGAATCTGCTTCTCTCCGCCCGCCTACATAACACGGGTGGAGAGCAACTGAGCCACCTCAAGGTGTGTGACTTTGGCCTACCAGTTAATAATATAAAGACTAATTTGCTCTGGGAGCATTGAAGGGAAAGAAACATAAGACAAATAACAAAACTTGAATAGTTTGGTACACTTACCACAGCCCCCTGCTTCACACAATAGCCAGCTTTTATCACACTGCTCTCAGAGTGGCGGGAGGGTGAGCAGGGAAGCTGACTCTGAGTGCGCTTCAGATTGCCCCGATCCCCTGTGTTAGCACATTCACTGAGTTCTTGCTGCACAGAAGAAACAGGCGTTAAATGACACGATCAAGTGAAATATAATCCTACCCCAAATACAAGGGCTTATTGTATAATCAATTAATAACACTTATCCATACCTAAATAATTTGGTCAGGCTTGATATATAGTAAAGTTAGACATGCAAGTGATGACAAGAGATTTCAGGTATTTTTATGGATCATCCCATATGCCGTATATCTGTTATTGCATATGGAAGGTGAGTGCTACAGCCTTGCACAACTACAAAAGGAGCTGAATTATATACAGTGAAACCTCAGTTTACATCCCCTGATTTTAAGTTTTCCCTCATTTCACATTGTTGTTTTGTGGTCCCACCTACATTTCCCTGATTTTACATTTTCCTGGAATATACGTCATTTTTTTCTGGTCCCCTGAAAAACGTAAAATGGGGGTTCTACTGTATATGGAATCAGAGTTTTTATAACTCAAACTTACGGTTTCTTTTTAAAGAGCAAACCACATTGAAATGAGTTAAGAAGCCATATGTATTTTATGGTGCAGTTGCTGCCTTATTATAGTGTGTAAAACACTTCCTAAGCTCTGCTTTTTTTTTGTTATACAATAAAGTTATGTCAACTGAGTTTATCTGTCAGAAGCAAAATATAACTTTAAATACATTCTGCAGAATAACACATACTTGATAGTTTACATATAACAACAATACAATTCCTACCTGTGTCGGGGTAATAATTGGCACACCACCAACAATCTCAGTCCGGTAAGATATCTGCTTTTTTGCCCCCCCATCTGTCTGGTTGTTCAGACTGTCAGTGACACCCAGCGAGTCATAAGATTTTGGTACCTGAAAGGAAAGCAACATGACAGCACATCTTTTAATAACTTTATCAAGATTCAGGCAGTTCAGCAGGAGGTAGAGGTCATAGAGGTCCTCCATGAAACAAACAAGGTGGAGGTTAAGGTCTGAGCTAATATAAGAGCCCCCCCTGTGTATGGCATCAAATAGGAACCAAACAATGAAGTACTTTTCTAACAATTACCGTATATACTCGAGTATAAGCCGTCCCGAGTATAAGCCGAGGTACCTAATTTTACCTCCAAAAACTGGGAAAGCTTATTGACTCGAGTATAAGCCGAGGGTGAGAAATGCAGCAGCTTCTGGTAAGTTTCAATCAAAAAATTGGGGGTTTCTGCTCCCATTGGAGGTGCCGGCGTCTCGTTTTTGGATGCCGGCGACCATTCTTGGACGCCGGCAAATATTCTTGGAGACTATTCTTGGGCGCCGGCGACCGTTTTTGCGCTTGACCCGAGTATAAGACGAGGTAGAGTTTTTCAGCATATTTTGGGGGCTAAAAAACTCGGCTTATACTCGAGTATATACGGTATAAATAAATGTGATCAAATGCATTAGGATAGTATTAGGAATGTGTAACTTTTAGCAAGCGCCCACAAACCTGGAAAAGTGGCACATGGGTAACGTGGTGATAAGTCAGATGTCGATCGGATGGGACGAAAAATCCAGTCGGATTGCGGCCGCATCTGTTCGTTGACGCGGTCCCGCGATCCGACCCCCGTTTCCTATGCGTTAGGATGCCCTACGGCCCACGATCGGATCAGCCTGATATTGCCCACCTCAAGGTGGGCATATCGGAGAGAGATCCACTCGTTTGGCGACATCGCCAAACGAGCGGATCTCTCCGTGTATGGCCACCTTAAGATGCAGTTGAACTGCAGACTTTCAGCTTTAATTCAGTGAATTGAACAAAAAGATTGCACAAAAATGTGAGGAACAAAAGCCTTTTTTTAACACAATCACTTCATTTCAGGGGCTCAAGTAATTGGACCATTGACTCAAAGGCTATTTCATGGGCAGGTGGGGGCAATTCCTTCGTTATGTCATTATCAATGAAGCAGATAAAAGCCCTGGAGTTGATTTGAGGGGGGGGTGCTTGTATGTGGATGATTTTGCTTTGAACAGACAACATGTGGTCAAAGGAGCTCTCCATGCAGGTGAAACAAGCCATCCTTAAGCTGCAAGAACAGAAAAAACCCATCCGAGAAACTGCTACAATATTAGGAGAGGCAAAATCTATAGTTTGGTACATCCTGAGAAAGAAAGAAAGCCCTGGTGAACTCAGCAACGCAAAAAGACCTGGACGTCCACGGAAGACAACAGTGGTAGATGATCTCAGAATCATTCCCATGGTGAAGAGAAACCCCTTCACAACAGCCAAACAAGTGAGCAACACTCTCCAGGAGGTAGGTGTATCGATATCCAAGTCTACCATAAAGAGAAGACTGCATGAAAGTAAATACAGAGGGAGCACTGCAAGGTACAAGCCACTCGTAAGCATCAAGAAAAGAAAGGCGAGATTGGACTTTGATATAAAAAAAAACATCTAAAAATCCAGCACAGTTCTGGAAGAACATTCTTTGGACAGATGAAACCAAGATCAACCTCTACCAGAATGATGGCAAGAAAAAAGTATGGAACAGCTCATGATCCAAAGCACAGCACATGATGTATAAAACATTTGGGAGGCAGTGGGATGGCTTGGGTGTGCATGGCTGCCAGTGACACTGGGACACTAGTGTTTATCCATCATGTGACAGGACAGAAGGAGTGGAATGAATTCTGAGCTGTTCAGAGACACTGTCTGCTCAAATCCAGCTAAATCCAGTCACATGATTGGGAAGTGTTTCATAATGATCCAAAACATACAGCCAAAGCAACCCAGGAGTTTATTAAAGAAAAGAAGTGGAATATTCTTGAATGGCCAAGTCAGTCACCTGATCTGAAGCCAATTGAGCTGCATTTCACTTGTTGAAGACAAAACTTGGGACAGAAAGGCCACAAACAAACAACAACTGAAAGCCGCTGCAGTAAAGGCCTGGCAGAGCATTAAACAGGAGGAAACCCAGAATTTGGTGATGTCCGTGAGTTCAAGACTTCAGGCTGTCATTGCCAGCAAAGGGTTTTCCACCAAGAATTAGAAATGAACATTTTATTTTCACTTTTTTAATTTGTCCAATTTGAGCCCCTGAAATGAAGTGATTGTGTTAAAAAAAAGGCTTTAGTTCCTCACATTTTTACGCAATCTTTTTGTTCAGCCCACTGAATTAAAGCTGAAAGCTATTCACTCATAAATGCAACTACAGATAACTAACGGGCCACACAATTCAGCTTAGTTCCCCAAACCAAAAATCTGAGTTTAGCAAATTTAAAGGTTACTGACCTAAATTCACGTGTGTGTGGTTAGTTACAGTAGCATTGCTCTTTGTATGAAAGATAAAAGAATCAGATGTGCACTTTGGCAGTGTGTGACTAGGCAATGAGACTCTCACAGCCTCTGTGACATTAAATCTCTCATCCCTGCAGGTGATAAAAAAAGCACCCGAAAGAAACGAAGAGGCGTTCGCATCACTTGTGATGTTCCGTTTCACATCCCTCTGTGGGTAGGCTTAGACTACAACGGACTGAGGCTTCATAAGAAAGTGATTATTTGCAGCCAATCAGGGCAGCGTGTGTGGGAGTAAAAACGAGCTTCTGGCAGGAAACCTGGCTTCCCACATTTCTGTGCTTAGAATGAGCACCACTGTGTGTTTCTAACTAGGAGGAAGGTACAAAGACGTTTCTGTTATCTGCAGGGAAAGTTTGTGCCGACAGTTACTACACAGGAATTACATTTTACTTTGGTGTAATTAACCAATCAAAGGGTTATCTCGTCCCAGTATGCTTTACTGGAAGTATCTGATATTAGACATCCAGAAGCAGACAAAAAGAGTAAAGGTGGCCATAGACGCACAGATAATATCGTACGAAACAAATTTTCGTCCGATATTCGTTGCGTGTATGGTGGAAAAAGAGCCGACCAATATCGGCAGAAGACTTGGATATCGGTCGGCTCGTCGATCGGGCTGGATGGAAAATTTTGATCGGGTGCCTTTGAAGGGACCCAAACATCACCCATTGTTAGTGCTGAATTGTCAGATACAGGTAGAATTCTATTGTTTCTTCCCATATATCTACCTGTATATCTGACGATTCAGCTCTACATGTGTGTATTGAAACGAACAATCTTTCTTGGAAACATATTTTCCAAGAAAGATCGTAATTGTTACGTCTATGGCCACCTTAACTACAGATACACACAGGAATAGAAGAGATGGTGTTGCAACATGATGACGGCATCCCCATGTTAAACATGTCAGGGCACAAGGTGGATTATAAAGTGGGAACTTACTGTTATTTTTGTAGCTTTGTTCAGCACATTGATCCATTCTACCAAGTCTTGTTGGTCGTTGGCCTGGAGGAAGTACTTTCTCATTCCAGCATTCACTACTAGAAAAGAAAAAGCATTGGGAAATATATTAAAAAGTGCTGACTTTGCGGCCAAAGGATATGCCAAGAATCATTCACAGAAAGGCAATGAACAGAACAGAGATGTGCAAAACTAGGAAACTACATAGAACTGAAAATATACAATAGAACCCCCATTTTAAATTTTTCATAGGACCAGGAAAAAGTTTTTTTGAAGGTCTTTGAAAAAGCTATGGGCAAAATGCACCGAAGGGATGGCACTCGGAGCACTTTGTTTTCCAAAGTCGCCCAAAGTTTCCTCGTGAGGCAAATTCGGAAAACGAATGCCACCCGCCGGCGATTTTCATTCTAGACGATGGGAAGGCAGTTCAGGGAAGCCCTGAAGAAGAGGAGATTTGTCGCCAGGCTCCCCGAATCTGCCTGTCTCTGCTCTAAAGTTCCCCATAGACGCAAAGATTTTTCTTTGGTGAACGACCGATTTTAGCGAAATCTGACCAATTCATCAAATTATCGTCAAGTTAGTGGGATTCGAACGATTGTACAGACATCTGTCAGAAAATCGGCCAGGCTAAAAAAAAAATTTATCGGCCCCAGTGCAATCTATCTATGTTTGCAGGTCCAATCAGGCAGCTACCCTTCAGTTTTCCTGCCAATATCGCCTGAAATGGTCTTTTTAGTTGATGGACAAATTGTACATTTAAACGATCGTTTCAAGATAAGTTTGGTCTTACGATAACAAAAAGATCTCTTAAAGATCTTTAAATCTATGGCCAGCTTATGACTGTAAGCCCTACGGGATAGGGTCCTCTATCCTTTTGTCTCATTGACACTGAGCACTTAATCTGTATTGTAATTTATATTTTTGTGAATTGTATTTCTAATAATACACTTATTGTTACTTATTATTGCAGTGACCCCTTGTTTGTTACTACTATTTCTTGTTCTGCTGTACAGTGCTCTGCCCTCAAATAAAAATACACAAACACAAAAATATGCATAACTTCCAGCTTCATCACTGGACAGAAAATGAAAAATAGACCCTGGCTTACAATGGCAGCTATATGAAGTGTATTAGTAATATGGGTCTGAATGGAAGCGGGGTTAGCCTGCAGCCTCCTGTTCCCAAATAGTTCCAGGAATTGTACCCGCAGCCCTCTGGCTAATGATGTAACAATTCAAAAACCTGAAGAGAGAAGTTGCAGCGTACACTTCACAACCCAAAAATTATTTCAGACCCACCTTGTTAGAACGAACCTTCTCATTTTCTAGTGGGCAAATAAATAAAAATGGTTTCCCTTGCTCAGCTTTCAAAATCAGTGTGCGCAGGATGGTGGGTCATCATGCTTGTTTGGGAAACACACACACACACAGTATATAGCGCTAACTTCATCTAATATATGAATTATTTTATGTTGTATGTGTGTGAATTCAACATTTTTTGCTAAACTACAAAGTGTTGAGTGTGCAGGTGTCACAGCTCCACTGGATAGAGTGAACGTTGGTTAGAAGCCTGCTGATTGGACATCCAAGTCTTTTATAGTCATTCACTTTAGGGGGTATAATAATAATAGTATCACACCAGTGTATAGTAGTCAGTAATCTAAGGCAAGTGAGTTTCACCACTCATCCGAACAGCTTTGATTGAGTCGGGGGAACTCACTTGAATTTAAATCTTTAGGGCAAGGGCACATGGAGCATATTGTCACTTTCTTGCTGTTTTTACTGTATTTGCTGTGGCCTATGCGGAGCTAGATGAAGTAGAGAAGTATACATTTTTGCATCCATATCTGCTCTGTGTAGCTTTATACAGGCCGACACCGAGGCTGTTAATGGAGCTACAGGAATCAGCGAATGAAAAGTGGACAATACACTCCTGGCCTTAAAGGAGAAGGAAAGTCGCCGCAGTAGAGAAGATTTGTCGATTGGCGACTAATTTTCCCGTGTGCTTAAAAGGGGAACTTCGGCTTCCAAACCAAAATTTGATAAAGAGGCCCACATAACACAGAAACCCCTAATATACCCATCACAGTTACCTGTTTCTTTAAAAAGTTTCAGAAAGTTTTTCTCTTTCTGCATCATTTGAAATCCTGGCAGGGAAGGAGGGACTAAACACTGATGTTACAAATAGTAACAACAACTCCCCAGCTTACAGACAGCATGCAGGAACTACATAACCCACAATGCATTGCACTGTGATGTTCTGTTCCTTATTGAAATCACATGTGCAGGGAATTGTGGGGTTTGGAGGATGCAGGCTGAGGGCAGATGGCTGTTGATACAAAGTAACAGTAGACAGACAGCTCAGCAAAGTAGTCAGACAGATCAGCAGGGGGCTAGGCTTAGGGAACTGTTCAAAACCATTAAAAATCATGAAACGTCTGCATATTTTTTAATTGATGTATATTGCAAAGTTGCTTGAAATTATGTTTACTTTTCAAAAAGCAAGTTATGTTTGTGTGGAGTTCCCCTTTAAGGGTAAGGGCACACGCTGCTATTTCGGGAGATTAGTCACCAAGCAACAAATCACTTCTTCTTCGGCAAATAATCTCCCTGAACTGCCTTCCCGCCGGGTAGGATCTAAATTGCCAGCGGGGTGGCACTCAAAGCGTTTCATTTTCCTGATATCGCCCGAAGTTGCGATTTACATTCTAGCAGTTGCAGTTCGGGGAGATTAGTCGCCAGAAGAAGCAACGATTTGTCGCTGGGCGACTAATCTCCCGAAATAGCAGCGTGTGCCCTGGCCCTAAAACACAAATAAACCCCAAAAAATACAAGCTATTTAATCGAACAATTCACAACAGATGATAAGAACATTCAGCAGAGATTCAGATTACAAGTGCTGTAATATGCAATGCACTTCCTACTAAGGATACCAATTAAACCCCACTTCAGATAAAGGATTATAAAACGCAGCCCACATTTTCCTTATCGGGCACTTCCAAAAGAGGATATACAAAGCTTGCCAGCAAAGAAAAGGAGCTAGATAAGGAGGAAGCCGGTCAGGAAAGAAGCGCATCTATTCAGGAAACAGACTTAAAATAGGTCATCTCAAGAGAGAACACAGAAAAGCAGAGCATCATTGTCTGCATGTAGAACTGTAGTCAGAATAAGACAAAAGGAAGGACTATGGACCTCTCCCCAAAGTTTTTCATCACAGTGTTAAAAATGCCAAGCTATTCTGCAAAGAGTTATATAATAACAAGGAGTGGTATTTCCTAAAATAATTGTGCTTGAGTGTTGAAACCCAGAACAGTCAAGGCAAATCCCTCCTGATCTTATATTTTTCCTGGTAAGTTATAAGTTCATATAAAAGCTCATCTGATGTTAAGTAAGGAGTTACTGTTCCTTTAAATGAGTCCACATTTCTGTAACACCAAAAAATGAAAGTGTTTGAAGGAATGGCAATATAATATACTGTAAAACTGGTGTGTTAGTTTATATAAACCAGCTGTTATGTAGCCATGGGGGCAGCCATTCAAGCACAGGATACACAGTAGATAACAGATAAGTACTACTATAGTTTATATAAACAAGCTGCTGTGTAGCCATGGGGACAGCCATTCAAGCACAGGATACACAGTAGATAACAGATAAGTACTACTATAGTTTATATAAACCAGCTGCTGTGTAGCCATGGGGGCAGCCATTCAAGCACAGGATACACAGTAGATAACAGATAAGTACTACTATAGTTTATATAAACAAGCTGCTGTGTAGCCATGGGGGCAGCCATTCAAGCACAGTATACACAGTAGATAACAGATAAGTACTACTATAGTTTATATAAACAAGCTGCTGTGTAGCCATGGGGGCAGCCATTCAAGCACAGGATACACAGTAGATAACAGATAAGTACTACTATAGTTTATATAAACAAGCTGCTGTGTAGCCATGGGGGCAGCCATTCAAGCACAGGATACACAGTAGATAACAGATAAGTACTACTATAGTTTATATAAACAAGCTGCTGTGTAGCCATGGGGGCAGTCATTCAAGCACAGGATACACAGTAGATAACAGACAAGTACTACAATAGTTTAAATAAACAAGCTGCTGTGTAGCCATGGGGGCAGCCATTCAAGCACAGGATACACAGTAGATAACAGATAAGTACTACTATAGTTTATATAAACAAGCTGCTGTGTAGCCATGGGGGCAGCCATTCAAGCACAGGATACACAGTAGATAACAGATAAGTACTACTATAGTTTATATAAACAAGCAGCTGTGTTGCCATGGGAGCAGCCCGTCAAGCAAAGGATACACAATAGATGGCAGATAAGTTCTGAAGAATCCCATTGTATTCTACAGATCTTATCTGTTATCTGTTGTGTATCCTGTGCATTTTTTCCTTTTTCCAGCTTGAATAAACTAAATTAGTGTTTCTGAAGTAAACACACCAGTTTTATAATCGGTTTTATTTACACACATATAGAAAGCTTATGGATAAATCGTCAGCTTCAGTAGATAAGTCAGTAGATAAAATCAGCAGATAAAATCAGCAGTAAGCGATAAATAACTCTAATATGTAGGTAGACTCAGCATGAACCAGTGAAAACAGGCTCTTTTCAGCTCACAATTGATCACATTTGCCATAGTAAGTGCAAAAGTCAAAGGCACAGTATTGAAAATTCTATTATTTATTCATTGAAACAAGAATGGCGACCTTGTACCTGAAGGATACTGAATGAAACCAGTTGAAAAGATCAGTAGCACAATCAATGAGGTCACTCCTGTCTGTGACTGGGATATAAATGTACTAGTGTTCATTATTAAAGGGGTTGTTCACCTTCCAACATTTTTTTCAGTTCAGTTGGTCTCATATTGATCACCAGAAATAAAGACTTTTTCCGATTACTTTCTATTTTTTATTTGTGACCATTTTTCTAATATTGAAGTGTAAATCTAATTTTTCACCTTTCTAAAGCAGCTCTGGGAGGGGGGGGGTCGCTGACCCTCTAAACTGTCAGCGTTGTTTGTCCCTACTGAGCAGAATCCCTGAGTTTCATTAAATGCAGCGGTTAGAATTGATACACTAGTTGCTAATATTCCATAGATATTGCAGAGAAATGTATCAACTAATTGTATCAACTAAATGTAGCAAATTGTGACAGTTTAGAATGAATTACAGAGCTGCCAGACTCGAACACCAAAGAAACGAACATTCAAATTTAAAGTGGACCTGTCACTAACACAAGAAAAGCTGCATAATGAAAGTCCTTTGCAAATTAAATATGAACCCCCAAATTTTTTTTCATTAAAACATTCATACCTGTTATAAAGGTGTTTAAATAACTAAACTGTCAATCAAATATTACCTGCCCCGCCTCTATGCCTGTGGCATAGAGGAGGGGCAGTCAATTACTTTCACTTTCCATTCAGCACTTGTCACTGCTCTCCTCACATTCCCCCTTCTCTCCTCAGGCTCTATAATTGTGTAGGGCACTGCACTTGGACATCAGGTCCCCCATTCTGGTGCATACACAAGATTATGGGGTGATACACAATTTCCCTTAATAACCATGTCCATAAAATGGCTACTGCCTGCTTGCTGTGATTGTATAATTCCAAGACAGAAGGGAAAAAAAATTAAATAATAAATACAGTGTAAGTAAAGTTTATTTTGCTCAACTAACATGATAGAAAAGAATTTGAAATTATTTCTTAGGGTGACAGGTCCCCTTTAAACTTAGATTTTGGAAAAAACTGTAAAATATAAAAAAAAATGGAAAGTAATTGAAAAAAAGTCTTTATTTCCTGAGAACAATCTGAAAACAACTGAACTAAAAAAAGTGTATGGAAGGTGAACAACCCCTTTATGTAAAATGGAATGCAGTTGACAAGTACAGCGGAAAAAAGACAAGAAGACACATGGGTCACGAGATCTTAATTTTTCATTATTATTATTATTATTATTATTAATAATTAATATTATTACACACACATTTTATATATATAGGTTTTTTTTTGTTGTTCCTGAAGACGGCTCCAGCAGTCGAGCCGAAACGTTGATCAATGAAAGTTTTTTTATTTTTGTATAAAGACCTTTTGGTGCGGTTTTTCTTTATGTTCATTAATATTGATATTTATAACCAGCACACAGGCATTGTTTTTTGGTTATCCGTGTGCACTATGCCTAAATTTATATTTATATATATATATATATATATATATATATATATATATATATATATATATATATATATATATATATAGATATATAAAAATAAAGACTGAGACAGCACTCCAAATTATAAATGCAAAGAAAGGATATGTATATGTATTGTAAAAAAATATACATATATATATATATATATATATATATATATATATATATATCCTTCTGCGCGGCCGAAACCTAATTTGCATATGCAAATTAGGGGCAGGAAGGGAAATTGCGTGACTTTTTGTCACAAAGCAGGGAAGTAAAAAATGCTTTCCCATATATATATATATATATATATATATATATATATATATATATATATATATATATATATATATATATATATATATATATATATATATATATATATATATATATATATATATATATATATATATATATATATATATATATATATAATGTACTCGGTTTATGCTCCCAATGTGCAGTGCCATCCAATAAGTAATACGAATAACACTTTAAACCTTAATATGTGCTAAAAACCTGCCTCATCTACCAACAGAGTCAAGACTGATCATCTGAGGTTCTGGTTGGTAAGGTCTGCCTAGACCCCACAGTCCCGAATACCAGATTATTTCCTGTAGACCCAGCTTCCTGATCTGACCTGCAAATGCTTTATCTGCAACCCACTGGCCATCAATCCACTGGCCACCAAAAATGTGTTAATTGATTTGTTTTTGTTTTTTTCATATGATTTTTCCTGTAGCTACCCATATACAGAGTGGTGTCAGCGACTAATGCAAAGCAAATAGGCATGCAAAACAAAGAGAAACATACAAACTGTAAGAACTACACCTTACTTACCAAAGCAGAATTCGGCTTTCGGCCGGAGTTTAGTTGCATCGCTGACCTATAAGATAGGTGATAGTAAGATTGAGGTGACAGTAAGAGATTGAGGCGATAGTAAAAGATTGATAGTAAGAGACTGAGATCTGCAACACAGTATTAGTTACATCAGTGATCAGTAAACAGCTAGAGACCACTTACCTTTGATATGTACGTCAGCTTCAGACAGCCAACACAAGGGGAGCCTGCTGGTAGGTTCTAAAAGGGAAAAGAAAAGAAAAATAGCCTCAGGTGACATAAGGGAAAAAGTCATCATTCTTAAATATCAGGCTATGATAACAGGAAACAGGAAAAGGAAAATCCACCGCCAGCTAACAGCATGTAAATATTTTGATGATTTTTAAAAATGACTAAGCTGTATTTCTTGGCAACACTGTTTGACTCGATCCACGCTTTATCCACCGAAACAGGACTGACAAATATCTGCAGAGAGTTGAGGCAGCAATATTCTGGCAATAAGAATACATTTTTTTTTAAATAATTTTATACACCAGCACCAGAGCTGGTGCACCATAGACCGAACAAAGTGCCTGGCTGCTGGTTGTATCCAAATATACAATGAACAAAAAGGAACCGCATTTCCTTATGACGGCTGGAGTCTACGAGCCAAAATGTTGCAATAAAGCCAAGAATATTGTTTTTCATTAAAGTCCTATGAGTGTGGTTCCTTTTTGTTGATTGTATATATATATATATATATATATATATATATATATATATATATATATATATATATATATATACACACACACACACACACATACATACGGGTATGGGACCTTTATCCAGGATGCATGTGACCTAGGGGTTTCCGGATAACAGATCCTTCTATAATTTGGATATTCATACACAGTGTGTGACCTGGGTGCCAAGTGAAAAATGTAAAGCAAAAGGTAAAGACTGACACACTCAGGGTTTGTATATTATGCAAAAGAGGAGAGTTTATTTGACGTTTCGGTCCTAAACCAGGACCTTCTTCAGGAACAGCAAAAAAAAAAAAAAAAAAAAAAGGTTGTTCCTGACGAAGGTCCTAGGACCGAAACGTCAAATAAACTCTCCTCTTTTGCATAATATATAAACCCTGATTGTGCCAGTCTTCCTTAAATATATATATATATATATACTCTGTCCCTGGCATCCGCACTCGCTCGTTTGGTTATAACAATTGCCGGGTGCCGTGTCAATGTTGAAGTAATCCAAATCCAAATGTTGCGACACGCACTCCGATTATTATCAATAATTTTTATTTATACATCATAGATAAAGCATCAACGTTTCGGTTGACCGAAACGTTGATGCTTTATCTATGATGTATAAATAAAAATTATTGATAATAATCGGAGTGCGTGTCGCAACATTTGGATTTATATATATATATATATATATATATTACACAAAATCCATGAATATCTTGTAAATGATATCCTTATTAACAGTGAGTTCTGATGTCATCAGTTATAAACGGTAAGTTCTGATGTAATTTCTGTCACATGACTCACTGAAATGTGTGTATTATAATAAATAAATAAAGTACCCCCATTTGCAAAATATGAGGATATTAGACGTAATCTCGGAGTTCCATGACCTGTATAAAAACACTCGGCCTTTGGCCTCGTGTTTTTATATGGTCACGAAACTCCTCGGTAACTTATAATATCCTTATATTTTACAATAGGGGGTACTTTATTCACTATATATACACACACACATACACAAAGATGGATTAAGTAATTGGGGATACCTGGGGATTGTCCATATACCAGAGGAGGCTGTCCTGACTAGTGTCGAGGATGAAATACCGGCGGAGAAATTTCCCACTGTTTTCATGCTCCTCGATGTCCAGGAAGCCACAATTGCGATTCTGACGATCCACGTAAGGCATGTCTGGGCTGAACCATTACCCTGTGGGAGACATTAGACCAGTCACTTTCCCAGTCTCCTCTCTGTTGTGCTAACATATAAAAACTACATCTACAGTAAGTTGTTAGCATGTCGGCTCCCATTCAGGAGACCTACACAAGGAATTGGTTTCCAGCATGCACAGCAAATCAAAAAGGGAAATAAATACTCAGATTTTAATTAAGCCATTTGAATTAGTTATTGATTTAATCAAATTAAAATCCTGTTAGAATTCTGACGCACACTTTAAAATTGCCCTCCAGCCTATCGGCACTTTAGCCGCTCCCCTTCAAGCCTGATGTCAATCACAGCCGTTCTTGTAGGTGTGTCTGGGAAAAAGGCACCCTGTAAATACGAGATCAGTGCTGGGCACCTTCATATGAGCACAGTGACACATTTATTTTAAAATGTCACTTTCCCTTTAAACAACACTACAGAAGCATTTGCAGCACAGGTATGTGACCTGTTATCCAGAATGCTTAGGACCTGGTGTTTTCCAGATAATGGATCTTTCTGTAATTTGGATCTCCATACCTTAAAAGGATACTGTCATGGGAAAAATTTTTTTTTCAAAATGAATCAGTTAATAGTGCTGCTCCAGCAGAATTCTACACTGAAATCCATTTCTCAAAAGAGCAAACAGATTTTTTTAAATTCAATTTTGAAATCTGACATGGGGCTAGACATATTGTCAATTTCCCAGCTGCCCCAAGTCATGTGACTTGTGCTCTGATAAACTTTGATCACTCTTTACTGCTGTACTGCAAGTTGGAGTGATATCACCTCCTCCCTTTTTCCTTCCAGCAGCCAAACAAAATAGAAAGGTAACCAGATAGCAGCTCCCTAACACAAGATAACAAGAACAACACTTAATAGTAAAAACCCATGTCCCACTGAGACACATTCAGTTACATTGAGAAGGAAAAACAGTAGCCTGCCAGAAAGCATTTCTCTCCTAAAGTGCAGGCACAAGTCACATGACCAGGGGCAGCTGGGAAACTGACAAAATGTCTAGCCCCATGTCAGATTTCAAAATTGAATATAAAAAAAACTGTTTGCTGTTTTGAGAAATGGATTTCAGTGCAGAATTCTGCTGGAGCAGCACTATTAACTCATGCATTTTGAAAAAAACATGTTTTCCGATGACAGGACTAAAAGTAGACCTCACATTAGTAAAGTATGGGCTCTCCTGACCTATAAGCTCCTCCAAGACCCACAATGACCAAATGAGTTCCATCAGGCTCAAATAATTCCCTATTCTTATTGCTCAATATCATTAAGTCTTTGCTTATAGCTCTATACACTCCCTGTGTTATCCATCAACATTCTAAGCTACGTATTTTTTGGACTCCCAGATTCCTATCCTTATAGCCCAACTCCCTGTTTACCTATGTGCAACAACTCCCACGACTCCCTTATTCCTTGTGCAAATACTTCCAGTGACTCCCTGTGTTCCTTTTGAGATAGACTGACTCTTTGCCTAGAACTCCAGCCACTCCTTACTTGCATAACTGAGCCTTATTCCCCGAGGGCACCAATAAAAATACTTCCTAGATATACTCTTCAAACTACTTTCTATCTCTGTGCAAAAAGGATATAAACAAGCAGATCCCCAGCTACCCACACACACAGCCTGCTCATCAGTGTAAGGGCACACGGCAGATTCGGGGAGATTAGTCGCCCCGGCAACAAATCTCTTCTTCGAGGCGACAACTCCCCGAACTGCCTTCCCCTACCTTCCCGCTGGTTAGAATAAAAAATTGCCAGCGGGATGGCACTTAGTTTTCCGAAGTTGGAAACTTCGGGCGACTTTGCAAAATGAAGCATCGCGAGTGCCATCCCGCTGGCGATTTTTCATTCTAACCAGCGGGAAGGCAGTTCGGGGAGATTATCGCCTCGAAGAAGAGGAGATTTTTTGCTGGGCGACTAATCTCCCCGAATCTGCCCTTAATCCACATAAGGGGATAGTTCACCTTTACATTAAAGGGGTTGTTCACCTTTAAGTTAACTTTTAGTATGATGTAGAGTAATATTCTGAGATAATTTGAAACTGGTTTTCATTTTTTATCACTTGGGGTTTTTGATTTATTTAGCTTCCAGTTTGCAACTTCAATCCATCTGGTCGCTAGGGTCCAAATTAAAAACAAGAGACTGGAACAGGAACATAAAAACAATTTATCAAAAGTAGCAGTAACAGTAAAGTCAGCGACTTCCATTTGAAAACTGGAAAGAGTCAGAAGAAGGCAAATCATTTAAAAACTATAAATAAATAAATAAATAAATAATGGAGACCAATTGAAAAGTTGACATTCCATAACATACTAAAAGTTAACTTAATGTTGAACAACCCCTTTAACTTTTAGTATGATGTAGATGTAAGATGTGGCGCGCGGAGATAATTTGTAATCAATTCTTTGTTTTGTGTATGTTTTTTTTAAAGGAGAACTAAAGACTAACAAAAAGAAGTAGCTGTACATTATGTTTTGTGCTTCTGTACCAGCCCAAGGCAACCACAGCCCTTTAGCAGTAAAGATCTGTGTCTCTAAAGATGCCCCAGTAGCTCCCCATCTTCTTTTCTGCTGATTCACTGCACATGCTCTGTGCTGCTGTCACTTACTGAGCTTAGGGACCCACTCACAATATACAGTACACATAGAATAGAAATGTCACAATATAAGGCTGATTAGTAATTAATACAGATAATTACTACATGGCAGCACAGAAACCAGTGCAATTAGCATCAGAATTGAATAATCCGCAAACCTGTAGCATCAGTTTATATTACAGGGGAAGCTCATTTTCTGCTGGCTAATTAGTGACGAGCCCTAAGCTTAGCTTCTCAACAGCCAATCAGAGCCCACTGAGCATGTGAGTGTCACAGACACTTTCCAAGATGGTGACCCCCTGTGACAAATTTGAAGTCCTGGATCATTGCTGCTATTGACAAGCTGAAACTTTAGCCTCGTGCAATAAGTTCACTATATAAAATATGGCATTTTTAGCCCTATTCATTTTTAGGGTTTAGTTCTCCTTTAATGACGTAACTTTATTTGTTCTGTAGCTCTCCAGGTTGGAATTTCAAAAACATATCTGGTTGCTATGGACCAACTCGCCCTTGCAACGAGGCAGTGGTTGCAATAAGAGACTGGAAGATGAATAGGAAAGGGTCTGAATGAAAAGTAACGGTATAGGGGGTAATCACAAGCCTATAAAAGCTGCAGAGAGTCGGTAGCTTATCGCCCATGTATGGGGTCCTCTGATGGGCCTAGCTGACGGATACCTGGCCGAAAATCGCCCATATGTCGATCAGGCAGGTTTGAAAGTCCTGTCAGGGCAAGGACTGCATCAGCTCGTTCATGTGGTCCCATCGCCTATCCCCATTATTGTGATCATCCTAATATTGCCCACCAGTCTATGGCCACCTAAAGTTTTAAGTCTCACAGAGCAATCATTTTTTTTTTGGCTACAGGCATGAGTGCCTCCAATTTGAAAGCTGAAATATAAATAATAAAATAAAAAATAATTAAAAAAACAAAGACCAACTGAAATGTTGCTATAAAAAGTACATTCTACAGCATACTAAAAGTTAATCCTATGAACTAATTCCTATTCGCACTGGCAATTTTTCGCTTTCTCTACAAATATTGGCTTTTTATCGTTTATAGTACCTGGTCAACTCCAGATTGTGGGTTAGACCAAGCGCTGGCCCAAGGGTGTTTATAGCAGCTGATCAACTCCACAGCATGGGTGAAACCAAGCAATGGTGGTTTCTTTCTGTGTTTCTTGAGCAAATAACTCGTATTTAACTTTGTTTCAACAGATTTCTGGCTTTCATATCCCTCCTGATGATCGTTGAGGGACCCCTTGCAACCAGAGGCCTCTTTGGTAAAGTGAGAGCTAAAAGTATTATAATGGTACAGAGTTAAAACTGTATGGAACTTTTAGAGTTAACTTTAACAGTTGAATGTGTTACATTTAGGCTGAAGACTGAATTTCCCTTCTAGAAAGAAAGGAAGTGCTATTTTCTCTTTACTGGTTATTTTCCTGTACCAGACGTTACAGGTTACTGTTAATTATTGCACAAAGAAAAAAAAAATGACTCATTTAACAATTTAAAGGGGAACTACTGAAAATAAAAAAAACCTTCTGGACCATTTCTGAAATAATCAAGTTTATGTTCACTATTCCTCTTTCGGCATCTGATTCTCTTCATTCTGTCTTCATGCAGCAGTTGGGTGTCAGATAGTCACTGACAGTTAGATCCGATATAATCTTATAAGGGGGTTTCCTTTCCTAGCAGATGAATTCAAGTTCACTCATATAACTGATTTCAGTACAAACAAAATCTAACAAGATTATGGCACAAATCCTGCATGTAGAGAGACATGATGTCTGGTGAGTTTAATAGAGTGAGCTCTAATATATCTTCTAGGCAAAAGGAGCCCCCCTATAAGATATATTGGATTCAACTGTCATTCAAAATTAAAAGAATTCCAACTCCTGCAAGAAGAGAGAATGAAGAGAAAAAAAAATGCTAAGGCAAAGAGTGATTTTTTCCAGAAACGGTTCAGAATTTTTAATTGATTATTTTTAGAGAACTTCTTATTTCAGTATAATGAACCTTATTTTAAATGTTCATGTTCGCAACTGTTCTACTTTAAGAGCCAAGTTTATGCAGAGATCTGAATAATAGGGATGCGCCAAATCCACTATTTTGGATTAGCTGAATCCCTGAATCCTTCGTGAAAGATTCGGCCGAATACCAAACCAAATTTGCATAAGCAGATTAGGGGTGGGAAGGGGAAAACATTTTTATTTCCTTGTTTTGTGATTAAAAAGTCATGTGATTTCCCTCTCTCCCCCCCAATTTGCATATGCAAATAAGGATTCGGTCCGGCCGGGCAGAAGGATTCGGCTGAATCTGAATCCTGCTGAAAAAGGCCAAATCCTGGCTGAATCCCGAACCAAATCGTGGATTCGGTGCATCCCTACACAAAATACATTGAGATTTAATAAATATGGTTGCTATTCTATAATTTTGAGGAGTCACCTTAATTTAATTGCCATTGTTGGGCACAGATAACAAACCGTACCCAATTTGCATATGCAAATAAGGATTCAGTCCGGCCGGACAGAAGGGTTCGGCTGAATCCGAATGCTGCTGAAAAAGGCCGAATCCTGGATTCCCTACTGAATACAGCGCGATTCTAGAACTCATTGACAGTTGCTTCTGTCCTATGGAATGTAAACATGCACAAATATTAGGGATGCACCGAATCCAGGATTCGGTTAGGGATTTGGCCAGGATTCATTGGATTTGGCCGAATCCTTCTGCCCAGCCAAACCCGAATTCTAATTTGCATATACCAATTAGGGGCGGGAGGGAAATTGCGTGACTTTTTGTCACAAAGCAAGAAGGTATATAATGTTTTCCCCTTCCCATCCCTAATTTGCATAAGGATTCGTGAAGGATTCGGCCGATTCCAAAATATTGGATTCGGTGCATCCTTAAATAGCAGTCCCATCGTTTGCCATCTCATAAAGGGAAGGCTGCTCACTAGTGATGTGCGGGCCGACCTGAGGCCCGCGGGACACACGGGTCAGGCGGGTTTGGCCCGACCCCTGGACAATATGTGCGGGTCGCGGGCGGGTCAAGCTCTTCTCCTCTCCCCGCCGGCGACCTAGTACTGCCGCCACCGGAATTTATAGACTTCCGCCTGCCCCACCTCTTTTGTGATGTCACTGCGGGGCGGGCGCGGGTGGGTTAGGGTCTGGTAATTCTCGACCCGCACATCACTACTGCTCACAGTACCCTGATCTCTCAGTGAATGCCAATTCTGTTATTGTGTTACTGACTTGTAACTGTTTAACAGGGGTTGTTACGTGCCGTGGATCAGAGAAGAGACTTCTCTGTTAATAAGAGGCCCGATTAGCGATTACCTTTGTTACTGGATGATAATTAAAAGGGGTTGTTCACCTTCAAACATTTTTTTCAGTTCAGTAGGTTTTTAGAAATAAAGACTTTTTCCCCATGTACTTTCTGTTATCTATTTGTGATCGTTTTCTAATATTGAATTGTAACGTTTAATTTTTCACCTTCTAAAGCAGATGGGGGGGGTCGCCGACTCTGTAACTGATCTAAGTTAATTTTGTTATCTTTGTTCCTGCTGGGCTGAATCCTATGCATTTTTAATAAAGGCAGCTGTTAGAATTGATACAATAGTTGCTAATATTCCAAAGATACTGCTGAGAAATGGATCAACTAATTGTAGCAATTAAATGTAGCAAATTGTAACAGCTTAGATGCTCTCTTGGATCACTGAGCTGCCAGACTGAAACACCAGACACACAAACATTACATTTTAAACTTAAATTTTGGGAAAACGGTAAAAAAAATAAAAGATGGAAACAATCTGAAACCAAATGAACTGAAAAAAGTGTTTGAAAGGTGAACATGTACACACACACACACTGACAAGTTTCTAATATTGAACTGAATCAACGTCACCTATTTGACATTTTAGACTTTAATGTAACTTACCTCGGCGTGCTGTCATCTTTTTCGGATATAAAGTACCGCCTATTGTAAAATATAAGGATATTATAAGTTACAGAGGAGTTCCATGACCATATATCCTCATATTTTCCAACAAGGGGTACTCTATTTAATATAATACACAAGTTTTAGTCATGTGGCAAAAATGACATCACTAGTCACCGTTTATAACTGATCACATCACTTGTCGCCGTTTATAAAGATATCATTTACAGGATATTCATGGCTCTTGTGTATTCTATATATATATATATATATATATATATATATATATATATATATAGATATATATATATATATATATAGAATACACAAGAGCCATGATATATATATATTATATATATATATATAGAATACACAAGAGCCATGATATATATATATATATATATATATATACACATACATATAAAGAATATATATATATATATATATATATATATACACATATATATATATATATATAATACACAAAAGCCATGAATATCCTGTAAATGATATCCTTATAAACGGTGACAAGTGATGTGACCTATAAACGGTGAGTTCTGATGTCATTTCTGTCACATGACTCACTGAAATGCGAGGCCTTTAGCCTCGTGTTTTTATATGGTCATGAAACTCCTCAGTAACTTATAATATCCTTATATTTTACAAGAGGGGGTACTTTATTCACTATATATATATATATATATATATATATATATATATATATAGAGAGAGAGAGAGAGAGATAAGATACACACACATATATACATACACACACAAACAAACTAAATTCCACATTTTATAAAGTCTTGTACTGGCACCACCTCATGTAAATTACATTAAGCGCTGCTCAAACTATGCAGTGGGAGTCAAGAATTTGGTCACGGACAAGTTCCAACAGATTCTGACAAAGAGCCAGTTCAGGAAACACAGAATATACAATGCAGGGGAGTTTACTCAGCCGCAGAACATGAGCGGGGTCATAGTTACATGTGATTACATTATGATACGCACGGACAAGCAGCTGCAGAAATGCAAATATCTAGCTTTTGCTTCTGTACATTAATTGGCAGCTCCCAGGTCAAATGCATGTACATCAGGGACTATATTAACTTCTGATCTAGAAAATGGAAGGTCTTAATTGATTAGTAAAGTGAATAGAAGTTTGAAGACGGGCTGTTCAGTTTAGAATAATGGGACAATTGCACAAGGTTTGTTATCTGAGCATTGTCTAGTTGGGCTGGAAATCAACAAAAAGCCCAGTAAATCACTCGTATTTGTTCATATGGGAATTCAATATGAACAAATTCCCTTAAAAAGAATGAATAAAGGTGGCCATACACATAAAGATCCGCTCGTTTGGCAATTTCGCCAAATGAGCGGATCTCTACCCTATATGCCTACCTTATGCGACATCGGTCTGATCCAATCATGGGCCCTAGGGCCCAACAACTGTATTATAATGAGGAATACAGGTGGTCGGCAGTGTCAGACTGGCCCACCCCGATACCAGGAAAAGTCCCGGGGGGCCCAGATGTCAGTGGCCTAAATATTTGGCCTATTTCATGGCCAATCCCTATTTCTATTAGAACAAAGAGACTAAATAGATGGAATAATAGATTATAGTATGTAAAGAAAAGAGACTAGGAGAAGAGTGAGGAGAGGAAGAATAATATTGCTGAGCATGGGCCCCTGCTCTAAGGTTTTTGGGTGGGCCCCTGGTGTCCCAGTCTGACACTGGTGGTCGGACTGGATTTTTACCCCTGTCTGATCGACATCTGTCCGACTATCGGGCAGATATTGATCAGGGAAGCCCATCGGAGGGCCCCTCGGTATGTCGGCAGCTTTTATCGGCCCGTGTATGGCCAGCTTTACAGCCCTAATACATTTACTAGCAAATTCCAATAAGAACAAAGGGGGACAATTCAGAGCATTAGGTTACATGCTCGCCGAGCCGGAAAATGCTTGGACAACATAACATGCAAAAAATGTGCCATTACAGTAAAAATGCAGAAATGATGACTTTGGCTAATGCTACACAGGGCTGAAAATCCCCTGCTGAAATACGTAGGCAGGGGCGTAACTATAGAGGAAGCAGACCCTGCGGTTGCAGGGGGGCCCAGGAGTGTAGGGGGCCCAGTGAGACCCTAATTAATGAGCAATTTTAATATATCTTGGTAAAATAGGCCAACTTATAAATATTTTGGGGCCCTAATTTAAATTTGCTATGGGGCCCAGCAACAACTAGTTACGCCACTGTACGTAGGCATCGATATAGCAAGTCTAACAACTATTGTTAAACTTCCAGTTGACTTAAAGGAGAAGGAAAGGCTAAATTAAGTTTTATCAGAAATATCTATATAAATACACCAGTAAACCCTCAAAGTAATGCTGCTCTGAGTCCTCTGTCAAAAGAAACACAGCATTTCTTTCCTTCTATTGTGTACTCATGGGCTTCTGTATCAGACTTCCTGTTTTCAGCTTAAACCTCCAGGGCTTGGGCTTGAGCATGCTCAGTTTGCTTCTCAATCCCTCTCCCTTTCCTCCCCTCCCTACTCCCCCCTGCTGTAATCTGAGCCCAGAGCTATGAGTGAGCAGGGAGAAACTCAGGCAGGAAGTGATGTCACACCGAGATAATATGACAGCTGCTATCCTGAACAAACAGAGAGTTTCTAGAGCTGTTCAGGTATGGTAAAGCATGCTACAGAATAAATAGTGTTATAGCTTGTGGCTAATCTATTGGCAATAAACTGCTTTGCTAGCTTTCCTTCTCCTTTAATGGGGAGGAAATGTGAGGAATGGACATTGGGTGGGGGGGGGTCAACCAGTAAATACCCTAACACCTCTAAGGGTGACCACTAGATATCATTAATTATTCATGAGAATGGTAACAGCCGCCAGTCTATATCCTCTAATGACGTCCAGGAATGCATAATACACATACTAATTATTTACAGAGAAAAACCTTTCTAGTCTTTGTCCGGAGAAGTGATCTGTAAACAAAGTCCCATTGAGGAAGAAGCTCTTCATTTCAGAGCGCACGTGGCCCCATAACACAGGGCCACACTTCCATCAATGAACTGTTTTGTGCAGCAAACATTGGCTTATTGTTCTATCTCAAAGAAACAATCACAGGACACACAAGCTCGGCCCCCTCCATCCCGGGGCTTTCCTTTCCAGAGCTCTCCATAATTACCCCTTGGAGACGAGAGCCAAAAATGCGACGGCTCATGAACTGTGGGAGCAGTTAGGAATAGGGGGAATGGAAATCTGGCAAACAGTCACTTCCCTTCATTCTACAAGAGGTCTACTCCGGTAGCCCTTTTTTATTTTTTTACAGTATTTATAAGTCAGTATGAATATTCATAAGATAACGTCATATTTCAGCTGAGGTCGGAACCAGATGAACTCTTCTCCTTAGAAAGCACAGCGGAAACGGAGCACAAGCTGTAGCATTCATTTTCATTTGCTTATTTGGATGACAGCAAATGCATTATTTACTTTAGCCCCGAGTTGCCAGCGGAACTAAATGGAAAATCAATTGCCATAGACAGGGAACAGTGTGTTAATCTTCCTTAAGTCAGAGCAGGCCTCAAGACTAGAACATGTGAGCAAATCAGTTGAAACAGTTCATTTGACCTTATGGGGCCTATTTACTAAACCCCAACTTTTTCGGGTCAGCTTTTTGTTGCCAAAATCTAGGGATGCACCAAATCCACTATTTTGGATTCTGCTGAAGCCCCAAATCCTTTGCGAAAGATTTGCCAAATACCGAACCGAATCCTAATTTGCATATGCAAATTAGGGATGAGAAACATTTTATACTTCCTCGTTTTGTGACAAAAAGTCACCCAATCTCCCTCCGTGCCCCTCATTTGCATATGCAAATCAGGATTCAGATTCGGTTTGGCCGGGCAAAAGGATTCAGCCAAATCCTGCTTAAAAAGGCCAAATCCTGGCCGAATCCCGAACCAAATCTTGGATTCGGTTCATCCCTACCAAAAATCCTGTGGCTTTTCCGGGACTTATTACGTGACACAAAACTGCAACAATTTTGAATCCTAAAACTACTTAAACCTGTCGAAATCATATCCCTTTTACAACTGGAAGATCTTTGTTTGATTTGTGGTATTTGAGTTTTCGGCATGTTTTTAATAGGGATGCACCGAACCCCCGAATTCTTTAGTGAAAGATTCGGGCAAATACCAAACTGAATCCGAACTAGGGATGCACCGAACCCAGGAATCCTTCTGCCCGGCCGAACCAAATCCAAATTTGCATATGCAAATCAGGGGTGGGGAGGGAAATCGTGTGACTTTTCGTCACAAAAAAAGGAAGTCAAATTATTTTTCCCTTCCCACCACTAATTTGCATATGCAAATTAGGGTTCAGATTCGGTGCGGTATTCGGCCAAATTTTTCACATAGGATTCGGGGGTTCGGCTGAATCCAAAATAGTGGATTCGGCGCATCCCTAATCTGAACCCTAATTTGGATTATGCAAATCAGCGAGGGGGAGGGAAAGATAGAGCTGCGCAGGTAGTGCGCACCAAAAATATTTTTTACTTCCTTGTTTTGTGACGAAAAGTCACATGATTTTAAGGATTCAGTTCGGCCAGGCACAAGGATTCGGCCGAATCCGAATCCTGCTGAAAACGGGCGAATCCTGGCCGAATACCGAACCGAATCCTGGACTCGGTGCATCCCTAGTTTTTAACACTGGCTTTTGTAAGTTAAGTGGGAAAAGTCATAGTTATCATGCGACAAGTGTGAAAAGTTGTGGTTTTGCCAACTTCTTCAATTCGGATCTTTTGATAAATCACTGACATTCGTGGAAATGGGTTTATTTGTGGTTTCAAAAAACAACATTTAATAAGTGGGCCTCTAAGCGGCAAATTTATTAAGGTTCAAATGTAAATTCGAATGTGAGATTTATCACACCTCACACCATGGAAACAGTTCTAATTTGAATATTCGCCCCCAAAAACCTGCCGAGTCAATGCCATTAAACCTTTTAAAAATGATAGTTGCCTTCCTGACAGTCCAAGTTTTTTTTAGAGGAAAACTCGTTCCGAATTCAGGTCAGGACTATTCGATCGAATATTTGACATTTGAGTTTTTTCATAAATAACCTCCCATTCGCGTTGAGAGTACATATGAATTTATTAGAGTAAAAAAAAAAATGTTCACATAAATTCAACCTTTGATAAATAACCCCTAAGTGTAAAGTTCAACTCAATATTGTTCAGTTTAAACTTGATACTACTGTCAAAATGCAACGTGACTGGTGCAACAAGCACCTGTATATATAACTATACATTCTATGATTTAGCATAGATTTCACCAAAAGCAGAAAATAACCAATATCCTGTGCCATAGCTTTGGCATGTCTCTAGTGTATTCATACACATCCTATATTAAAAGGCCACAATGCTCTCACATTTTCCTGCAGAACTTTACATACCACATATTTATGGATCTCTCTACATTTTATGGCCTTATTCAGTTGGCCATCATATGATCAAATGACGTGACTCCTTCTGCTGACAGTTAGGGGGTTATAATACAGTAGGAGGCATATGGATGATAATAAGAAAGCTTGAATTGATTTGCTTATTAGTTGACACTGTCAAACTAGTCAACGTCTGCCCAATTTGAACACTCAGATCACAATACGCTCTTGTGCAGATGAAAGTCTGGACTAAATGAATGGCCCTATATGGTCATTACCCCAAAAAAACGATTGGCCAATTTCTAACCAGTTATGGGTAAGAGTGGCTATTCATCCCATGCCAGTGCTGAGAGCTGCTTATACCTGACAATCCAAGCAATGCTATGTTTGAGTGATTAGAAAGACAACAACTTTATTGCCTGCAATAACCACTGAATACCTGGGTCTCTCCAGAAAATTCAAAATGATGGTCTGTCTGTACAGAGAGAAAAAAAATGGTGTGCCAGTTTCCGCATCCAAGAATTTGGCTTTTTAAAAACATGAAAAGTGTGTCCATATCAGCTGATATGCATGCAGATGACCATACTGGACAATACCCAACTGTTAAAGGACATGTAAAGCCTACATTTTCCTACCATGTATATAAGTTGGGCATATCTTTCCCACCCAAGCTACATCATTTTTACAGCACATACCCCCTCCATTGGCCAGCACCATCACATTTTCCTAAAACAAATAGCAACTTTTACCCGGCGGCCATTTTTCTTCTGGCACATCATCAGTAACATTGAGACATTTATGCTGTAAGGTTCATGCAATGCAGAATGCAGGCTTACACAGGCACAACATACTTTGACAAAAAGTTCTGCTGGTTAAGCTGAGCTCAGGAGAGGTGGTTAGGAGAAAAAAATAGGATCAGACAGCTAGAGCAGAGTTTCCATGGGAACCAATAATGCTATTTCTTCATTGGCTTGTAGACTGGAGGGTGTGTTTAGTAATCTGAGTGGAGTATAACTGAGCATGCTCATAAGTCAAGAGCCAAAGCAAATTCTTGAGGGAGTAGGTTAGAGGAGTAGAAGGATTTCTAAGTGATTAAGGGGATGCTGCAGCCTTACTGTTAATCTTTTAACAACCAGAGTGGTAGTTATCTAAAGTTTTCAAAGAGGCTGTTTACATTTTTTGTGGAGGGGGCTTACATGTCCTTTAAGGCCATGGGTCAAGTGTCCTGATGATTTGATTGTAAACCCAAATAGGCCCATTTTAGTCAAAATGCATCAGTGGAGAATATTTTATGCCATTTTTTTCTCTTGTGACTGACTGCTTAAAGGAAAAATCAACCTGTTCTGAAAAAACCCGTACCCCCCACCCCAGGTAGACCCCCTCCCACCTCCCCCCAGACTAACTACCCCCCCCGGGTGCTCCATACTCTATACTTAACCCATGCCGCAGATTCTTCCAGCAGAGTTATACTAGTCCATCTTCTGCGTCATCTGTAAGTTGACTGCGAGATCAATATGTCTGCGCATGTGCAGTTGGAGTAATTTGCTCAATTGCGCATGCGTGGAATTACATGGAAATTGCCGATCTCACAGTCAGCTTACCGAGGACGCAGAAGATGGACGTGTAGAACTTAGCTGGTAGAATCTGCGGCGAGGGATAAGTATGGAGCATCTACCCGTGGGGTAGTTAGCCTGGGGGGAGGATGGAGGGGGGGGGTCTACCTGGGGTGGGGGGTATGGGTTTTTTTTCACAACAGGTTGATTTCTCCTTTAACTAGTACAAACTGGGTAATGACCAAGGACAAGATAAATGTGTAAACGTCAAGCCAGTTACAACTGCCTCCTACCTGTGAGATCCACGCAAACATACCCCGCAACACACGAGCAATGGAAAAAATTCAGCCCTAAATACGACTTGCATAACCCCTTAGTATATTTGTAGTCAACAAAAATGATGACATTGTTGGTCAAAGAAACGAGAGGCAAAAACAAGCCTGCCGTTAATCTTACAGTTTAGATCAAGGTGCTAGAGGTTCGGCACATCTGTCCAAAGATTACTGCATGTTAAGTTAGTTTAATGTGGGCACCGTCATGCTTCAGCACTAACTATAGGCCACTGCAAGCAAAACAATTAGTCATATTGCCACATGCTTCTCCCACAACTGCCCTCCCAAAAATAACAAAGATCTTTGCATGCACAGAAGGAGTATGAAGCTCAATTTGGTCCAGATTATTTTCTGACAGAGGGTAGGGAAAGCCGTTGGTCTAAAAATGACGCATCAAAAAGCATCAGGCTACGGCAACATATTATATGACTAATTACAGGGGTGTAACTACAGAGGAAGCAGACCCTGCGGCTGCAGGGGGCCCAGGAGGCATAGGGGGCCCATGAGGCCCTAATTGATGAACAATTTCAACATATATTGGTAAAACAGGACAACCTCTGGATTATGTTTAATTTGCTGTGGGGACCAGTAACATCTAGTTACGCCACTGACTAATTAATAAACTGCTTTCACGGAGAAGCCTTTGGAGTGCCTGTTATCTATATTCTGTATATTATATACATACACACATATAATAATATATTAGATTACCCAAGAAATCCTTTTAGTCAAAACCACAAAGGGAAAATATTGCAATTTGCAAAGAACATTCATGGGGACAAAATGTCACATGTGAAATTAGCATGAAACATATAGGGGCATATTTATTAAGGTTCAAATGGTAATTTCAAAATTTTCTAAATTATTTTTGGTCAAAACTCACAAATTCGAATTTAAAAGCATCAACATTCATGTGAGTACATTCAAATTTATTAGAGTTACAAAAAAAATTCACATAACTTCGAAATTCGACCTTTGATAAATCTGCCCCATAAACTGCGCATACTTCACTTATTTTTAATGGACAAATATAATGGGGGAACTTTGTTTTCCCATTCTATGCTATGGTCTTTATGTATTTAAAGGGATCCTGTCATTGGAAAACATATTTTTTTTTAAAATGAATCAGTTAATAGTGCTACTCCAGCAGAATTCTGCACTGAAATCCATTTCTCAAAAGAGCGAACAGATTTTTTTATATTCAATTTTGAAATCTGACATGGGGCTAGACATTTTGTCAATTTCCCAGCTGTTCCAAGTCATGTGATTTGTGCTCTGATAAACTTCAATCAGTTTTGCTGACAATTTTTCCGACACATTAGGCTCTCCAAAATGAAATGACGGTCAAATTGTCTTTTGAAAGCGCTCGGTAAAATGTCGTCTGTCTGATGAAAAGATATAAAACATTTTAGAAAATCTACGGACTTATGAGACATTCAGAGACGGTAATGTCTGCCTTTGTGAATTTGCCATTCGTACGACATTTTACAAATTTGTTGACTGCCACTTCTGGGTTACTTATTTTACCGACACTTTGGGGCAGATGTATCAAGGGTCGAATTTCGAGGGGTTAAATCCCTCGAAATTCGACTGGAGAATAGAATCGAATAGGGAATTCGGGCGAATGTACGCACTGGCGAATAGTCGAGCGATCGAATATTCGATCGAAGAATTTTCACTCAATCGAATGATCGATTGAATGCCTTTTTATTCAATCAAAAACTTAGAAAAAAAGCCTATGGGACTTTCCCATAGGCTTTTAAAGCAATTTGGTAGGTTTAATCTGGCGAAGTAGGCAGTCAAATGATTTTTAAAAGAGACAGTACTTCGACTATCGAATGGGCGAATAGTCGCAGCGTTTTTTCGCTCGATCTATTCGAATCATTCTACTCAGGCGAATTTACGCCAATTCGATAGTGAGGAGCACGAAAAACTCCTCTATTCATTCACCCGAGCTTAGTGAATGTGCCCCTTTGTGAATTCCCCCCAATGTGTCAAAGGGAAACACAGTTGTGCCCTGCTTCCAAAGCACTGCACTGCCAAATATTACTTTGTCCTTATCCTACCCACTTTTAGAATTTTGACACCTGAGCACCTGCAACTGTCTAAGAGACTATAGATGTAGCTTTCCTTCGAGAACCAAACGCCCCGGGGGAACATCCAAATTGCACGCGTCGCGTCGGATCAACGCTGCGACTTCATCCGACATTTCTATCTTTTACCTTATATCGGTTGCATGCGTTTTGTCGCAGAGCAAAAACATCCGTGTAGTCCTACCCTAAGTCCCAGGGTTTTTTAACCTTTTATGCAAGGGACCCACATTTAGTGGCAAAGGTATCTAATATTAAACTGTGGATATTTTACCCATAAATAAAAAGCTTCCGGACAGGCAGGAAAATTCCTAATGAGCTGAGATTTTATCAATACTTGTGTCAAATTTTTTGTAACAGCTCTGGGGGCGGTCAAGAAAATGGAATTGCTACCGATCTATTTCAAAGACAGTCTGACCCAATAGGGAGCAATTCCAAGGGATCGGTTACTCAATACCCACAATCATGCTGCGTGGTTGGCCCTAAATGTTTTGCCACTCAATATGGCAACTCAAGAAGAAAGTTTACCATTTTCTTGTCAACGACTGCTATAATAATTTCACTTTATATTTTATTTATAAAATATTGGACTGTAAACAGATCATACAGTCAAAAATTACAAGACAGAACACAATTACCACTCTCAATAGTAGGGATGCACCGAATCCACTTGGATTCGGCCGAACCCCCCAATCCTTTGCGAAGGATTTGGCCGAATACGAAATGGAATCTGAATTTGCATATGCAGATTAGGGTGGGAAGGGGAAAACATTTTTTAATTCCTTGTTTTGTGACAAAAAGTCACACGATTTCCCACCCCACCTATAATTTGCATATGCAAATTAGGATTCGGATTGACCAGGCAGGAGGATTTGGCCGAATCCGAATCCTGCAGAAAAAGGTTGAATCCTGGCAGAATCTCGAACCAAATCCTGGATTCGGTGCATCCCTACTAAATAGGGATGCACCAAATCCAGGATTCATTTAGCACCTGGCCGAATCAAACCCTAATTTGCATATGCAAATTAGGTATGGAAAGGAAAAAAATGCAACCTTTTCTCAAGGTTTCATTTTGCACCTGGCCAAATCAAACCCTAATTTGCATATGCAAATTAGGATTCGGTTCGACCAGGCAGAAGGATTCGGCCGAATCCGAATCCTGCAGAAAAAGGCAGAAACCTGGCCGAATCTCGAACCGAATCCTGTATTCAGTGCATCCCTACTAAATAGGGATGCACTGAATCCAGCATTCATTTTGCGCCTGGCCGAATCGAACTCTAATTTGCACATGCAAATTAGGGGTGGAAAGGAAAAACACACAACCTTTTGTCAAGGACAAGGAAGTAAAAAAAAGTTTTTTCAACTTTTTCCCTTCCTGTCCCTAATTTGCATGTGGGGAAAAAACTGTGTGTCTGTAAATACAAGATATACAAGATGTTATAAAGTAAAAACTACAGATTGATCACAGAAATACATTTGAAGTATGAGTCTCGCTATATTTCTGCCCTGGCAGCAGCCGGCTCTACTGTCACACCAGTGGAATTATTGGTTTGTATGTTGTCTCATTATTTCTCATGTTAAATATACGAGACACTGAACAAAACAAACATGGACATTCTTTGTAGATCAAACGAAAACAGTAGGCAGCCTATCAAGTCTGCAAGCTTTGCTCATTGCTCTTCCCACTTACTATTTGTCCATGAAGCTGGGCACAAATGAAGCAGTTCAAGGCTGTCTGCGCTATAAAAGCAAATGAATAATAAAAATAATACATGAGTATATGTCTGAAAAAGCAACAGACAGCTACGCTGAGTCATTGTGGCCTACTGCTAAAACCTGTCAGCAGTAAAAACATCACGGACCCCCTTTTTCAGCGAAGATGGCACAGTTTAACAAGTTTCCTCTCTTCCTGCTGCTGTTAATGACATTGAGTGCAGCCGCACATCCGACACTTGCTAATAAGCCGAATATGAGAGACACAAGAGGAAACAAAACTTGCAGGTAAAGTAACGCTAGTCAATGGTATGCAGATATAAATATCACAGCAACAGAAGGAAAGACAATTGGGGTGCCAAAAGTTTATTTACCTGACACCTTGGGCCGGTACTCCTATCAGGAGAAAACTGCACAGGCCCAGGGTTCTTCCAGCGAGCACCACGGAACCATCCTCTTCCTGCTTCTTCTTGCGGCTGTGCATGCGCATTTTTTTATATTCAATTTTGACAATATGTCTAGCCCCATGTCAGATTTCAGTTTCCCAACTGCCCCCTGTCATGTGACTTGTGCCTGCACTTTAGAATGGAACTGCTTTCCGGCAGGCTGTTATCTCTCCTACTTAATGTAACTGAATCAGTCTCAGTGGGACCTGGATTTTACTATTAAGTGTTGTTCTTAGATCTACCAGACAACTGATATCTTGTGTCAGGGAGCTGCTATCTGGTTACCTTCCCATTGTTCTTTTGTTAGGCTGCTGGGGGGGAGGGGGTGATATCAGCCCAACTTGTAGTACAGCAGTAAAGAGTGACTGAAGTTTATCAGAGCACAAAACACATGACTGGAGACAGCTGGGAAACTGTCAATATGTCTAGCCCCATGTCAGATTTTTAAAACTGACTTTAAGAAAAACTGTTTGCTCTTTTGAAAAACAGATTTCAGTGCAGAATTATGCTAAATCAGCACTATGAACTGATGCATTTTTTAAAAAAAATGTTTTCCCATGACAGTATCCCTTTAAGGTGACCATACACTATAAGATCTGTTCGTTTGACAAGGTCAAACGATCGATATTTGGCTGATTTTTGGCCGGATATCGATTGGGAGGACACGTCGGGAGCCCCCACACGGGCAGATAAACTGCCAAATCGGTATCTGCAGCTTTAATCTGCCCGTGTATGGCCACCTTTACTTGATTATTCAAGGTGCATTTACCTCCATGGCTGGTCCCAGGCCAAACGATATCCAGCAATACTACAGTATGGCAGGAGCAAACCTATACGCCGGCTATCGCCTTTTAAATCATTTATTGCAGCAAAATATAGCACAACTTTCAGAAAACACCCCCTTCCTCAGGTGCCTCAGCTTTTGCTGAAAGCTTGTGCTACATTTTGCTGCAATAAATAATTTAAAAGGCAATTGCCGGCGTATAGGTGTGCTCCTTCCATATAATATTGCTGAATAAAAAAAAAAAGGGACAAATTTGCTGAAGGAAAACCTGTTCCAGACTGCCAGAATCCTGGCACTGGGGAGAGGATTCCACTTTCAGCAAGATAATGATTCCAAAGCACAAAGGAGACGTAACAATAATGTGGCTCAGCAATAAGTTAATGCTCTGCGGTGACCCAGCCCAGGGCCAGACTTGATTCCAATGGAAAATATGCGGTCAGACTTAAAGGCTGCAGTAAACAGACAATCCCCACCAATATGAGAGCACTTGGCCAACTCTGCCAAGAATAATGGGCAAAAACGGCAATATTTCACTGTCCAGAACTAGCAGGTATTTCTTAGCCGTCAGGGTTGTTACTCACAGATTTGTTATTGTGTGAAAGGCGAATATATATTAGATGTATGATACCGTAATCATTTATCTAAAGATCACTTGTACAGGTTATCCGGAAACCCATTATGCAGAAAGTGCCAAATTATAAAAAGGCCATCTCCCATAGACTCTATTTTATCCAAATCTTTAAATTTATCTGGAATAATAAAACAGTAGTTTGTACTTGATCTAAACTAGAGATGCACCAAAACCACTATTTTGGATTCGGCCGAACCCCCGAATCCTTGGCGAAAGATTCGGCCGAATACCGAATCAGAATCCTAATTTGCATATGAAAATTAGGGGTGGGAAGGGGAAAACATTTTTTACTTCATTGTTTTGTGAAAAAAAAGTCAAGTGAGTTTTCTTCCCACCCCTAATTTGAATATGCAAATTAGGATTCAGATCGGCCGAATCTGAATCCTGCTGAAAAAGGCCAAATCCCGAACCGACTCCTGGATTTGGTGCATCCCTAATCCAAACTAAAATAAAATTAATCCTTATTGGAAGCAAAACCAGCCTATTGGGTTTATTTAATGTTTACATGATTTTCTAGTAGACTTAAGGTATAAAGATCCAATCTATGGAAAGATCTGTTATCTGGAAAAGCCCAGGTCCAGAGCATTCTGGATAACAGGCCCCATACCTGTACATGTATAGATAATGATGTATGAATAAAGCTCCAGAATTACCGACCAATAACCGTAGCATAAAAATTTCTGTCTTGATTCAATAAACCTATGATTGAATTCCGAAACGTGTAAAGCGTAAGATCCTTGCAGGAGTATGCAATAAGTCGGCTTTCTGTTTGATCGGAGTGCCGTCCATCGTTTTGGCTTCTGATGTGGATTTGAACAGTGGGGACGCTTGCGGACTGAGCACCCGACAGGGAGTAAAAGGAACAGCTTATGGGAAGGTGAGCTTAGAGTGGTCCTTTTGGTTTGACCTGATTCAATAAACACCTTCCAAAAATGATACAAAACCATGTTAGGGCAGAGAAACACGCTCAAATACGGGGAGATTTAGTCGCCCAGCGATAAAACGACTCTTTTTCGGGTGACTTATCTCCCCAAACTGCCTCCCGCCGATGGAGTGGCACTCGGTGCGCTTCATTTTCCGAAGTCGCCCCCGAAGTTTTCTCGTGAGGCAAATTCGGAAAACGAAGTCATTCTGCTGGTGATTTACATTCTAGCCGGCGGGAGGCAGTTAGGGGAGATTAGTCGCCCCAAAAAAAGAGATTTGTTGCTGGGCAACTAATCTCCGTGAATCTGAGCGTGTGTCTCTGCCCTTATAAGTATGGCCATATTTATGCTGCAAAGCAAATTCCTATAGGGGTGTAACCACAGCTAAATTGTGCCTTATACATTGTGAAGATAATAGAAGCGAACAAGGCACCGTTACTATAAATACGTACAAAAGAGCCATATTGTGACAGCCGGGCATGCTACAGAAAGAATAATTGCAGCTTTATTTAGATGAATTATTCTTTGCTCATGGGAAATACACAGCACCACAATGTACATTTGTCTTGTTTCAAAAACAGATTCATATATAAGAAAATCCATTCTGTGCTTACAAGCAAGTATATACTGTAAATATAAACCTTGCATATCATATATAGCGTGTACAGGTATGGGATTCGTAATTCGGAAACCCGTTATCCAGAAAGCTCAGAATTACAGGAAGGCAATTTACTACAGACCACATTTTAATTATTCACATTTTTCAAAATTCTTTCCTTTTCCTCTGTAAAAAAAAAAAAAAAAAGTATGGGATCCATCATCTGGAAACCAGTTATCCAGAAAGTTCAGAATTATGGAAAGAGTGTCTCCTACAGTATATACTCAATTTTAACCAAATAATCAATATTTTTAAAAATAAATTCATAATAAAACAGTAGCTTGTACTTGATCCAGACATAAGGTGGCCATACACGGGCAGATAAAGCTGCCGATATCGGTTGTTTGGACCAATTTGACAGCTTATCTGCACATGTATGGGGGCTTCCGACGGGTCTTCCCGATCTATATCTGGCCACGATATCGATCGGGAAGGTTTGATTTTTAACCGACCGTCCTGTCGGAGCACCTTGGCGTATCGCAATTTGATAGTACAGGCATTCTGGCGAACATTCGAATTATCCACGATATAGCCGTGCCGTTAGTGGCATATCGGGGAAAGATCCTCATAAAAACTAAAGGTAGCCATAGACGCACAGATAACATCGGACAAAACTAATTTTCGTATCATATTTATAAAAACTAAAGGTGGCCATAGACCCACAGATAACATCAGACATAACTAATTTTCATAACATATTCGGTGTGTGTGTATGGTGGGAAAAGAGCCGATCGATATCAGCAGAAGACTTGGATATCGGTCGGCTCGTTGATGGGGCTGGACGGAAAATTTTGATCGGATGCCTTTGAAGGCACCCAAACATTGGCCATTGTTAAGGTGGCCATAGACGTAATAATTACGATCTTTCTTGGAAAAGATCTTTGTTTGTTTCAATACACACGTGTAGAGCTGAATCGTCAGATATACAGGAAGAAACAATAGAATTGGCGATGTTTGGGAGCCTTCAAAGGCACCCGATCAAAATTTTCCGTCCAGCCCGATGGACAAGCCGACCGATATCCAAGTCTTCTGCCGATTTCGGTCGGCTCTTTTCCCACCATAAACGCACCGAATATAGCATGAAAATTAGTTTTGTACGATATTATCTGTGCGTCTATGGGTTAGTGCTGATTCGTCAGATACAGGTAGAATTCTATTGTATATCTGACGATTCGGCTCTATACGTGTGTATTGAAAGGAACGATCTTTCTTGGAAAGATATTTTACAACAAAGATCGTAATTGTTACGTCTATTGCCACCATAAGTATACAGCCAGAGCCAGTATAGAGCCTCAAGTAGGTTGCCAGTCCACATAGGGGCTACCAAATTGCCAATCACAGCCCTTATTTGGCATCCCAGGGGACTTTTTCATGCTTGTGTTTCTCCCCAATTAGTGTTAGGCCATCTTTTGAGTGGCAGGGAGACTGGGGTGCTGTTGAGAAGCTGGGTGTAGGGGGCCCTGCAAGTTATCAGGTAGAAAAAAAGGTTCATCTGTTATAAAAGCTCATGAAACTGGTCTGATTACAAACATTCTGGTATAGAATTAATTATGAATTGCAAAAATAAACTAGAATAAAACTAACAGGCTATAAGTAATTTTTTTTTGGTGGATTGAAACATTGCTCTACAAATTAAAGATTTATGTGCTGTCAACCAGCAAGAAAAGAAGCTATAGGGGGGCATTTTGGGGGCACAAGTCTTCACTGCTAAAGAGCTATGGTCCCCCTGAGTTACAAAAGATGTCCAAAACAGAACCTGTAGCATTTCGGCTACTTCTTTGTTAAGCTCCATCTTATAAATGTATGTTTACAATAAGAAAACTAATGATTATAATATAGTGGTAGCAGGTACCAGGGCAAAAATCTTTATGCTGTGTACAGTTATTCACAAGGGAACAAGACATTTGCTTGAGCTACTGCCTGATTTCCATACATTGCTTTGCATATCATTTGTAATATTACAGTCACATTCTCTAAACATCAAATCCAGAAAAGAATCCTTGACACAGACACAAAGACAGACATGGATGTCCATGCATGGATTAGACCACCAACATAAAAAGCAACAGTTTGCTTACTGAATGCACAAGACTTACGGAAACTGGTCAGCTGCTGTGTAGCCATGGAGGCAGCCATTCAAGCTGAATAGGGAGAAAAGACACAAAATACACAGCAGATAACAGATAAGTTATGTAGTATACAATAAGAATCTTCAGAATGTATCTGTTATCTACTGTGTATCCTGTGCTTGAAAGGCTGCCCCCATGGCTACACAGCAGCTTGTTTATATAAACTATAGTAGTACTTATCTGTTATCTACTGTGTATCCTGTGCTTGAATGGCTGCCCCCATAGCTACACAGCAGCTTGTTTATATAAACTATAGTAGTACTTATCTGTTATCTACTGTGTATCCTGTGCTTGAATGGCTGCCCCCATGGCTACACAGCAGCTTGTTTATATAAACTATAGTAGTACTTATCTGTTATCTACTGTGTATCCTGTGCTTGAATGGCTGCCCCCATAGCTACACAGCAGCTTGTTTATATAAACTATAGTAGTACTTATCTGTTATCTACTGTGTATCCTGTGCTTGAATGGCTGCCCCCATGGCTACACAGCAGCTTCTTTATATAAACTATAGTAGTACTTATCTGTTATCTACTGTGTATCCTGTGCTTGAATTGCTGCTCCCATGGCTACACAGCAGCTTGCTTATATAAATTATAGTAGTACTTATCGGTTATCTACTGTGTATCCTGTGCTTGATTGGCTGCCCCCATGGCTACACAGCAGCTTGTTTATATAAACTAAACTATAGTAGTACTCCCCAAACTGCCTCCCGCCGATGGAGTGGCACTCGGTGCGCTTCATTTTCCGAAGTCGCCCCCGAAGTTTTCTCGTGAGGCAAATTCGGAAAACGAAGTCATCCTGCTTCTTTATATAAACTATAGTAGTACTTATCTGTTATCTACTGTGTATCCTGTGCTTGAATTGCTGCTCCCATGGCTACACAGCAGCTTGCTTATATAAATTATAGTAGTACTTATCGGTTATCTACTGTGTATCCTGTGCTTGATTGGCTGCCCCCATGGCTACACAGCAGCTTGTTTATATAAACTAAACTATAGTAGTACTCCCCAAACTGCCTCCCGCCGATGGAGTGGCACTCGGTGCGCTTCATTTTCCGAAGTCGCCCCCGAAGTTTTCTCGTGAGGCAAATTCGGAAAACGAAGTCATCCTGCTGGTGATTTACATTCTAGCCGGCGGGAGACAGTTAGGGGAGATTAGTCGCCCCAAAAAAAGAGAGATTTGTTGCTGGGCAACTAATATCCGTGAATCTGAGCGTATGTCTCTGTCCTTATAACTATGGCCATATTTATGCTGTGCTTGAATGGCTGCCCCCATGGATACACAGCAGCTTGTTTATATAAACTATAGTAGTACTTATCTGTTATCTACTGTGTATCCTGTGCTTGAATGGCTGCCCCCATGGCTACACAGCAGCTTGTTTATATAAACTATAGTAGTACTTATCTGTTATCTACTGTGTATCCTGTGCTTGAATTGCTGCTCCCATGGCTACACAGCAGCTTGCTTATATAAATTATAGTAGTACTTATCTGTTATCTACTGTGTATCCTGTGCTTGAATGGCTGCCCCCATGGCTACACAGCAGCTTGTTTACATAAACTATAGTAGTACTTATCTGTTATCTACTGTGTATCCTGTGCTTGAATGGCTGCCCCCATGGCTACACAGCATCTTGTTTGTATAAACGATAGTAGTACTTATCTGTCATCTACTGTGTATCCTGTGCTTGAATGGCTGCCCCCATTGCTACACAGCAACTTGTTTATATAAACTATAGTAGTACTTATCTGTTATCTACTGTGTATCCTGTGCTTGGATGGATGCCCCCATGGCTACACAGCAGCTTGTTTATATAAACTATAGTAGTACTTATCTGTTATCTACTGTGTATCCTGTGCTTGAATGGCTGCCCCCATGGCTACACAGCAGCTTGTTTATATAAACTATAGTAGTACTTATCTGTTATCTACTGTGTATCCTGTACATTACATTGTCATTCCTTTAAAACACAATTTTTTTGGTGTTACTGTTCAATTAAGAGAGATTGAGAGAATGCGGTGCTCAGCATGAATATTATCTCAATTTTATGGTTTAATCACATTGAAATGTTCCGACATCAATGGCAGTGCCACCTTTAAAAATGTAAAAGCTATTTGCCATGGGAAGAAAAACATAATACAGGTATGGGACCTGTTATCCAGAATGCTCGAGACCTTGGGTTTTCCAGATAACAGACCTTTTCTAATTTATATCATCATACCTTAACTACTTCTAGTTAGTATAGTAGGAAGTCATGTAAACATTAAATAAAACTGGCAGGCAGGGGCTGATTTGAATGATAAAGAATATCTGGCACTACATAAAACCAGGATAATAATCTTAATAATAAGCCTCTTTAAAGTTTGTTCAGTTTGCCACAAAGACTCAATCAATCAAGGTAGTAAATTATGGGTTCACCCTGTCCCTGAAACTTTTAAAAGAGAAGAAAGACTAAACTGATGACAATTAAAATCATTCTTTCACACCCTGTTGCAATATCAGCCTACTGAGATAATAAAAAGTTGTCTTTCTATGCAAGTGAATATTTTTAAAGGCTTATTTAGTAATTGAATGATTATTGTGTCGGACGTATTATAAGGCATAGGGATGCACTGAATCCACTTTTTTGGATACGGCCGAACCCCCGAATCCTTTGTGAAAGATTCGGCCGAATACCGAACCCTAATTTGCATATGCAAATTAGGGGTGGGAAGGGAAAAAGTCACGTGATTTCCCTCCCCATCCCTAATTTGCATATGCAAATTAGGATTCGGATTCGGTTCGGTCAGGCTGAAGGACTCGGCCGAATCCAAATCCTGCTGAAAAAGGTGCATCCCTAATAAGGCATAATGTAAAACCCAGACTAACGCTTCCTACATTTATGTACAGGTGTGAGATCCGTTATCCAGAAACCCATCATCAAGAAAGCTTCAAATTACGGGAAGGCCGTCTGCCATATACATTGTAATCAAATAATTCAGATTTTAAAACATGATTTCCTTTTTGCTCTGTAATAATAAAACAGTACCTAGTATTTCATCCCCCCAAAAAGATATAATTAATACTTATTGGAAGCAAACCAATCCTATTGCGTTTAGTAATGTTTAAAGGGAAATTGTCACCCTAAAAAAATGTCAAACTATTTTTTATCATGTATTAAGCTTATTTACACTGCATTTATTATTTAAATTTTGTTCGCTTCCGTCTTGGAATTACACAATCACAGCATGCAGGCAGGAGCCATTTTGTGTACACTGTTAAGACAAGTTGTGTATCACCCCAAAATTTTTTGTATGCGCCCAACTGGGGGACCTACTACCCATACACACTGCCCTACACATTTATAGAGTGTGAGAAGAAAGGAAGAGAAAAGACATCTAGGAAGTGCTGAATGGAAAGTGAAAGTAATTGACTGCCCCACCTCTATGCCTCAGGCATAGAGACAGGTCAGGTAATATTTGATTGACAGCTCAGATATTTAAGCGCCTTTATAACAGATGGATGCTTTAATGAAAAAAAACTATTTGGGTTCCATGTTGAATTTGCAAACGACTTCTGTTATACAGCTTTTTAGGTCTAGGTGACAGGTCTACATTAAAGGATTTTTTAGTAGGCCTAAAGGGATACTGTCATGGAAAAACATATTTTTTCTAAAACACATCAGTTAATAGTGCTGCTCCAGTAGAATTCTGCACTCAAATCCATTTCTCAAAAGAGCAAACAGATTTTTTTTTTATTCAATTTTGAAATCTGACATGGGGCTAGACTTTTTATCAATTTCCCAGCTGCCCCTGGTCATGTGACTTGTGCCTGCACTTTAGGAGAGAAATGCTTTCTGGCAGGCTGCTGTTTTTCCTTCTCAATGTAACTGAATGTGTCTCAGTGGGACATGGGTTTTTACTATTGAGTGTTGTTCTTAGATCTACCAGGCAGCTGTTATCTTGTGTTAGGGAGCTGCTATCTGGTTACCTTCCCATTGTTCTTTTGTTTGGCTGCTGGGGGGGAAAAGCAGGGGGGGGTGATATCACTCTAACTTGCAGTACAGCAGTAAAGAGTGATGGAAGTTTATCAGAGCACAAGTCACATGGCTTGGGGCAGCTGGGAAATTGACAATATGTCTATCCCCATGTCAGATTTCAAAATTGAATATAAAAAAATCTGTTTGCTCTTTTGAGAAATGGATTTCAGTGCAGAATTCTGCTGGAGCAGCACTATTAACTGATTCATTGTGAAATTTTTTTTTTTCCCATGACAGTATCCCTTTAAGTAAGGTATGGCGATCCAAGTTATGTCCTGAAAACCCTAGTTCCCCATGCACGGAGCCATTGTTAAGCAACAAAAACACCCATAAACCCCCATTGTGCCAATACCCTTATAGCTTAATTTAAGATGCAGGTGCTTTATCCTTCTTGCAGTTTACGGTATCTTTAATCTATTTATTTCTCTTGTGAAAAGCAGGTTTACAGTAGGCATTCATTTGTCATGCCAATTGTAGATGAACCCCATAAATTGTATACATTTCTGCATATCCCCCACCATTTTTTTTTTAAGTTCTGCTGATCCTGATTTATACGTGGAACAAACATCCCTTCAGACAGTTGAATCATGTCAGTCCAGAGTCATATACTTTATAAAAACATGTCTGTTCCCATACTGGAGGAAAGGAAAGCATCTGGAAGGATCAAGTCTAAAAAGGTAAATTGGCAGTTTGGTGGGACCATGGTAGGTGGTAGGATGAGATCTGGCAATATGGTAAGGTCTGGCCTTCCCAGGTAGACAATTAGTCTAGTAGAATCAGACTCAGATCCAGATTACATTCAGAATGGATCAAGTTGAACCCACATAAACAGTAGCAGGAGATCTCTACTAGTCAATTCAAATATTCAGGTGCCCAAGAGACAACCAGCAAAAGGCAATCAGCTCTAACAATAGCAGGATCTGCCCTCACCACAGTAGGAAACACACATCTCTGATCTGTATAGATCTGAAAAAAGTAGCAATGATAACAACATCAAATATTATGGTTTCCACAGTAAAAGAACATGGAGAATTAAAAAAAGACCAACAGGAGGAAGTAAAAAGTGGCTTTCAGCTGGTTTGTGCTTATTTCTTTGTGCGTACAAGTCACTTAATTATAGTTTACAGAGCAAACCATTGTAATTTGTTATAGAACAGGAAAGCAAATACCTGACCTTTACTTATGAACTCTTCTATAATAGCCTGGAATACTGTATACTTCAAATACCTGGCAATTTTGTGCAATGTAGTCAGTTGCCATATTGTTCCTTTCTAGCAGGAAGAAGTTACCGTATATACTCGAGTATAAGCCGTCCCGAGTATAAGCCGAGGTACCTAATTTTACCTCCAAAAACTGGGAAAGCTTATTGACTCAAGTATAAGCCGAGGGTGAGAAATGCAGCAGCTTCTGGTAAGTTTCAATCTCGTTTTTGGATGACTATTCTTAGGCACCGGCTAATATTCTAAGGCGCCGGCTGCTATTCTAAGGCGCCGGCTGCTATTCTAAGGCGCCGGCTACTATTCTAAGGCGCCGGCTACTATTCTAAGGCGCCGGCTACTATTCTAAGGTGCCGGCGAATATTCTTAGGCGCCGGCAACCATTTTTGCGCTTGACCCGAGTATAAGCCGAGGTAGAGTTTTTCAGAATATTTTGGTGGCTGAAAAACTCGGCTTATACTTGAGTATATGCGGTACTCCTCCCACAATAAGTCAGTTTGCTAATGTCATAATGGAACAGAGATTCTTCTCCTCCCATACTTTTGTCTATGTGATTTTGTCAATGAGGAATCTGCGTACTCTGCCTTCCCACTTTCTTAAGCAACGTTTTGCATATATAACCCAATAATCAGGGTATGGACAATGATAAAGTGACATTTAGGGGGTTATTTATTAAAGTCTGAATGCTAAAAACTAGAAAACTTCTAGTTTTTTTTTTTTACAATAAAATTCTAAATTTTAGTGGGAAAAAAACCTTGAATTTTTCAAGATTTATTATTTCCACAAGGCTGCAAAAAGTCTGAATCTGAAAATCCGCCAACTCAGACCTGCCGAGGTTGTATAGAAGTCAAAGGGAGAGATCCCTTTCCTATTTGTAAGTTTCTGTGGTCTGTTCTAGAATTAGCCCGAAATCCAACAATTTTGGGCAAATTTTTCGGGAAAAAGCCTGAAATCGCAAGATTCGGGTTTTGCTTGAGTTTTTCCCTGATCTATTAAATTAAGCTTTTTAAATAATAAATATGGTCGAAATATGTATATGTATAATATATGTGCCCCACCCACAGGTGATCCATACAGAACAATGTAATTGGAACTTTGACACAAAAAAAAAAAAAACACATTATAACACCATTAAACAGTTCCTAGAATTGCACCTATCCTTCCCCTTCTAACAATAGTTGTAACCTATGCAGGTTCCTCTGCTGCGCCTTCTTCTAGTTCTGGTCCTGTCTGCTACAGTTACATCAATGGCCTTTTGTATTGTTCAACCCAAAACCAATTGGACTTCAGACTTGGCTTCCAAAAACATCAATGAAGACATTTGCCCAAAGCTTCATTGAACTGGCTTTAAGGTTGGGTCAAAATAACCCTCTACAGGCCCAAAATCAGGGACTGTCTAAGGTAATTTACTGCCGACCTTCTGGTACGTGGTAGAGTCTACAAACTGCCAGCCCAGGCCTGTCCCCCAACCATTGCTTCAACCCTGCCCCTACCTGGATGGACCGTCCCCACAGTTTTGAAGACTATGGCCAACAATAAATGGATGACTCTTCTTCATCTATAGAAGTCTAGTGGGTTCTCTCTCCAAAAGTCAGTCCTACTGTCTTAATGGTATGCTATCACTCCATCACTGTTAGTCTTTATGGGGTGAGATGCCAACTGAGTTTCCTTCCCCTGTGTTCAATCTTCTATTTATTGGTCAAGTTTCTCCTGCCTCCTGTTACCCTATGGAGTGAGGTGTCTCCCCCACTCTTTGTTGCTTCTTCTGTCTCAGTCTCTCCTACATTACAGTAGCTTTTCTTAGTCTAAATTGTCATTGCAATCATTTATAAAGCATCAGGATATATTGGCAGCACTGTACATAAAAGTACATAACTGACATACAGACAGACCAATACAGTAGGTGCAGTGAGGGCACTGCCCACAAGAGCTTACAATTTAAAAGGTGGGTTTCTGAATGAATAACATCTAAATAGATCTACATGGGCTTCTCCTGTCAGCAAAAATTCTGAATGGGTGGGGAAAGGCCTTCAATAAACCGTCAATCAACCATGAACAATACAAAGACACCCACTACTGTCAGTCGGTCCCTTGCCCTTGTGGAATGGCTGGCTGTCAGTCTGTCTTGTGGAATGGCTGGCATCTGTTGTCAGTCTGTCTCTTGCCTTGTGGAATGGCTGGCTGTCAGTCTGTCTCTTGTGGAATGGCTGGCTTCTGTTGTGAGACTGTCTCTTGCCTTGTGGAATGGCTGGCTGTCAGTCTGTCCCTTGTGGAATGGCTGGCATCTGTTGTCAGTCTGTCTCTTGCCTTGTGGAATGGCTGGCTGTCAGTCTGTCTCTTGTGGAATGGCTGGCTTCTGTTGTCAGTCTGTCTCTTGTGGAATGGCTGGCTTCTGTTGTCAGACTGTCTCTTGCCTTGTGGAATGGCTGGCTGTCAGTCTGTCTCTTGTGGAATGGCTGGCTTCTGTCAGTCTGTCTCTTGTGGAATGGCTGGCTTCTGTTGTCAGACTGTCTCTTGCCTTGTGGAATGGCTGGCTGTCAGTCTGTCCCTTGTGGAATGGCTGGCATCTGTTGTCAGTCTGTCTCTTGCCTTGTGGAATGGCTGGCTGTCAGTCTGTCTCTTGTGGAATGGCTGGCTTCTGTTGTCAGTCTGTCTCTTGTGGAATGGCTGGCTTCTGTTGTCAGACTGTCTCTTGCCTTGTGGAATGGCTGGCTGTCAGTCTGTCTCTTGTGGAATGGCTGGCTTCTGTTGTCAGTCTGTCTCTTGTGGAATGGCTGGCTTCTGTTGTCAGACTGTCTCTTGCCTTGTGGAATGGCTGGCTGTCAGTCTGTCCCTTGTGGAATGGCTGGCATCTGTTGTCAGTCTGTCTCTTGCCTTGTGGAATGGCTGGCTGTCAGTCTGTCTCTTGTGGAATGGCTGGCATCTGTCGTCAGTCTGTCTCTTGCCTTGTGGAATGGCTGGCTGTCAGTCTGTCTCTTGTAGAATGGCTGGCTGTCAGTCTGTCTCTTGTAGAATGGCTGGCTGTCAGTCTGTCTCTTGTGGAATGGCTGGCTGTCAGTTTGTCTCTTGTGGAATGGCTGGCTGTCAGTCTGTCTCTTGTGGAATGTCTGGCATCTGTCGTCAGTCTGTCTCTTGCCTTGTGGAATGGATGGCTGTCAGTCTGTCTCTTGTGGAATGGATGGCTTCTGCTGTCAGTCTGACTCTTGTGGAATGGCTAGCTTCTGCTGTCAGTCAGTCTCTTGTGGAATGAAATACCCCAGGCTGGTCTCCATCATATAAACCTACAACTCCCGGCCATGATGCTGGCAGATGAGGCAAAGATGCCCAGGTGTTTAAGACACTTTTTGTAAATCTGATCTGCAGCTTCAACTCCCTCAAAGAAGCAGAGGCTTCCAAAGAGCTGCCCTTCCACACAAACCCACCCGCAGTTACCTGCACAGAGCGGTCTCATAGCTGCGCGTATACAGTCTCTCCCCCGGTGCTTTTACCTCCGCTTTCCTTACACGATCAGAGTTCTTTACACACACAACACACACCCCACACGTTACGTCTTCAGACCCTGCCGCTCCCTCTCTCAGCTGCGCCTTCCAAGCCTCGGCCTGACACAGTAAAACATGGCTGCCACTCTCATACTGCCAACCAATCCATACACAGAATCCCAGAAACGTCATAGAAGCACCGCCCCTTCTGGAGAGTCCGGCCCTATACCTGGGGGCGCGGGAATTCTTACACTGGAAAATGATAATTTAGCGTAGCCAATAGCAGGCGGAGGAATTAAGCTTCACCTTTTCTGTAGAATTCTTTAAAAGCTGGCGGGTGTGATGGCCGTGTCGGGACGCGTTTATTAATACTGGGGCACATTTGCTCCTGTCAGATAAGTGTGACGATCAATCTCTTATTTGCTTTCATTATTTTACCTGAACCTGACTGAAAAAAGCTAAACGCTGATTGGTTGCTTTGGGTTGCTGCCCAGTGTGGAAAAGGTGAGAGAACTCTGAGGTAAATATTGACCCCAACTCCGGGGAAAGTGACAGTAATGTATCAAAATGGTGTCACCTTAGCAGATTCTGAGAGCACAGTGGACATTGGAGAAATAGGGTATATATAGTGAATAAAGTACCCCCTCTTGTAAAATATAAGGATATTATAAGTTAAAGAGGAGTTTCATGACCATATAAAAACACGAGTTACTCCGAGGTAACTTCTTATATCCTCATATTGTGCAACTGGGTCTACTTTATTATAATACACAAATTTCAGTGAGTCATTTGACAAATGACATCAGAACTTATCGTTTATAACTGGTGACATCAGAACTCACCGTTTATAAGGAAATCATTTACAAGATATTCATGGCTTTTGTGTATTATAAGGGGATTATTATGACCCTTTCCTTTCAGAATCTCCCAGGAGTTGAGCAGATTTTGAATAAAACTGCTGGGGTCAGGGGCGGTCCTGGGGCTGCTGCCGCCCCACTCGCACTTAAAGGAGAATTCAACCCTACGGTTAAAAAATCCCTACATAAACCATCCTCCCTCCTTCCCCAGCCTAAGTGTTACCCTGGACAAATGCCCCTAACAAAATTTTAGGGGCATTTGCCTGGGGTAACACTTAGGCTGGAGGGAGGGGGGGTCTATGTCGGGTGGGGGGTAGAGGTTTTTTAACTTTAGGGTTGAATTCTCCTTTAGAAATCCGTGATAGAGTGGGTCAAAGAGGGGCAGTATCACTAGTGCAATGACTGCTATAGCACTCTCTGCACTCGTTAAAACCCGGAAATTTCAGTTTTTAAAGTTACGAAAGGCTGCTTTTTGCCACATCTTGTAAATGGCCGATCACAGTCGACTAGGGTTGCCACCTTTTCTGGAAAAAAATACCCGGCCTTACTATATATTTATCTTTTTTCCCTATTTAAAGTGGACCTGTCACCCAGACATTAAAATCTGTATAATAAAAGTCCATTTCAAATTAAACATGAAACCCAAATTATTTTTTTTATTAAAGCATTCATAGCTGTTGTAAACTCATTTAAAAATCTCAGCTGTCAATCAAATATTGCCTGCCCCTCCTCTATGCCTTAGGCAGGGGAAAGCAATTACTTTCACTTTCCATTCAGCACTTACTAGATTTTACTGCTGTCCCCACATTCCCCTCTCTCTTTACCATTTAATTGTGTAGCCAGGGCATGGGGATGGACATCAGGTCCCCCGTTTTGGTGCACAAACAAGATTTTGAGATGATACAAGGTTTGCCATAATAACAGTTTCCACAAAATAGCTCCTGCCTGCTTGCTATAATTATGAATTCCCAGACCGAAGGAAACAAGATTCAAATAATTTATATAATGTAATTAATAAATATTTAATTTTGCTTGACTAACGTGATAACATAGGATTTGGAATAATTTTTTTTAGTGATGGCTGCCCTATCATTGGGATAAGCCATCATTTTTATCGGCCAAGTGGCAATCCTACTGCCGACTGAAGAAAGGTTCTTACCTTGCCTCATGGCGGGAGTGGCCCTGCCTGTGGTGCTTAAGCAAATATAACTGGGTACCTTATCCGTCAGCAAGGGCGTAACAACAGAGGAAGCAGACCCTGCGGCTGGGGGTATGGGGGGGGGGCATGAGGCCCTAATTGATTGGTAAAAAATGACAACCTCTGGATATGTTTGGGGTCCTAAAATTAATTTGCTGTGGAGCCCTGTAACATCTATTCACGCCACTGTCCGTCAGTGCAATTGACTGCAAATCTGTGCCTTTTATTTCTTTACCTGTTCGTCTACATCCACTCAGGTCATAATATAACATATATTTCATGATCATTTCCTATTAATAACCTTGGCATCAAAGTTCATATTTACCAGATAAGTAGCTGCCCTACTCATGTCTGTCATTCAGAGCCATCGGCAACTATTATTAATGCACAACAAGGCAATATGACTCAGCCCAGTGCCCTGTCAGAACATGCCCATCCGCTTGGGCACCATCCCACAACTTAGTCTACACACCGGCCCAGCCTTACATAGGGTTGCCACCTTTTCCAGCAAAAAATACCGGCCTTCTTATATATTTAGCTTTTTCCCTATTAATAACATTGGGGTCAACCATCATTTTTACCAGCCAGGCCGGTAAATACCGGCCAGGTGGCAACCCTAAAAGCCTGTTAATAACATTGGGATCAACCATCATTTTACCGGCCAGGTGGCAACCATAGCCTTACATTCAGTCTGAATGGACGGGCTCACTACTCACTGCTAATCTCTGTGGGAAGTGCCTGAGGCACACACCATTTCTGCCAAACCCTAGTTCCAGCCCTGCAGCCAATTTACTGTCTCCAGTAAAGGATTTATATAGGATTTATTTCAAGCTTCTAATCTCATATATCAATATATGTATTAATAGCGCTTACAGCAAATGATCTACCCTGACTACTATAACTTAACATTTTCCTGCACAAATTTAGTCCGTACAACAAACATGGAAACATTTAAGTTATGGGTACGGAGGCTGTTGGCTCTGGCTTTTGTCTGCCTGTGTATTTTTGCAGGATGAGAGAGGCAGATCTACTCATTGCTCCTGCTCCATTGATTTGAATCTGATCAGCCTTTATGCTGTCACACAAAGGCTGAGGTCAGCCCAAATACTGAACACAGCTGCAGCTCCACTATGTTTGACCACACACAGGCTGATCAGATTCAAATCAATTGAGCCCTAGGTCCTTAGCATTCTGAATAATAGATCCCATACCTGTGTTTCATTTTCAAACATATCTCATGATGACTAGTGACCCCTTGCTGGGTTACAATATTACTTGAAGGTGATCGTAGACTTTACAGTTACAACCTTTCCTCTGACCATTGGTCAGATTCTACCTGTACCTGATGATTCAGCACTAACAAAGTCTGATGTTCGGGTGCCTTCAAATCAGCTGATCGATGAGCCGACCAATATCCAAGTCTTCTGATAATATTGGTTTGGCTCATCTACCACCATACAACAAAACAAACAATATTATTGATTTGTCTTTGGCCACCTTTAGCCTTTCAATTCAACTCAATTTGCTTAAAATCCTTACCATTTTCTGGCATCCATCCCCCCATCTTTGCTCAGAAATGTGCAATCCAGATTTAATTTGGATGACTTTTGCATTTGTTTGCAGGTCGGTTCCCAGAGAAAAAATTTCAATATGTAGTCTGGGATCAATGGCTCCTCTAATTAGTATATTACAGTGCATGTTATAAATAGAGCACTCTGTTCTACTGCAAAAATTCATTGCTGGTTTGGGTAGACCACAGTTTCATCAGTCTCTGTGCAGTCTCTGGGGTAGGGCCTCTCCAGCATGAGGGAAGGTCACCATGTGTTTATAAGAGAGCGGGAAGGGTGTTTCGTTGAATCACAACTGTGCATCAAGGGCTTTAATTGGAATCTCATGGTCCTTATGCGGCAAACAGGGCTTCATATGCTATGCAAGAACTTTACTGATGTGGGTCCACCCAGATCCTTTGATTTGTTCATGAACCATATAGCGCCGGTGCGTTTATTCATCATTTGCATCAGTGAATTGACCCAAATTTCTAAACTACACCATTTACACTGCAAATAATTCACTCTATAATATAAAATGTCATTCCTGAACCAGCAAGTGTATTTTTTTTAGTTGTAATATTGGTGTGTAGGCTCCATCTCAGGTAATTTTGCCTGGTCATGTGCTTTCAGAAACCAGCACTTTAGGATGGAACTGCTTTCTAGCAGGCTATTGTTTCTCCTACTCAATGTAACTGAATGTGTCTCAGTGGGACCTGGATTTTACTATTGATTGTTGTTCTTAGATCTACCATGGATCTGTTATCTTGTGTTAAGGAGTTGCTATCTGGTTGCCTTCCCATTGTTCTGTTTTTAGGCTGCTGGGGAGAAAGGGTGGGGGTGTTATCACTCCAACTTGCAGTACAGCCGTGAAGAGTGACTGAAGTTTATCAGATCACAAGTCACATGACTGGGGGCAGCTGGGAAACTGACAATATGTCTAACCCCATGCCAGATTTCAAAATTAAATATAAAAAAATCGGTTTGCTCTTTTGAGAAATGGATTTCAGTGCATAATTCTGCTGGAGCAGCACTATTAACTGATGTGTTTTGAAAAAAAAAACATTTTCCCATGACAGTATCCCTTTAACTACTGCATTTATAAAACACACTAGGGTCAATTATTTCAGGAGCAATTAAACCCACTTGTATTATACATGTGGGCTTTACAGTCTAAACTCCCTATCACATTCACATTCCATTATGGAGCCAGATAACCTACCTGTATGTTTTTGGAGTATGGGAGGAAACTGGAGTACCCAGAGATACGCCATTTAGACAAGGGGAAGACATACAAACTTCTTGCAGATAATGCCTTGAAAACTGAGGACCCCAACGCTATAAGGCAGAAGTACTATGGGTATTCTGGTTCCTTCAAAAACATACATGCAAGATAAATGGCTTGTGATGAAACTGACCCTAGCAAGTAGGCACCCAAGTGCACCCCCTAAGCCTTTGGGTTCCTATATAGTGAATCTTGGAAGATCTTAAGGTAGTTGTACGCCCTTGCCATATGGGTATTTTAGAGTTCTTTGCGCACAGAATCACTCTGCAATCACAATCCTGTCTTCTTAAGAGATTAAATACATAATTAATGGCACATATCTCTATAGAAAAGGCTTTTTGTGCAAAATTAACATACAAGTTTGTGTAAATGTCATAAAAGCATTAGCAGTTCAGCTATAAATTAACAGTCAACACAAATTTAACTGGCCCAAAGAAGGGAAAGTTGAACTCACTGCAAATGTTTAAACCATTAGGTGGGGGGGGGGGGGAATGAGGATGTGAATACAAAATTCATACTCACAAAGGCAAGAGGTCCTCTGCACTCACCCATAATCAATATATCAAGGACATGAAGACATTTTGAGCATTAAGCTACCAAAAAATGCTTGACCTGTTATCCAGAATGCTTGGGACATGGGTGTTTCCAGATAAAGGGTCTTTAATCTTCATATCTTAAGTCTATTAGCAAATCATGTGAATATTAAATAAACCCAATAGGCTGGTTTTGCTTCCAATAAGGATTAGTGGGATCTTTTTTTGGACCAAGTACAAAGTTCTGTTTTATTACGGCAGAGAAAAGGGAAATAATGTTTTAAAATTTGGATAAAATGGAGTCTATAGGACGGCCTTTCCGTAATTCGGAGCTTTCTGGATATCTAATTGCACTGGTTTCTGTGCTGCCATGTAGTAATTATCTGTATTAATTACTAATCAGCCTTATATTGTGACATTTCTATTGTATGTGTACTGTATATTGTGAATGGATCCCTAAGCTCAGTAAGTGACAGCAGCACAGAGTAGTGATGTGCGGGTCGGGATTTCCCCGACCCTAACCTGCCCTCCCGTAGCACGCAGCTGCCCTCATCCGCACTTCCAGGTGCTATTATAGACCCGTGCCGCCCTGGCGATGACATCACAAAAAGGGGTGGGGTGAGCAGGAGAAGAGCTCAACCCGTACCCGCCTGCCACCCGTGAAGAACGTGCGAGGTCGGGCCGAACCCACCCGACCCGCGGGTATCGGGCTGGCCCACACATCTCTAGTACAGAGCATGCGCAGCGAATCAGTAGAGAAGAAGATGGGGCATCTTTGGAGAAACAGATCTTTACTGCTAAACTGGTTGCCTTGGGTTAGTACAGAATCCCATAATATAATGTACAACATTTCTAGCTACTTCTTTAGTTAAGCTTTAGTTCTCCTTTAACATACTGATTATGTGTGAGTGCAGAGGACCTCTAGTCTTTGTCTGAACAACTAGTTAAGTTTATTTTACAGTAAAGAAGTACAATCCTGACCAGGTACGGACCGAGATTCAAAATAAGCCTTTGTGTCGGAAGTACAAAAACGCCCAAACCACAAGCTGAATAAATAGTGACTGTCTATGGCCTAACAAATTCAGTATGGGATTCAATAGACATGAAATCAGGGTCCTAAAAATGGAATTAAATTATCATAGTCGCATTGCATCCTGATATTTAGACAGAGGAGCAGCAACAGAGCTATGAGTACTTGCCCCTATATTATAGCAAGCGGAAGGCAGAACCCATGGGAAAAGAGCAAGAATAATGGGGGAGGAAGATGTTTTGATATCCCTTAAATAACAACAAGGAAATGGAGTGTCTGTTATGCCGCTGTATATAAAGGAAATTGTAGTTATAAATATAGTAACTACGTCAATAGTTGTAGGGGGGAATGCTCAAAAATCATTCCCAATACGAATCAATGTTCGCAACGTGAAAAATGTTGCCTTTGCAAACACTTTGCCCCCTCACACAACAACATAGTGATTGTGAATTATATAGTTTGTGAACATTCACAGTGTGTGTAATAAAATTTTGCAATCGCAAACCAATTTTTGTGACAAAATATTTAAAGAAACTGCAGAGCAGATGGAAAAGGTTTGCAATGCGTAATTACGTTTCGCAATGCAATAAAAGCATAATGAGGAATCTTACATTGCTCTTTGTGAATCTTATTACATTTCCCCCTTAAGGGTAGTGACACACAGGGAGATTCGTCGCCTGCGTTTATTAAAAGTGGCGACAAGTCAATTGTTTCATCTTGCTGTAGAGAAGAATGTAAATTGCCATCTACTACACACACAATGCTATTAGAAATCGCTTATAGGGTCTGGCCACACAAGCAGATTCGGGGAGATTGTCGCTGGGGCGACTAATCTCCCCAAATCTGCTTGTGTGGCCAGACCCTTAGGGCAAAAACACAAGCTGCAATTCGGTGGGATTAGTTGCCCGGCGACAAATCTCCTCTTCTTTGGGGCAACTAATCTCCCCGAACTGCCCCCCCTCCCTTCCCACTGGCTACAATGAAAACCGGGTGACTTCGGAAAACGCACAGAGACCCTTTTTAGAGCAATTTATCAGAAATAGCATGGCTATTCAGAAGTAGTGAAAATCTGCACTAGCAAAACACACAAGAAGATTAGTAGCCCCGATAGTATGCCAACTTTTGTGTGAGCAACATGTTGTAAGAACGTATGGACGTAATTTCTAGGGCGCCAATTTCGCATTCTTTATTCCAGCGACCACACGCTCACTCAACATTCGCAAACGCACAATACACGTGCGACAATACGCCACAGAAAATGTCTTTTTTAAAGGATTTCTTTGACACAGGCTCGTTGATCTTGTTAAAGAACGTCCAGCCAGTGTGTGCGGAGAAAGCACCGTGGTGCACCATGGGATGCAAATCTCTCCGAAGTTGCCTGAAAATTTGGCTTGCAAAAAGACAATCGCCTTGTCACAGAAACTCACTTTTTAAAAATTGTGGACGACAAATCTCCCTCTGTGTCACTACTCTAAGGTAAAAGAGTTAAGGGGAGGGCAGGTGTAGTGTTATGAAAGCACCCAACCCAGGCAGTGCAAAATAAGTTATTATTTATGATTATCAAACATAAGTAAACTGTCTAATTGTTTAGATTTATATCCACTTCAATCCTGGTACCTGACCCAACATGCAACAGCTTTATCCACAACTCATCTTTGGTCATTATAAAGCCAAACCTGACCTTGTCTTTATTGGGGTATTGTTTGATTTAGGGGGTTATTTATCAAAATCAGAATTGATCTCATTTTCTGAAATATAATCCGACCAAATCAGCACGGGTTATTTCCCCTTATATATCAATAAATTTACTGAAAAATTCCAGTTTGTGAAAAAAAATCAGATAGTACAATTTTTTCATATTTTCCACATGAAAACTCTGATTGTTCAGAGTCAGATCAGGATATCCCTGGAACTTCTACCACTGACTTATATACAACCTTGGCAGGTCTGAGATGCCGTATTTTCGGATTCTGACTTTTTCCATCCTCAGGGTATAATTAATCACGAAAAATTCGAGTTTATTTTTTTTTCACAAAATTCAGATGTCTGAAGGCCTTTCTCCTCCTTTCTCTACTCTAAAACCAACTACTGTCTCAACGATGACCCTCTGGCTGTAAGTGGAATTACCAACCTGAATAAAACTCTTATCATGGGGATTTAATAAAAGGTGCACAGTTTGCACTAGGTAACCCAAACATTGATTTTAAGGGCTATCTGTGGGTTACTTAACATGATGCAACACATTAATTTATTACCCTGCATAAATAAATAAAAAAATGATTTATTGGGCTTAAACCCGGCTAGGTTCATAACAAGATTTTAGGAAACCAAGGTCTTAAATCACTATTATATAGTTCCCTGGGTCTGTAGCCTTCTAGCTGCTTTCCCCACCTGCTGTCTTTTTCCAGTTGGGATGTCACTCACACTGCACAGAATGTGCCTTGATCAATCCCCGCTTTGCTTTTCTTTGCTTGTAGCCAATTTGGCCAGATCAGTGTCACTTCCATTATATTTATATATTTATACTTAGCCTTGGAATGCTTCTGCAACCCTCCCTTTTTGTATTTATGCACTGGAAATGCATCTGGTTTCGGAATCAAATCGGGGTTCTACATGCAGAGCATTTAAGATGTTAGCTTGCCTTTAAGAGAAAAGACAGGATACATGACAGATGGGTTTAATAAAGTACTGTGCTCCTCAGGCTGTAGGAATTACACATTCTGGGTCCGGGAATAATTCAGAGCTGAACTGGAGCTATAACAAAGGGCGCAGGATAAATAGAGAGCATATGTTCCTACATCTGGGACTATTCAACTCCATTTGTTTCTATTCCTGAGAAACAGAACAGAACTTGAGTGGCTACATGTACTTTTGTGGACCATGAAATACTGAGGATAGATCGAAAATCTAGAAAAGATAGCAGTAATGGAACCAGTCTCTAGATCTGAATTATATTCCCTTTAGGGGCACAGTATGCAGGCGCACTTGGGCTCCTGACTTCCAACACAGAAACTACCTATATTTAGCTTAGCCTCTCCAAAAAGAGACCAACTGCTGTATGTTCATATACAGGTATAAGGTGTAAGTTCTCCTATGGAAAATCAGCAGCCTCTTCAAACAATGATTTCACCTGATTCCAAGGTAAAAGATATTTAGAGCTGCATTTCTGGAAAAATCCATAATTCCATATTTGCTTGGTGATGCACCAAACATCACTTTACTGGGCAAGCCAATGAATACCAGGAACAGTAGGTGGCATAAATAAGTTTTTGGAGAAACAGTATGGTATCTGGCCCCTTACGATAAATACATTTACAAGGAAGCAGAATTCTGAGAGAGATGTAAATTGAAGTGATGCTCAAAACAAACTGAAGTGACACTCACTTGAGCATTGGTTAGTGGGTTCAGGTTGAGACTTGGCCAACTATTGTGGGTTTGGATTGGGTGTGGATCAGACAGAGGAAGTACACTCCTCATCTGCTCCCAAAGACTAGTCTTAGAACCAGCGGTGTGCACAAGAGTGCATGCACCCAGGATGCAGGAATTACTGCCATGGGTGGGGGAAACAATGTTCTTCTGCCTACTCCTAATTCCGGCCCTGTTGTAGGGAACCCAAGGGTTCATTTCCCCTACTGCTCAGGTCACCTAACCCCTATGGGTAAGAAGTTTCCTCATTTGGCTCTGAGATCTTATGAGCAGTTCCTGTCCGTAGGAGGGAGCATGTAGCTCTTTTTTTCTTCCTAAACTCTAGCAGGAGGTGGATCAGCTATAGGGCATGAGGCTGAAATAGGTCTTAGTACAAGATCCTAGGCCTTGCTTTTTTTTTTTTTTTTTTTACCTGTGAGCCACATCCAGATATAAAGAGAGTTGGGGAGCAACACAAGCATGAAATATGTTATTGGATGGTGCAAAATAAGTGCTGTGATTGGCTATTTGGTAGCCCCTATGTGGATTGGCAGCCTACAGGAGGCTCTGTTTTAGCAGTACATCTGGTTTCATGAAACCAAAACTTACCACCTGCTTTGAGGTCACTGGTCAATATCCGAGGACTTGGTATCCATGTTGCTCACAAGCCACTGGTTGATCCCTGCTTTAAGGTAACAAACTCTTAGGACAATGACAAATGTGGAAATTAGTTGCCCCACAATTAATATACTCTAGTGAGGGCGACTAATCTCCTCCTAATGCTTTCCTGCGCTAGTGGAGATCAATTGTGGGGTGACTAATCACATTTGTCATTGCTTTTAGTGTAGCAAGAACCTCATGATTAAGGCAATACGCTAGTCCTGTGTGCCGCCAACGAGAGGTAATGGGATTACTGTTTCCCAGGTAAACCTATTCGATATTTATTAAAAATGTTTACACTATATGAAGCACATTTTTCCTAGCGAATTTGGACCAGAATCTGGACTGACACAAAATCATACCCATCTTCCCTTGTTGTTGGATTACTAAAAGTTAATGAAAAGTGTGACCTTGGTCCGCTGAATGAAGGAGTGGGTTTCACGTGAGATTGAATATTATAGAGTGAAAACATACTACACTATATTTTGTCTTCTCCTGAGCTTCTTTTAGAAGCGCTGTTTCACAGTGTTTGGATTTGTAAGATTTATACCAGTTGGAGAATGGAAAAGAAACAGCTACAGGAATGATCTTCCGGAATTCTTAAGAATTTAGAATCCCCAGGTGACACCTGCTTAGCTGGAAAGGAACTTATGTTATTTCTTATACTTGTGAGGCTTTCACTGGAAGGGATCCTTATGTACTTTAGTATCCTACCTGTTCGACTGGGTATGTGAGTACAGCCTGATTATTGCTGGTTCTATTGGGATTGTTGATCAAGGAAGTACTTTTTTCTGTTCAACAAACCTTTGGTTCATTGTTAAGAACATGCACTGCTGCCTATTCCTTTTATTCTTTGTTCTGTCCAAAAACCTTTATTTATGGTTCAGCAACAACACCTTTCCTCCAGATATTTTCAGCTCAACTGAGCAAAACAACAGTTGTTAAACATCAGTTGAACTCAGTTGAAGTGAAGTCAAAAAAAGACCCCCACCTTCTACCCATTATATCCACATAACCAAGTGGGTGCAAGGATTGCCAAATACCATAGAGGGCCTGGAGGGGGTCTTAATGGATGTGCAATTTCAATTGTGTGCAAAACAGATCCTCTTCCCTCAGGTCTTTGGGATTGTGGGCTGAAAATATTTTCCTGCTGGGTCGGTAATTTTCCATTGTAATACTGATTTTATAATGAAGTGGCAACCACAAAGAACATCAGAGAACACTGAGGAAGCTGCTTTAGTCTTTTGCCTTGGTCAATATCAGTGGTCACGATTTCAATATCAAGGTGTAATGCCAGGGCCATCTTGCACTGGCATTTTAAAAGTTAATACTTAATTACTCAGTCTCAGGCTCACACAGAGACCCTTTATTATTATATCTCACCAGGGGGCTGGGGAAGGGTGACATCCATATCTGTTATCTAAGACGGTCTGGAGCCACACCATTTGGGCAAGGAAGCTGGGCCAGTCTGTTCTTTGATCGGCTGATCAAAGAACAGAGCTGTGGACCTAGAGCAGCAGGGGGGATAGCTAGTAGAAAATTATGGATTATAGGAAAGTATCCATATCTCCTGTGTCATAGGATTCACAACCTCATAACTTACATATTGGTTATGAGGAGGTCACATGCTTCCTAACAATACCACACAGGGCTAGACTATACCCACCTGTTAGGAGGGCTGGTTCCTGGGGGACTGGAAAGTGGGAACCTATTAGTGTTTGGTATTGTTCTTCTTGCCCACATATGAATCACAGCCTGCCCATGTTTTTATTATAGTATTGGGTACTGGCAAGTACAAATATTATATTAAGGGATATTGGGGAATATTGCCTGAGAGTAGCAAACCCCCTGCAGGGGGTCGTAAACGACATGTTCCTGGGCACTCCTACCTCATGCATAAGGTAATGAGGGGAGTGTCCCAGCAGGAAATAAAAAGGTGACATTCCCAATATCACATTGTCATACAAGGAGGCTCCATTTCTTCAGTGGATTGTATGTCCAGCTTCCAACTCGTGCCTCAGAGGAAATACACTGACTACTTCAAAACTTGGTAAAGTAAGGGTTTTCTTTGTGTTTTTACTCCCTTTTATTTTATTTACTGTATTTGCAACTATATGTCATCTTTGTAATATCATTTATATATATACATATGCACTGTTTCTTTTAAATATTAAATATCATTTAATACGTTAGTCCTTGTGCTCTAAACGAACTCATTGCCCTATGAATGCTTGTGCCTACGTGTATGAACTCTTCGTATGTGTGGAAAGGGAAAGTTGCCTATTTGTATGTTGGATAACTAGTACGGCTAGCAGGAAAGTGTGTTTGAATGTAGATTAACCCTTTGGCTGCTGGAGTGCTTGTTAGACTAGTAGGATCTTACCCTGAGTAACTACCATAGGAGAGAGTGTTTGATATATTGTGTAATGTGAGTTATTACCTGTTATAGAGGGCAGGGGAATAGTCACATTAGGTTTCTATCGCCTGTTAATGATAGATGGTGGCAGCGAATGAACTTTGTGGGTGTTGGTGTGTTTTTGGGGTGTCTGTTGTTAGTCTAACCTGTGTGTAAGGTGATTGAGAGACTGATTGTAACCCCTTGTAGCCAAACCCAAGAGTTAAGTGTGGTTGAGTGAGTCGTTTTTGTGACACAAGGGCATGGGGAAATGGGATGACTCATGGCAGTTTGGCAAGATGGAAGCTATTGGTGGCTACAGAGAGAACAGCCCTGAAGCTAACCTGCATGTAAACTATATGTAAATGATGTGGTAGGACCTCAAATGATCAGCCTGGGTAACAAAACTCTCATATATCTCTGAGCTACTCGGCTTGAACAAAATGACTCATATTCCCACACAGCAATGTGAGAAGCTGATCAGCTACAACAGGAAGCATTTGGTCACAGTCACTACACATACTAGCAACTATACCATACAGTTGGTTTTGCTCAGTGGGGTTTAGGAAAGGAGAACATCAGTGATGGCATAGCTTTATGGTGTCTCTCTGTACAGGCAAACATACTCCTATGGAAAGCTGTGTCCAATGGGTTTTGTTCCTTCTCATCCACCACCTCCTGTGTTGCTAGGCAATGCCCAATCTTCTTGTTAGGGAAGTATAATACAATAGGAATGCTATGGGAGGTGATAAAGAAGATTGTCCAAGTAAAACTTAAACTGCAAACAATGTCAGTTGCATTCTCATCAAAGAGAGGGGTAAAGGGACAACATAGATATATATTGATGCTTTTACCATGCAGAACCCAACACCGGCCCACTGCTACTTCCCTTTCTGCCACCTCTGCAACTACTGCTCTTTTTCACCACTCAGATCCATAGCAGGCAAGCAAAAACAATCAGAAAACAGCCTTCATAGGGGAAGGGGAGAAGAATAGCCAACTGGAGGAGCAGGCAGAAGCAGAGGGGAATAGACATTCAGCAACCAATAAAGCTCATGACTCTTTCTCTGTTCCTGGAATCCAGCAGGAGGTGGATCTGCTATAGTGCCTGAAGTGGATTTAGGTCTTAGTACAGGATCCTAGACCAAGTCTTACCTAAGGTAAGACCAAAGTGGGTGAAGAAGCATGATAGACTAAAGATGGCATGGTGTGGGCAAAGAAGCAGAACATGAATGGGGAGAAGAACAAGAAGGAAGGACAGCTAAGAAGTTTAGAGCTCAAACAACAATGCATTAAATATGGTGCTCTGAAACTGATTCATTGACTGAACTTGTGGATGTGACTTCTATTGGCTAAATAGATAACTTTGCAGGGTTAGATCATTGAAAGACATTGGAAAAAAGAAGAAATTCAGAGGGGAATAAACCTGAGATAGAAAAGTAGAGAATCCAGTTAAAGGAATTGTTCAGTGTAAAAATAAAAACTGGGTAAATAAATAGGCTGTGCAAAATAAAAAATGTTTCTAATATAGTTAGTTAGCCAAAAATGTAATGTATAAATGCTGGAGTGACTGGATGTGTAACGTAATAGCCAGAACACTACTTCCTGCTTTTCCGCTCTCTTCCTTTACACTGACTGGTTACCAGCCAATAAGCAATCAGAGACTTGAGAGGGGGGGCACATGGGACATAACTGTTGCTTTTGAATCTGAGCTGAATGCTGAGGATCATTTGCAAACTCACTGAACAGATATGTCCCATGTGGCCCCCCTTCAAGTCACTGACTAACTCTGAGTTAGAGAGCTGAAAAGCAGGAAGTAGTGTTCTGGCTATTATGTTACACACCCACTCACTCCAGCCTTTATACATAACATTTTTGGCTAATTAACTATATTAGAAACATTTTTTATTTTGCACAGCCTATCTATTTACCCAGTTTATTATTTTCACACTGAACTGTTCCTTAAGAGGCAGAAAATGACATTTAGTATATATGGGGGAATTGGAAACAGAGGAAGAGGGACGAAGGCTAGAGAAGGAGGAAAGCTTCAGCCCTAAACATTAATACGGGGATGTAGACTAATGGGGTGTCTCCAGCACAAACGTTTGTATAAAGCATGAACTGCTACATAGGTGGTACCACTGTGGCTCATACTCGGATGGCACAGGCATCGGCGTCTTGGGGGCATTGCTGAGTTCCTTGGCGATTGCAGTCCTGACCATTGGAGCCCACACACGTGTAACATTGTAAGGCCCTGCCTGGGGACACGATAGAGACATGATAAACAATTGTGTGAAGAGAAACCTCTCCTACTGGTGTGGGAGGAATAAGCCGCATTCCATGCCACCTCGTGTTGTTGTTACAATAAATACTGACTAAGTCAAAACAACTCATCCCAGAAATAACTGCACCCGCTCTTCCAAAACAGCAATTTCCTATTTGAGGCTTTGTTAAAATGTCTGAGCCTCACGTACTTTACATGCTTGCACACCCATACACTTACATACCGTGGACTTCGCACACACATTGACTGTGTTATCCACACAAAGATGTTCAACCTGCAGCTGTTGTGCAACTACAACTTCCACATGGAGGGCTGCAGGCTGGATATTACTCTTGCACATAGTAAAAATATCTAACAATTATTATACACCATAATTTCCATTTAAAAAAAAGTAATCGTTGCCACAAAAGGAGCCTATGTGATACTGGGGTATCTGGTATATGCCCCACCCAAAAACTAGGGATGCACCGAATCCACTATTTTGGATTCAGCCGAACCTCCGTATCCTTTGCGAAAGATTCGGCTGAATGCTGAATCCTAATTTGCATATGCAAATTAGGGGTGGGAAGAGGAAAACATTTTTTACTTCCTTGTTTTGTGACAAAAAGCCACGTGATTTCCTTCCCCCATCCCTAATTTGCATATGCAAATTAGGATTCGGCTGAATAAGAATCCTGCTGAAAAAGGCTGAATCCTGGAGCGCATCCCTAATTCTTACAGGTTCCACTGTCCACAGAATTGTTTTATCAAAGGTGCAGTTTAGGCGGCAAATTTATCAAGGATCGAAAATTTTAATTTTTTATGGTCAAAACTGTCAAATTTGACTAGGGAGTTGTTAAAATTTGATTCGAGTTTTGTTAAAAAACAAAATTGAATTTGATTTTTTAGATTTAAAATATCCATATAACCCAAGCAAGGTGCATACAATTAGTAGCAGCCAATTTGTGGCCCGCATTGGAGAGGTGTCCACATTTACTTTATATTGACATATTTACCCACACCGATATGGGACCTAACCTCTAAATGCGAATAAACAATATTAGATAGCCAGGGCCATACAGATTATGTTAAAAAGCAATATTTATTATCACCATGCCAAAATTACTAAAACCATTTAAAATAAGCAGCGCTGCTTGGGGGGTGGGGATCCCATTATTCCTATTTTGCACATATTATATACAATCCAATATAAGAGGCTGCGTGCACGCTGTAAGTCGAAGTCTCCAATATATATCAATTGCAACCAACTCTTAATCAAGAGCACCAATCTGGATAAATCCGTAATTAAGTGTTCATGGGATGAGGAGAGCGATGAATCATCATGGCTGTAATATAAGTCGCCAATAGGGTACTCAGTTTGATGATAGAAAAGGTGATTTGTCCAATTCAAATTATGAATAAGATATCAGGATGTAAAACGGCATGTGAGGGCGGAGCCGGTGTGGGGTTAATTCTTTGGTGCCCAGAATAATTCAGTCTTAGATAGTATGGACGTAGGCACTAGAAGGGGAAATATCCCCTATGCATATCCAATGGACATCCGGATCCCGGTATTATAGTGGTATGACAATCGCTATGTGATTGTATTTATCCCACCGCTCTGCAGCGGACCGCTGTACAGAATGGAGAAGATACTGACCGTGATGGATCACCTCCAACACCGGCTGCTCAACGCTCCATACTCACATCCGACTCTCGCAGTCACTGCACACAGCGGTGGGATAAATACAATCACATAGCGATTGTCATACCACTATAATACCGGGATCCGGATGTCCATTGGATATGCATAGGGGATATGCATAGGGGATATTTCCCCTTCTAGTGCCTACGTCCATACTATCTAAGACTGAATTATTCTGGGCACCAAAGAATTAACCCCACACCGGCTCCGCCCTCACATGCTGTTTTACATCCTGGTATCTTATTCATAATTTGAATTGGACAAATCACCTTTTCTATCATCAAACTGAGTACCCTATTGGCGACTTATATTACAGCCATGATGATTCATCGCTCTCCTCATCCCATGAACACTTAATTACGGATTTATCCAGATTGGTGCTCTTGATTAAGAGTTGGTTGCAATTGATATATATTGGAGGCTTCGACTTACAGCGTGCACGCAGCCTCTTATATTGGATTGTATGTGCAAAATAGGAATAGTGGGATCCCCACCCCCCAAGCAGCGCTGCTTATTTTAAATGGTTTTAGTAATTTTGGCATGGTGATAATAAATATTGCTTTTTAACATAATCTGTATGGCCCTGGCTATCTAATATTGTTTATTCGCATTTAGAGGTTAGGTCCTATATCGGTGTGGGTAAATATTTTTTAGATTTATTCGCAACCTAAACCCTGCCAAATTGCTATTTGAGTCAATGGGAGAGGTTTTACTCACCTGCACATCACTATTACATTGTAGATTTTATGGTAAGTACCGTATACAGATATTTAAACTGATACTTGTGTAGGGATGCACCAAATCCAGGATTCGGCTTTTTCAGCAGGATTCAGATTCAGCCGAATTCTTTTGCCCAGCCAATCCGAATCTTAATTTGCATATGCAAATTAGGGGCGGGAGGGAAATCGTTCGACTTTTTGCCACAAAACAAGGATTTAAAAAATGTTTTCCCCTTCCCACCCATAATTTGCATATGTAAATTAGGATTCGGTTTGTTATTCGGCTGAATCTTTTGCAAAGGATTTGGGGGTTCAGCCAAATCCAAAACAGTGGATTCAGTGCTTACCTAATCTGTTTGCTTCAGTCCTGCAGGATCTTATAGCCTGAGGGTTTTTTCGGTCCGTAAACTGCTAAACTTTTGCTGTCCGAATCTTTAATCACAGCATGCGTTTGCAATGGGGATCAATGATTCAAAAAGGCATTTATCCTCAGTGCTGCAACTTACTTGTGTTGGGCACTAACACCTCATAGGCAATGAATGTCTTGGACTGTTCAAAGGGGTTGTTCACCTTTAAATTAACTTTTAGTATGATTTCGAGAGTGATATTCTGAGACCATTTGCAATTGCTTTTCATTTTTTATTATTTGTGGTTTTTGCGTTATTCAGCTTTTTATTCAGTAGCTCTCCAGTTTGCAATTTCAGCAGTCTGGTTGCTATGGTCCAAATTCTCATAGCAACCATGCATTGATTTGAATAAGAGACTGGAATATGAATAGGAGAGAGACTGAATAGAAAGATGAGTAATAAAAAGTAGCAATAACTATACATTTGTAGCCTTAAGGTGGCCATAGACGCGCTCGTTTGGCAACATCGCCAAACGAGCGGATCTTTCCCCGATATGCCATTAATGAGCATGGCTATATCGGGGGTAATCTGATTGTTCAGCCGTATGGCTGAACGATCCGATTACGATGCGCAATGGGCTCCGGCGGGATCGGTCGGGTCAAAATCAAACCTGACCGATCGACCAAACGACCGATCTCCGCCGGTCAAAAGATGTCGGCACACGCCACACACGATCCGAAAATCTTACGAATTCTCGATTCATACGATAGGATCTGTGTGTCTATGGCCAACTTTACAGAGCATTTGTTTTTTTTAGATGGGTCAGTGACCCCCATTTGAAAGCTGGAATGAGTTAGAAGAAAAAGGCAAATAATTAAAAATAAATTATACAAAATAAATAATGAAGACCAATTGAAAAGATTGTTATAAATTGCCATTCTATAATGTTGTGTCACTCTCATGCACATGATGAAAATGTGCCCCGAATTGCTCATTATGTGGGTGACGTCACATGCGCGCCATGAGCATGCAGGTGACACAACATGGCTGCTCGCACCTCGAGCTTCCTCGCAGTGCAAGTAGCATAGCGCTGGCAGGGGGCATTTTTTTTTAAAAAAAAAACTACTGTTATCCAACTGGATTAGCCGCACCTTTGGTTGGGGATAACATTTTTACCCAACAGGTGCCATTTAAGACAAGTGCAACATGTAACAATCTTGTTCTTCAGAGCAATGCAGCCTGAGATTCCTCTCCTCAGTTATGCATTTTTTAAACAAAAACTACTGTTGTCTCCAAGCCGAATGCGGGCTCTATTAGACATACCATATATACTCGAGTATAAGCCGAGTTTTTCAGCATCCAAAATGTGCTGAAAAAGTCTACCTCTGCTTATACTTGGGTCAGCGGGCAGTAGCTGAGATTGCAGTCACGTTTAATCATTCCTACAGTATACCAACAGTTCACTTGGGGAGAGACTGCAATATCCCACAATGCCCTCTGTTGGTTATATGAAAGAATAACAGTGCACCTTCTGTTGGTTATATGAAAGAATAACAGTGACTGCAATATCACACAGCGCCCTCTGTTGGTTATATGAAAGAATAACTGACTGCAATATCACACAGCGCCCTCTGTTGGTTATATGAAGAATTAACAGTGATGGCAATATCACACAGCACCCTCTGCACATGGTAGTGGGACAGTGGGACAATGCACACAGTAATCTATTTGGCAATTCTCTGTCACCATCAACTTTGCAAAGAAGTCCGGTTGATCGCTGGGGGGGTTGCTTTGGCAGAATGTGCGCTGCTGGGAACAGGGCTGTAGTTGTGTCTAGGCTTATACTAGAGTGAATACGTTTCCCCAGTAGGTAAAATTAGGTACCTCGGCTTATACTCGGGTCGGCTTACACTCGAGTATATACGGTAGTTAGTCTTCTTTATCCTCAACCGCAATGTAACAATAAAGCCTACAGAGCTTTTAGCAGTAATGAATACATTTGGAAAGGCTTTGAATAGTATCATTTATTTACAGCACACAACTGATGCCTATAGTTGATGGTCTTTGTTCTTTAAAATGATAAAGCAACCAATGCAGCAACAGCAAGGCCTCAGCATGTTCTTATTGTCACCCTTTAAGGAACACAACATGGTGGTGGGGTCTTCACTCAGCAGGACACATCGTGAGCTCAAAGCCCCTTGACTCGATGCAGGTCAAGGAGAATAAAAAGTCCATATAAAATAAGACAAGACAGCAAGAGATACGCAGCCAAGGATTCTGCCTCCCTGATACAGGAAGGACATGCAGGGAGGAAGTATGCGTTACACGCTTCCTGTGCTTCGCCCAGCCGCTCTACATGGGAACATAGAAACACCAAGATTCCCCCAACTTGTATTCCTCAGATTGCACTCAGCTTGAACAACAAGCATCCCCAGACAGTCGGCGGGTGGCTAACTCCTTCCCATCTTGGCAATGAGTTCATCGCAAATCTTAGTCAGTTCTTCAATCTCTCTATTCTGAGATGGAAAGACAAAGAATACAGTTAGTAACTACAGTAAAACCCTCAGGACAAATACAATATCCTCAGAGCAATAGAAGGAACAGTATTAATGTAATTGGGTTGTCCCAACCTTTTGCTCCAGGGTCCTTTCCAAAGCATCGACTCGGAGTTGCTCTTTCCTCAGGCTGGCTTGGTGGGCCACTTGCTCCTGCTGAGATTTACTGCGCAGCTGAGCTATTTCAGCATTGGCCCTACCAGAGAATCAAAGTATTAAATTAAAGGGACACTGTCATGAGAAAAAATGTTTGTTTTTTTTCAAAACGCATCAATTAATAGTGCTGCTCCAGCAGAATTCTGCACTGGAATCCATTTCTGTAAAGATCAAACAGATTTAATTATATTCAATTTTGAAATCTGACACAGGGCTAGACTATTTGTTAGTTTCCCAGCTGCCCCCAGTCATGTATCTTGTGCTCTGATAAACTTCAATCACTCTTTACTGCTATACTGCAAGTTGGAGTGATATCACCCCCCTCCTTTTCCCTCCCAGCAGCCTACCAACAGAACAATGGGAAGGTAACCAGATAGCAGCTCCCTAACACAAGATAACAGCTGCCTGGTAGATATTAGAACAGCACTCAATAGTAAAATCCAGGTCCCACTGAGACACATTCAGTTACATTGAGTAGGAGAAACAAAATCCTGCCAGAAAGCAGTTCCATCCTATATTGCTTGCTCTTTCTGAAAGCACATGACCAGGCATTACCTGAGATGCACCTACACACCAATATTACAACTAAAAAAGAAATCGGAAACTTCGTCACTTTCAGTCGCATACGCAGTAGCTCCGTACCGGCAAATGCCTCCAACTGCGCATGTGCCCTAAAATCACAAAGTTTCCGATATCTTTTTTTGGATACTTCGTGACTTTTGGCGCATGCACAGTAGATCCTTACTGGTAAATGCCTCCTACTGCGCATGCGCCACCAAACGCCGCTGAATACAGAAGAAGGGCGCTCAGGAGAAGATGGCTGCCATAAACTCCGCTGGAGAGGACCTAGAAGGAGGGGTAAGTTACAAGTTAGAGGCATTTGCCCGGGGGGGGAGGTAGGCCGGGAAGGAGGAGGGCCTATGCAGGGGGGGCGGTGGAGGGATTTTTGCGCCTAGGTGTTGAATTCTCCTTTAAGGTGCAGGTATTGATGCGGGCTGCAGGTCTCATCTAAATTTCTTATTTTATATTGTCTATATTTTGTCCTTTTAAAATTTTACAAAACTTGTTTCTGTCCCGGCCACTTTTGATGTCACTTCCGGTTTGCAGCAACATCACTTCCTGTTTTATGGTGGTCAGCGGGTCGGATTATGGATAAGGCAGTTGCAGGTCCGGGTTGGGTAGCGGATGAAAGTGGGTAAAGTTACGGTTCGGGTCGCAGGCTGCGGGTTTGGGTCTTAGAAATTGGTTCCGCGCAGGATCCGTTAGAATTGATACAATAGTTGCTAATCCTCAACTAATGTATCAACTAAATGTTGCAAAATTGTAACAGTTTAGAGTCTGCACCTGAATTACTGAGCTGCCAGACTGACACGAACATTCAACTTTAAACTTAGATTTTGGGAAAACAGTAAAAAATAAATAATTGAAAGTAATTGAAAAAAGTCTTTATTTCTGGGGAACAATCTGAAAACAACTTAACTGAAGTGTTTGGAAGGTGAACAACCGCTATAAGGACAAGGTTTTGGATTTCAAATATTCTGTCACCAAAACTCAGTGACCTCCTCACCTGTCCAGCTTCTCCTCTGCGTGGATCTTAAGAGCGTGGTACCTCTGTTCTTCTTTCTTTACCCGCGCCAAGTATTCCTGCGCACATCTCTTCAGCACCTCCTCATTCTACCGAAACAAGACAGAGAGATTGGTCAGTATGTATGCACTAATCCATTCCCTGGTTAATGTAAGCCTTGCTACTAGCAAAAGGAACTAGTGATGTGCGGGCCGGCTGTACCCTAGAAAAACACTGAGTTGAAAGCATCTCGATGCAAATAATGAGAGGTTGCTCTGGGACCACTTGCCTTTCTGAATCCCTCTAGAACCTCCTTCATCTTCTCATATCTGCGGAAGAGATCTGCCAGTGACTTCTCCACTGAGTTTAGGTCCGACAGAGCCTGTTCTTTCTCCAGGATTAACTGCTGCACTGTGTGATGTGACATCGACTTCTCCCTCTGCTCATCCTCTGTCCAATAAAAACACACACATAAAGTCCCAAATGTCACCAGCCCCTAAACATAGGCCTGCTCTTAAAGGCCAACTAAAACCCAAGATTAATCTGTTGGAATCTGAACAGTATAAACGCACAATGATGATACCACTTTCTACATACAGCAGTCCTACAGGCTAAGCATTCTAAAGAATCTGAATATCTGGCACTTCTAACTGTTACTATAGATACCATCTCTCCCTACTATACCTGCTATCCCACAGTCACACTCCCTTCCCAGAGACTATTATCCCACTGTTACTATAGGCACCATCCCTCCCTACTATACCTGCTATCCCACAGTCACACTCCCTTCCCAGAGACTATTGTCCACTGTTACTATAGACACCATCTCTCCCTACTATACCTGCTATCTCACAGTCACACTCCCTTCCCAGAGACTATTATCCCACTGTTACTATAGACACCTTCTCTCCCTACTATACCTGCTATCCCACAGTCACACTCCCTTCCCAGAGACTATTATCCACTGTTACTATAGGCACCATCTCTCCCTACTATACCTGCTATCCCACAGTCACACTCCCTTCCCAGAGACTATTATCCACTGTTACTATAGGCACCATCTCTCCCTACTATAACTGCTATCCCACAGTCACACTCCCTTCCCAGAGACTATTATCCACTGTTACTATAGACACAAATACAGAGGTTCAATTAAAATCAGCACAAGGATTCTTACCTGGGCTGCCTGATTGCAAGCAAAAAAGCAAAAAGCAGAAGATAAGCCAAAGCAAAATGAGAATAAGCAAAGCAGGATTGTTAAATCTGGAAAGGCTGGAGCAAAAGCAGCGAGGGAGAAGCAGCTAATAAAATTGGGTGATTTCATGTCAGTTGGAACAGGAAATATGTTGCCAATATGGCTAAAGGCTAGATAAGGGTGTGTCAGTGTATGAAGTGCCAGATACAACTAGGGGAGTATCTGGGTATGAGGTGCCAGATAGTTAGTCAGATGTTGTACATCCAGTGGAAAGCCTGTCATTGAGTATGGGGTAAGAGATAATGATACCGGAGGAGTGATGTCAGAGGTACCAGATTCAGCCAGTGAAAGAAGCATATGTGTATGGGGAGCCAGAAACTGTCACATAAGTGTTAGTATCTAAAGCGCCAGCCAGCAGAGAAGATTTCAGTGCATGATGTGCCAGATACAGTTAGAGCGGGCAGTGTCTGTTTATGGTGTCAAATACTGCAATTAATCTTAATTAAAAGCCCTGCTGCTTTTACAACCTTTTACAATAAGTACATTTTGATCCATGCAATAATAAAGAAAACTAAATAACAGCAAAACCAGCCGCCCTTAGACATAAGCTGAAATATACAACTTGCTCTTATCTAAAGGGTCAATAAAACAAAACTTATTTGCACAACAGACTGCAGGGACTGGAGACTCCAGAGTTTAACTCTGTCCCTGATTGGGTACAGGTAAGGTGACTGGTGATTCATGTATTTTGATTGAGCTGTCTGCCCTTAACAGAGGTTAAACCTAACAGGCAGGCTAAGGACCTTGGTACTGACTAAGCAAAACACTGAAGCATAACATGGAATCCAAGTCACAAGCCATGTTGCAAAGGAAAAGTCATCAATAGATCTAGGGCGATAAATGTGGCCAAATATAGAGTACAAACGATTTGTTAAAGGGGTGGTTCACCTTTAAATTAACTTTAAGTATGTTATAGAATGGCCAATTGTGAGCAACTTTTCAACTGGCCTTCATTATTTATTTATTTTTTATAGTTTTTCTAATTATTTGCCTTTTTCTTCTGATACTTTCCAGCTTTCAAATGGGGGTTACTGACCCCATCTAAAAACAAATGCTCTGCAAAGCTTCACATGTATTGTTATTGCTACTTTTTGATTACTCATCTTTTTATTCAGGCCTCCCCTTTTCATATTCCAATCTCTTATTCAAATCAGCGCATGGTTGTTAGGGTAATTTGACTCTAGCAACCAGATGGCTGAAATTGCAAACTGGATGAATAAATAAATAAAAAGCTAAATAGCTCAAAAACCCCAAATAATAAAATATTAAAACCAATTGCAAATTGTCTCAGTATATCGCTCTCTACATCATACTAAAAGGTGAACAACCCCTTTAATAACATTAAATGATAAATTATTCCTATGTTTAATTTGATAAATACTGTACATTTGAGTTATTTTGGCATTTAGTAGGCAAAAGGTTCTTACCGATCATTTGTGCTATTGTTTTCTCATACTCTGCAACAATCTTCCTGCATAAAAAGAAGAAAAAAAGAATGCTAAATTATTACAGTATATAGAATATCTTATGTGGTTAGTTCCTTGCATTGTGTAATGTGCACAGGGGACAGTTCCTCCAGGCTCAATAATGGAGAGAGTCCCAACAGACCATTTTTTTTACAAGCATAAAGTTATTATAAATTGCATTTCAAAATTAGGGTTCAAATCTTTCAAGAAGGATTCGGGATTCTGCAGAATTCCAAAATAGTGGATTCAGTGCATTCCTAATAATACTGAGGGCAAAAATATACACATGTCTAGTAACCCATAGCAACCAATCAGTATTTAACATGTACTGGCCTACTGGAGCCTGAGTAATAAAAGTAAACTATAGTTTATATAAACAAGCTGCTGTGATTATTTACTGTAATATCTGGAACTATAGTAGAGTAACAATAATGACTTGGGTTCCATATCTGTTAAAGGGATCCTGTCATCGGAAAACATGTTTTTTTCAAAACTCATCAGTTAATAGTGCTACTCCAGCAGAATTCGGCACTGAAATCCATTTCTCAAAAGAGCAAACAGATTTTTTTATATTCAATTTTGAAATCTGACATGGTGCTAGACATTTTGTCAATTTCCCAGCTGCCCCAGTCATGTGACTTGTGCCTGCACTTTAGTAGAGAAATGCTTTCTGGCAGGCTGCTGTTTTTCCTTCCCAATGTAACTGAAGGAGTCTCAGTGGGACATGGGTTTTTACTATTGAGTTTTATTCTTAGATCTACCAGGCAGCTGTTATCTGGTTACCTTCCCATTGTTCTTTTGTTTGGCTGCTGGAGGGGAAAAGGGAGGGGGCGATATCACTCCAACTTGCAGTACAGCAGTAAAGAGTGGCTGAAGTTTATCAGAGCACAAGTCACATGACTTGGGGCAGCTGGGAAATTGACAATATGTCTAGCCCCATGTCAGATTTCAAAATCGAATATAAAAAAATCTGTTTGCTCTTTTGAGAAATGTATTTCAGTGCAGAATTATTATTATTATATTAACCGATTCATTTTGAAAAAAATGTTTTTTCCCATGACAGTGTCCCTTTAAGGGGGATCCAACCAAATGGGTGACTTAAACCTAAAAAAATCTAAAGTCAGTTTGTGACAAAGCACTCCAAGAAAAAGTTGTACTTCCCAAGGAAGTATTTGGTTTAGGTTTGGATTACTGCACTGGCTCTCTGTTTTATTTTTTTATTATTTTAAACATGGCTGTGCCTCCCTCTGTACAAAAGCCAGTGTTATACTGAGCTAGTGGAAGTGCCATATGGAGAGCTAATGAGTGGGATTTGCATTAGGTATTAGGTAGAAAATGCAGGATTACTCCGTGTAAAGAAGAGGATTGTCAGCTGGAGTCACAGTCAGATCAAGCTTTGTGACCTTGCGGCTGATGGGCAAATCCATTTATAGGAACTGCTCTTGCTTCCAGTACAGCTAATAACCAACCTGCAATGGCCATTATAGAATGAAGTCATCTCACCTCATCTCCACCACCTCGCAGTGGCACTCCTCATACTTCTTCTTCCAATCAGACACCTCCATCTCCTTGGCTGTAATCTAAACGGATACAGGAGACATTTGAAATGAGGGGAGACGCTGATATAGCCCCCTTAGCTTATAACAAGATTATAAATATAGAGAATAACTGTGGACTTTATCATAGTTCCAAAAATATGTTTATTACCTTAATAAACAGGTTTTGTAATATTTAATTTTAAAACCTGACATGGGGCTAAACATATTGTCAGTTTCCTAGATGCCCCCAGTCATGTGACTTGTGCTCTGATAAACTTTGTCACTGCACTACTGTACTGCAAGTTGGAGTAATATCAACCCCCTCCTCCCCAGCAGCCTAACAATAGAACAATCAATAGTAACCATATAGCAGCTCCCTAACACAAGGTAACAGCTGCCTGGTAGATATAAGAACAACAATCAATAGTAAAATCCAGTCACTCTTTGCTGCTCTATTGCAAATTTAAGTGATAACAACAGAACAATGGGAAGGTAACCAGATAGCAGCTCCCTAACACAGCATAACAGATCCTTGGTAGATCTAAGAACAACAATCAATAGTAAAATCCAGGTCCCACTGTGACGCATTCAGTTACATTGAGTAGGAGAAACAACAGCCTGCCATAAAGCAGTTCCATCCTAAAGTGCCGGCTCTTTCTGAAAGCACATGACCAGCCAAAATTATCTGAGATGCACCTACACACCAATATTAAAACTAAAAAAAAATTCAATTGTTGGGTTAGGAATGAAATTTTATATTGTAGAGTGAATTATTTGCAGTGTAAACAGTGTCATTTAAAAATAAAAACTACCCCATAAAAATCATGACAGAATGAGTTTATTCAGTTCACTTGTTTTTGGATAGTTCTCCAGAAAGAAAGACTGTTTCCCATTACTATGTTCTATTTGTTATTGTTTTTCTAATATTGAAGTGTAAAGTTTCATTTTTTAGCTTCTTATGTCTTTCTAAAGCAGCTCTGAGAGGGAGGGTCGCCGACTCTGTAACTGTTCTACATTGATACATTAATTGTTACATTTGTTATCTTTGTCCCCGCTGAGCAGAATCCCAGAGTTTCATTGAAGGCAGCTGTTAGAATTGACACAATAGTTGCTAATACTCAACAATTGTACTGAGAATGTATCAAATTGTAACACTTCAGATTCTGCACCTGAATTACTGAGCTGCCAGACTGAAACACCAGAGACTAGGGTCCTGCGTGGAACCAATTTCTAAGACCTGGACTTGACAAGAACCCGCAGCCTGCGACCCAAACCGCAACCCGCATATTTACCCACTTTGAACATTTTAAATAATCAAAATGTGGTTGTATATAATCTTTATACAGGATATACAGTATATATATTGTAACATTATCAGCTCAACAGGATAGTGACACCTAATGGTCGTATTGTGTATTTGCAATCAGTGTTTCCAGACATATGGTGTAACAGTGACACCCTGTGGTACTATTCTGTGCATAACCAATATAATAGAATGGAAAGTTCCCTTAAAGGGATTCTGTCATGATTTTTATGGTGTCATTTTTATTTCTAAATTATACTGTTTAGACTGCAAATTATTCACTGTGACATGCAACATTTCATTCCTGAACCAGCAAGTGTATTTTTATTTAGTTGTAATATCGGTGTATAGGTGCATCTCAGGTCATTTTGCCTGGTCATGTGCTTTCAGAAAGAGCCAGCACTTTAGGATGGAACTACTTTCTGGCAGACTGTTGTTTCTCCTACTCAATGTAACTGAATGTGTCGCAGTGGGACCTGGATTTTACAATGGAGTGCTGTTCTTAGATCTACCAGGCAGCTGTTATCTTGTGTTAGGGAGCTGCTATCTGGTTACCTTCCCATTGTTCTGTTGTTATCACTTAAATTTGCAATACAGCCGCAAAGAGTGACTGAAGTTTTATCAGAGCACAAGTCACATGACTTGGGGCAGCTGGGAAACTGACAATATGTCTAGCGCCATGTCAGATTTAAAAATGAAATATAAAAAAATCTGTCTGCTCTTTTGAGAAATGGATTTCAGTGCAGAATGTTGCCGGAGCAGCACTATTAACTGATGTGTTTCCCATGACAGTATCCCTTTAATGATGTATCGGCAGTTTTATCCTTGGTTGCACATGGCCATTAATACTAAACTGTAAGAGTCAGAAGAGTAAGCAGTGACTATACCAACAGGAGGTGAAACCTCCAGTTGAGAGCAGAAAAGAGACAAAAGGAATAGTAAGGCATTAAGTTACCTCTTCCCTGGCTATCTGGAGAGCAGTGTCAACATCTGACTGCTGGTAAGGATGCAAGAGGGCACTGCTTCCGGTTTCCATGGGTACAGTGCGGGAGTAGAGAGAGTTGTGAGAAAGGACCACCTCCGTAGGGTCAATTCCCACACACTGCAATTGAGATGAGAGTGAGACACCGTTACAACTATCCCGACAATCCAGCTCTGAAGTTTCCAAAAGCAGGAGCTACAGTTTAAGGAGGAGAAGTGCAAAAGTCAGGCAGGTTTAGTCCAGTTTGAGGGCATACACACACACACACATGCTGGGAGGCCTCACCTATTTAATAGGCTGCACCATGGCAAAATCACATGCTTCAACAAAGTGCAGCCCTGCAACCTAAAAGTCACCCTGACCTCTTCGCAATAAGCGCAGACCAGTCCAGAGAAACCAGGCTGCTTATCAGCTGCAACCCTATTCTGAGTGTACAAGTGTTACTAATTAAAGGGGAAGTAAAGTCTTGAATAGAATAAGACTAGAAATGCTGTATTCTGTTTACTAAACATGAACTTACTGCACCACAAGCCTAATCATACAAATGATTTATGCCTTCAAAGTTGGCCATAGGGGGTAACCATCTTGTAACTTTGTTAAACATCTTTGCAAGACCAAGACTGTGCACATGCTCAGCCAGCATGATATGGGCTTAGTATGACTTGGCACTAAGTTATCAAGGCATCAGAGCGGCACGGGGCAAAACCGTGGCAAAGGAGAAGGCACACGCCACAGACGGATGCAGGGATTGGTCATTGCACACGCGTCCCAGATACCTCAGGATGCTGAGAGCTCAAAGAGACCTGGGATATGTGTTTGGCTAACGTCAGAGCCTCAATTCGCATGGCTGCAAACTCTAACTCCTCCTGTGCCAGAAGAGGATAAGTCGGAAAGAAGAGGGGTTCAACATATTAATCCCCAATTAGCTCAAGGACAGACAGGAAAGCAGTGGTAAGGAAGGAAACCGGAATAAAGACAGACAGGAGGGCTCATTTACAAAGGCAATACAAGGTGCAAAATGCACAATTCAGGTGCAAATTGTCATGTTTTTTTTTTTTAACCACTGCTTCGAACTGAGCATTGGAACAAGTGGCAAAGTTAGCCCACTCCTACACCAGAAATTGGAGGTCGCGCGTATGTGCACAATATGATGTCACCTAAGATTTTGCTTCAGTTGCAAGTGCAGGCTAAAGGGGAGCATCAGTTGCAACAAGTCGTAACAAGCACTTGTGAGAATAGTGTCAGTGTGAGCTCAATTTTGTGCTCCTTTTAATGCTTCGCACTTGACTTTGTGTATCAGCCAGAGGAAGTACAAACAGAGACAAGCATTTAGGGAACAAAAGAAGCAATATACAGATATTATGTGTCGACAAAGAGATGGATACAAAAGGTGAAGCTATGTTGTTCCCAGACAAACCTGTAATTTCTGTGCAAACGCCTGTGGGTTTTTTTCAGCTAAATCAGGTTCCAGATAACTGAGCTGGTCACAGAGAGCTGCTTGCTGGGAAATCCGAGACAACAGGGTCTCAGCAGCTACAAAGGCATCTTCAGGAGAGCCCTGTAAGCACGATGGAGATAGAGGGATTTAAGCCCTGGCAGATATAGCTGAAACAACAGCTAAATAACGACAGAAAACAGCTTAATTTGGTAATAACCCAGTCTATGCAGGTGGAGTACCACTTATTGTGTACACTATATAGTAACACATATGTTGTGTTATATTGGTGCCCCCTGTAAAGGGTCACAACTAGCCCACAGGGGATTTGTAGGATAGTCCCTGCAATAGACTACATCCTCACACTGTGGACTACACATACTGTATATTATATATGTAATAATAATGGGTACATGACTCAAAGAAGGAGGGTCCATGTTGGTCTGTAGACATGGGCTCATGGGAAAAAATCTGCACATTAAAGCAACAGTTCAGTATAAAAATAAAAACTGGGTAAATAGATATGCTGTGCAAAATAAAAAATAAAAATATGTTTCTAATATAGTTAGTTAGCCAAAAATGTAATGTATAAAGGCTGGAGTGACTGGATGTGTAACATAATAGCCAGAACACTACTTCCTGCTTTTCAGCTCTCTAACTCTGAGTTAGTCAGTGACTATAAGGGGGGCCACATGGGACATAACTGTTCAGTGAGTTTGTAATTGATCCTCAGCATTCAGCTCAGATTCAAAAGCAACAGATATGCCCCATGTGCCCCCATCAAGTTACTGCCTGGTAACCAATCAGTGGAAACCAAGAGAGCTGCAAAGCAGGAAGTAGTGTTCTGGCTATTATGTTACACATCCAGTCACTCCAGCCTTTATACATTACATTTTTGGCTAACTAACTATATTAGAAACATTTTTTTATGCACAGCCTATCTATTTACCCAGTTTTTATTATTATACTGAACTGTTCCTTTAACTCTTGCAGTCATGCACTAAGTGTTTGTCATATGGGAAGACTTGATCCTCACCAACTCCATCTTTCCACATCCAAGTCCCCCATTCTCCTCATCTCTCTGCCGGGGCCTCTCCAGGGGTTGCCGTATAGAGTCCTGCATGATGGGGGGAGACCTTGTGCAAAGAGGGGGCTCCAGACCATCAAAAGTAGATCTGTGTGATGGTAACAGGCAGAGAGTAAATATAGTACAAGTACAACTCAGGGATAAACACAACCTACTTGTGGTGTTATACTTTCTAAACAGCTTGTGGTGTTAGAGTTGCTTACTGTTGTGTAATGGCTGCATGAGCCTGCTAATAAAGCACTGTTATACTCTACTTATCCTCAGCTAGCAAAACATAACATTACTCACACTGGCATTGTAGTCCATTTTATGTTTTCCCTAGCAATCAGTCAGTACACAGTCACTTTTACAGCTATCCCCACAATTATACTAAACACTGCTATACAGTAGTAGATAGGAAACTATAAGTCCACTCCCTTACAACAACACTGCTATACAATAAGTTCAGTATATTGTTCAAATGGTCCCTTCCTTACATTCACTGTTATACAGCAGATACAGTCCAGTACATACTGATCCAACCCTTTCAATTACACAGTATATCCAATACATTATACACTGATTCAACCCTTACATTCAGTTACACAATAGTACCCAGGACCGCCATCAGAAATCGCAGGGCCCCATACAACAAAATTCCCTGGGCTGCACCCACTGCAAGCCCCACCTACAGGTCCGCCCCCCACCACACAGTAAAAAAACAAAAAAAATATTGGTGGCTAGGGTTTTCACATGTTATTAAAAAATAAAAAGATATTGGTGGTCAGGGCCCCCCTCCCACATTATGAGAAAATTGGTGGCCAGGGCCCCTTAAATGTCCATGCCTTCCCGAAGTCAGCAGCTCTCAGAATGATGGGGGGCCGGGGTAATCAAGTAAGTGTGGTGTGGCCGGGCCCCCCTTACCCTCGGGGCCCCCTACAACTCTCCCCCCTGTCCCCCCCCTGATGGCTGCCCTGGTAGTACCCAAACATTACACTCTGATTCCACACTTAGTTTCAGTTATACAGTATGTACAGTCCATTATACACGATTCCTCCCTTACATTCAGTTACACAGTATAGAGCACTGCGCGGGTCCATTTTTTGGAATCCGTACCCGCAACCTGCAATCCGCAACCCGGACCAGCAAACCGCATTCTTACCCGCTTTGACCCCCTACCCGACCAGCAAGTACCTTATCCGCAATCCGGACCCGCTGACCATCAAGAATCAGGGAGTGCTGTCATTGTAAACTGGAAGTGACATCATAGGAAGTAGACGTGATCAGGAGAAAAAAGAGTAAAACAGGAAGTGCTGTCATTGTAAACCGGAAATGGCATCATCGGAAGTAGGCGTGATCAGAAAAAAGTAAAAATCGATACTGAGAAGAACCGCCGGCCCGACCTGCAGAACCGCCGACCTGTGTCTATACCGCAGGTTTTTGCAGGTAACCCGTGGGTACCCGACTCGCTGCAGGACAATGCATTATACACTGATTCCTGGGAATAGCACATTACTGATCCTACACAATATTTACAATTTTATAAACTAGGTACAGAACATGATGTGATTGATCTCGTCCACACACACTAATGCTATACAGAAGGGTTCGATTTAGCAAGAGAGAAGTCACAGTATAATTATGATATATGCATCTCCCTGGTTCCACATACCCTGTTCCTGGAGTGCTTGTCTCTGAGAATTTGGAAGGCGTTTTCCCTGGGCTTTCCTGAGAGCCCTCGAAGATCAGGTACAGGGACTGGGTTTGGGGCACATCCTGGAGCTGGGGTGGGAGGTACAAGTGGAGAGTTACTCTTTTTTTGCATGGCATGCTCCCATGAGCAAATTTTTTATACAAATGTATTTATTTGCATAATCCGACGACAGATGTAAACACGCAACCCGATTAATAATGCAAGTTTATTTTAAATGAAAGAGACGTGGTACTAGAGACTATGAAGCTATAGTTACAAAGTTATATCTGATGGGGGAAATAGCAAATTAATCTCTGTCCTCCCCTAAAATAATAGGTTTACAGGCCTCTGGGCAGATATATCCAACCTGTGGTCCTTCTGCTGCTTTGGTTACCCATAATGCTCAGCCAGCAGGGGCGTAACTACAGAGGAAGCCGACCCAGCAGGGGGTCCCAGGAAGAATAGGGGGGTCCCATGAGGCCCATATAAAGAGCAATTTCAACATATATTGGTAAAACAGGTAGGGATGCACCAAATCCAGTATTCGGTTCGGTAATTGGCCAGGAAGGCCATTTTCAGCAGGATTCAGATTCGGCCGAATCCTTGTGCCTAGCCAAACCGAATCCAAATCCTTAAAATCATGTGACTTTTCATCACAAAACAAGGAATAAAAAATGTTTTTGCCGCGTGGCTCTATTTTTCCCTCCCCCTCACTGGTTTGCATATGCAAATTAGGGTTTGGATTCGGTCAAATCTTTCATGAAGGATTCGGGGGGTTCGGCCGAATCCAAAAAAGTGGATTCGGTGCACCCTAAAAACAGGACAACCTCTGAATATTTTTGGGGCCCTAAAATTAATTTGCTGTGGGGCCCAGTAACATCTAGTTATGCCACTGCAGCCAGCCACTGAGACAGGTATTTTTGGCTAAATGTCTTCAATTAAAAAACTGTAGTATTCATAATCTAATTATGACTTTTTTGTGTCAAAATGATCAAATATCAAACCAAACCACTACAGCCAGTGTCTAAATTCCATCCTATAAGTTATTCTCATTTAAAGGAACGTTATCTTCTAAAATAAGTGCAATGCATTGTGTGTAACATTATAGAAGGGTCAGGCTCACTCCCTCCATTGGGGACTTACCGTACTATGGTTTATTTGCACTTATGTCTGCCATCTGGGCCTATACGCTGGACTTACCGGGGAGCAAGTTCCAGTCTTCTCCATGTATTCAATGTTATAGGAGTTTCCAAATTCAGTTTCTGGAAATAAAAGAGAGGCTTTAGAAAATGTAATGAAGATGAAGCTGGGTAAAATCCACATTATGGTGGTGATACAGCAGTTCATTTTGGTGACAGCACTAAAACCATTGCAATCTATAGCATGGTTCATGGGAAATACAGAATATAGAATCAATATCTGTCCAGGGTTAGGTGTCAAATCTCGGCTGTTGCTAAATCACAACTCCCAGCATTCCCCAACATCCTAAAACCACTAAGAGATACTGGGATCTGTAATTCAAAATCAAATAAAGAACAGTTGGTTGGATATCAGTGGCTCATTAGCTTTTCTTTCTAATTATCTAAAACATTAAAGGAGAAGGAAAGCTATGGAGGCATTTTATTGCCAATAGATTAGCTGCAATAGTGCAAGATAGAATGCTATATTTAGTATGTAGAACGTTTTACCATACCTGAGTAAAAAGCTCTAGAAGCTGCCATATTAGCTTGTTGTGACATCACTTCCTGCCTGAGTCTCTCCCTGCTCGCTTATAGTTCTGGGCTCAGATTACAGCAGGGAGGGGAGGAGGGAGAGAGAAGCAAACTGAGCATGCTCAAGCCCTAGTCCTGGCAGTTAATGCTGAAGACAAGTCTGATACAGAAGCCCATGAGTACACAATAGAAGGAAAGAAATGTGGTGTTTCTTTTGACAGAAGACTCAGAGCAGCATTACTGAGGGTTTACTGGTATATTTAGGTTGACCTTTCTGATAAGGCTTACTTAGTTTTAACCTTTCCTTCTCCTTTAAGGGGCAGATTCATTAAGGGTCAAATTGAAAATTCAAATTGTCAAAAAAAATCTATGGCCAAAACAGTCAAATTCAGCCAGGGAATTATCCAAACTCGATTCGAGTTTTTTTTTAAAAAAATGTAATATGATTCTTGAGATTTAACATACTCTGGTCCTTTGAGAATTCGAATTTGACTATTCGCCACCTAAAACCTGCTGAATTACTGTATAAGTCAATGGGAGAGGTCCAGAGATCAATTTTGAGTTGTTTGATCAAATCGAGTTTTTCAAATTCGATTCCAGTTTTCGGGTCGATTCCATTCGTCCGAGTTTAAAAATGTAGTTTTTTTTTTTTAAATAAATTCCGAATCGAGTTTGGTTGAATTCGATTCCAGTTTTCGAATCGGTAATATTTGTTTATTAGTTTATTAGAGATATTAGATTTTTTTTCTTAAATAACCCCCTAGTCGAAATTCGAGTATATTCAAATTTAATGTAGTTAAAACAAAACTTACATGAATTCGAAATTCGACCCTTCATAAATGTGCCGCTAACAGTTCCAAAATCTTCTCTCTCTCTCTCTCTCTCTCTCTCTCTCTCTCTCTCTCTCTCTCTCTCTCTCTCTAGATTTCCTCTCCTAACTGTCCCTTTTGATAATGTTTGTCTCTTGCCCCATGCCTGTAGGGTATCTGGGAACATTTCCTCTTTAATTGACATATATACACTGTTCTACATTCTCCTATAACCTTTGCACTGAGGGAGGAACTAGGGATGCACCGAATCCAGGATTCGGTTCGGGATTTGGCCAGGATTCGGCCTTTTTCAGCAGGATTCAGATTCGGCTGAATCCTTCTGCCTGGCCGAACCGAATCCGAATCCTAATTTGCATATGCAAATTAGGGGCAGGGAGGGAAATTGTGTGACTTTTTGTCAGAAAACAAGGAAGTAAAAAATGTTTTCCCCTTCCCACCCCTAATTTGCATATGCAAATTAGGGTTCGGTATTCGGCCGAATCCTTCGTGAAGGATTCGGGGGTTCGGCCGAATCCAAAAAAGTGGATTCGGTGCATCCCTAGGAGGAACTCCATGGTGCGGCTCGAGCCGACACGTCGCCATGCAACGAAACGCATGCGATGTGTCGGATGTCCTGAAGATACAGGAAGTGAAAGAGAAATCGCAGGTAAGAACTACATTTATCCAACTGTCAGATGAAGACGCAGTGTTCTCATCCGACAGTTGGATAAATGTAGTTCTTACCTGCGATTTCTCCTTCACTTCCTGTATCTTCAGAACATCCGACACGTTGCATGCGTTTTGTCGCATGTCGGCTCGAGCGCCACCATGGGGTTCCTCCCTAAATAATACAGAGAGGACTGCAGTAACAGGTACAAGGTTTGCTATAGCAACCCCACAGCAACCAATACATTGCCCTTGACATACTTTACACCCTCTCTCCAACGAACCTTTCTGTGCTACAATCCACCACAATCTCACCCCACCCATCCCTGAAACCTCCTACATAAGTTCTCCTCACCATCTGCTGTTGAAGAGTGGAACTGATTCTCATTCACAAAGTTGGAGAGATCAGAGGGTTCTGGGTAATCTTTCTTCTCCGGTTCCAAATCCACTGCCATACAGGACCATTTCTGACCCACAGACGAGGCCAGTTTTTCCTCATCAGTAGCGTGATCCTCAGAGGTTATCATTGGGGGTATATCCGATTTGGGAAGCAGGGTGAGCTCCTAAAATATAATATTGTAGAAATCCTGATAAAACCAACCTTTGTTGTCCACACGGGACATATATAGATCTACATTAAGTCCAGCATATTGACACTCATCAATCACTTTTCTTAAAGATAATTTAGGTGTCTTTTACCAGGACAAAATACCATACAATCCTCTTGCTTGTACCAAGTCAAATATGGGCTTGAGAGCAACAGTACTTTAAAACACTTTCATTTTTTAGTGTTCCTGTTCCTTTAAGCCATGGGAATGTCAACAGTGAGTAGAAAGTCAGGCTTATTGAGTGTATTGGTTTGATGAGAGGTTCCTTATAACTAGGGATGCACTGAATACACTATTTGGGAATCGGCCGAATCCTTCATGAAAGATTCGGGCCAAATTAAATATGAATCATAATTTACGTATGCAAATTAGGGGCAGGAAACATCCTGTACTATGTAGGTTATTATGTCTGGGTCATAATGATCTTAACCACATTTTTAAGATTATTGGTTAGGCTTGGGCCTGTGACCATGTACCTGTGGTCTCAATAGTGAGAAGGGATCTGAGGGGAGGGGGCGGAAAAATATTCATTTTTAAAATCTATATTTTAGAAAGAAATTTACAAATAAAAGACAGTAATTTAAGATAAACTGACAATAGTGAAAAGTTCATCTATCTATCTATCTATCTACCTATCTATCATTTATCTATCTATCTATCATCTATATTTCTATCCATCTATCTATTATCTATCTATCATCTATTCATCTATCTATCTGTCTGTCTGTCTATCATCTGTCTGTTCATCTGTCTGTTCATTTGTCTATCTACCATCTATCTTTCTATCTATCAATCTATCTATTTATCATCTATCACCAATCTATCTATCTATCTATCATCTATCTGTTCTCTTTGATCATTTTATTTCTATTGTTTTTTTTGGCAAATATAATGTGATACAATGTAACCAGAGCTTATAATGTACCGCAGTATGTGTAAGTCTAAGTGATACATTGGCCTCACAATTTTTACAAGAAGTGGAGGCTGTGTAAGGCTCTATCTATCTATCTATCTATCTATCTATCTATCTATCTATCTATCTATCTGTCTGTCTGTCTGTCTATCATCTGTCTGTTCATTTGTCTGTCTATCATCTATCTATCTATCTATTATCTATCTATCTATCTATCTATCTATCTATCTATCTATCTATCTATTATCTATCTATCTATCTATCTATCTATCTATCTATCTATCTAGTTATCATCTATCTATCTATCTATCTACCATCTATATTTCTATCTATCAATCTATCTATTTATCTGTCTGTCTATAATCTGTCTGTTCATTTGTCTGTCTATCTATCTATCTATCTATCTATCTATCATCTATATATCAATCTATCTATCTATCTATCTATCTATCTATCTATCTATCTACCATCTATATTTCTATCTATCAATCTATCTATTTATCTGTCTGTCTATCATCTGTCTGTTCATTTGTCTGTCTATCATCTATCTATCTATCTATCTATCTATCTATCTATCTATCTATCATCTATATATCAATCTATCTATCTATCATCTATATATCAATCTATCTATCTATCTACCATCTATATTTCTATCTATATATCATCTATTTATCTGTCTGTCTATCATCTGTCTGTTCATCTGTCTTTTCATTTGTCTGTCTATTATCTATCTATCTATCTATCAATCTATCTATTTATCATCTATATATCATCTATCTATCAATCTATCTATTTATCATCTATATATCATCTATCTATCTGTCTGTCTATCATCTGTCTGTTCATTTGTCTGTCTATCATCTATCTATCTATCTATCTATCTATCTATCTATCATCTATTTATCTATCTATCATCTATATATCTATCTATCTATATATTTATCATCTACCATCTATCTATTTAACAGATCATATGTGTGTTAAGGGAAATGCTTATTTTATGGAGTTTACATTTATACATAAATGAATTGTATCGGTTTCTCTGTCCTCTAAATAGGGTGTGGAGGGCAAGATAACCTCTTTGTGAGTCCTGGAGATGTCAGGCTGCCCAGGAGAGGGAAGAGTGAGTCTGGATTATGTGTCTGGTTTATATGAGCACAATGAGCTGCTAGAGTCTGCACACTTAAGCAAATCCAATGTAAAAGGGTTACACATCAGCAACAAGCAGCTTATTAAATGAAATACAGGGATCTCATCTATAGCAACACCGGGCAGACCTGGCTAATGTCATATGAGAATTCCTAGATACAATGTCTCAACCCTCACCTCTGTGCCATTTTCATGGACTGGGGAGCGCTTTGGCGACTTCTTCACCCTAAATGTGTCACTGAAATAGAAAAAGCAGAGAATTATAACCAGTAAACAGAATCCAACGCCTGCTACAGGTACATTACCTTGAGCAACTAATAAGGTCCAGTAATTATAATGCAATTTGCTGATAAAAACAAGGGCAGTACAGGAGATCCGTCGGGACATTTTAGTAGGTTGCAGGTTGAGCTGTCAGAATCGGGACTGCCCCGCGAAAAACGGGACAGTTGGGAGGTATGGTTTAAGTAGAAACACAATGAGCTATCTATCATGACCCTGGATACAAATACAAGTATAGGCAGTCACTTAAATATCATGAGGAAGTACAATAACAGGAGGAAGTATAGGTAGTCATATGAGTACCAGGAAGTAGCATGGGCAAATGCAGGCACTCACATCAGTACCAGGTGGAAATATAGGCAGTCACATAAATACCAGGAAGGACAGACAGTCAGATCAGGACCAGGAAGAAGTACAGGCAGTTACACATAAGGGTAAGAGCACTCTTCTTCGGGGCGACAATCTCCCCGAACTGCCTTCCCGTCGGCTATAATGAAAAATCGCCAGCGGTATGGCACTAGCGACGATTCGTTTTCCGAAGTCACCCGAAGTTGCCTCACGAGGAACTTCAGACGACTTCGGAAAACGAAGCGCCGTGAGTGCCGTCCCGCTGTCGATTTTCCATTTTTGCTGGCGGGAAAGTAGGGGAAGATTGTTGCCCCAAAGAAGAGGAGATTGGTCGAATCATTTGGCGAATTTTTCGGCGTTTCACGAATTTCGCAGGAAATTTTGAAATTTTTAGGCGCAGCAAAACGCCCCAAATTCGCCCATCACTACTGAATACTTCTAATTCTGATTACAGTATCCCTAAGCGGATGGTCCACAAAAAACACATTAGCTGATAGGTGAACAGACAGACACAATCATTAACGAGACAGAAGAAAGTTACTTACAAGACAGAACATACAGACACGACATCTTCGACCATCCTACAGACACAAAGACAAAGAGACAGACAGACAGAGGGCTGTGTACCCTGCAGGAAATATCATCTCAGAGCTGCAGCTACAGACACATTAGAAATATAACCGAGCTACACTTTTCTATTTTTTTTTAGGCTCTCTTTAAAAGAGACAGTCCCTAGACCCAATTTGTTTGCAACTTAAAACCATTTTTGAGATATTCAAGGGATTTTTAAAGGATATAACAGACAAAAATAGTAGGGATGCACCGAATCCAGGATTAGGTTCGGGATTCGGCTTTTTTCAGCAGGATTCGGCCGAATCCTTCTGCTCAGCCGAATCTGAATCCTAATTTCCATATGCAAATTAGGGGAGGGGAATGGCGTGACTTTTTGTCACAAAACAAGGAAGTAAAAAATGTTTTCCCCTTCCCACCCCTAATTTGCAAATGCAAATTAGGATTCGGTTCAGTATTCGGCCGAATCTCTCGCGAAGGATTCAGGGGTTCGGCCAAATCCAAAATAGTGGATTCGGTGCATCCCTAAAAAATAGATTAATAATGAACATAAACGAACATGTTTTATTGTTATTACAATGACCCCATAAGCATCTCCTTCAGTCCAACCACACAAACATTCTTCCATAGCAATCACAGCCTAAAAGCAGCCCACTGTTGTAATTCATTTGTCTAATGAATTTAACACCTTTGGGTTAATTTAATAAAGATTTAATAAAGGGCGAAGTGGCCGTCGCTAGAAATCCCATCCGCAGGGACATGGCGAATTTACTTACAGGTGTAGAGGACAATTCGCTATGGGTAGAGTTCATGGCTAGTGAATTTTCTAGGGATGCACGTAATCCACTATTTTGGATTCGGCCGAACCCCCGAATCCTTCACGAAAGATTCGGCCGAATACCGAACTGAATCCTAATTTGCATATGCAAAAAAAATAATTTTTAACTTCCTTGTTTTGTGACAAAAAGTCACTTGATTTACCTCCTCGCCCCTAATTAGGATTCAGATTGGGTTCAGCCAGGCAGAAGAATTCGGCCGAATCTGAATCCTGCTGAAAAAGGCTGAATCCCGAACCGAATCCTGGATTTGGTGCAACCCTAGAATTTCGCCCCCTATCGCCAGTCGAATTTTCACTCGTTACTCAGCAAATTCACTAAAGTGCGAATTTTACAGAACATTACCTCTCCTGCCAGAGTTTCCTTCGCCAGCTTAGACCTGGCGAACGGAAAAGATAAAGCTACATCCTCCTCAATCTTATGTCTGTGACATCATATCCTGTAAGTCTGAAAGTTATTAATATGATAAAAATACAGTCGTTTTTTGTCATTTTATAACGGGATTCTCTTTAAACTATTTTGTAACTATTACAAATTTTTGTTTTACATTTTTTTAACCATTTCAGGGTCATGCCACGTGTGGCTCATGTCATTACAGCATCTGTTTTGTCTTTATTTAGCTTCTTTATATATTTTTAATAATAATGATTGGCCACTTCAAGCATTTGCACCAACGTCACTAATAAAGCCATATACAGGTATAGGACCTGTTATCCAGAATGCTCGGGACCTGGGGTTTTCCGGATAACGGATCTTTCTGTAATTTTTTTTTTGTCAACTAGAAAACCATGTAAACATTAAATAAACCCAATAAGCTGGTTCTGCTTCCAATAAGGATTCATTTTATTTTAGTTGGGATCAAGTACAATTTACTGTTTTATTATTATAGATAAAAAGGAAATCATTTTTAAATGTATTTGGATAAAATGGAGTCTATGGGAGACGGCCCATACCTGTATATGACCTATGTACCCACCCTATTCAAATTGACCTAAGCCCCCCTATGATACAGAGTTCATGATCCTTCCTTGTAGGGGTCGGACATGATATTAAACACTGGCTATAAATCCTTTAGACTAAAGTGCCTGTTCTAGTTTGGAATGGATGTGAGACTGATGAAGGATACTCATGTCACTTACGTTTTTAATGGCGTCTTCTTCTTCTTAGCTGGTTTATTGCTTTCTCCAGTGTTCTGTTCAGCACCACCAGCTGGTATCTCAAAGGATGCTGGTGTTTTTGCAGGGGATTCAGATCTGTGGGTGATCTGTTTGATTGCTTCTGGGGGATCCTTAATAGTTGGCGGTGGGTCTTGGATTTTAACACCCGAGGAAAAGGGGTCAAAGTTAGGATCGTCCCATTTATCCAAGTTATATGTGTATGAGCCTCTCCCAATAGGGATTTCATCAGAGTCAACAGAAATGGGGGTGGGAGATCCAGGCGGTGCATCTGGTTTTTCAACTGCCTTCTTCGGCTTGGGTTTTCTCAGTGGCATTTTGCCTGAGGGTTTTTTGCCCTTTCTGGAGGGAGGCTGCCCCTCACGTGCCTCCTCTGAATAGTCGAACTCCAGCCTCACTGATTGGCCAATAATTCCAGTTGCTTCTGGTCTTTCCGTTTCAGAGCTGGGGACCTCAGGCCCCTGATCTAATGACGGGGAAGCCGTGACAGTCTCTTTTAGAGCACAAGAGTCACTCACAGACCCCCCTCTAACACTGCATTCTTGGTCACTAACGTTAGGAATGTCTGAGGATTGCAGGGCTGAGATTTGCTGTGGGCCCACAAGTTCCAAGTCTGCGTTTGATACGGGGGGAGTTGGGCTGTCACTTGAAAGTATCTGTGTGTTTTTAGCCAAGTCTGTCTCTTGAGAATCCCCTGCCACCTCCTCCTTAGTATCCTTAGACCCTGCAGGCTCTATCTGCTTTTTAGTGCTTGATGTTTTCTTCTTGAGGGATCCAGGACGGACCTTCTTGCTTCTGCGTAGGGAGCTGCAAGCACTGTCTGATCCCCCTTGGTTCCCAAATCCTTCTTCGGCCTGGAAATCCGCAGCCTGTAAACTGAGAGAGCGCGAGAGGGTGTTTCGCCCAGACGGCACAGAATCTGAAGACTTGCGGCGGGATCTTACAGGTACGTCTGAAGAAGTAGAAATATCATCTGGTTCAGCGGCTGTAAAGTCCAAGTTATAAGCCCCGCTGCTAGCGATAGGCTTGTCCTCGTCAAAAACGACAGAAAAGGAGCCAGAAGGAGCCCGAAAAGGAGACTGGTTCACTTGTTCAATCACACCCGGCTCATCGTCAACTGAGATGTCGTCTGCCGCAAATACCGAATCTGGAACGGGAGAAAAGCAAAGAGAAAACTAAGCGAACTACAGGAGGTACTGCAAAAAATAAATAAGGTCACAAACATCAGAAATGTCTTCTTTGTAACAGAACTCTTTTCTGCTCAACAATAACTAAAAGGGAGTAACACTATATACTGTAGATCATATTTGTTTGCGGGATCCACCCACCATTTGTGGTAAATCTGAGGCCGTACCATTAGAAGCACGGGTGCAAACATGAATATTTAAAGTTTCCCACAGCACAGTAATTATTTTCAGATAGAAATAAATAAACTGATACAGTGGGGCTTGTGTCCTAGCTATGGGCTAATATGCAACAATTCAGTCCCTATAGCGTTATACTGCATATATTAAAATTAGGGATGCACCGAATCCAGGATTCGGTTCGGGATTCGGCCTTTTTCAGCAGGATTCGGATTCGGCCGAATCCTAATTTGCATATGCAAATTAGGGGCAGGGAGGGAAATTGCGTGACTTTTTGTCAGAAAACAAGGAAGTAAAAAATGTTTTCCCCTTCCCACCCCTAATTTGCATATTCGGCCAAATCCTTCGTAAAGGATTCGGGGGTTCGGCCGAATCCAAGAAAGTGGATTTGGTGCATCCCTAATTAAAATGGAAGGATATCTCTTATTGGTTAATATGTGTAATCTGCCCACTGCTACCAAATAAGCCCTTGTATTGCACAGAGCAATACCAAGACAAATATTATGGTTCTTCCCTGACCTTCCTCAAAGGGAGGAACACTCTGGGGGGATTTGCTTATCCTTCAATGAATTCCACAGCCTGGACATCCAACGTTCAATAAAACCCATTGTGGGACATTCACGAAGATGTGTAATTGCGCCAGCGTCCGCACTTCGCCAGCCGTATTTTCGCCAGCGCTACGCAAATTCACTAAAATCCGAAGTTGCGCTCAGGGGTAGCGTAAGGTTGCGAAGTTGTGCTAGCGTTAATTCGCCAAGCAAAGTGAAGTTACGCTAGCGATGGTTAATTTGCATACGGTGCCAAATTAAAGTTACAATGGAGGTATATGTAGCAGAACTACACAAGCCTGGGAAACCTTCAAAACAGCAAATAAAATTTTTATTTTGCCCTACACATGTGCCCACTGTATAGTTAAGTTGCCATGAGTTAGGAAATGTAGGGGGGAAGGAGGGGAGCCCCAAAAAAATGTTCGATCTTTTTCAGCCTATAACCCATAAAAAATGAAAAAACGCCAGCGTTTTTTGGGACTTAGAAAAATGTTTAACTTTTTTTGAAGCAATCGCTATCTACTCTATTGCACTGGTCTGAGGTGGCGAAGGAAGTCTGGCATAACAGGTAGAGTTCAGAACAATGCACGCGTTAGTGAATTTGCGTAGTTACGTCCGTTGCACAAATTCGCCAGGCGTAAGGGTGCGAAGTAACACTGGCGAATTTACGCCAGCATGTGTTAGTGAATCGGCGAATTAACGAAAATGCCCAACGCTGGCGAATTCACGCTAGCGTTAGGCGCTTCGGCGTTTAGTGAATTTGCCCCATTGTGCTGAAAGAAGCCTTCTCTGCACTGCAAGGAATCTGCTGTTGGAATCTAACTGGCCAGTATTAGGTAGCCCTTTTCAATTGCTGACCCCAGTTAAGGCATGCCCAAACTCAAAGACGCTTCCCTAAAATGACCTTTTATCATGTAGACCAGACAAATGTGTGTTACCTTTGATGTCCTGCATTTAATTTCCCCCTAAACTGAAAGTAATTTAATATATGACCATAATACTCACACTCCCGAAAAATTTCCGTGAAATCTTACATAGCCAATTTCAACCTTCAGACTTTTGGGGCAGATTTACTAAAGTGGCCGTCGCCAGAAAATTTGCCGGAAATCCGCAGGGACATACTAACAGGCGCAAAGGACAATTCGCTAGCGAAAGAGACCGCCACTAGCGCACTTTCGTGCCCTATCACCAGGTGCATTTTCGTACCAGGCGAACGATCGTTAAGATGAAGCTACATGCTCCTCCATCTTATGTCAGTGACATCATATGCTGTATGCAGGAAAGTTGTAAAAAATGCTGGCGTTTTTTCCTATTTTAAAGCAGGATTGCAGGCGAATGTACCCGACCCTAATCAAATTGGCATCATGCGTAAGAGTATTAACAAAGTTTCGCTAGGCAGAAATGAACGGTAGCGAAATATCGATATGAAATGCTCAAGCTGAAGAATTAGCGCTAGAGAAACTTCGCCAGCGTTCAGCTGCTGAGCCCCAAGTTCACATTTTTGTCAATTAGCGTAGTGGTAACGAATTTTAAGGTGGCCATAGACGCAAAGATCTTTCCCTGATATGCCTTTAATGAGCATGGCTATATCGGGGGTAATCTGAACGTTTGGTGCGTATGGCCGAACGATCCGATTACGATGCGCAATGGGCTCCGGTCGGGTCAAAATCAAACCTGTCCGATCGACCAAACGACCGATCTCCGCCGGACGAAAGATGTCGGCACTCTCCACACACACAATCCGAAAATCGTACGAATCCTCAATTCGTACGATAGGATCTGTGCGTCTATGGCCAGCTTAAGCCTGTCGAAGGGGCACGAAGTGTTGAGGAGCGCTCGCTGGCCAAAATTCGCCCTTTAGTGAATTTGCCCCTTTGTCTCCCCATCCACTGTTATGGACAATGAATTAACAGTACAAAGCTACATTGACACAGAATATAAGGAAAGATTAGATTAGGGATGCACCGAATCCAGAATCCTTCTGCCCGGCCGAACCGAATCCGAATTTGCATATGCAAATTAGGGGCGGGGAGGGAAATTGCGTGACTTTTTGTCAGAAAACAAGGAAGTAAAAAATGTTTTCCGCTTCCCACCCCTAATTTGCATATGCAAATTAGGGTTCGGTTCGGTATTCGGCCGAATCCAAAAAAGTGGATTCGGTGCATCCCTAGATTAGATATAATTTAGATTTAAGAGGACAAGATGACATCCAACAGGTCAGTGTATAATAACTTTTTCCAAATTGTAGGGTAGGCCACACCATCCCTTCCCTACAACATTGCTCATGCTTTTAAGAAAGGGACTGCGATTAGTTCATGGATCATGGCTAAAGGAGAGCATGTTTTCTCCAAGGAGCTGACTAATAAATATGAATTTATAAAAAAAAAATTAATTATATGTTAATTACCTGTATCCTCCGGTAGCAATAATGGCTGTGGTGTAATCTCGTTCTCTACTTGCACTGGTGGTGGTGGAGATGGCGGTGGCTCCTGCTGCAGCTGCTCCTGCTCTTCAGACTGGGGTGGAAAAGACACTGGGGAAGCAGATTTTACTGGAGTGGTGGATTCTGGGGTTTCAAATGCTTCTTCAGAGTCAGAGCTCCTAAAAAGTAAAACACAAGAAGCTTTAATTTCTTTTGGCAAAAAGAAGTGAAGATGAAGATGTGACAGTGGACACAAGGGAGACACAGCGCCTATGTCTGTTGTTTGGGAAATATGATACAGAGGAACCAAGGAATGTTTCTGGTAGATCAATCAGGGGGAACAATAACGGCAGAAATGATGGAAGCCTTGCTTTGCTTTCCAAAAAAGCAAAAAAAAAAAAAAAGGAAAGTTTTTATTTAAAAAAAAATGAAATGGAGAGACAGTGGCACGAACAAAAAATAATAATGATAATTATGTGCACCTCTGAAGTCTGTAAGCCAGCTCTTCAATTATTAACCAGGCTGGTGCCAAGTCACGCTGACTCCCAGGCTCCCATTTATTTGCACAGAAAACAGGACATAAACCTGAGGTTGCAAAAAAGGTTTTTTTTTCTGAACTATAACTCCCAGAAACCAGAGCCACAAAAATGTGTCTGTAAATGGACTGCAACCTCCAAGCATCCTCTGAATACTCACACTGCTGCTTTCCAGTTCAAAGGCAAAGACACTGGGATTTTGACGGAAACGGTAATTCACGATAATTTTTCTTTAATTATACAATACAATGTCATTGAATAAAAAGCTCTTTGTAAATCAGCCATTTGGCTTAGTGCACAAGGGCATTTGTCATTGCCGAAGTGCCATTTCTACCCATTTGCTTGAACAGAAAACCAACAATTTATGACTGGCAGTTGTGATAGGCTGACATGATAACAAACATTTGTATACCATAAGTCTTGGTAAGCAGTGGTTTCTAGGATCAGTCAGCCTAGCAACCATACAGCCATCTAAATTCAACACAGAGCAACTGCACAGCAAATAAAGATAGAAATCGTTTGAAAGTGTCTTCGATTACTAATATCAGGGATTTTAATACAATAGCCGCTTAGAAAACTTGTTCTAAACCAATTTTTGGGTGGCAAAGCTGTTCCCCTGACTTAAGCTCCCCATAGACGCGACGATTCTTCTTGCCGAACGACCGATTTTAGGGAAGCCCCACCAATCCTTCGAAATTATCGTGCGGTTAGTGGTATTTGAACGATCGTACATCTTACGATTTATCGGCCAACATCTGTCAGGAAATTGATCGGCCAGGTCAAAAAATCGTTGTCGGTCCCAGTGCAATGTATCTATGTTTGCAGGGCCAAGCAGGCAGCTCCCCTTTGTTTTCCTGGCAAAGTGGTCTTTTTAGTTGATGGTCAATTCGTACGATCGTTTTGAGAAAATCGTGGTCTCACGATCAGGATCTGATCTTTTAAAAATCTCAACATCTATGGCCAGCTTTAATCTGGCTCCCCAAGATAAAAACCCTTGTCTATATTATGCTAAACATTGGCTTGTCTATACAGCTGATCTGTTCCATGTGAATCCAGTTTTTGAAGACTTTATTTTGGTACTAAAGGTGGCCATACACTGGCCGATAAAAGCTGCCGACAGACCGAGTCAGCAGCTTATTGGCCCGTGTATGGGGCCCCCCGATGCGCCAGATCTCTATCGGATGGGACTAAAAATCCCATCGGATCCCAAAAAAAAATCCCATCGGACCCTAGGGCCCACGATCAGATCAGCCCGATATTGCCCACCTCAAGGTGTATGGCCACCTTAAAGGGATACTGTCATGCAGGCCCGGACTGGCAATCTGTGGGTTCTGGCAAATGCCAGAGGGGCTGCTGTATGGTTCTATAGAAAGATACCATATAGTGGGCTGGTAGGGGGCTGTTTGGGCTGGTAGGGGGCTCTTTTGGCCTCTGTGTACTTGGAATGGCAGGGCCTATTTTGACTCCCAGTCCAGGCCTGCTGTCATGGGAAAAAACATTTTTTTCAAAATGAATCAGTAAATGTTGCTGCTCCAGCAGAATTCTGCACTGAAATCCATTTCTCAAAAGAGCAAACAGATTTTTTTATATTCAATTTTGAAATCTGACATGGGGCTAGACATATTGTCAATTTCCCAGTTGCCCCCAGTCATGTGATAAACTTCAATCACTCTTTACTGCTGTACTGCAAGTTGGAGTGATATCACCCCCTCCCTTTTTCCCCCCAGCAGCCAAATATAAGAACAATGGGAAGGTAACCAGATAGCAGCTCCCTAACACAAGATAACAGCTGCCTGGTAGATCTAAAAACAACGTTCAATAGTAAAAACCCAAGTCCCACTGAGACACATTCAGTTACATTGAGAAGGAAAAACAGCAGCCTGCCAGAAAGCATTTCTCTCCTAAAGTGCAGGCACAAGTCACATGACCAGGGGCAGCTGGGAAATTGACAAAATGTCTAGCCCCATGTCAGATTTCAAAATTGAATATAAAAAAATCTGTCTGCTCTTTTGAGAAATGGATTTCAGTGCAGAATTCTGCTGGAGCAACACTATTAACTGATGCGTTTTGAAAATGTTTTTTTTTCCCATGACAGTATCCCTTTAAGAATACGTAGAGGCCAACAAACCCCGAAAGTTTATTGGATTAAAAACATTACTTAGCCCTTCAATCCAAGTGGTAGCAAAACATGTTCTAATTGGTCTACAGAGCACAGTCTCATTACACCACACTAATATTGCCTTGTTATAATCAAGTTTGGTATTGAGATTGCATTATATGGTGCTTCCATAGGGATAGGCAGAAATCTGCACAAAGGGGTTGCTCTTTCTGAGTTTTTCCCATGAGAATGAATAAACTGGATGAATTGTTCCTTTTCAGCCATGATTTTCCCTAGCACAGAATGGAAGGGGGAGCAAGATTTAGAAACCTATGGCTGATTACATGGTGTATTAGAATGTATTGTATCCTGGTTTTTGATGTTAAGGCAAATCTCAAAAAGGGCCTGAACGGAGGAGGATTAAAGGCTTGGGGAGTCTTGGCTGCCTTAAAAGAGGACCAACTGTTATTTATATGACTATCCCCAAAAGCCACAGTGAAATAAAGAGCATTACTAGTAATTGAATAACCAACATTTACCCCTTTACTGTGCAGAATCATTTCCTCTAACAGACACCTAGTAAAATTATACAAGCTCCTGCTGTTCTACATGTAAAGGTTAGATATTTTATTAGAAAGAAATATAATGTACAATTAGTGGCAGATTTACTAAGCTCGAGTGAATTTTCGAAGTTCAAAAAACTTCAAATGGTCAAATTCGATGTCAAAAAACTTCGGATTCGATATCCGAAGTCGAAGTATTCCAATTCGATGGTCGAATTTCGAAGCTTTTTCTACTTCGAAATTCGACCCTTGATAAATCTGCCCCCTAGGGTGTTAAGCAGAACTAACGGAACAACAAGGATTTAATCGTTCGATCAAACGATTTTTACTTCGGCCGCAGGATACCCAAATTCGCTGAAAAAAACTTTGACTTCGATATTCGAAGTTGAAGTATTTCCATTCGATGGTCACATTTCGAAGTATTTTTAACTACGAAATCTGACCCTTGATAAATCTGCCCCCAAATGTCATGGTCAGAGCTTTAACCCTTACTGTGCTGAATCATATTGGCCCCCGATACACTGCAGATCCTTCCAGCACACAAAGAACTTGTCTAATGCACTTTTCATTCCTAGGACAATGCAGCTGACCACTGAGACTGGAAGAAAGGACGTTTCACCATCAGCAAAGACAGGAGTAAAGGGACCCTGTCATTAACTTCTGCCATGGGTTAAGGGGTAGATACCGGACACTAAACATGGCTGTTTACTCAGCACTGCTATTTTAAAGGGGAACTATGAAAGTTTAATATAAGTTTCATTATACTGAAATAAGAATTTTCTAAATATAATTAATTATAAAATCTTTACCATTCCGGAAATAATCAAGTTTATCTTCACTATCCCTCTCTCAGCATCTGTTTCTCTTCATTCTGTCTTCATGGAGGAGTTGGGTGTCAGATATTCATTGACAGTTAGATCCAATATATCTTATAGGGGGCCCCTGTTGCCTAGAAGATGTATTAGATCTCACTCTATTAAACTCACCAGACATCGGCGCATATTCACTAAGCGCCGAACGCTAGCGTTAATTCGCTAGCGTTTGGCATTTTTCGCTAGTGCGCAAATTCACTATTGAACGCTGGCGTAATTTCGCTAGTGTTACTTCGCACCCTTACGCCAGGCGAATTTTCGCTAGCGACGTAACTACGCAAATTCACTAACTTGCGCAGTGTACTGAATGCTACCTTTTACGCTAGACTTCCTTCGCCACCTCAGACCTGGCGAAGCGCAATAGAGTAGATAGGGATTGTTTCAAAAAAAAGTCAAAATTTTTTCTAAGTCCCAAAAAACACTCCGTGTTTTCTACATGATGGGTGATAGGCTGAAAAAGATCTAAAATTTTTTTGGGGCTCCCCTCCTTCCCCCCTACATTTCCTGACTCATGGCAACTTACCTAGACAGTGGGCACATGTGTAGGGCAAAATAAAAATTTTTTTGATTTGAAGGTTTTCTAGGCATTTGAAGTGGTGATACGTGTTCCTCCATTGAAATTTGAATTTCGCGCCGTATGTAAATGAACCATCGCTAGCGAAACTTCGCTTCGCTTGGCGAATTAACGCTAGCGCAACTTCGAAAACTTACGCTACCTCTGTGCGCAACTTCGGATTATAGTGAATTTGCGGAGCGCTGGCGAAAATACGCCTGGCGAAGTGTGGCGCCTGGCGCAACTTCGCATCTTAGTGAATTTGCGCCATCATGTCTCTCTACATGCAGAATTTGTGCAAAAGGCAGTTATTTTGTTAGATTTTGTTTGTACTGGAATCAGTTATTTGAGTCAGCTTGGATACATCTGCTAGGAAAGGAAACCTCCCCTATAAGATATATTGGATCTAACTGTCAATGAATATCTGACACCCAACTGCTGCATGAAGACAGAATGAAGAGAAACAGATGATGAGAGAGGGATAGTGAATATAAACTTGATTGTTTCAGATATGGTACAGAATTTTTAATTGAGTGTATTTAGAAAGTTTCTTATTTCAGTATGATGAAATTCATTTAAATTTTCATTTTTTACGATAGTTCTCCTTTAAATATTAAAATCTGTCCATCTGGCTCATAAGAGTCACTGTGCTCACACACAAACAGGCACACGCATACGTCAGACCATCATTGTTATCCTAGAGCTTTTTATATTTTTAGCTCCATAAGAGTCAGAGCCTGTATCAAAGCACCACATTGTATAGGGACCCTAACATCAGACCAATACAGAAATATAGTTATCAGCACCCAAACCACTAGCTGAACAGTTGCAGATCACAGACAGGAGACAGAGATCCCCTCCCTTCCAATTATTTATTCCCTGAGGAACAATCCGATCCCTCCGCTGTCATCTGTCTTTTCCAATTAACTGCTAATGAAATGGGGCAGGAGATGGGTGGGCTGAATTAGTAATATTGCAGTAGGATCAAATGATGGGATGAACCAAAATGTATCCTCTTGACCCTGAAATGTCTTCCATCAATCAGATCCTTGGGGAAAGTATTGCATTTTCGGCACTGGGGTTAATAACAATGTATACTTGGGTGGGGGGGTCCTAACCAATTAGCACCCTCCAATGAACAACCCTTTCCTAGTCCTTTAAATTCTGAGCACGCCAGGAAGCCTAAAAAGCCACGGCTAAGGGCTCTTACACACGACCGTTCCGACCTGCGTTCCCCTGCGTTCCGTTTTTTGGCGTTCAGCCGCAGGGGAGCGCAGGAATAGACGCAAGTAATTATTTGAAATGGGGCTGTACTCACTCAGGCGTGTGTAGGCGCCGAACGCAGGTTCAGACGCAACATGCTGCATTTTTCCTGCGTTCGGCGCCTACACGCGCCTGAGTGAGTACAGCCCCATTTCAAATAATTACTTGCGTCTATTCCTGCGCTCCCCTGCGGCTGAACGCCAAAAAACGGAACGCAGGGGATCGCAGGTCGGAACGGCCGTGTGTAAGAGCCCTAAAGGTGGCAATACACAGAGAGATCCGCTGGTTTGGCCAAACGAGCGGATCTCACCCCAATATGCCCACCTTGAGGTGGGCGATATCAGGCTGATCCGATCGTGGGCCCTAGGGCCCAATGATGGGATCAGAACAGAGGTAAACGGGCGGTCGGATCGTGTGACCATATCAACGAACAGATGCAGCCACAATATAACAGGATTATATATATATATGATGCCAAGCAATATACCTGTACTAGCAGACAGCTGATACAGACAATTAAGAGACAATAAAAACACAGTTTACAGGTTTCCCCCAGCCTTACCATGAACTGTATCTATTCCCCATTGCACAACGGAGACTTTGAAGACTCGGATTTGTATCCGGACACAATCTCTATACACAGGGGCACATGTGCTTCTCTCTAACGCCAGTGACAGCCGACATTCCTTGGCATGACGGGCGCCCAGCATGGTCTCTTTACAGCCACTGATTCCAGCTGAATGATTTGGGAGGTGGAAACATCAGGCGCCTGTGCCAGCTCAATGATCTCCCCTGTCAGACATCTAGCTGGAGGCAAGGATTGAGGGCCCGGCACAGATTTGTGGGGATTAAATCGGTAACAGGCACAACTAATCAAATCCAAAAAGGGGCAGTCGAGATACATGGTGGGAATTAACAAGGCTAATAAAGTGGCATTTTGTTCATCCATGAGACACAACATTGATTACATCCTCATCATTTATTTATATAGTGCCAGCAAGTTAAGCTTGCCTGGCAATAGTTTTATGATAAACGGGGGTTCTTATAATGAAGGGTTATGAGGATATGAGGGGCCCACTAGCAATCTAAAATGATTTTGTGATATATTTGCCAAACACAGATCTATATTGCTTAATACATCTGCCATTGAACCCAGAGTTTTAATCTTTATCCGCTATAGGCACCATACCCAAGGCACCAACCTATAGTGGTCATTGGGTAAGAGCTTGTGGCCACCTGGCTGGTAAAAATGATGCTTGATGCCAATGTTATTAATAGGAAGAAACGGCAAGAATATAGGAAGGCGGGTATTTTTTTCCAGAAAAGGTGGCAACCCTAGTTGTGGGGTACAATATGGGGCAAATTTACTTATGGTCGAATATCGAGGGTTAATTAACCCTAGATATTCGACTGCCGAATGGAAATCCTTCGATATTCGGATTTACCGCAATTAATGATTAAATCCTTCGATTCGAAGGATTTTAATCCATCGATCAAACGATTTTTCTTCGACCAAAAAAAAAGATTGCAAAGCCTATGGGGACCTTCCCCATAGGCTAACATTGACTTCGGTAGGTTTTAGGTGGCGAACTAGGGGGTCGAGGTTTTTTTTAAAGAGACAGTACTTCGACTATCGAATGGTCGATTAGCCGAACGATTTTTAGTTTGAAACGTTAAAGTAGCCAAAAAAAACATTTGAAATTCAAAGTTGTTTTTATTCTATTCCTTCATTCGAACTAAGTAAATGGGCCCCTATGTGTCCGTGGTTTCCATGTCGCAGTGCAATAAGCGAGATGGTGCCCTAGAATTTATGGTTTGGCGCCACGGAGACGAGTGTTGTTTTTTTCACAAGCTGCGCATGGAGTGTCGCTGTTGGAGAGACTGAATGGCTACCCAGCACTAGGGCTCAAGAATCAATGACAATGACCCGTGCAGAGGTTAAGGCCACAGAATCCCCAGGTTGGGAGGCTTCACGCACTGCTCTAACGTGGAGATTTATGGTGAACTGAATTTAATGGAGTGAAAAGAACTGTCATGTATAAAATGGGGGGGGGTACTTACATATTTTCGGAGGGTTCCCTTGCCAGGCTTGTGGCCTGTCCCTGCTGCAATACTGACTCAGTCCCTCCCATCCTCAGGAGGCTACCGGTCGGCTACCAGCCTCCCACACTGCCCACACAGCAGTGCCTGGCCAAGAGCAGCACCGGTCTCCGCAGGCAGCCCGAATATCCAGCCCGAGGGATGGGGGGTACCCACGTCAGCCAGTCCAATGCAATACCAGGGATGCAGAGCTTGTCTCACAGCACACAGACAGGGATGATCATTCCATTGTGCAGAGCAGCCTCCATCCTTTCCCTTGTCTTCATGGTGTCACCGAGCAGCCAATCTCTCCGGCTCACAGCTCGGCTGCTGCTGGCAGAAATACAAATGGCTGGAGCGCACCGTGAAAGCAGGCAGCACAATGCAAAAAAAAAAAAAAAAAGGCAGGGGGAGGGGAGCAGCGGAACACAAGAGATGCTCCTCACCCGCAGAGGGTATCAGGGCCCCCGCGCTCTCCTTCAGGTTAAGCACCTATACAGAACAGATTCACTGCGCTGGACGAGGGATCCATGTAACACAGCAGCTGCCTTAGAAAATCAGTAGCAGCAGCAGCGCAGCTCCGAAAAGCCCTCAGAGAAGGAGGGGGAGACCCTGGCTCCTGATTAACTCTTTCACATCTGATCTACACAAAAAAATGGCTTCATATACTGAGAACGCTCCTCTCCAGCCAATGGACAGACCAATATATTGAGCGCTCCTTCCACAAGAAAAAAAAAACCCTTATATGTTCCTCCCTTCAATTAACGCCCAGAGACATCATAGACACACACTGACATAATGGTTCCCAAAAGTGAGAGCCTGATGCTCAGTGTACTGAGTCGATTCTGCATGGGAACAATAAGAAGGAGCAGAGTCACGGATGGGAGATGGAGAGAACATTGAAGCGCACACAAAGGGACAGGCTGCTCCTTTTATGAACAGAGACAACAGGGACAGGTATCACTTTCTGCCCCCCCTACTGACAGATATTTAACACTAATCCCCAAGGTGGGAACACAGGCACCGACGCTAATGTATCGAATCTATCCCAAGCCTTCTGCATTCCTAAACAGCAGCAGCTACTGACTTTATTAAGCCTTACTAATATGTACCATATGGGCTCATAGTGATAAATAGAAAGGGATGCATCACATCCAACTACAGCTCAGGATTTCACCAAATCTGCCCACTTTCAGCCCAAACTGCAAGCTCCAAATCTGGACCCCTTGTACTTTAAAAGCACTGCACAACCCAAGGTGACAGTTTTCATATCATCTGATTTTCATGGTATTTCACTCAAATGTAAATATGTCAATTAGGGTTCAGGATTGGGTGGGAATTCAGACAAAGATTTTGTGGATGGTGGTAGGGTTCAGTCCAGCAATTATAAATAGGATACATTTCAAAAAGAAAAAAAGATAGATGATAGATAGATAGATAGATAGATAGATAGATAGATAGATAGATGATAGATAGGTAGATAGATAGATAGATAGATAGATAGATAGATAGATAGATGATAGATAGATAGATAGATAGATAGATAGATAGATAGATAGATAGATAGATAGATAGATGATAGATAGGTAGATAGATAGATAGATAGATAGATAGATAGATAGATAGATAAAGAGAGATAGAGAGATAGATAGATAGAGAGATAGATAGATAGATAGATAGATAGATAGATAGATAGATAGATAGATAGACAGACAGACAGACAGACAGACAGACAGACAGACAGACAGATAGAGATAGATAGATAGATAGATAGATAGATAGATAGATAGATAGATAGATGATAGACAGACAGACAAATGAACAGACAGATGATAGACAGACAGACAGATAGATAGATAGATGATAGATAGGTAGATAGATAGATAGATAGATAGATAGATAGATGATAGATAGATAGATAGATAGATAGATAGATGATAGATAGGTAGATAGATAGATAGATAGATAGATGATAGATAGATAGATAAATAGATAGATAGATAGATAGATGATAGATAGGTAGATAGATAGATAGATAGATAGATAAAGAGATAAAGAGAGATAGATAGATAGATAGATAGATAGATAAAGAGAGATAGATAGATAGATAGATAGATAGATAGATAGATAGATAGATAGATAGATAGACAGACAGACAGACAGACAGACAGACAGATAGATAGATAGATAGATAGATAGATAGATGATAGACAGACAAATGAACAGACAGATGATAGACAGACAGACAGATAGATAGATAGATAGATAGATAGATAGATAGATAGATAGATAGATAGATAGATAAAGAGAGATAGATAGATAGATAGATAGATAGATAGATAAAGAGAGATAGATAGATGATAGATAGATAGATAGATAGATAGATAGATAGATAGATAGATAGATGATAGACAGACAAATGAACAGACAGATGATAGACAGACAGATAGACAGATAGATAGATAGATAGATAGATAGATAGATAGATAGATAGATAGATAGATAGATAGATAGATAGATAAAGAGAGATAGATAGATAGATAGATAGATAGATAGATAGATAGATAGATAGATAGATAGATAGATAGATAGAGCCTTACACAGCCTCCACTTCTTGTAAAAATTGTGAGGTCAATGCATCACTTAGACTTACACTTACTTTGGTACATTATAAGCTCTGGTTACATTGTATCACATTATATTTGCCAAAAAAACCAATAGAAATAAAATGATCAAAGAGAACAAGAGATCAGCTCCAGGGCACGGCTATGGGCGCCAAAGAAGCGACTCGCTGTCTCTATACACAGATGGGACCACCCACTCGCATTACATAACCATCTGCCGGCCAGTAACCATCATCCTGGGACAGATTGTCCGAACTTCCCCGAGTCCTGACCCCAGCACAAATTTGGCTTTCTTAATGTAACATAGATTATTCCCACTGCAATAGGCATATAACCCATCATGCAAGGGCACACTGGGAATAGGTTCCAGCCATTATATCATTTACAATCATTTCAGTACATAAGTTAATCAACACTAAACGATAAAACAAAAGGAATTGACAGTCACTTGGTTCTGCATCAATGCTCAACACTGCAATAAACCACATCTAATCTAATTTGGGATCCTGATTGGGCTGTCGATCGTATTCATGGTTTTCTAGAAGTGTCCCTGAAAGACGTGAAGTTCTCTTCTTCTATATCATTGCTGGACTGCATGTACCCTATGTTGCCAACCTTGTTTTAATAGGATATAAAGCTGCAAATGAAAGTATTCTGGGGTTGGGGGACTGTTGCACTATTCCCCAAACTAACCACAGGGTGGCACTATAGACACATTGTGGAAGTCGCAGGGCAGCAACATCTGGAGGTTACATGTTGTCTACCTATAGGTGTTTAGAATTTTAGAACAGCATTGCAGGTGGCTCTAGAGGTACCTGCAACTTCAATCCTACTCCCATACAGTTACTGGAATGAAGCCGCATCCAACAGACTGTACTAACCCAGTTGGTGTGTTCAACTATCCCCTCCAGGAACTTACTGTTCCTTAAAGGGCTACTGTTGCGGTTAAACATGTTTTTTTTTTTTTTCAAAACGCATCAGTAAATAGTGCTGCTCCAGCAGACTTTTGCGCAGAAATCAATTTTTTAAAAGAGCTAACAGTTTTTTATTAAATTTAATTTTGAAATCTGGAATGGGACTAGGCATATTGTCAGTTTCCCAGGTGATAAACTTCAGTCACTCTTTACTGCTGTACTGGAGTGAAGTTGGAGTGATATCACCCCCTCCCTTACCTCCCCAGCAGCCCATCAGCAGCCTATGAACAGAACAATGGGTAGCCAACCAGATAGCAGCTACCAGACAGCTCTGTTAAAATATTTGTTTGAATTGCTAAAGGTGCTCCCGAGACCCACCTAGTGGTAGATCTTGCTTTTCCTGCTTGGGTGACAATGTCATATCTAGCACTAGGTGGGGCTAGGGAGCACCTTTAGCAATGCAAACGACCTAGGTTGTGGTAAAAGACAATGGTACAGGGAGAAACAATATCTGTCTCAAAGCAATTCCATCCTGAAGTGCTGCCTCCATCTCAAAGCTCAGAATCAAGCACAATGCACTTTCCGTAAGCCGGACAGATCCGTCTGCCTTTTACCAGCGATTATTCTCTAGAAATATTGCAAGTTCTGCACAGGGGCGATCCGTTGGCTGTTGCCGCCTGAGGCAGCAACCCCGATGCCGCCCCCCTCTCCCGCTAAAAAGTTTAGGGTCAAAAAGGGGCTGCATCGCTAGTGCAACGAGCACGTACTTCGCTTTCTGCACTTGCAGAGCCGAATTTCTGGTTTAAAAAACGGAAATTCGGCTCTTAAAGTTACAAGAGGCGGCTTTTTGCCGCCCCTTGTAACTGGCCGTTGACTGCCGCCTGAGGCATGGTGCTCACCTTGCCTCATGGCAGGAACGGCCCTGGTTCTGCAATCACTCCTATAAGAGAAAGCAGCGACCCCCAAGAATCAGAACAGAAATTATTTGCTGAATGTCTTACCATGTACAAAGGCCATTGGCAAACACTGGTTGACTCCGAGTAGTAAAGGACACGGGTCTGTGGGTGTCATTAAATCAAGCAAATTTATATTGCTCTAAAGATAAATAAGTCTGCAGCTGCTGCCTGGAATTCTGACTATCTGCAGGTTGTCAACAAAGATAATAAATCAAGTAACTAGGGGTATCAGTTATGTTCCCAAAGAGCAGTGAATATGTCCCTATACTGACGTCTGTCTCAACCGATTCCACTAGAAATATACTCTCTGATGTCCCCCTACTTGCACACAGCTGTTTTACTCTCTCTGGGTCACATCCATCTTGATCGGTATTTTGCAGAAATGGCGTCACTTACTGCAATAAAACTGATGCAATTAGCACGGGGCCGCATCTGCAGTAGAACAATCTGCCAGCTGTAGTGTACAGCAAAACATCATCCCTTTAAATTTATGAAGCGGGGCAATAAAATGTCACTGTTGTCATCATGCCCCCATTTTGCCCCACTGCTGCCATATTGCTCTGCTTGTCTGTATTGTACTTACCTAATATTCAGAGCCCCACTATATCTGGGCCTAGCGTTGCCACCTTTCCCCGCGGGTTATTCCGGACAGGGCTGTGATGTAACGTGGAAGGACCGAAAATGTACCGACCACGTCTGGAGTATGGTGTGGCGATTGTTTGATCGCCACATCAATCTCAGGAGAATCCTGTCCGGTTTTCCTAATTTGCAAAACGGGCAGGCAGTTTTGACCTGGACAGCCCTTTAAAGGGGACAGTGGCGGAACTACCAGGGGTGCAGTGGGTGCGAGCAGGCCAGGGACCGCACCCCCTCAGGGCCCCCAGGCAGCTCGCGTGCCACTGAAATGTGGGCTGAAAATAGAGTTTGGAGGGGGGCGGGGGGCCCGGCTGCGAGTCCCGCACCAGGGCCTGCCATCCTCTAGTTACGTTACTGAAAGGGGAAATAAAGTCTTAAATAGAATAAGGCTAGAAATGCTGTATTTTGTATACTAAACATACACATGAACTTACTGCACAAGAAGCTTAATTAAACAAATGATTTATGCTTTCAAAGTTGGCCACAGGGGGTCACCATCTTGTTACTTTGTTAAACATCTTTGCAGGACCAAGACTACGTACATGCTCATTGTGGGCTGGGCGTCTGTTGGGAGGTTAAGTTTAGGGATCGTCATAAATGATCAAAACAGCACATGTCAAATAATTTCTGCCATTGAACCCGACACAGCAAGAATATACAGACTGCACTGGGCCTGTGGATACAAATCTCAAAACAGTCGCCGGCTGCTCTACAGGGAAACAAACAAAGCTGCTCAAGTTCTGGGAAGTAGGATCGTTTCCCTGCAGAGCCGTTAGGGACAGTCAGTCAGTGCAAGTAAATGAAGGAGGAATTTCACTGCATACAGTCAGGTTTATTATAAAAACAGTGCACATTTTTTCATGAAAGTATATTGGAGATAGATTTTTTTTTATGAAAGAAAGTAAAAATGGGATTTAATTTTTTTTGCCTTTACATCCCCTTGTCAAAACGAACAGATGGCAAACCTATGTGGGCATCAGACCCTTATTTTACAAACTACAATACTTTTTATCACTAGTCACAGCTCCAGCTTCCAGTCAACATTAAAGTGGCGAGGCCACTAAATACAACAGTATGCACTGGATTACGTGCACATAAAGCTGGACATAGATTTAAGGACGCAATATGAAGAAATTACATTTTTATGGATAATGGAATAACTGCCCAGAATCAGCAAAGCAACACATCAAGTGAGAAATATTAATAGCTACAACAATCATTGACTAACACAGTTATATTTTTCAATACCGTAACTCATAGCAAGGACTCAAGTATTTTTTTTTCATTATTCTCATTGAACGAAACAGGTCAAACAGCTTTGAAAAAAGTTCCCAAAGGGTGACCGAAACATCAGACTCACGGTGTAATAGTGTAAAATAAAATTTCCGCAAGTTTAATTTTACTGCTGGTCCTTTATATTTCTAAGTAGCCCAACAGCGTTGAAAAATCCGGCCAAGCCTTAATACCAGTTCTAGTTGTGTGATTGCAGTGTAACGCGTTGAGAAATTGTTTAGGGCTTACCCAAAACAGTCCTATGCACCTTTACAATAAGAGGAAGAAATATTTTGGGCATACAACAGAATACTGACTTTTGGACATGGGTTTAAGCCCCACTTTGCTCAGGTCAGAGTTCCCTTTAGCAAGATTTCAGACAAAAGTGAATGGGTAATTTGCTACGGGTGTTTGGAGGAGTGTAGAAAAAAGTGCCATCAAGAAACAAACCAGAAAATGGCAAGAGGATTCCTTCTAGAGCTGAAAAGGTCACCGATCTCTGCCAAAGGCTTGACTCCAATAGAAATATTAATAAGGGATATTCACTTTGAAGGCAGCAATTAGTCTGATTCATATAATTAGTGTCTGTTCCACAAGAAGGCTATTATGCAGGACGGACTGAAAGAACTTGGCCGTGTAATTACACATTGGCCGCCAGATAACTTAACAATATCCTTCAGTTCTGCACAGAACATGACGACCCACCAATTCCTTAGGAGCCTACTGACTATTCCAGCATGGGTTGTTGCTGAACTAAATCTCTCAGCCCTCTGCCAGCCATATTACCTGCCTCTGCTGAAACATTTTCTATGAAAACCAATAACAAAACCCTTTAGAGGCAAGACATATGACAAATCCTACTCATAAGGCGTCTATATGTATGTAAGCAATGACCTTGCACTGCACACTCAGTTTGAAGAAAATAAATGTAAAATAATTTTACATAAAAGGTTGATTTTTATTGTTTACATTCCGTATCTTTACCCAGTTGTAATTGCAGCACTGCCTGTAAATCTCTCCATATGGTTGGTAATGAAATGATAAAAAGTTATTTAAAAAATGCATATGGGAAATTTATGACGAGTCTGAAAAGGAAGAAAGAATGGCCTTGAAGCATCCGCAGCCCATTTCTCTGCAGTTAATACAATCATTAATGTTCAATCAGCTCAGTTATTGTGTATATATACAGTATACATATAACATTGCACAATTGAGCTTGCAATTGCACTATTTAGGAAGGTCAGAAAATCAGGAGAAACTTCAACCACCCCAGATATACTGGGGTCCCATTTAAGTAGAAGAGTGTAGAAATGATCTCTAAAGTGGTAGAATCTATTTTTAAATGTGCAGCACCTGTAGCCTTTAGGACAGGACTGTGGTGGGATAGCAGGTATAGTAGGGAGCGATGTTGTCTATAGTAACAGTGGATAATAGTCTCTGGGAAGGGAGTGTGACTGTGGGATAGCAGGTATAGTAGGGAGAGATGGTGCCTATAGTAACAGTGGATAATAGTCTCTGGGAAGGGAGTGTGACTGTGGTGGGATAGCAGGTATAGTAGGGAGCGATGTTGTCTATAGTAACAGTGGATAATAGTCTCTGGGAAGGGAGTGTGACTGTGGGATAGCAGGTATAGTAGGGAGAGATGGTGTCTATAGTAACAGTGGGATAATAGTCTCTGGGAAAGGAGTGTGACTGTGGGATAGCAGGTATAGTAGGGAGAGATGGTGCCTATAGTAACAGTGGATAATAGTCTCTGGGAAGGGAGTGTGACTGTGGGATAGCAGGTATAGTAGGGAGAGATGGTGCTATAGTAACAGTGGATAATAGTCTCTGGGAAGGGAGTGTGACTGTGGGATAGCAGGTATAGTAGGGAGAGATGGTGCCTATAGTAACAGTGGATAATAGTCTCTGGGAAGGGAGTGAGACTGTGGGATAGCAGGTATAGTAGGGAGAGATGGTGCCTATAGTAACAGTGGATAATAGTCTCTGGGAAGGGAGTGTGACTGTGGGATAGCAGGTATAGTAGGGAGAGATGGTGCCTATAGTAACAGTGGATAATAGTCTCTGGGAAGGGAGTGTGACTGTGGGATAGCAGGTATAGTAGGGAGAGATGGTGTCTATAGTAACAGTGGATAATAGTCTCTGGGAAGGGAGTGTGACTGTGGGATAGCAGGTATAGTAGGGAGAGATGGTGCCTATAGTAACAGTGGGATAATAGTCTCTGGGAAGGGAGTGTGACTGTGGGATAGCAGGTATAGTAGGGAGAGATGGTGTCTATAGTAACAGTGGATAATAGTCTCTGGGAAGGGAGTGTGACTGTGGGATAGCAGGTATAGTAGGGAGAGATGGTGTCTATAGTAACAGTGGATAATAGTCTCTGGGAAGGGAGTGTGACTGTGGGATAGCAGGTATAGTAGGGAGAGATGATACCTATAGTAGCAGTGAGATAATAGCTGGTATAGTAGGACAAGAAGATAACAGCAGCACTTCAAGTTGGTGTTGTTAAAGTACAACTCCCAGCAACTCGCTAAAATCTGAAGAGTTAAGCTGGCCATAGACTCAAAGATTTGCTCATTTGGCGACATCACCAAACGAGCAGATCTTTCCCTGATATGCCACTAACGGCATGGCTATATCGGGGGTAATTCGAACGTTCGGCCGTATGGCTGAACGATTGAATTACGATACGCCAAGGGGCTCCGACGGGTCGGTCGGTTAAAAATCAAACCTTCCCGGTCGATATCGTGGCCAGATATAGATCGGGAAGACCCATAATAAAATACAATTACAGCTCCCCATCTGTGAATGCTAGACTAAGCTAAGGCTGCCTGTATGACACTCCTGAGTCTTGTTTAGGCCCATGAGCTCACTGATCACAATGGTGATTACGTTATCTGTTTGGCTGCTGCCCAACTGAAATATATCGGCCTGGACATCACACCCTAGTCACCACTACAGGCCAGATGAGTTTTAAGCAGGAATACAGATGCATCACAACTCGACTGGATCTGACATCTCTTGAGTGTACACAAAACAACTGATCGGCCATAGAGAAGTTGCAGGGGCATTTGGTGGGCTAATAAATCAAATAGAAAGTGAATAGGAGGAGAGAAATATCCCCTGGACTTTACTGCAAGCAAACTGTTCCCCATAGAAACCTATAGATATATCTAGCTAAAGCCAATGGAAGTTGTAGTTCAACAGTGGTTAAAGACCATAGCTTGGACTGCGTTACTGGCAGCACCTTGCCTTACTATACACACTATCACACTATAGATTGACTCTATGTTGCCTTTAAAGTGGACCTGTCACCCAGACACAAAAATCTGTATAATAAAAGTCCTTTTCAAATTAAACATGAAATCCAATTTATATTTGTTATTAAAGCATTCATAGCTGTTGTAAGCTCATTTAAATATCTCAGCTGTCAATCAAATATTGCCTGGGCATAGAGGCGGGGCAGTCAATTACTTTCACTTTAGTGATGTGCGGGCCGACCCGATACCCGCGGATTCGGGTCGACCTCACACTGCTCCTCCTTCAAATGCCGGCTTCCGACTTCCGGTTTTATAGTCTTGTGTCTGCTTGCCGCCCCTTTTGTGACGTCATTGTGACGTCATCGGCAGGCGGGTCAGTGCAGGTCTGTAAAAGGACCCCGGAAGCAAGGGTGCGAGCGGCTGGAGCAGGGCGGGTTAGGGTCGGGTGCGGGTCAGGAAAACCCTGATCCGCACATCACTATTTCACTTTCCATTCAGCACTTCCTAGATGTCACTGCTCTCCACATATTCCCCCCCCCGTTCTCTTCACCATTTAATTGTGTAGCCAGTACATGGGGATGGACATCAGGTCCCCCATTCTGGTGCACAAACAAGATTCTGAGATGATACAAGACTTGTCTTAATAAAAAATGCCTCCTGCCTGCTTGCTATAATTTTGAAATCCCAGACTGAAGGAAACAAGATTCAAATCCTTTATATAGTGTAATTCAAGTTCATTTTGCTTCACTAGCATAATGTGACCCATTCAACTCAAGCCAAGACAAGTCGCCCACTGCGTTTTGATCTCACTTTCACCTATACTCTAATACAGGAATAGTAAGTTGAAAGTACATATAGTATGGCAATATAGAGGCAGCACAGCATGATGTGACAGCAACATGTTATGTCAATGTTTCCCAACCTGCAGCCCTTAAGTTCCTGTTGAATTGTAACTCCCAGTACTCCTTACTGCAGATGGTTGTTTGGAGTAGTATAATAGCAAATAAAAGGCCACAGGTTTGACAATAAAAAAAAAATGGGGCACCGCAAGTCCCATGAAAAGAAAGATAGCCCTGACAACGTATAGTTAATGCTGCACAGCAGAATGACTCAGTTTTAAAGGACAAATTGATCTTGTATCAGTCGTGCAGCTATATAACTGCATACGGACTGGCCCTCAAATATATTTCTCTCTAGGGGAGGAAGATGCAGTGGGATCAGCTGTTCTGTCTAACACTCAGTCTCCATTAAAGCTGCCTGGAAGTTGCGCCATGGGACTGATGTCATTATCTGGGAATGCACTCCGTACTGTCACTAGGGGATTTCTGCAATGGGTTAACACCCCAGCCCTTGGCATGTACTTCACTGAATATCCCTTGAAGTCCCATGCACTGCATTTTCTATTTGACTATAAACAGGTGGTTCACCTTTGAGTAAACTTTTAGTATGACGTAGAGAGGAATATTTCAAAACAATTTGCAGTGGTTTTCATTTTTTATTACTTGTAGTTTTTAAATAATTTAGCTTTTTATTCAGTGTTCAGCAGTTGGGTTGCTAGGGTCCAAATTACCCTAGCAACCATGCACTGATTTGAATAGGAGACTGGAATATGAATAGGAGAGGCCTAAATAGAAAGATGAATAATAAAAAGTAGCAATAACTATAAACGTGTTGCCTTACAGAGCATTTGTTTTTTAGATGTGGTCCAATTTAATTTAAAAACTATAAAAATGAAGACCAATTGAGAAGTTGCTTAGAACTGGCCATTCTATAACATTCTATAACCACCACTTTAACCTTTTTAATGCGACAAGAGACAGAAAAGCAGTACCACAGAGGCCACTATGACAGGGGTCCCCAACCGCCGGGCCGCGGACCAGAAGCAGGCCGGGGACACTCCCGCACTGGGCCGCCAAGCTCAGTGTGCAAAAACGCGGTGAGCCGAATTGGACGCCAGCACACCCCAAATTGGACTCCGGCACGCCAAAATTGGACGCCGGCGCGTCCAAATTTGTTGCTGACCCCCGCCGACCCCTCCCCTGACCCCCCGCCTACCCCCGCCGCGGACCCCACCCCTAACCCCGCCAACCCCATCCCTGACCCCACGCCCCGGTCCTAGAAAAAGAAAATTGGCACCGGTCCCCGGTCCAAAAAAGGTTGGGGACCCCTGCACTATGGGATATATTGTAAGGCTCCTATGTGCCACATAGAAAAAGGCTTAATGTATAGTATTCATTAAAATAATACTCTCTTGGATTTTGGGTCCTATATAATAAGGGTTATTTATTATATATTGTTGCCATAGTTGCCTACCCCTAGTGCAGTGTAAATGTGATCTGCCCCTCTGTGGAAGCTCAGCATTTCAGATCAAAGGACAGCACTGCCAATGGAGCTAAATATATATATAAACATATAAGCAACAATAATAAATTATCAATCAAAGTATACCTTGAAAGGGCAGTCCCAGGGGCAATTGTAATATGGCAAGTGCACCATATCAGATAAACCGCTTGAAGCAAGACTCATGAGTGGGCCGTCTCCCATAGACTCCATTTTATCCAAATAATACCAATTATTAAAAATGCTTTCCTTTTTCTCTGTAATAATAAAACAGTAGCTTATCCTTGATCCAAACTAAGATATAATTAATCCTTATTGGAAGCAAAGCCAGCCTATTGGGTTTATTTAACGTTTAAATGATTTTCTAGTGGATTTAAGGTATGAGACCCAAATTACGGAAAGATCCTTTATCTGGAATACCCCAGGTCCCGAGCATTCTGCATAATAGGTCCCATAACTGTATTATTAATCATTCTTTATTTATATAACACTTCATGGAAATGTTAAAGCTTTACTGCTTTAAACTGGTCTGTGCATAGGAACAGACACCTCCATCTTTTTTGTGGGCAGAGCTGCCATCATGAGGTGATAGACACAGGATCCTGTCAGGGCCTATTGTAGGGGTTGGACAGATCTGTGTGGTGGCGATCCTTGGCATCAACCCTGCATGTGGGCTATGGAAAGGTAGATATTTGTTTATTGCAGTACAACAGTCATCAATCACTATGGCTTGTGACGTCCCTCCTGGCAGGGCCCTGTATAACTGCTGCTGGTAATCACTGTACAACTGCAGCTCTTTACAGGGCAGTGATTATGGTACATGCCTTTCATATTTTACACCCTAACCTACACTTCTGCGTATTGTCATTTTCACCTTGTGGGGGAAGAATGTTCCCTTTGCACGCTTCCTGTACTCAAGAAAGATTATGTTGCTAAGCAACCAGTGAGGAGTGCACGGGCTAATGTTTCCCTAAAACAAACCTTAAACATTCCAAGCAATGTTATTTTCAGCTCTCAAAGGCAGTCCACGTATGAATATATGTATATTCCACACCAGATATCCTGGGAAGTCAGAAAAAAATAAAATGACTTGAAAGTGGTTGTTTTTAATCTGTACTACAACTCCCAGAATTCCCTGCCATGAGTCTGAAGCACAAGAAAGACTCCCTATTATATAACACAGGATGTTTTCAGTTTAAAAATACAAAATCTACTCCACAGTCCACAAGATACTTAACAACTGTTCCCAGCATCCTCTGCCAGCACACACTATGAACCATTTGAGAGCAGCACAGAACATTCAGAATCAACCACATTTAGCAGTATTGGGGGGGTTCAATGAATGAATATGCTGGCAGCCCCAGTGGCTGTTATTGGGCATTTGAAACGCCCCCTTTACACTCATTATAAAACTAAATGTTTCCTAAATTTCAGCTGGCCCAGTCTCAGCTATTTTATGGGAGATGTCTTGCACTGACAGTTATTATCCCTACTACTGTATGAGCAGCAGAGCCATTCCTTCTCAAGTAACACAGCGGCTGCCGATCCCCGGCACAGGAACAAGCAGTTTATCCCCCAAAGCATAAATAATGCCAAATAAGGCATCCTGGGTGTGACAACTGGGTGCTGTTGGACTGGGTGCTGTTGGACTGGGTGCTGGTGTTGGATAACGTGGCCACATGACCTTGCCCTTGACCTAAACAATTCTTGTGTTACTTGTGCAACAGACCAGCATGTCCTATAACTCTCTGCTGGCAACAGGGGGTGGCATTTAAATGACAATGGCAATAGCAGATCGCATAGCACATACATAATACAAAAGAGACAGCACAGAAATCCTAGTCTGAAATGTAACCTGTCCTCCCAAACCAGCTCTTCACTCAATCTTCTACGGAGTCCTAACCCCCCAAACTATATAACAACCCGCCCCACTTTGTACCATATTACCTTCCCCCAACAATGTGACCCCAGCAATATTCCTCCAGCCCTATATAACCATTTCCCCTTCCCCCCAACACTGTGACCCCAGCATTCTTCCTCCAGCCCTATATAACCACTTCCCCTTCCCCCCAACACTGTGACCCCAGCATTCTTCCCTACCCAGCCCTATATAACCATTTCCCCTTCCCCCAACATTGGGACCCCAGCATTCTTCCTCCAACCCTATATAAGCAGCACCAGTCACTCCCCATTACACTTCCCTGTATTCCTGTCATTCCAAGCATAATAGGATCTGCTCCTGTTCCCAATACTCAGGAGGCTGGGCGCTCCCTATTCTACAAGCTATTCCTCTGCTCCCAGCCCTTGTTCTTTGCACTGCCCTGGTCTATAAGCAGCACTGCTGTCCAGTGAAGAGTCCAGTGAAGAATCTAGTGAAGAGTCTAGTGAAGAGTCCAGTGAAGAGTCCAGTGAAGAGCCCAGTGAAGAGTCTAATGAAGAGTCTAGCGAAGCCAGAGGATAACACTGTCAGTGCTGCTCACTCACCTCTCCATGTCCTTTACATCCCACTGGCAGAAAACTAGTTAAACACCTAAATCAATGGCAAGGATGTTACTGAACTACAACTCTCAGAATCCTGGTAGCTGTGCAGCAGTTGTAGAGCCATAAGAAGAATAATGACACGTGTCTGTAGGACCCCCCATTGTATGTCCCCCACTCACCAGCCTCAGTGCCAAGTGCAGCTCCAGAACAATCCCAGCAGTGGCCAGAGGGTGTGGGCTACCAGTGGCCAGAGGGTGTGGGCTACCAGTGGCCCAAGATGTCAGGCAGCCTCTCCCGGTACAGGGAAACTTCACTCCAGCTCAGAGAAAGTTGAGACACAACAAAAGGCCGGGGAAGGAGCGGAGTCTGGGAGGGGCTGTGCCTGTCTCTCCTCCTTAGGGAAGGCCACTGAGTCACATCCCAGTCAGAAATGGGCTCCTGGGCCATAGGGATCAGTGATACACAGAGCAGCTTCTCTCAAGTCCAACCCCTCCCCCAAAGGGCAGGAATCCCCCCCCCCCACCAGTCAGGAGTCAGGGGGGGCAGGGAGAGGGGGGAGCTCAGTTGTGACTCCCAGTCCCAAAGTGTGAAAAACAGGCAACTCTGTCACTGGCTGGGGAATTTCACTCTGGGAAACAGAATAAATACTTCCCTGCTAGGCACATGTCCCTGATCATTCTTACTTCTGCTTCTGATTGCAAGCTCTTCAGGACAGGAAGAGAAACACGGTCTTATATTATATGTATTATATATGGATGTCTTGTAGAATTGCTCTAAGTTCTGTGTATGCTGTCTTGGAAATTATAGACCTTCAGCTGCCCCCTAACAATATATCACTGGCAGTGGCTTTGTTGTCAAAGTTATATTTATGAGGACAGGGTCAGAACTAGTGCTAGACCCCCGAGAGACCTGTCTATAGCACAGTGACAGGGCGGGGAAAAGTCAGTATAGTAGGGAGAGATGGTGCCTATAGTAACAGTGGATAATATTCTCTGGGAAGGGAGTGTGACTGTGGGATAGCAGGTATAGTAGGGAGAGATGGTGCCTATAGTAACAGTGGGATAATAGTCTCTGGGAAGGGAGTGTGACTGTGGGATAGCAGGTATAGTAGGGAGAGATGGTACTTATAGTAACAGTGGATAATAGTCTCTGGGAAGGGAGTGTGACTGTGGGATAGCAGGTATAGTAGGGAGAGATAGTGTCTATAGTAACAGTGGATAATAGTCTCTGGGAAGGGACTGTTACTGTGGGATAGCAGGTATAGTAGGGAGAGATGGAGCCTATAGTAACAGTGGATAATAGTCTCTGGGAAGGGAGTGTGACTGTGGGATAGCAGGTATAGTAGGGAGAGATGGAGCCTATAGTAACAGTGGATAATAGTCTCTGGGAAGGGAGTGTGACTGTGGGATAGCAGGTATAGTAGGGAGAGATGGTGCCTATAGTAACAGTGGGATAATAGTCTCTGGGAAGGGAGTGTGACTGTGGGATAGCAGGTATAGTAGGGAGAGATGGTGCCTATAGTAACAGTGGATAATAGTCTCTGGGAAGGGAGTGTGACTGTGGGATAGCAGGTATAGTAGGGAGAGATGGTGTATGTAGTGGAGATAAAGCAATAACCTACAAGCCATTACAAACACAGAGAGAAAGGAGTAACTGTTATGAAGATGTCACTCTGGTTGGAGTCAAACTCTTGTCCCAGTGATACAACTCAGCAACTCTAACAACTGTACCCCGGCCCTGCTCTTCAACACTGATGTCTTTTAAAAGCTTTGGAGACAGGAACAACTAGTGACCTGTTTTGACTTCCATGGACCTGACACTGAGCACAACCATTCCTTGTTTTCCCCACAGGCCACAAAAAAATATCCAGCTGCTAAATATACTCAGACTCCATTTATAGAAATCATTGGTCATGGCTCAGAAAATAATGATAAAGGCGAAATCATACCGCCATGCGCAAGACTCTGTTTCTAATTATCCAAAATATAAACAAAATGCCAAGACAGTGGCAACAGATACCAAAAAAGCATAATTCCCGCAGCTGAAAGAAACAAATTTAATATAAATAAATAATAATAATATATATATACTGTATATTTGATACATTGCACAGGGCTTTGCAGAAAATATAGAGCACTGACTTGCCGTGGCTGGAATCAAACGTAAGATCTCAGGGCTACAAAGCTAAGCAGTGCACTACCATGTGCCAGGTGAATCTGTTGTACAGGTATGGGACCTGTTATCTAGAATGCTAGGGACCTGGGGCTTTCCAGATAATGGATCTTTTCGTAATTTGGATCTTCATACCTTAACTGTACTGAAAAATCACTTAAAGGTTAAATAACCCGATAACTGTATTTGAAAATAGCAGGTGAGACTCACTTTAGACATCCCTGAATTGTTTAACCTCATATCAGCAGCTTATACATGAAGAGTGTGTGGGGTGGTATTTACTATTGAACTGGAGACCCCAGGGCCCAAAGGCGGACCTAACATTTCGTTGCCCACCTGCCGCACACACACACACCTGCCGGACCCAGAGTCTGACAGTCTGACATTGGGGGTATTGTATTAAGACAAGATCAAGGTAGCCCCAACATATCTGTGCCCCTACTGTGATAGAACAGTGACACATCAATAAAGATCACTAAGCACCGATTATAAATGATTATCTAATGAAGCTCCATTTGCCAGGATATAATACACAAAAGTCAAGATGAAACACTATAAAAACCTATTCTTATATTCTTATCAAACACATATTCGTTTTGGCCCTAACTGGGCCACAGCAATTGCTGGGACCACGCCTAGGGGCAGATTCACTAAAGGGCGAATTGTTGCCAGCGTCCGATTCACACACATCGCACCACTTCGCCAGGCGCAAATATGCTAATTCACTAATATGCGAAGATGCGCCCTAGGCGAGGAACGCTGGCTACTTTACCCTATCATTACTTTGGCAGTGCGAGCATTTCATAGCGAAGATGCACTAACGTTCGCTTGTGCTAGAGAAAATTCGCTAGTGATCTTGTGCTCAGGCCAATTTGCATACGGCGGGTAATTTAAAGTTGTATGGACGATTTTATTATAAATGTTGGTTCAAATGCTTGAAGTTACCACTTTTTATTATAAATGTCCAGGGAAACTTCATAAAGACAAGAGAGTTTATATAATGCCCTACACATGAGCCCACTGTAAAATGAACATTCCGTATGTTAGGAAATGTTTGGAGAAAACCGGTTACCCAAAAAAAGTTTTTCAGGACTTTTGCAGGCAATCCTGCTTAAAAAAAGGAAAAGTCGACAGCGTTTTTTCAACTTTAATGCATTTTCAGCGCACAGGATATGATGCGACAGAAGATTGAGGAAGATCTATCTGCTTTTTACCACTTCGCCTGGTCTGAGGTGGAGAAGTCAGCTCTGGCAAAAGAGGTAACATTCAGTAAAATCCGCACTTGAATTACTACTGAATTTGCGGAGTAACGACCATTCGCCAGAGCAAAAAGTCGCCTGGCGATAGAGTGCAAACGAACGGTCTCTTTCACTAGCGAATTGACGCCTGCGTCTGTTGTGAATTGGCGATGTCCCTGCGGATGTGATTTCTGCCGAAAAGTCGCTAGCATTCGCCCTTTAGTAAATCTGCCCCCTAATGTTTCTCAAGTTCTTCATATTACATACCTTAGTTCTTTCTACAAACTTGTTTCACTACTGCCACCCTCTAGATATACAATATTTGTCTTATGTACCTTTGAGTAAAGGTTCCTTCAGCAACCAGCCTGGGACTTGAGGGAAGAACGAGAGGTTCAGGGGAGGTAGGTGTTGCACTTTTCCTGGTATATGTCTTGTCAGAATGTAGAACGCTTCGCAACTTTTGGGTAAAACTGTACGAGTCAGGCACAGGAAAGGTTGGACTTCTGGTGACTGTGTTAGTAGAAGCTGCATCTATGTGAGGTGAAACTAGTTTATCATGTATTGGACTTGCGTTTAGAAGTCCTGAACTGGGCACTTGAGTGTCAGGTGTGGACTCTGAGAGGGAAGAAGGACTATAGAAACATGCTCCTTATCCTTGGTGTCCTTCTCTCTCAATGTATTTTCTTCCATGGTTGGTTCCATTTCTTTAGTGATAACAGGTAGAGAATTGAGTTCCTTCTCTTTCTGGGCTATATCTACAGATGTCATTGCTGTCTCTTCAGGTACATGCTCTATTAAAGTGTCATTAGTGACTGTCTCTACAGAATTTAATTCTTTCTCATTTGTAGCAAGGTCTACAGAAGCAAATGCCTTATCTTCAGATACATACGTTTCAAAGGTATAGTCCATTTCTGTAGAGACATCATGTGCAGAAGTCAATTCTGTCTCTATCACGGCAGGATCTACAGAAGTCACTACCTTCTTTTTAGGAACACGCTTTTCCAAGGTGGGTTCAAGCTCTTTAGCAGCAGCTGTACTTAATGTTTTCTTTTTCATGAGATCATCTGCAGTGGGTTCTTTATGTTGAGCACCATGTTTTATCAAAGTGATCTTTGTCTCTTTAGTGACTGGCACAGTGGCTTCCTTCTCATTTGTAGAAGACTCTATAAAAGAGAAGTTCTGATCTATAACAGCAGTTTCTTGAGAAGTCTCTTTGTCCTCGTGCTTGTAGGGATCTATAGTCAGTTCAGGCTTTTGATGGGTATCTTTAATGTTTGGCTTTTTGGTGCCATGCTTTACAGATGTACAAGACTTGTCATTAACGAGATACTTTAATAAAATTGGTTCATTCCCTTTAGTGGCATGATCTGCCAAAGCGAGCTCCATCTGTTTAGTAACCGGCATGGTTAAAGTGTGCTCTGTCTCATCAGTAGCAGAGTATAAAGTATATTTCTTATCTTTTGTAGCAGCATCAGTAAGTGAAGTGAATTCCTTATCTTTGCTGGCAGACTCTCTACAAGTCTGTTCCTCTACATTACCAGCAGGCTCCACAAAGGCCAGTCTTTTTTTCTCAGAGGCATCCAGGAGAATATTTTCAAAATCCACAGAAGATAAAATTTTAATTTCACTGCTGGGCAATAGAGATGGAGATTTCTGCTTTTTAGTTACGGGGCCTTCAGAAGCTGGTTCTGGTGTCTCTTGAGTATCAATATCCAGGAAACCTGGTTGCCTCTCCTCACTGACAGACTGTGCAGGACTTTCCTGCTCTAATTCCTTCATAGAGTGTGAAGAGACCAATTCTGCTTCTTTTATGGATGGTTTTAGATATTCCAACGAAGGTTGTATTTTTTCCATAATACCATATATACCAGCAGGTGTATCTACAGAAACCATTCCTGTTTTTTGATGTGGAATTTCTGAATTATCCAATATTTTTGTGCAATTTGACTCCCAAAGGTTTGAATCCTGCCCTTGAATCAATAGTTGCCCTGGTAGAGTAATAACATCACAAGGGGAACTTTTTCTCTCTGCAGTAGATTGGCAAGGTTCGTCAGGTGAACATTCCAACTCTGAAGGAGCAAGACATGGCATATCAAACAGAATTTCTGTCTCTTTAGAACTAGGGTATGTCATGTCAAACAGTATTTCTGTTTCTTTTGGACAAAGAAATTCTGTATCTTCTGGGTTAAAATATAACTCAGTAACTGCTTCTGTAAAAATACTTCTATCCACTGGCAGAGTTAGCTCTTCTTTCATCTTATTGGATTGGAGTGGTCCATCTAATATGAGAGTATTGACCTGCATTTCTCCTTCATCTGGGTGATCATCAGTAGCAGCATTATCAAGCTGCTTCATACGTGAAGATGGAGCGCATTCCATATCTTTTACAGATAGATCTACATTTCCTGTAGTTTCCATATTGTTCGAGACAATGCAGGTTACGTTGCTTGGCTCCGTTTCTTTAGTTTCTGTGTCTTGTTTCACAGGGAAATCTTCCACCTCTACAGAAGCAAAATCTGAGATTTGAGAAATAAATCCCTTATCTCCTAGGCTATCTGTGGATGCCAGCATCTGCTGAGGAACTTGGTCAATCAAAAGAACTTGGCCTTCTGTTTCCTTGAGCTGATCATTGGGTACACTTTGTTGGGATAACTCTAATACAGCAACAGATATGTTATCCAGGTTATTATTATGTCCTACTGAAATCTCTCCATATTCTTTGGTATTGAAAGTGTCATTTTACAAATTGGCAAGTTCCTGAAAACCATATCCTGTTGTTTTATTAAATTCAGGGTTAAATTCAAGATTTTCTTTGCAAACAGTCTCAGGATGCTTCTCTGCAGGGTGAATATCCTTATATGCGTTACTATGCTCAGTGGCCAGTGTTTCCTCTGATTTTACAGCCATTGTACTATGTTTTTGTGCTACATCTGGAAAAGCACAGATTAGAAATTCCTTGGTGTCATTTTGCACAGTATCAAAGCTTTGGTTCCCACCATGCAACAGAACCTCTGCTGCGTTATCTACAAACTGAATGTTGTGGCCATCAAAAAGTTTCTTATTTTCATTGTCATGGTTTTCTGGGGATGATGGGAAATACAAATCTTCCTTAACGTCTGATTTTGTAACTTTAAAGAAACTCTGAATATTGACACCATCTTGTTGTAAGTCATCCACCTCGGTACAATCTGTTTTTAGCAGGTTGTCTTCCAGAGTTCTAGGTTCTGTTGTCCTACTGCTTAATCCTGGAGTTGTTTTTGAAACCTGTGATTCCTCTGCTACTGGAAATCTAGGTATATTGTTTATTTCGTGAGACTGATTGACCTCCATCATACTAGAACCTTCAGGTATTACTGGCAGTGGTGGTTCCTTAGTCTCTGTTTCAGGAGTCCCAGAGGAATATTCATTTGCAGTTTTGATAGGCTTTACATCCGTGCATGGATCATGTTGGTTTAGAAGTCTTGGGCAGCTGTCCAGGGATGACTGTTGAATATCTCTGCCAGAAGGAGATTGAACAAGGACATTATTACATGTTCCTGCCATGGTTTCAGATATGGAACTAGTCCTGGTGTCTACAAATAACAGTTCTGTGAATGCTGTTGAAGGGGAATCTGTTCTAGATAACATTCTTTTGTGGTAATATTGAGCTCCTGCTGTGTTTTCACATGTCTTGCTATCATCCAGAAGAAGAATCTCAGATGTAGGACTCCTGTTTAGTTGCTCAGTATTAACAACAGAAGACTCTAAACCAGAAATGTTTTGTAAGCTCTGGTGTGGCTTCAGTTCGGGTTCAGAAGATCTGAAAGATGAAATGGACTCTGTTTCCGAATATGTGTCCTGGCCAATGCACAGGGTTGCTTCAGAGCTATTTGCAGTTCCTTTATGAGCTGCATCATCAATAGATTCTTGAGGGAGCAGCTCATCAGTTCTAGAATTAACAGAAGACACAATAACTGACGAGACAGGTGTCTCCACACTGGTTATTTCTTGTGTGCAAAGCTCTTTTGAAGTGTCAGTGCTCTGGATTTCTCTTATAACCTGTTCCATATCAGTTGCAATGGCATTTGCAGATAACAAGCTGAATGCTTCCATTTGTCTTACAGTCTCCTTCTCCCCATATTCTGTCCTTTTAATTAAATTAGATAAATTAGAACCAGACTCTTTGGGTGGTTTACCAACTGCTAGCTGAGAATCAGAAACACTATTTAAGAGGTTCTCCAGCAGTTCTGGATCTTGTGAAAGTTTGACAGAGTACAAAAGACTATCAGAAGCTGGGAAGGGTGTTTCCTCTAAGGACGCTTTCCCTTGCTGACTTGATGTGGTTAGGGGCCCCTCCTTATTCTTTATAGTCATGTTTCCCAGGATTGTGCTGGCATTTTCTTCCATTAAGGACTGAGAGGCTTCAGCTTCTGTTGTTGCAAGGGGAGAATTTTGGGTAGGCTGAACTACAGCTAATTCCTGTGTTGCACCATGTGGCTTGAGGTTTAGAATATCCACATCGCAAAGAATGGAAACTGGTAACCCAAAATCATTATTGCTGCTCTCTGCCTGCTCTGTTGTGTCTGTGTTTTGGATTTTAGCTATGTCTTCCTCAAACATAGATTCCTTATAACATTCTAAAAATTCCATAGAATATTTGGGTCCAGTATCCATCTCTTGTCCTTTTTCAGGATTATTTTCAGATGTTGAAATAAAGGGTAGTGCCAATTTCAGTAATGGATCATTTAGGGTTACAGACTTTACAGCTTCTATGTCATTCGTTGGAGTTGTCTGCTTTCCATTAGCTCCACTGCCTTCCTCCTCTATTTCTGCTTCTTTCCCTGACCCCTCATTGTACTGTTCCTTTTCTATACTGAACATGAGCTTCTCATACTTTTCATACTTTTCTGTACTTCTTAGTGTTTCATCTGTGTAATATATATTTGCCTTATCTAGATTGCTTTGCTTTTCCTTGACCTTATTAAGATTGTTGTCTTTTACCTTATCCTCAACACCCTCTGTGAAAACATGAGGCGGGCCACTACCCTCTGAAGCTGAATCCAGAACAAATGGACTGGGTGTTGTAAGTATGAAGCTCTTACTGTCTTCTTCAGGGTTTGGACCATATACATCATATAAGGAGGCCTCTTTAAGAAGAACCTTATTGTCAACATTGCTTCTTGCTATATCTAATTCAGAATAACATGCATCCTTTACATCAAATGCAGAGCTGTTTTCCTTGGACTTTATTATGAAACTGGCATCATAATTGATTTCTTGACTTGTGAACCCTAATTCTATTTTGTCAGACGTGTCTCTCAGCCTCAGTTTCATGCCTTTAGAAACAATCTTGTCTGTACTAAGAACATCTATGGTATCAGTTTCCTTGGCCTGTGTTTCAATAACATTTTGATAACCAGTATATTCAGCCATCTGACCCAGTATAAGGTTGTCTTTCTCTATAGCCTGGTGCCCAGACTGTGCATCAGCGGATGATGTAATAGGCTTATGGCTAATTGTTTCTGGAAGCACCATATGCTGTGGCACTGCGACAGTGGGAGGCAATTCTGGAATCGCTGGGGTTTCTTCACTTCCCTCGTATCTGTCTATGAAGGATCCTGCCTGAATTGGCATTTTGTCTCTATCTTTATTTTTTGAGCTGCCATCTGCTACATAAGGCTGGATTAAACCTTCCACTTCACTTGTCTGGGTATTCATACCATCTGTAGTTAAAGGCTCACTGTCAGAAAATCTCTGCAGACCTTGTTGTGTGTCTTGAGCAGTAGCACAATCTCTAGAATCTCCTTTGGTTTGGACACCAGTGTTGTCTGAGTTTCCTGACAATCCCTCTGGCTGTAATGGAGCTTGTTCCCTGGTGGATAATAATGTGGATTCTGGTGTATGGTGGGGTGTTTCTGAGACACTTATCTCCTCTCTAAGGAGTGCAATCTCAATTTCCTTGTCATTAATTGTAAGGCATTCACTGGCTTCTGGTTTAATGTCTATAGTGCTCTGGGAGTCTGTAGATGCTTCTGATGTGCTTGGAAATTGTAGGTCCCCTCCACTGACTGGCTCATGTGTTTCGACCTCTGGAAACAAAGAGGAATCCTCGTATTCGTTATTTGACTTTACATGGAGCTTTTCGGGGAGTACATCCTTTCCCCATTCTCTCAGAATCCCAATAAGTTCGATTTCCTCTTCCAAGGTTGGGTCTTCCCTTGATTCTTCACTGGGGGAAACATGTCAGTCAGTGAAATCAAGGGCTTGTACAGTTCTATAAATTTGCTTTAGCAGATGGATGCAGTGCACAATCAAGCAGAGTATGGCCAGCCGCAGCACAATTAAGCAAAGTAAGGCTAGACACAATATGCACAAATTAGGGCTCATGCAAATCACTTTTCCAAAGACCCAAAAGTCCATGTGCCAGAAACATCCTCAGGTACAAGGTGTAACATTTCATTGCTATTACTAAGGTTAATCATATCACCCAACAGGCTGAAATATCATTAAACAGTTGAAGATATCCATGGTATACATTTCATTAACAGTGCCACATGCATCACTATTTATTTATCCTATATTGTCTTTGTATTTCAAACAGTATGGCCATCAAACCAATAGACCATCAGCTGTGAACTACAGCTCCCAGCTTCCCCTAAGAACTATGCCTGGAGCAGTAGCTTAAAGACGTTGGACATTCTCCGTCTGAAAGGATAAGTGAAGTCTGGTTGCCAGCTCACAGAACAATATGACAGCACTGGTCTACTGCCAAACAGATGGGACCACAGAGAGATCCTCAGTGAAAATGAACTAGGCAAGATTGGCTCAAGCATAAAATATTTCAGCTCAGCTCAATTAGCCACATTCTACCACCTCTACAATACAAAGCCTGCAAGGAGAAGCAATTTGCCCTGGCCTAGTTTCTATTAAAGGGCCTACTGCAATATTCCACTGCTGAATGTCAATTGCTGTTGCGGTTGCCACCTTTTTTGGAAAAAAATACCGGCCTCCCTATATATTTATCTTTTTACCCTATTGATAACATTGGGATCAACCATCATTTTTACCGGTTAGGCCTGTAAAATGCCGGCCAGGTGACAACCCTAATTGTTGTAGAAGACTGGGGTGATTCCAGTGGTGTTGGATTTTTTTGAATCACCATTTCATGAAAAAAGTACCAAAAAATAGATAATATGGGCTCCTAAAAGTGTCTGGGTCCCCAATGCACCTAAGCACTGTTGTTTCGGGTACCTGAAACAGTTCTAGATTTCTTATTGGGACAAGCTCCTGTGCAGTGTGCTACCCTGTGTTGGAGGGTTCTAGTTAGCATATGCATCCAGTACCCTGTCCACTGGGGGGCACGCTATGCACACATTGAGGCCAGAGTATCTGGAGGACAATAACCCAGAATATGGACATGGGCCTAAAGCTGGCCACAGACGCAAAGATCCGATCGTATGAATCAACATACGTTCGGACTCCCGACCTGCCGCCCGCTAACCATTCCGATCAAATAAAGTACAAAAGAACAGATCAGCCGATGTTCTGCCCCTGACAGCAATCGTACGAAAGTTAAGTCCGACAAAAGCTAGTGACAGTCTCCCTCTGAAAATCGTACAATCGGCAATAAGTGCAGAGATATTACCCACAGGTTGCCACCCGGCCGGTATTTTACCGGCCTAGCCGGTAAAACACCTGCCGGGGCCGGTATTACAAACTTACCGGCAATGTAGCTGCCGGTAATTTGTAATACCATTTACAAAATCCCCTGCCCACCGATGAAAAATTATATTTTCATCGGCTTCGGGCGGTGGCCCCGCTCCTTTTGTGACGCTACTCCCCATAGCTCCGCCCCTTTGTGGCACCCCTCATCGGCTCCGCCCCTTTCCCCCCCACCATGGCTGGTAATTTTTTCTTTAAAAGGTGGCAACCCTACCTGCAGCCGACAGAAATCTTTTAACCTGTCGACCAAATGACCGATCTCCGACGGGTGAAAAATGACGGGACTCTCCACACACGGTCCGAAAATCGTACGAATCCTTAATTTTTGCATCTATGGCCAGTCTTTATCCTACAATTATATTGCACACTGAGATCACATAATGAGCTCTACAATGGCTTAGCCCAAAGGTGGAACATTGCAGCCTGTAGCAAGTATCAGTAGTCCTGCAAATAATTTAAGCCAACTGTTCCCAAACCTTTGAGCAGACCCACATAGGGGGGACTACCCTAAGGACCAGTCAAGGTGAGAGTTATGGGTGAATAGTTATCCTGTATGTTTACATACAGGAACTTTAGCAGGGTGCCTGTTTACTTATCTCCGTATCTTCTTCATCTGTTTTCATTCTAAAACAAGACTAGACCAGCAAAACTGCCACTAAACTGCACAAACAATTATACCTGCTCTCCAGGATGACTTTTATTCTCTTTCTGGTAGAAGAATGCATTCATTTATTCTGTGGTTTCGTCATACATATAATTCTTTCTTCCATGAATCTTGTCCCAGTTATGACAGCAGGGAATGAATTCAACAGGTCTGTGCATGATTCTTGCCTGGTTTTTAGTTACATGATTAACCCCTGGAAGGCCACTTATTGCAGGCATGCACAATGCAGATAGAGAGATGCAGCACAGCAAGCCAAGGCCCCCCAATCATGTTAGAATAAGGAATAATAAATAGCAGCAAACAGTTTATTCCACAGCCACAGCTGTTGCATAAGAAACACATGAGACATGCACATTGTAATGATACCTAATGGTTCCAGCGTGTGGGCTACTGGTTGATCCCTTGTCTCCCAGGCCTGATATATGAAGACCATTAAACGGAACCACAGGAAGCAGCTGTCCTTCCTCCCAGTCATACGGCAATGGGACCTCTCCACTGCAGGGAAAAAGAAAAATAATCAGTGAGCCAATGGAATTATGAGAATGAGCGTTGACAGAGCAATGTCATTATCCACTGACCACTAGCTGAGCAAGGCAGCCTCACAAATAATGGGGATGGAAAATAATTGAAAATCGAAAATTTAATCGCAGGAAAAATTAAACCTACCCGATATCTGCCCATGTATGGCCACCTTAAAGGAGAACTTAAGCTTAACTGAAGAAGTAGCTACAAATCTGTACCTTATGTTTTGAGCTTCTGTGACAGTCACACAACCACATCCCTTTAGCAGTAAAGATCTGTGTCTCCAAAGATGCCCCAGTAGCTCCCCATCTTCTTTTCTGCTGATTCACTGCACATGCTCTGTGCTGCTGTCACTTACTGAGCTTAGGGACCCACTCACAATATACAGTACACATAGAATAGAAATGTCACAATATAAGGCTGATTAGTAATTAATACACATAATTACTACATGGCAGCACAGAAACCAGTGCAATTAGCACCAGAATTTAATAATCAGCAAACCTGTAGCATCAGTTTATATTACAGGGGAAGCTCATTTTCTGCTGGATAATTAGTGACGATCCCTAAGCTTAGCTTCTCAACAGCCAATCAGAGCCCACTGAGCATGTGAGTGTCACAGACACTTTCCAAGATGGTGACCCCCAGTTTGAAGTCCTGGATCATTGCTGCTATTGACAAGCTGAAACTTTATAAAATATGGCATTTTTAGCCGCACTCATTTTTAGGGTTTAGTTCTCCTTTGAGGCTTCAGAGAAAAAAAAACCCCATAAAACTATGCCAGTAAAGGTATTCTGTATACTAAGCAGAATTCAGTAGTGAGACTAGTGGTAGACTAGTGATGAGCAAATCTATCCTGCTTTGCTTCGCCGGAAAATTTGCGAAACCCCAGAAAAAATGTTTGAAATGGCAAAAAATTTGTTAAACGCAACAATTTTTACACTCACCGCTTTGTTTCTCACTCCAAATGCATTAAAGTCAATGGGTGTTTTTCTTATGGCAACTTTTTTGTCCCAGCAACAATTTTAGTCTTGGCAACTTTTTTATCTCAGCGACTTTTTCGTCCAAATGCATGACCAAATGCATGGACCATAACCATTGATCAATTTACATTTAAAGGTACAGCGCCATCATAACTGTGCACACATAAAGGCATCACTGTACTTATGTCAATCACCAGGGCTGCTTCATAAACACCAGGTGCTTGGAGGCTACTGACAACACTTGGAGGTGTTGGAATTTTCCCTCGGTAATCCCTGAGGTGAGAGTGATAAATGTTTCAGTTTCCAGACTGCTGGATAATAAAAAGGGGAAATTAACATTGAACTCAAAGACAAAGTGTTACTCATCACTTCCTCAACATCGGCCGAGTCACATAGCTCAGTTTTTCCTCCTTTTGCTTAAGCGACGAAACATTCAATGGCCACAAAAAGTGTTTTTAATTCTGGGGCCCCAGAAAAATAATAGGAAGCACACAAAAGCTTTTTCACTCTATATCACTCTACACTTGGCTATTTTCCTGGCACGTTTAAATAGAGTTTCCAATGACAGTTTAATAGGAGAGACCCCAGGGCTCCACCACTTACATCACGATAACACTGCTGTATGCAAGTAGCAGCAAGGGGGTTCTAATAGAGATAATTCCAAAGGTACCTTTTAAAGGAACAGTAAAAAAAATCACCCAAAAAATCAGATAATAGATAAGTCCTGAAGAATCCCATTGTATACTACAGAGCTTATCTGTTATTTGCTGTGTATCCTGTGCCTTTTCTCCTTTTTCAGCTTTGAATGGCTGCCCCCATGGCTACACAGCAGCTTGTTTATATAAACTATAGTAGTACTTATCTGTTATCTACTGTGTATCCTGTGCTTGAATGTCTGCCCCATGGCTACACAGCAGCTTGTTTATATAAACTATAGTAGTACTTATCTGTTATCTACTGTGTATCCTGTGCTTGATTGGCTGCTCCCATGTCTACACAGCAGCTTGTTTATATAAACTATAGTAGTACTTATCTGTTATCTACTGTGTATCCTGTGCTTGAATGGCTGCCCCCATGGCTAAACAGCAGCTTGTTTATATAAACTATAGTAGTACTTATCTGTTATCTACTGTGTATCCTGTGCTTGAATGGCTGCCCCCATGGCTACACAGCAGTTTGTTTATATAAACTATAGTAGTACTTATCTGTTATCTACTGTGTATCCTGTGCTTGAATGGCTGCCCCCATGGCTAAACAGCAGCTTGTTAATATAAACTATAGTAGTACTTATCTGTTATCTACTGTGTATCCTGTGCTTGAATGGCTGCCCCCATGGCAACACAGCAGCTTGTTTATATAAACTATAGTAGTACTTATCTGTTATCTACTGTGTATCCTGTGCTTGAATGGCTGTCCCTATGGCTACACAGCAGCTTGTTTATATAAACTATAGTAGTACTTATCTGTTATCTACTGTGTATCCTGTGCTTGAATGGCTGTCCCTATGGCTACACAGCAGCTTGTTTATATAAACTATAGTAGTACTTATCTGTTATCTACTGTGTATCCTGTGCTTGAATGGCTGTCCCTATGGCTACACAGCAGCTTGTTTATATAAACTATAGTTGTGCTACTGAAGCAAACACAGCAGTTTTGCCAGTGCAGGCATAGCCGAGCCAACCCAGCCAGGCACCCTAGGCAACCTGGCCAGCAACGGCGCAGTAGGGGAGAGACGGGACCAGACATGGGGTAGGCAACGGAGCAGGTACGTGCCTGGCACCCCTCAGCTTTGCGCCCTAGGCACATGCCTACTCTGCCTACCCCTAGTTCCGGCCCTGAACCGTACATTATATTGTCATTCCTTTAAAGCACTTTCATTTTTTGGTACCCCCTGTGCCCCCCCCCCCCTGACAGCGGCCCTGGTGACTGATCTAATAAAACTACCGTTACTCCAGACATCAGCTGGCCAATTGTTTCACATTCCTCCCTGCAGCCAGCCCTAAATTCCAATGGCATTCGCATACCCCTGAAGCAGCTGCTGTTCAACGCTGGTATTCTAAACTCAATGCCAAAGACATGGCCACATGGTCACATGCTACTGTATTCTGCTTTTATTCAACATATTATAGCAGGTAATTCCCAGCTGGTGCCCCTAAGTTCAGCCAAAGGGTTGGCTCTGTAACAGCTCAAGGACCATTGTACAGATATAAGCACTTGGTGGTGTCCATTAACCAGTTACTGGTTAGAACCTACAGTATTATAACAAGTAAATGCAATTAGGATAACAGGAGAACTCCCAATGGTTTTCAGTATTAGATGTCCTTCTTTTTCTATTCTCCTGCCTCTACCTCGGCCAAACACAGTCCTACAAGTCCTCCTCTACCTTCTGTTTAACTGTAGAACGTTCATATAGGGCAAGGAGAATATGTGAAAGTAGTGAAATGATGTGGAAATAAAAAGGAAAGCAGACAAAAGTTGGAACATTGAAATAAAGAGTTAAAATTAGGCCAGTAGAGAGAAAATGAACAGAAAGATAAATAGGCCCATAAAAAAAATGAATGACCTGGGAGTAGCAGAAGTCACACTCAGATCCACGGCAATTAAGCAGCAAAATGTTTCTTCCACTTTGCCTCCACGTTCTTTACACTTGGCAGACTCCTTGCTCTCATGTAACAGATGGGGAACAAGAGTAAGGGCAAATACTGTATCAGAGACGGCTAAGATAGTGAGATACAAGGGGTTAAATATCAGTGCAAACAATGATGTTTTTATAAAGATTTCAATTGAATATTTAAACAATGCCCTTCTCTTCTATCCCATTCCTGCCACCCTTTCCTTTTGCTTCATGCCCACTGAATGTTTTGGTTCTTTCATTAGCAAATAGTGATTCATGTTTTCAATAGGTTAATCCTCTAAAAATTTCAGTATTCTGAGTTGATTTGGAAAAGATCTTTAGAATTAGTGCTGCACTTAATTAACAGTCACCAGCCAATCCCACACACATTACAACAACCAATATAAATTCCTAATATAGCAATCTCCCAAAAGTTAAAATTTATTCTAAACCCCTGATCTGCCTAAAACTTGTCCAATTACACCCAGACACTCCCTAATAATCCCAAAACCTTGTCCTTTTACTGGAAAGCCTCAAGCTTTATTGGGTTTGTGATCTGGGATTGTCACAGCTAAATTGGAACCACTGGGCAGTATTATATATTTCACTATAATATATAGAGATAATTCCATACAGGAAGGGGCAGGTCAATTCATCACTTGGCCACTGCAGAAGTACTGGGGCCCTAATTTGTTTTGGTATCTCTAGGCCAGTGATCCCGAAACCAGTAGCTCGTGAGTAACATGTTGCTCTCCAACCCCTTGGATGTTGCTCCCAGTGGCCTCAAAGCAGGTGATTATTTTTGAATTTCAGGCTTGGAGGCAAGTTTTGGTTTCATAAAAACTAGGTGTACTGTCAAACAGAGCCTCAATGTAGATTGACAATCTACATAGGGGCTACTAAATGGCCAATCATAGCCCTTATTTGGCACCCCCCAGGAAAACAATTTATGCTAGTGTTGCTCCCCAGCTCCTTTTACTTCTGAATGTTGCTCACGGATTGAAAAGGTTGGGGATCCCTGCCCTAGGCCAATGACTGGGGGATTTAATGTGCTTTTGATAGCTAAGGAGCAAGTGGACCATTGTTTTGCAGTTGAACTCTCTAAGGTCTTATTTTGGCCACTGCAATAAAGTATTTATTAATATAGTGACACATGTCAGGTTCTTCAGATCAAAAACTCAAAAAGACTGTAGTCCAAGGTGGCAGCTTATTGACCCATGTATGGTCAGGCAATCCAATATCTGGTGGGGGCATTGGCCAGATGGCAACTGTACAAGTTTTAAGATGCAGGCCCCTCTTAACGAGTTTGTATAGGCCCCTGCCATTATCCAATTATTTGTCCAGGGCCAAATTGGGCAAAAGTCCACTCATCAGACTTTTTCAGTGTATGGAAAGCTTAAGTAGGGCCTTGCATTTAAGGAGCAAAGCCAGTGGCTCAACCATACACAGTATTGATAGAAGTTTGCTTTGGGGTGCAACACTGGAGGTGAGCAAACATTTGGTGCAAAGGCGCTTTTCAGACAGTAGAATTACACAGAAGAGAATTACTTATTGTGCTTGGCTCAGCCAGGAGCTTCTTTATATCTGAAGTGGGTCCTGGTAAACAGAGGCAGCTTTGTGGGAATGTTTGCATTTCTCATGCCCTCTGTGCTGAGAGAGACCTGCCAGTGCCGAAGTCTGAGACAGATGCTGACACTTAACCAGCTCTGCGGCTCTCGATGATCTCCGGTTTATTGGCCCCGTAACTACTTTCAGATGAATGAGACTTCAGTGTTGGGAGATTGTTCTTGTTTTCATTGTGCTGTACATTCTCTTTCCAGCAGAGTCATGAAGAAACAAGGGACCCGAATATACACTGTTTCTAAGCATGACCTTTTATACACAAGCCTGCCTCCGAACTTTTAGGGCTCATCTGCAAATGCATTTATAAACATCAAGGCAGGTGGTAAACAAATAAGGGCCAACAGTGGCCAAATGACTTTGAAAACAAGTGCAATTAATGGCTTCTAAAAAGTACCGTAGTCTAATAGTAAGACATGGTTTTTGTTGCACATACATTGATGTATAGGTCAAAAAGAAATCATGACGTTGTTGAATGAGTTAGTAATTGCTGCACATCACCAAGGGGCACATTTACTTAACGTGGTTAATTAACCCTCGATATTCGACCGTCGAAGTTAAATCCTTCGACTTCGAAGTCGAAGGATTTAGCGCTATTCGTTCGATCGAAAGATCAAAGGATTTTCAGGGTCAAAGGGAACGATTAAATCCTTCAAATCGAACGATTCAAAGGATTTTAATCCATCGATCGAACGATTTTCCTTCGATCAGAAATTGGCTAGAAAGCCTATGGGGACCTTCCCCATAGGCTAACATTGATGCTCGGTAGGTTTTAGCTGGCGAAGTAGGTGGTCGAAGTTTTTTTTAAAGAGACAGCATTGAATGGTCGAATAGTCGTACGATTTTTAGTTCGAATCGTAGTCGTAGTCGAAGGTCGAAGTAGCCAATTCGATGGTCAAAATTCGAAGTATTTTTTATTCTATTCCTTCGCTCGAGCTAAGTAAATGTGCCCCCAAGTGTGCGCCTTCAGTTTGAAGGTAGGTCATTGAAGCAAGCAGGCCCGGACTCGCAATCTGTGGGTTCTGGCAAATGCCAGAGGGGCTGCTGTAAATTGCCATAGACAGTCACTATTTAGTGGGCTGGTGGGGGGCTGCGCGGGCCTCTGTGTACTTGGAATGCCAGGGCCTATTGTGAATCCCAGTCCAGATCTGGAAGCAAGGGCCCCTCTGGCACATACCTAACCCAGTTAATCCCTCTTTACACTGGATTAAATCTTAATATCTGCAGAGTTTACACAATGTTCTCCAGAGCTGAAGTGCACTTAGTATTGTTCCATGCTGAGCCGAGCCAGGGCCCATTAATGTTGTATTCAGCCGCTGTGAGTGCACTTAGCTCTGTTCTTATATAACCACGCTATGGGAAGGTTTAACAGCACAGTACAATTTAGTAACAATTTAGAAAAGTAATCCCACATTAAAGTATGACAAACCTCCAGCGTTTTGTCTTTTTTAGTTACTTTTTTGGAGTACAGGATATGATGTCACTGACGTAATAATGTTGAGGATGTAGCTTCATCTTATCAATTCTCCAGCCAGAACCTGGCGAAATAGACTTTGATGAAATGGGTAACGTATAGAAAAGTTCACACTTTGCAGATGAACGATCATTTGCCTGGGCGAAAATTTGTCTGGTGAAACAGCGCGAAACTTCTTTTTTGTCTTCTTCACCTTTTGGTAAATTGCTAATTGCTAATGTCACTGTGAATTGTCATTGTTATTGCGCATTATTGCAAGAAAAGTGCCCCTTAGTGAGAACATATGGATAGTACCCAGAACCAAAGTGCCGCATGGAAACTCCTCGTGCACAGAGGCATAGTAACAGCAAGAGCTGGTTCCACTGGTTCCTGGAGGCCCAGGAGTCAAGAGGGCTCAGTAGGGTATGTGACCATCTTCTCCATTTTTTTGGAGACTCAGAAACATCTATTGTCTAAGCAAGCCACCAATCAGCATCTCCCTGTGCCTCTGGCACTGTGATTTCTGGAGAAATCGCTTCTTCTTCGGGCGAAGAATCTCCCCGAACTGCAATTGACATTCTAGCCGGCAGGATGGCACTAGGAACGCTTCGATTACCGAAGTTGCCTCACAAGGAAACTTCGGGCGACTTCGGAAAACGAAGCGATCCGAGTGCCATCCTGGCAGCGACTTCAATTCTAGCCAGCGGGAAGGCAAATTGCGTCTTCTTCGGGTGACTAATCTCCCCGAACTTCCTGCCGGTTACAATGTAAGGGCAGAGACACATGCAAAGGTTCAGGGAGATTTAGTCACCGGGCAACAAATCGCCAATCGAAAACTATGGGTAGGCAGAGTAGGCATGTGCCTCGGGTGCAAAATCTGGCTTGTACCTCCTCTGTCGCCTTCCCCATGTCCGGTCACCTCTCTCCCACTATCTGTTATATTTGAGCGTCTATTCGTGCATGCGAGTCGCGACTGGCCAGGTTGCCTAGGGTCCCGGCCTGGCCTGGCTCTGGCCTGCTCTACTGCAATACGGTTCTGATTGGTTCCATTCGTTGAAGGTTCAGGGCAGTGCACCTGGACCTCTTCCAATACTTGGTGAGTTACTATTTTTCTATCAGTCCCATTATATTTTGACCCACTTGACTACATTCGACTTATCGGATGTGGTTTGTCGATCCTACACCATAAAAGCGCTTGTGAAGTTTAGCCATAAAACAGCCTAACATACTAGTTAAACCCAAGCATTCTTTAACCCTTTATCTGCTAAACAAATGCTGTAGGCAGGTAAGGACAGTTTGGGGCTATGTTGTCACATGGGCATGATCTGGGCACCCATAGCAATGAATCAGAGCTCAAAGTGGGACTGGCATGCCAGCTTCCCAGTGGCCAATCCCATTAGCTCTTTTATTTCTACCCTAGTACAGGTATGGGACCTGTTATCCAGAATGATCGGGACCTGGGGTTTTCCGGATAACAGATCTGTAATTTGGGTCTTCATGCCTTAAGTCTACTAGATATTCATCTAAACATTAAATAAACCCAATAGGCTGGTTTTGCTTCCAATAAGGATTAATTATATCTTAGTTGGGATCAAGTACAAGCTACTGTTTTATTATTACAGAGAAAAAGGAAATCATTTTTAAAGATTTGGATTATTTGGATAAAATGGAGTCTACGGGAGACATTCCGTAATTTGGAGCTTTCTGGATATCGGGTTTCCAGATAAGGGATCCTATACCTGTGCTGTGCGATAACGATATCCCTCTTGTATCTAATGGTGTAAAGAGTGGGCCATAGATGTCAGGTTGTAGGGTGGGTCCTAGGAGACTGATCGGGCTGTTGCTTTCAGACTGTAGTAAAAAACAGCTGATCGTCATGGTTTAGGGAACTGGGATGAACGTGGTTACCTAACATAACCCACACTTAAAATTGGCTTTGCTTGAGACCTCTCAAATAAGGACAGGGATTCTATTAGCATTATATTATATAAAGTGGATCAAACCCTGAACATGCTGGTGTTGCCTCTGGAAAAATTGTGATTCATGAAGCAAAGTACATATTTGGCAAGAGTGTCCTCAGCAACTGTTTTGTAGTAACTGTTTCCTTGAGGAGAGAGGCCATCCAAACATTGCCTTGCAGTTATTCCAGCCCCCCCCCCATCCTTCGCATGATATTTAGGATCTCCATGGTTACAATTAAGCGACAGTTGGAAAATTGGAAATAAGAGGTTGCGGTCTCACGGGCCGGGCTCCACTCCAAGCTGTTACAGCTCAGCTGCAGATTGGACTCCATCCCATAACCTCCCTCCCTCCGCCTGCACTGCTAATCCTTATTTCATAACAAGTGTTCACACTATTGGCCTGATCTGGGGAGGGCAGTGCAGCAGATTTAGGAAACAGCAGAAATGTGGGACTTTGATGCTGCAACTGCTCCCTCGTAGCTACGGTTACCAGGTCCTATGACAAATGAGGGGATAACCCAACATATCCTAAGGCTGCCAGGGAATGCTGGGACTTAGAGCTCATGTCTAGTTGCAGAGAGACAGATTGAACCCCAGGTATTGCCACTGGTCCCCGAAAGCTGTACACGTGGCCAGCTGAGTTTCAGCCATTAAAACATGTAATGTGGGCATGGGATCTGTTATCCAGAAACCCGATATTCCCAAAGTTCCTAACTACGAGAAGGCCGTCTCCCATAGAATCCATTTTAATACAATCAACCATTTTTAGAAATTATTTAATTTTTCTCTGTAATAATAAAAACAGCAACTTCTACTTGAGCGCAACTAAGATAAAATCAATCCTTATTGGAGGTAAAACATTCATATTGGGTTTATTTAATGTTTATATATATATATATATATATATATATATATATATATATATATAGTGAATAAAGTACCCCCTTTTGTAAATTATAAGGATATTATAAGTTACTGAGGAGTTTCATGACCATCAAGACAGGTCATGGAACTCCAAGGTAACTTCTAATATCCTTATGTTTTGCAACAGGGGGTACTTTATTTATTACATCACTACTCAACGTTTTTAAGTTATGACATCAGTACTCACAGTTTATAAGGATATAGTATACAAGATATTCATGGCTTTTGTGTATTATATATATATATATATATATATATATATATATATATATATATATATATATATATATATATATATATATATATATATATATATATATACAGGGGCGTAACTACAGAGGAAGCAGACCCTGCAGCTGCAGGGGGGCCCAGGAGGTACAGGGGGCCCCATGAGGCTCTCATTGATGAGCAATTTGAATATATATTGGTAAAACAGGACAAACACTGGATATGTTGGGGGCCCTAAAATTAATTTGCTGTGGGGCCCAGCAACATCTAGTTACGCCACTGTATATATATATATATATATTTGAATTCTCTGAAGAACCAGCACACATTAGTGTGCCTTGGAGTGCGGATACTCATTGGAATGTGTTATATATATATATATATATATATATATATATATATATATATATATATATATATATATATATATATATATATATAAAGCATGGCCAAGAGAAGTGTCTTTGTCTCCTTAATGCTTCTACTATAGGTATTTCTGGGCTGGGGCAGCTTGAAGATAAAGAGCATTGTGTCCCTTTATTCCTAGTAAAACTGAAATGCTCGTATTAGTTTTCACAGCAAAGGTGTCGGTATCACTTTATCCTTCTGTAACAATGGTTCAATTGATCCAGCAGAAATTGTAGTTATACGTGCTGCCTTCCCAAAGAAGATCTGTGAGTCTGACTGCCTAAAGGTTGCCATAGACGCACAGATAATATTGTACAAAATAAATTTTTGTGCAATATTCGGTGCGTGTATGGTGATAGATGACCCAACCGATATCGGCACAAGACTTGCATAATGATCGGTTCATCGATGGGCCGGCCATAACATTCTGATCGGGTGCCTTTGAAGGCACCTCAACAGAGACGTAACAATAACAATTCTGGAAAAGATCTTTCCCGGAAACAAACATTTAAACACACGTGTAGAGCTGAATTGTCAGATATACAGAAACAATAGAATTCTACCTGTATCTGACGATTCAGCACTAAAGGTGGCCATACACGGGCAGATTTTTTTACTTCCAAACGACCGATTCCACAACGTTCCGATAATATCGATAACCTATCGGATGGTTGATGGTGTACGAACGATCGTCTCAACATTATCGTTCGCAAAATTGATCGATCAAGATTGATCTATGGCCATTGTGAGTGCTGAATCGTCAGATACGGGCAAAATTCTATTGTTTCCCTCTGTATATCTGACAATTCAGCTCTACATGTGTGTATTGAAACAAACAATCTTTCCTGGAAAGACCGTAATTGTAAAATCTATGGCCACCTTAACTGAGATTCCAGAAGATGTAGTTCAACAACATGCACTGAATTGTAAGTTCAGCTGTCCAAGGAGCTCCCAGAGGTGGGCAGCAGGGGCAATGGCAGGGAGACTTTGTCTGGATGATGGCAGGGGTTAACTCCAAAGCACACCCGAGATTACTTGCTGTTTACATAAGGGTTAATCTTCAAGCTGCTCTGCCAAGTTTGCCTTGTAGATGCCCTTAACCCCACTGGCACTCAAACATGCTGGAAGTTATAGTTCAGCAGCAGACAAAAAGCTGCAATTCAACTAGCAGCACCCGTAAGAATAAATTAACACCTGCATGAATTACCTGCGCTCCTGAAGCAGCAGATCACAGCACTTGGCTACTTCTGCATATCAGACTCAAATCGGTATGGGATCTGTTATCCAGAATACTTGGGACGTGGGGTTTTCTAGTAACATCTTTCTTCGTACCTTAACTAAATAATCATTTAAACACTAAATAAATCCAATAGCATTGTTTTGCCTGGAATGAGGATTAATTATATCTTAGTTGGGATCAAGTACAGGGTTCTGTTTTATTATTACAGAGAAAAAGGAAATACATTTAAAAAAGAAAATTGAATTATTTGGATAAAACGGCGTCTATGAGATATGGTCTTCTTGTAATTCCTAGATTTTTGGATAACAGGTTTCCGGGTAACAGATTCCCTGCCTGGGGGCTATTCAGCCCCCACATCTAGATTCCCACATCCACTTTCCCCACAAGCCCAGAGCTCACGGCTGCAGTCTCCTACAATGACAGGCAACCGAAGGGCTAATTTATTGCAATTTATTAATGCAAGTACTTGTATGCATGTATGTACACTCTGCAGGAGTCTGGGTAAGATGTTCTGCAGGCAGGACTGCCCTCTGAACCAATGTTCTCACCTTTGCTTATGGCAGAACCCCCCTTCCTCCTGTGAGTAGATGTGCAGCCTCAGTCCTACATAATAATTAAAGGTGGGGCAGATTTATATTCTGTTGCTCAAAACTAGCCGAACAGCAATATAATCCCAGAATTTGCTGGGCAAGCAGTTCTCTAAACCACAGGCAATATTCCATTCTGCTGAATGATACCCTACACTCATTTCTACTTACCTCTAGTTTGTGGTTGCTGGGCTGCTGCTGCCGGGACACCCCGCTGGAATCACCGGCATTGGCTTCTTGCTACAGACAGATACAATGAATTATTATAGAGAAGTCTGAGCATTAGTCTCCCATGATCATGTACTTATCTACCATGCTATACCTGTCCTCCCTTTTATCCCATTAACTGCTTATAATTACCCTTTCTAATCCAATATGTTCAATGCAGTTCACATAATGGCCAGCTGGGGGTGCTGTTACCACTACCATCTCTTATGGAACATCGCCGCCTGTTGGGTAAGGGGGGGAAATGGTAATTTATGGTTTCTAACCTCCTTTTCAGCTTGTCGGCTGTTGTCGTTTCCCATGATCCACAGTAAAGCCGAGATTTGTTCACCAGAAACCTGAAACAAAATAATAATATGCAGTGTATAACATGCTGTGAGGATGGTTCTAGTACAAAAACAGATGGTTATATTTAGGGATGCACCGAATCCAGGATTCGGTTCGGGATTCGGCCTTTTTCAGCAGGATTCGGATTCGGCCGAATCCTTCTGCCCAGCTGAACCGAATCCGAATCCTAATTTGCATATGCAAATTAGGGGCGGGAGGGAAAACAAGCGACTTTTTGTCAGAAAACAAGGAAGTAAAAAATGTTTTCCCCTTCCCACCCCTAATTAACATATGCAAATTAGGATTCGGTTTGGTACTCAGCCGAATCTTTCACGAAGGATTCGGGGGTTCGGCCGAATCCAAAATAGTGGATTCGGTGCATCCCTAGTTATATTATGGTTAAGCTTAGCTGCTGCAGAAGCTCTTGGACGCTCATAGAGTTTGAGAAAGTTTCTCCCAGGCATGGACTGGCAATCTGTGAATTCTGGCAAATGCCAGAGGGGCTGCTGTAAGATGCCATAGACAATCACTATTTATTGAGTTAGTGGGGGCCGTTTGGGCTTCTATGTACTTGGAATGCCAGGGCCTATGTTGAATCACAGTCCAGGGCTGGTTCCTCCCTATGATGCAGCATTATTTGCCTTCCAGTGACAACAAAGAGGGTCCATAAACTCATAGGAACCAACAGATCCTGTAACCCATAGGAACCATCCTCCTTTACCTGACTGGGTTAAAAAGCCGATACTTGATTGGCCACTATAGATTGTGACCTGGAGCAAAATCTGCACTTAAATGACAAATAAACACAGACAGCTATAGAACCATTGACCCGCTGTGTGTGTGTGATCCCCAGGGAATCCAATATTGCACTCCAATTCTGAGTGTAAACAGCTGGAGTATCCAATATAGACTTCACTTACATTTAAACAGGTTGTTCCCCTTTAAATTAACTTTTAGTATGATGCAGAGAGCGATATTCTGAGACAATTTGTAATTGGATTTCATTTTTTTTATTATTTGCGATTTCTGAGTTATTTAGCTTTTTATTCAGCTGCTCTCCAGTTTGGTTGCTTGGGTCCAAATTACCCCTAGCAACCATGCATTCATTTGAATCAGAGACTGGCCCATGAATAGAAGAGGGTCTGAATAAAAAGACGAGGAATAAAAAGTAATAGCAATAACAATACATTTGTAGAGTTACGGAGCATTTATTTTTACATGGGGTCAGTGACCCCCATCTGAAAGCTGGAAAGAGTCAGAAGAAGAAGGCAAACAATTCGAAATCTATAAAAAAAAAATGAAGACCAATTGAAAAGTTGCTTAGAACTGGCCATTCTATAACTTATTAAAAGTTAACTTAAAGGTGATCCACCTTTTAAATAGAATCAGTGTAAGACCAGTAGGGATTGAAGTTCTTCTGAAGTCTAGAACAGCATGGATATGAAGATATGCAAATATATCAAACCTAAACTGATATGAAGGACATCTCTTTAAAATCACTCAACAATATGTCACTGGTATATAAATAAAAGTATCTAAACAGTGTCAGACTGGCCTGGCGGAAAAAACCCGATGGGTCCGACCCTGAATGGGCTCCTGCCGGGCCAGTCACCTCTTCCGACCAGATTCGGGGAAAAAAAAAAGTTTTTTCAGGTGCCGCGCAGCGCCATCTCCGCATGCGCGCGAACCTATTGATTTAGGAGCGCCGAGCGCCGTGGCGCCTTCACGCAGGCGCGCCAAGCAGCACCTTCATCCATGTGCGCTCGTTGCGTCTTAGTAGGGGGGCGGGGGGTCGGAGAGGGCCCCGGACATTAGTCCCGGTGAGCCCTGGGCCCCCCAATTCGACCCTGTATATAAACTGATTTAAATAAGAGACTGGAATATGAATAGAAGAGGTCTGAATAGAAAGATGAGCAATAAAAAGTAACAATAACAATATATTTGTAGCCTTACAGATAGCTGGGGTCAGTGACCCCCATTGGAAAGCTGGAAAGGTCAGAAGAAGAAAAATGAATCAAAATGAATCAGTTAATAGTGCTGCTCCAGCAGAATGTTGCACTGAAATCCATTTCTCAAAAGAGCAAACAGATTTTTTTATATTCAATTTTGAAATCTGACATGGGGCTAGACATATTGTCAATTTCCCAGCTGCCCCAAGTCATGTGACTTGTGCTCTGATAAACTTCAGTCACTCTTTACTGCTGTACTGCAAGTTAGAGTGATATCAACCCCTCCCTTTTTCCCCCCAGCAGCCAAACAAAAGAACAATGGGAAGGTAACCAGATAACAGCTCCCTAACACAAGATAACAGCTGCCTGGTAGATCTAAGAACAACACTCAATAGTAAAATCCCATGTCCCACTGAGACACATTCAGTTACATTGAGAAGGAAAAACAGCAGCCTGCCAGAAAGCATTTCTCTCCTAAAGTGCAGGCACAAGTCACATGACTGGGGGCAACTGGGAAATTGACAAAATGTCTAGCCCCATGTCAGATTTCAAAATTGAATATAAAAAAAATCTGTTTGCTCTTTTGAGAAATGGATTTCAGTGCAGAATTCTGCTGGAGTAGCACTATTAACTGATGTGTTTTGAAAAAAACATGTTTTCCGATGACAGTATCCTTTTAATGACAATGTCCACAAAATGGCTCCTGCCTGCGTGCTGTGATTGTGTAATTCCAAGACTGAAGGAAACAAAATTTAAACAATAAATGTAGTGTAAGTAAGTTTTATTTTGCTCAAATACCATAACAAAAAAATAATTTGGAATTATTTCTCAGGGTGACAGGTCCCCTTTAATAAAATAAACATTGATGGTAGTGTCTTTGTTCATGTAGCTCATTAGCATCGGCTGCAGCATTGTTTCGCCATAGCGGGAACCTCAGGAACACTATAAATAATTCTAAAGCTGTTTGTTAGAGGAGTATCATGCCCGATCATATCATCACATACAGGCAAGACCCAACGTGCCAGGATATTAATTTCAATCAACCAGTATCTGTACCTGCGAGAATTATTACGGAGCCTGTGTGTGATTTCTAAGAAATGCCTTAGAATAAAAAGAGCTTTTCGCACATCTACTACTGGCAACACCCAATGAAAACTAAAGACACTCAAGGGATTCTGGGAATTGTAGTTTAACAACAGCGGCTCGGGGTTATACCAGTGAACACCACGGAGTGATCCTCTTCCATCTTCCTCTTTCCTTCGCACAGCCGCGCATGCACAGTAGAACTAAAAGCTGAACTTTAACTAAAAAGTCGGCTATTTTGTTCAACTGCACGTGTTTGCCTCTGGAAATTTGAAGCAAGAAGAAGCTGGAAGAGGATCCCAGGCCGGTGCAGGTTTCTGCTGATGGGAGCACTGGCCTGGGGTTTCAGGTAAGTCAATACAATCACTTGGGGGTGCCTAAAATTTGGCACCCCTAAAGCTGGCCATAGACGCAAAGATCTGATCGTACGAACCGAGGATTCGTACGATTTTCGGATCGTGTGTGGAGAGTCCCGACATTTTTCGTCCGGCGGAGATCGGTCGCTTGGTCGATCGGACAGGTTAGAAAATTTCTGTCGGCTGCCGATAATATCTCTGCGTATATTGCCGATCGTAGGATTTTCAGTGGGAGACTGTCACTAGCTTTGGTTGGACATAGATATCTTACGATTGCTGTCAGGGGCAGAACATTGCTGATCTGTTCTTTAACTAATCTGACTGGTAAGACTTTGATCTGAATGGTTAGTGGAGGGTCGGGAGATGGGAAAGTCCGATCGTACGATGATTCGTACGATCGGATCTTTGCATCTATGGCCAGCTTAAGTGTACCAAGCTTTTCCTTCTCCTTTAATAAGAAATAATGGAGTGTATGTTGCTCGAGGCCTGTATAGGGACAGAATTATTTGTTAGGTGAGACAATGCATCGCCTGAATATCGCTCACATTGCCTTTCAATGGGAAACAAAGTACAATACCCGTCATTGTGCTACAGAATGGGCAGAATATTGCAGTTCTGTAGAATGATACCATGGTACAGAAACATATGCTCAGTGTTTATTATAGTTTCATTTACAATCAGACTTTTCCTGAAATTAGTGCCAAGCTTTCCAGTAATTCATGCCCGAGCTGGCACGGCCTGCCATATTGGTACATGAAAGGATCAAATGGGGACGTGTAACATGTCACGGAGCAACTGGGAATTGATGGAGCGACTGCAGAGTGTAGGGATCTGCAAATGCCTGAAAATGCAACAATAACCTTTAAAGGACCAGTAACATCATTTTTTTTTTCCAAAAAATGTGTTTCTTTGTAACGAAAAAAAAAAGATTTCTCCTCCCTGGCTATCTCCTATAGAGAAATCGAGCCCCACACAATGGATCGTCGCCCTGTCGCGTTTCTGAAGAGAAGCGCATGCAGAGAATCGGTAAGTAATTTCTTATTAAAAGCTTATTTAAAAGTTAAAACTGCCTTGGTGTTTTTTTTTCATTACAAAAGAACTCATATTTTAAAAAAAAAATTGTGTTACTGGTCCTTTAACAGCAATTCTGTCTTGATTTTAATGGTGTAGTTTTTATTTCTAAATTACAATGTTTACAATGCAACAATTATATATTTTTTTAGTTTTTTTGAAAAAAAGAAAAACATGGTTTCCCATAACAGTATCCCTTTAGGGCAGAGACACACGCTCAGATTCGGGAAGATTTAGTCGCCCGACGATAAATCGTCTTTTCTTCCCAGAACTGCCTTTCGCTGGCTAGCATCTAAATCGCCGGCCTGATGCCACTCGGAACTCTTCATTTTCCAAAGTCGCCCGAAGTTTCCCTGTGAGGCAACTTTGAAGCGCATCGATTTCCATTCGGTCGGCGATTTACATTCTAGCCAGCGGGAGGCAGTTCGGGGAGATTAGTCGCCCCTAAGAAGAGGAGATTAGTAGCTGGGTGACTGATCTCCCCGAATCTAAGCGCGTGTCTCTGCCTTTAATCTCTTCCATGCCAGCACCCAGCTCGGCCCCCTCCTTATTACCTTGCCCTAATTAATCTCTTGGAAGAATAGGGGGTGATTAGAACAATTTCCAATGGGTCTAGTCACCCCTAGCAACCAATCAGCAGGCTGCATTAACTGGTTACTTGTTTGAATCCACCTGGTTGGTTGTCGGGCATAGCACCAACATTGTGAATTTTAGTTCTTTACTTTTCAGCCCTGATTGTGCTGCTGGGCCTGGGGCTCAGTCCTCCCATGTGCAAAAGAAGCCCCAGAGTCAGGGCCTAGGGTGGCAGCTAGAGAATGCATGGTCCCATCCAAGACTCATTACATTAGGAGGGGGTAAAGTTTTAATGGTTGGAGCTGTTGGAGCTTCGGCCTAATGTTGTGCTTGGTGTGAGCTACTTGTAGCTGGAAACAGTTTGGGACATCACTCATCTCAGCCTAATGTGCGAGTCTCCAAGCTAAATTTATCTTCGTACTGTCAGATGGAGGCAGATAAAAGATGACCGGGGCAACTAATCTCGTGTTGTGATGCCAAAACCCAGCCAGTCCTGCTTGTTTGTTTATAAAGGGGAGATTTCTCATTGTGCAGGTCAGTGTGCAAGGCAGCCTGGGCTTGTTTACAAATAAAGTGCAATGGGGAAATCGGCAGCGTTATCCAGAATTCTAGTGTAGTACAGTGTAGGGAGCCTGCCATGCAGCATCTGGCGCATCTTTGGTTCGATGCATTAATGGCGCCCAAGCTGAGGCATGCGTTTTTCTTACTGAATTGGTGTGTGAATAAGTTCATGGCATTATTAATGCCCCATTCACTTACTATGGAGGCAACCAGTTAAGGGAATTCTGGCAGTGACTCCCTGGTACCCTAGTATCCATGCTCTCATGTAGTTACATTATCCCAGCCCAGTGACATCATTGCTTTATAGTGTCTGTGCCAGTGTGTGTGTGTGTGTGTGTGTCAGTGTGTGCCAGTGTGTGTGCGTGTGTGTGTGTGTACAAATGTCACTTAATGACACAAATGTCACTTTTGCCCTTTATCAGCTGCTTAGACGTAGCCATTCTATAACTGACTAAAAGTTAACCACCCCTTTAACCTTTATTATTAATGGGGGTAGTTATTTTGCCTCAAAGGGCTCCACTTATTACTGGGCCTTGTCATACCTAATATCATACCTGGGATGGAGAAGCAGCAGCAGAAAACTACAGAAGGTGTGTTGGTTCCCAAAAGGAACTGAATACGGCTGCTGTGCAGGAAGGATTATACAAGTGTCCTGAAGGCTGATCTGAATTGTAAGTAATGTATGGGATACCCTAAAATCACTGTATGAATAAAAATATATGTAGTTGTGATTGCAGGTATAGTACTTAACTTAAAGTTAATTGCACGTGATCAGCCTTTGATGATGGATCCCACACTGGAGCTAATCCCTATTGCAACTGCTTTTGACCCCAACGTCACTTAATCTCTTTATGTCCCTGCATGTTTGGTGAGCACATGATGGGTGCTTTGAGTTCCATCAGAGAAAATCCCTTTATAAATTAAACTTTTTTCCCTTTTCACCAATACAGCAGCCCGGCTGACTTTGATTATTTCACTGTTAGTAACCTACGGCTCCCAGCATCACCCCACAGCTAAAGGCTATTGGGAGTTGAAGCTCACCAACTAATGGAAAACACAAAATGCACTGAGCAATTATTTTAAAAGATAATATAATTATAATATTTGAATACGGTATTCATTAAAGACATATTTTTTATACTTTTCAAAGGGACCCCCCTGCTCTGCTGCAATGATGAGCTGCAAATATCTGCAGTACTTACCTCTATTCAGCACTGAAGGTATTGCTCCTTCTCCATCCAGGGTGGGGTTGTTTTCTTCTCCTAGTCCAATCACAGTTACAGATCCCCATTGTTCTCATACCTTCTTGAAGTCTAAATTGTCATCATATCCCCCTTCCCTATGATCTCTGCAGTCCAGACCCTCTGCACGAACTCTTCCTTACTCTCTTATCCCTGCTGCCTGTCTACCTCTGGGTGCTGATCCCTTCTCCTGAGCAGGTCACATGCAGTCAGCTTCTATAAATGGGATTTAAAACTCTGCTAACAGGAATCTGACTCCAGTGCTGCAGTAACCGGCCTGCAAATGTTCAGGAGGATTGTAACTAAGGGGAGAAAACACAGTCAAACAGATCTGGCTGGCAGGGAAAATAAGAGTAAGGAGCTGCAGGTTGTTAGAAAAGGAGAAGATTAGGGATAGTGAGAAGCCACAGGTGATACATCTATAGAACAGAGACAGTTGGTCTCACAGTGATAGGTGGAGATGCAAGGGAAGGGAGTGTGACTGTGGGATAGCAGGTATAGTAGGGAGAGATGGTGCCTATAGTAACAGTGGATAATAGTCTCTGGGAAGGGAGTGTGACTGTGGGTTTAGCAGGTATAGTAGGGAGAGATGGTGCCTATAGTAACAGTGGGATAATAGTCTCTGGGAAGGGAGTGTGACTGTGGGATAGCAGGTATAGTAGGGAGAGATGGTGCCTATAGTAACAGTGGGATAATAGTCTCTGGGAAGGGAGTGTGGCTGTGGGATAGCAGGTATAGTAGGGAGAGATGGTGCCTATAGTAACAGTGGGATAATAGTCTCTGGGAAGGGAGTGTGACTGTGGGATAGCAGGTATAGTAGGGAGAGATGGTGTCTATAGTAACAGTGGATAATAGTCTCTGGGAAAGGAGTGTGGCTGTGGGATAGCAGGTATAGTAGGGAGAGATGGTGCCTATAGTAACAGTGGGATAATAGTCTCTGGGAAGGGAGTGTGACTGTGGGATAGCAGGTATAGTAGGGAGAGATGGTGTCTATAGTAACAGTGGATAATAGTCTCTGGGAAAGGACTGTGACTGTGGGATAGCAGGTATAGTAGGGAGAGATGGTGCCTATAGTAACAGTGGATAATAGTCTCTGGGAAGGGAGTGTGACTGTGGGTTTAGCAGGTATAGTAGGGAGAGATGGTGCCTATAGTAACAGTGGGATAATAGTCTCTGGGAAGGGAGTGTGACTGTGGGATAGCAGGTATAGTAGGGAGAGATGGTGCCTATAGTAACAGTGGGATAATAGTCTCTGGGAAGGGAGTGTGGCTGTGGGATAGCAGGTATAGTAGGGAGAGATGGTGCCTATAGTAACAGTGGGATAATAGTCTCTGGGAAGGGAGTGTGACTGTGGGATAGCAGGTATAGTAGGGAGAGATGGTGTCTATAGTAACAGTGGATAATAGTCTCTGGGAAAGGAGTGTGGCTGTGGGATAGCAGGTATAGTAGGGAGAGATGGTGCCTATAGTAACAGTGGGATAATAGTCTCTGGGAAGGGAGTGTGACTGTGGGATAGCAGGTATAGTAGGGAGAGATGGTGTCTATAGTAACAGTGGATAATAGTCTCTGGGAAAGGAGTGTGGCTGTGGGATAGCAGGTATAGTAGGGAGAGATGGTGCCTATAGTAACAGTGGGATAATAGTCTCTGGGAAGGGAGTGTGACTGTGGGATAGCAGGTATAGTAGGGAGAGATGGTGTCTATAGTAACAGTGGATAATAGTCTCTGGGAAGGGAGTGTGACTGTGGGATAGCAGGTATAGTAGGGAGAGATGGTGTCTATAGTAACAGTGGATAATAGTCTCTGGGAAGGGAGTGTGACTGTGGGATAGCAGGTATAGTAGGGAGAGATGGTGTCTATAGTAACAGTGGATAATAGTGTCTGGGAAGGGAGTGTAACTGTGGGATAGCAGGTATAGTAGGGAGAGGTGGTGTCTATAGTAACAGTGGGATAATAGTCTCTGGGAAGGGAGTGTGACTGTGGGATAGCAGGTATAGTAGGGAGAGATGGTGTCTATAGTAACAGTGGATAATAGTCTCTGGGAAAGGAGTGTGGCTGTGGGATAGCAGGTATAGTAGGGAGAGATGGTGCCTATAGTAACAGTGGGATAATAGTCTCTGGGAAGGGAGTGTGACTGTGGGATAGCAGGTATAGTAGGGAGAGATGGTGTCTATAGTAACAGTGGATAATAGTCTCTGGGAAAGGAGTGTGGCTGTGGGATAGCAGGTATAGTAGGGAGAGATGGTGCCTATAGTAACAGTGGGATAATAGTCTCTGGGAAGGGAGTGTGACTGTGGGATAGCAGGTATAGTAGGGAGAGATGGTGTCTATAGTAACAGTGGATAATAGTCTCTGGGAAGGGAGTGTGGCTGTGGGATAGCAGGTATAGTAGGGAGAGATGGTGCCTATAGTAACAGTGGGATAATAGTCTCTGGGAAGGGAGTGTGACTGTGGGATAGCAAGTATAGTAGGGAGAGATGGAGCCTATAGTAACAGTGGATAATAGTCTCTGGGAAGGGAGTGTGACTGTGGGATAGCAGGTATAGTAGGGAGAGATGGTGTCTATAGTAACAGTGGATAATAGTCTCTGGGAAGGGAGTGTGACTGTGGGATAGCAGGTATAGTAGGGAGAGATGGTGTCTATAGTAACAGTGGATAATAGTGTCTGGGAAGGGAGTGTAACTGTGGGATAGCAGGTATAGTAGGGAGAGGTGGTGTCTATAGTAACAGTGGGATAATAGTCTCTGGGAAGGGAGTGTGACTGTGGGATAGCAGGTATAGTAGGGAGAGATGGTGTCTATAGTAACAGTGGATAATAGTCTCTGGGAAAGGAGTGTGGCTGTGGGATAGCAGGTATAGTAGGGAGATATGGTGCCTATAGTAACAGTGGGATAATAGTCTCTGGGAAGGGAGTGTGACTGTGGGATAGCAGGTATAGTAGGGAGAGATGGTGCCTATAGTAACAGTGGATAATAGTCTCTGGGAAAGGAGTGTGGCTGTGGGATAGCAGGTATAGTAGGGAGAGATGGTGCCTATAGTAACAGTGGGATAATAGTCTCTGGGAAGGGAGTGTGACTGTGGGATAGCAGGTATAGTAGGGAGAGATGGTGTCTATAGTAACAGTGGATAATAGTCTCTGGGAAGGGAGTGTGGCTGTGGGATAGCAGGTATAGTAGGGAGAGATGGTGCCTATAGTAACAGTGGGATAATAGTCTCTGGGAAGGGAGTGTGACTGTGGGATAGCAGGTATAGTAGGGAGAGATGGTGTCTATAGTAACAGTGGATAATAGTCTCTGGGAAAGGAGTGTGGCTGTGGGATAGCAGGTATAGTAGGGAGAGATGGTGCCTATAGTAACAGTGGGATAATAGTCTCTGGGAAGGGAGTGTGACTGTGGGATAGCAGGTATAGTAGGGAGAGATGGTGTCTATAGTAACAGTGGATAATAGTCTCTGGGAAGGGAGTGTGACTGTGGGATAGCAGGTATAGTAGGGAGAGATGGTGTCTATAGTAACAGTGGATAATAGTCTCTGGGAAAGGAGTGTGGCTGTGGGATAGCAGGTATAGTAGGGAGAGATGGTGCCTATAGTAACAGTGGGATAATAGTCTCTGGGAAGGGAGTGTGACTGTGGGATAGCAGGTATAGTAGGGAGAGATGGTGCCTATAGTAACAGTGGGATAATAGTCTCTGGGAAGGGAGTGTGGCTGTGGGATAGCAGGTATAGTAGGGAGAGATGGTGCCTATAGTAACAGTGGGATAATAGTCTCTGGGAAGGGAGTGTGACTGTGGGATAGCAGGTATAGTAGGGAGAGATGGTGTCTATAGTAACAGTGGATAATAGTCTCTGGGAAAGGAGTGTGGCTGTGGGATAGCAGGTATAGTAGGGAGAGATGGTGCCTATAGTAACAGTGGGATAATAGTCTCTGGGAAGGGAGTGTGACTGTGGGATAGCAGGTATAGTAGGGAGAGATGGTGTCTATAGTAACAGTGGATAATAGTCTCTGGGAAAGGAGTGTGGCTGTGGGATAGCAGGTATAGTAGGGAGAGATGGTGCCTATAGTAACAGTGGGATAATAGTCTCTGGGAAGGGAGTGTGACTGTGGGATAGCAGGTATAGTAGGGAGAGATGGTGTCTATAGTAACAGTGGATAATAGTCTCTGGGAAGGGAGTGTGACTGTGGGATAGCAGGTATAGTAGGGAGAGATGGTGTCTATAGTAACAGTGGATAATAGTCTCTGGGAAAGGAGTGTGGCTGTGGGATAGCAGGTATAGTAGGGAGAGATGGTGCCTATAGTAACAGTGGGATAATAGTCTCTGGGAAGGGAGTGTGACTGTGGGATAGCAGGTATAGTAGGGAGAGATGGTGCCTATAGTAACAGTGGGATAATAGTCTCTGGGAAGGGAGTGTGGCTGTGGGATAGCAGGTATAGTAGGGAGAGATGGTGCCTATAGTAACAGTGGGATAATAGTCTCTGGGAAGGGAGTGTGACTGTGGGATAGCAGGTATAGTAGGGAGAGATGGTGTCTATAGTAACAGTGGATAATAGTCTCTGGGAAAGGAGTGTGGCTGTGGGATAGCAGGTATAGTAGGGAGAGATGGTGCCTATAGTAACAGTGGGATAATAGTCTCTGGGAAGGGAGTGTGACTGTGGGATAGCAGGTATAGTAGGGAGAGATGGTGTCTATAGTAACAGTGGATAATAGTCTCTGGGAAAGGAGTGTGGCTGTGGGATAGCAGGTATAGTAGGGAGAGATGGTGCCTATAGTAACAGTGGGATAATAGTCTCTGGGAAGGGAGTGTGACTGTGGGATAGCAGGTATAGTAGGGAGAGATGGTGTCTATAGTAACAGTGGATAATAGTCTCTGGGAAGGGAGTGTGACTGTGGGATAGCAGGTATAGTAGGGAGAGATGGTGTCTATAGTAACAGTGGATAATAGTCTCTGGGAAGGGAGTGTGACTGTGGGATAGCAGGTATAGTAGGGAGAGATGGTGTCTAGAGTAACAGTGGATAATAGTGTCTGGGAAGGGAGTGTAACTGTGGGATAGCAGGTATAGTAGGGAGAGGTGGTGTCTATAGTAACAGTGGGATAATAGTCTCTGGGAAGGGAGTGTGACTGTGGGATAGCAGGTATAGTAGGGAGAGATGGTGTCTATAGTAACAGTGGATAATAGTCTCTGGGAAAGGAGTGTGGCTGTGGGATAGCAGGTATAGTAGGGAGAGATGGTGCCTATAGTAACAGTGGGATAATAGTCTCTGGGAAGGGAGTGTGACTGTGGGATAGCAGGTATAGTAGGGAGAGATGGTGTCTATAGTAACAGTGGATAATAGTCTCTGGGAAAGGAGTGTGGCTGTGGGATAGCAGGTATAGTAGGGAGAGATGGTGCCTATAGTAACAGTGGGATAATAGTCTCTGGGAAGGGAGTGTGACTGTGGGATAGCAGGTATAGTAGGGAGAGATGGTGTCTATAGTAACAGTGGATAATAGTCTCTGGGAAGGGAGTGTGGCTGTGGGATAGCAGGTATAGTAGGGAGAGATGGTGCCTATAGTAACAGTGGGATAATAGTCTCTGGGAAGGGAGTGTGACTGTGGGATAGCAAGTATAGTAGGGAGAGATGGAGCCTATAGTAACAGTGGATAATAGTCTCTGGGAAGGGAGTGTGACTGTGGGATAGCAGGTATAGTAGGGAGAGATGGTGTCTATAGTAACAGTGGATAATAGTCTCTGGGAAGGGAGTGTGACTGTGGGATAGCAGGTATAGTAGGGAGAGATGGTGTCTATAGTAACAGTGGATAATAGTGTCTGGGAAGGGAGTGTAACTGTGGGATAGCAGGTATAGTAGGGAGAGGTGGTGTCTATAGTAACAGTGGGATAATAGTCTCTGGGAAGGGAGTGTGACTGTGGGATAGCAGGTATAGTAGGGAGAGATGGTGTCTATAGTAACAGTGGATAATAGTCTCTGGGAAAGGAGTGTGGCTGTGGGATAGCAGGTATAGTAGGGAGAGATGGTGCCTATAGTAACAGTGGGATAATAGTCTCTGGGAAGGGAGTGTGACTGTGGGATAGCAGGTATAGTAGGGAGAGATGGTGCCTATAGTAACAGTGGATAATAGTCTCTGGGAAAGGAGTGTGGCTGTGGGATAGCAGGTATAGTAGGGAGAGATGGTGCCTATAGTAACAGTGGGATAATAGTCTCTGGGAAGGGAGTGTGACTGTGGGATAGCAGGTATAGTAGGGAGAGATGGTGTCTATAGTAACAGTGGATAATAGTCTCTGGGAAGGGAGTGTGGCTGTGGGATAGCAGGTATAGTAGGGAGAGATGGTGCCTATAGTAACAGTGGGATAATAGTCTCTGGGAAGGGAGTGTGACTGTGGGATAGCAGGTATAGTAGGGAGAGATGGTGTCTATAGTAACAGTGGATAATAGTCTCTGGGAAAGGAGTGTGGCTGTGGGATAGCAGGTATAGTAGGGAGAGATGGTGCCTATAGTAACAGTGGGATAATAGTCTCTGGGAAGGGAGTGTGACTGTGGGATAGCAGGTATAGTAGGGAGAGATGGTGTCTATAGTAACAGTGGATAATAGTCTCTGGGAAGGGAGTGTGACTGTGGGATAGCAGGTATAGTAGGGAGAGATGGTGTCTATAGTAACAGTGGATAATAGTCTCTGGGAAAGGAGTGTGGCTGTGGGATAGCAGGTATAGTAGGGAGAGATGGTGCCTATAGTAACAGTGGGATAATAGTCTCTGGGAAGGGAGTGTGACTGTGGGATAGCAGGTATAGTAGGGAGAGATGGTGTCTATAGTAACAGTGGATAATAGTCTCTGGGAAGGGAGTGTGGCTGTGGGATAGCAGGTATAGTAGGGAGAGATGGTGCCTATAGTAACAGTGGGATAATAGTCTCTGGGAAGGGAGTGTGACTGTGGGATAGCAGGTATAGTAGGGAGAGATGGAGCCTATAGTAACAGTGGATAATAGTCTCTGGGAAGGGAGTGTGACTGTGGGATAGCAGGTATAGTAGGGAGAGATGGTGTCTATAGTAACAGTGGATAATAGTCTCTGGGAAGGGAGTGTGACTGTGGGATAGCAGGTATAGTAGGGAGAGATGGTGTCTATAGTAACAGTGGATAATAGTGTCTGGGAAGGGAGTGTAACTGTGGGATAGCAGGTATAGTAGGGAGAGGTGGTGTCTATAGTAACAGTGGGATAATAGTCTCTGGGAAGGGAGTGTGACTGTGGGATAGCAGGTATAGTAGGGAGAGATGGTGTCTATAGTAACAGTGGATAATAGTCTCTGGGAAAGGAGTGTGGCTGTGGGATAGCAGGTATAGTAGGGAGAGATGGTGCCTATAGTAACAGTGGGATAATAGTCTCTGGGAAGGGAGTGTGACTGTGGGATAGCAGGTATAGTAGGGAGAGATGGTGTCTATAGTAACAGTGGATAATAGTCTCTGGGAAAGGAGTGTGGCTGTGGGATAGCAGGTATAGTAGGGAGAGATGGTGCCTATAGTAACAGTGGGATAATAGTCTCTGGGAAGGGAGTGTGACTGTGGGATAGCAGGTATAGTAGGGAGAGATGGTGTCTATAGTAATAGTGGATAATAGTCTCTGGGAAGGGAGTGTGGCTGTGGGATAGCAGGTATAGTAGGGAGAGATGGTGCCTATAGTAACAGTGGGATAATAGTCTCTGGGAAGGGAGTGTGACTGTGGGATAGCAGGTATAGTAGGGAGAGATGGAGCCTATAGTAACAGTGGATAATAGTCTCTGGGAAAGGAGTGTGACTGTGGGATAGCAGGTATAGTAGGGAGAGATGGTGTCTATAGTAACAGTGGATAATAGTCTCTGGGAAGGGAGTGTGACTGTGGGATAGCAGGTATAGTAGGGAGAGATGATGTCTATAGTAACAGTGGATAATAGTCTCTGGGAAGAGAGTGTGGCTGTGGGATAGCAGGTATAGTAGGGGGAGATGGTGCCTATAGTAACAGTGGGATAATAGTCTCTGGGAAGGGAGTGTGACTGTGGGATAGCAGGTATAGTAGGGAGAGATGGTGCCTATAGTAACAGTGGGATAATAGTCTCTGGGAAGGGAGTGTGACTGTGGGATAGCAGGTATAGTAGGGAGAGATGGTGCCTATAGTAACAGTGGATAATAGTCTCTGGGAAGGGAGTGTGACTGTGGGATAGCAGGTATAGTAGGGAGAGATGGTGTCTATAGTAACAGTGGATAATAGTCTCTGGGAAGAGAGTGTGGCTGTGGGATAGCAGGTATAGTAGGGAGAGACTAGTAGAACATCACACCAGTAGGACTGGCCTGATGTTCCTCTGAGGGTTCTAATGTTTTTCATAACCAGAAGAACATAAGAACATCCTCTTTCTTTCTCCTGACAACTTCCAGAAGTACGTGGTAACCACATTAATTGGAAAATGACCAGCAGGTGGCGCTGTTTTAATAAAATTTGTTCATTTTAACAGTACATCTCCCTTAATATCTTGGTATTAAAAAAAACATTGCTTATAATAGCACTCTTGTCAATTTTACATTCACTTGTTTTAAAGGTTTACTTTTACTTATAAGCTTTACAGTATCATTGGTATAACAGTGTGTCCATATCAATTCTATGACATCCTAGAGAAGGGTTCCCCGACCTTTTCTTTACCCATGAGCCACATTGAAATGTAAAAAGAGTTGGAGAGCAACACAAGCATGAAAATAGCCATTGGGGCTGCAAAATAAGTTCTGTGATTGGCTATTTGGCAACGCCTTTGTGGAGTGGCAACTGGAGACTCTATTTGGCAGTACACCTGGATTACATGCAACCTTCAAGCCAGGAATTGAAAAATAAGCACCTAATTTGAGGCCACTGGGAGCAACATCCAATGGGTTGGTGAGCAACGTGTTGTACTAATTACTTATATATATATATATAAATATACTTCATGCTTGGGGGCCAGAATACAATAAAATGATAATGATGTCACACAGTGTAGTTCAGTGGAGCAGCCTGGGGGCCATATATATCCCTTGGAGGGCCACATCATATTAAACAGCTATGCCTTGTAGGTTTGTATTTAAATGGGTTGTTCAATTTGAGTTAACCTTTAGTATGATGTAGAAAGTAAAATTCTGAGACAATTTGCATTTGGTTATTTTCTATTATTTGTGGTATTTAAGTTACTTAACTTTTTATGCAGCAGCTCTCCCGTTTGCAATTTCAGCAATCTGGTTGCTAGGGCCAAATTACCCCTGGAGACTGGAAAAATGAATAGGAGAGGGTCTGAACAGAAAGACGAGTAATAAAATGTAGCAATAAAAACAATGTGTAGATTTACAGAGCAGTTGATTTCAGAAAGGGTTAGTGACTCCCATTTGAATGCTGGAAAGAGTTACAAGAACTATAATAACTATGAAAAAGAAATAATGAAGAGTAATTGAAAAGTTGCTTAGAATTTGCTATTTTATTTAGAGCTCTGTATCTTGACTGCACTAAACCATACTGTGACATACGTATAACAGGTATCAGGGAGTTTTATAAGCTTAGGTGCTTTTTTCCACCCATTTCCCTTTCTGCATTCACAGTTGAGTAATCATTTTGCTCTCATAGAATTATTTGGTGCACCTGAGCTGCCTGGGAATATTCAGTGGGACCCCCAGGGACACTATCCCCCGGGACAGGGCTGCCCATACTTTCTAGCCTAGCAGCTTCTCATCCGTGTCTGCCATCTACTGACCAAAATGAAAATTACACGATTATATATATATATATATATATATATATATATATATAAATCCTCTTGTATAGGAATGCACACTGGGATTTTAATAAAATCTTCAATTTTTATTAGATCATAGTGATAAAAGAACACAGGTCAACGTTTCGGTCCCCTGCTTGGACCTTTATCAAGACCCAGATTCAAGTTTAAAATCACTTTAAATAGATAAAAACATGTTGATTAACCAATCACTATACAGCCTCATTCTGGAGCATATCCTCAAACACAGTTAACTCTTTTGTATCTGTTCTCAAATAGCTTAACTAGCTAAATATGCAACAAAATAACAAAGAGGGCCACATATATTGAAACTGTTACAAACTTCATATGTTACAATGTAGATCCTTATCTCTGATTAAGGAAACAGGAAAAAGAACAGTGTTCATTTAATCCCCCTGGTGAAAGCGTATTTAGTTTTCTTATCCAAAAAACTTCTCGTTGAAGTAATGCCCTGGACCTGTCACCTCCTCTTCGAAGGGGGGGTATGTGGTCAATCGCTATATATTTAAATGTTGGAAGTCTGTGGCCCATTTCCAAGTAGTGTTTCGCTACAGGTTTTTGTGTCTTACCATCCCTGAATGCCACACTTATAGCGGATCTATGTCCATCCATTCTCAATCTCAGCATAAGATCTGTTTTGCCAACGTAGGAGAGACCACAAGGGCATGTAACTAAATATATCACGTGTGTTGTCGTACACGTTATATGATGTCTGATGGCAAATCTTTCTCCAGTGTGTGGGTGTCTAAAGCTGGCGCCTGGACTCATGTATCTACAGGAGGTGCACCTGGGACAACGAAAACAACCGGTTTTCACATTGGTAAGCCAATTTTCGGTTATCTTTTGATAACACAACAAAGGATCATTTTTAACTAACATGTCTCTCAAATTGACCCCTCTCTTAAAACCAACCATTGGAGGTTTTGGCATTTTTAAAGATAGACTACTGTCTGATTTCACAATGTTCCAATTCTGTTTAATACTCTCACAAATTTCCTTAGAAGCATCACTATAAGTGGTGCTAAAAATCATCTTAGGCGATTCTCTCGCTCTGGGGATTGGATTGGCGACCCTGTCCTTCGCTATTGTCAATGCTCGTTTGAGTACTTTGACAGGATAACCTTTTTGCCTAAAGCGTGACCAAGTCTCACCAATTTGTGTAGTTCTGCCATCCTCCTCCGTGTTGTTTCGTAAAACCCTACAAAATTGAGAAATGGGTAAGGAGTGTTTGGTGGCCCGGGGATGATAGCTGTTATAATGCAATAAAACATTTTTGTCAGTTTTCTTACGAAATAAAGTATAACCCAAACGTGTGCCTCTACGAAACACCTGCACATCGAGAAAATTCACATAATTTTCGTGTATCGTGGATGTAAATTTTACAGGGCTAGGTAACCCGTTCAGAAACTCAACCATGTTGTTAAATTCCTCGAGGGAACCACTCCAAATTATCAGCATATCATCGATGAAACGCTTGAAGAACAATAATTTTTCACCAAAATTTTGCATGATATGATTTTTCTCAAATTGATGCATATATAAATTGGCATATGCTGGTGCCATGGCCGCTCCCATCGCTGTCCCGGAAATTTGCAAGTAATAATCATATTCAAATCGAAAGTAATTAAGTTCTAATGTAAGTTGTAGTAATTCCAGGATAAATGGGATGGGAGGGCCATTATACGCATTAAATTCATGCAAAGAGCGTCTCACCGAGTCTATGCCTTCATTGTGTGGAATCACGGTGTATAGACTGACTACATCCATACTGGCAAGCAGTACAGGGCAATCTCTCGGTAATGTTATACAATCTAGGCATGTTAATAAGTGAGGGGTATCTTTCAAATAGGTTGGTATATTTTGGACAACTGGTTGGAGGGTATTGTCAATATATTTACCCAATGGAAACAATAATGAATCTCGACCAGAGACTATAGGGCGTCCTGGTGGAGTAATTAAACTTTTGTGAATTTTTGGAAGGGTATAGAGAATTGGGCATACCGGGTGGTCCATGGTTAAATAATCTCTCTCCTGTGTAGTTATCAAATTCACTTTAAAGGCCTGTTGTATAACATTATCCACTTGCTTCTTGAATTGAATAATAGGATTGCCAGATAGGTGTTTGTAAACAGACGAATCGGATAATTGAGTCACAATTTCATTGCGGTAGTCGGCATAGTTCAACAACACCACCCCACCCCCTTTATCGGCTGGTCGAATCACTATTGAGGAATCCTCTGTTAGTGTTTTAATAGCAGTGCGTTCCTCTTTTAACAAATTGTCCCGAAACTTATGTCCAGTTAAGATATGCTTTATTTCTTCATCAATGGAATTTTTGTACAACTTAATTGCCGGGTTGGTCAAGGGGGGCACATACATGCTTTTCAATTTCAAAGGAGGACATGCCTCAGATAAAGGTTCCATGGGATTAAATTGTTCCTTGAGGGATAAGGATCTACACAATTTGAATGTATCTATTTCAAGATCCAGCAATTTAGGACGAAACATAGGGACAAAAGAGAGGCCCTTACCGAGTAGTGCAGTCTCCGCTGGTGTCAGAGAGTGTGTAGAGAGGTTGAATACCGGTACTTCTAATTTTTGCGTGGACGGCCTCTTCTTACCCCGCCGTGTGGGATATCTTTTGCGGTGCCTCTCCCGTAGATACATGAGTCCAGGCGCCTGCTTTAGACACCCACACACTGGAGAAAGATTTGCCATCAGACATCATATAACGTGTACGACAACACACGTGATATATTTAGTTACATGCCCATTCAGGGATGGTAAGACACAAAAACCTGTAGCGAAACACTACTTGGAAATGGGCCACAGACTTCCAACATTTAAATATATAGCGATTGACCACATACCCCCCCTTCGAAGAGGAGGTGACAGGTCCAGGGCATTACTTCAACGAGAAGTTTTTTGGATAAGAAAACTAAATACGCTTTCACCAGGGGGATTAAATGAACACTGTTCTTTTTCCTGTTTCCTTAATCAGAGATAAGGATCTACATTGTAACATATGAAGTTTGTAACAGTTTCAATATATGTGGCCCTAACAGAGGATTCCTCAATAGTGATTCGACCAGCCGATAAAGGGGGTGGGGTGGTGTTGTTGAACTATGCCGACTACCGCAATGAAATTGTGACTCAATTATCCGATTCGTCTGTTTACAAACACCTATCTGGCAATCCTATTATTCAATTCAAGAAGCAAGTGGATAATGTTATACAACAGGCCTTTAAAGTGAATTTGATAACTACACAGGAGAGAGATTATTTAACCATGGACCACCCGGTATGCCCAATTCTCTATACCCTTCCAAAAATTCACAAAAGTTTAATTACTCCACCAGGACGCCCTATAGTCTCTGGTCGAGATTCATTATTGTTTCCATTGGGTAAATATATTGACAATACCCTCCAACCAGTTGTCCAAAATATACCAACCTATTTGAAAGATACCCCTCACTTATTAACATGCCTAGATTGTATAACATTACCGAGAGATTGCCCTGTACTGCTTGCCAGTATGGATGTAGTCAGTCTATACACCGTGATTCCACACAATGAAGGCATAGACTCGGTGAGACGCTCTTTGCATGAATTTAATGCGTATAATGGCCCTCCCATCCCATTTATCCTGGAATTACTACAACTTACATTAGAACTTAATTACTTTCGATTTGAATATGATTATTACTTGCAAATTTCCGGGACAGCGATGGGAGCGGCCATGGCACCAGCATATGCCAATTTATATATGCATCAATTTGAGAAAAATCATATCATGCAAAATTTTGGTGAAAAATTATTGTTCTTCAAGCGTTTCATCGATGATATGCTGATAATTTGGAGTGGTTCCCTCGAGGAATTTAACAACATGGTTGAGTTTCTGAACGGGTTACCTAGCCCTGTAAAATTTACATCCACGATACACGAAAATTATGTGAATTTTCTCGATGTGCAGGTGTTTCGTAGAGGCACACGTTTGGGTTATACTTTATTTCGTAAGAAAACTGACAAAAATGTTTTATTGCATTATAACAGCTATCATCCCCGGGCCACCAAACACTCCTTACCCATTTCTCAATTTTGTAGGGTTTTACGAAACAACACGGAGGAGGATGGCAGAACTACACAAATTGGTGAGACTTGGTCACGCTTTAGGCAAAAAGGTTATCCTGTCAAAGTACTCAAACGAGCATTGACAATAGCGAAGGACAGGGTCGCCAATCCAATCCCCAGAGCGAGAGAATCGCCTAAGATGATTTTTAGCACCACTTATAGTGATGCTTCTAAGGAAATTTGTGAGAGTATTAAACAGAATTGGAACATTGTGAAATCAGACAGTAGTCTATCTTTAAAAATGCCAAAACCTCCAATGGTTGGTTTTAAGAGAGGGGTCAATTTGAGAGACATGTTAGTTAAAAATGATCCTTTGTTGTGTTATCAAAAGATAACCGAAAATTGGCTTACCAATGTGAAAACCGGTTGTTTTCGTTGTCCCAGGTGCACCTCCTGTAGATACATGAGTCCAGGCGCCAGCTTTAGACACCCACACACTGGAGAAAGATTTGCCATCAGACATCATATAACGTGTACGACAACACACGTGATATATTTAGTTACATGCCCTTGTGGTCTCTCCTACGTTGGCAAAACAGATCTTATGCTGAGATTGAGAATGGATGGACATAGATCCGCTATAAGTGTGGCATTCAGGGATGGTAAGACACAAAAACCTGTAGCGAAACACTACTTGGAAATGGGCCACAGACTTCCAACATTTAAATATATAGCGATTGACCACATACCCCCCCTTCGAAGAGGAGGTGACAGGTCCAGGGCATTACTTCAACGAGAAGTTTTTTGGATAAGAAAACTAAATACGCTTTCACCAGGGGGATTAAATGAACACTGTTCTTTTTCCTGTTTCCTTAATCAGAGATAAGGATCTACATTGTAACATATGAAGTTTGTAACAGTTTCAATATATGTGGCCCTCTTTGTTATTTTGTTGCATATTTAGCTAGTTAAGCTATTTGAGAACAGATACAAAAGAGTTAACTGTGTTTGAGGATATGCTCCAGAATGAGGCTGTATAGTGATTGGTTAATCAACATGTTTTTATCTATTTAAAGTGATTTTAAACTTGAATCTGGGTCTTGATAAAGGTCCAAGCAGGGGACCGAAACGTTGACCTGTGTTCTTTTATCACTATGATCTAATAAAAATTGAAGATTTTATTAAAATCCCAGTGTGCATTCCTATACAAGAGGATTTATATATGAACGGCAAGGAGTAGCACCTGGGTGGATACTACTGCGTGGGAGTGCTTAACCCGTTGGAGTTTGTATATATATATATATATATATATATATATATATATAAAAGTCACCTCATTTTAGGTTTAGAAATCAGCCTATGAAAGTAGTTTGTTAGGGGGTCTCTGGTAGTGAGCCGGTTGACAACCTGTGGGTTTATCACCAATTGGGAGAGTTTGGATTGAAATTTGGGCAACCATTGTGGGCTAGGTTAGGGTGTGGGTCAGAATTAGGGTTGCCATCTGGCTGTGTCAGGGAGCCGGGAGCTCCCTCCAGGGAGGTAGTCTGGATCAAGGAGGAAGCCCACTGTGGAATCAAGGTTGCGGTATCCAAAGGGTAATCAAACGGTTTATCAAAGTCCAGGCAAGAGTTCAAAAGGCAGGCAGAATAACAAGCGAAGTCCAAAGTACAGGCAAGGGGTCAGGCAACGATCAGAAACAAGGTAATATCTTAATAGTTCACAGGAAACCCAGGAAACATGTAGGAAATGCATCCTATACTTGGGCACCATTCATTAAGTTTGAATTTGGCGCCATAGTGACATCATTGACGTCCTGACGCCGGCGTCGACGCGCTGGCGTGTTTGCGCCGGCGCCGCTACCCACGTGGCGGCCATGGGCGCCGCCATTTTGGGAGCGACGCCGGAAGGAATAGACGCACCGCCCGGAGCTCTTGGAACTGCTCCGGGCGGCGTTCGTGAAAGGCTGGTATTTGAACACTGATTTAAAGCTCTGTCATACCTCCCAACTTTCTGCGGATAGTTCCGATTTTAATAGCTCAACCTGCAGTTCCAGGTTTCTTATTAAATGTCCGCAGTTTCCCTTTTATCTCCTGCGCTGACACCAGAAAATGATACAGTTCTGGAAACTTAATTCAAATAAGAGGCTTTTTGGCAGAGAGGCTGCTTGGTTGATAGGTATGCTCTGTATATATAACATGAGCCGCCTTTTCTGTTTCAGGCTAAAGGTGGCCATTGACGTTAAGATTTTTCTCTTGGGAATTGTAGGTTTGTCAAATCATCGTGAGGTTAGTGGGCACAAAAAGATTGCGCATATAACGAGTTTTGGTCTGATATTTTTATCCAACAATTTATCAACTGGTTTAGAAAAGTTTCATTGGTGACAGTGAAATGTATCCGTTGTCCAATTGTTTGCAGGGCCAAGCAGGCGGCTACCCACAGTTTTCCTGGCTTCAACTAGACGATATCACTTGAAATGGTCTTTCTAGTTGATGTACAAATCATACATTTAAAGGAAAACTTGACCTCTCAAACAATGTAGGTCTCTATAAAAAGATATTGCATAAAACAGCTCATGTGTAAAACCCTGCTTCATGTAAATAAACTATTTTCATAATAATATATTTTTCTAGTAGTATGTGCCATTGGGTAATCATAAATAGAAAACTGCCATTTTAAAAAATAAGGGCCACCCCCTGGGATCTTATGATTCACTGTGCACACATACAAACCAAACATGTTAGGTCACATGAGCCAATTAACAGACAGAGTTGTGTCTTTTGCTTCCTCACTTCTTCCTGTTACAGTTAGTGTTGAAGTATTTCTGGTCAGGTGATCTCTGAGGCAGCACACAGACCATCACGAAATGGGGGTTCAAGGCAAGAGATGTAAAAGGGCAATATTTACTTAAATATATATATATATATATATATATATATATATATATATATATATATCAGTTTGATAAGATTCTTTAATTCCACTTAATTTGATATAAACTATCTGTTGCTCAAGTATTCATTTTGGGGGTACAGTTTTCCTTTAAACGATCGTTTCAGGAGAAGCTTATGAAAAGATCTTTTAAAAATCCTAATGTCATTGGCCACCTTTAGGACAGCATCACTTGGGAGTAGGGTTGCCACCTAGCCAGTATTTCACAGGCCTGTCCGGTAAAAACGATGGTTGATCTCAATGTTATTAATAGGGAAAAAAAGATAAATCTATAGGAACACCAGGTATTTTTTTCCAGAAAAGGTGGCGACTCTACTTGGAAGCAGAAGGTCCCAGGGCTTCCACCACATTACTTATTAGAACCAGGAAGTGCTGAAGTGAAACTTAAAGGGATACTGTCATGGAAAAACATGTTTTTTCCAAAACGCATCAGTTAATAGTGCTGCTCCAGCAGAATTCTGCACTGAAATCCATTTCTCAAAAGAGCAAACAGATTTTTTTATATCCAATTTTGAAATCTGACATGGGGCTAGATATTTTGTCAGTTTCCCAGCTGCCCCAGTCATGTGACTTGTGCCTGCACTTTAGGACGGAACTACTTTCTGGGAGGCTGTTATTTCTCTTACTTAATGTAACTGAATGTGTCTCAGTGGGACTTGGTTTTTACTATTGAGTGTTGTTCTTAGATCTACCAGGCAGCTGTTATCTTGTTAGGGAGCTGTTATCTGGTTACCTTCCCATTGTTCTTTTGTTTGGCTGCTGGGGGGGGGTGATATCACTCCAATTTGCAGTACAGCAGTAAAGAGTGATTGAAGTTTATCAGAGCACAAGTCACATGACTGGGTAAGATGGGAAACTGACAATATGTTTAGCCCCATGTCAGATTATAAAATTGAATATAAGAAAATCTGTTTGCTCTTTTTAAAAATGGATTTCAGTGCAGAATTCTGCTAGAGCAGCACTATTAACTGACTAATTTTGAAAAAAACATGTTTTCCCATGACAGTATCCCTTTAAGTGATTTAATTTTTTCATGTATTATAATTCAATTATCCCTTAATAAAAAGCAATAGGTAAACCAGTATGTCCAGCCCATACTCTATGCAGATCTCTGAGATGCTGAGTCTAACCAGATCGAGGCTTGCAACGCAAATGTCCCGTCCGCTGTTCCGTAGCAGCCGAGTTCATTTGGTGGCGCTTGTTTGGTCTGTCTGTAAGCGGCAACAACATTCAAAACTTCTTTAGGAGGAGCAGAGCCGGTGTTTGGCACCATGTCCAGTCGGAGATCGGCCGCTACCTCCGAGCCGGAGGATTCCGATGGGAACATGAATGGAGGCGATTATGTGTCCACCGACGAGGACGATCTCAGCCGCAGGCAAATACGGCAGCAGTACCGGGACCTTATACGTAACGTACAGCGTAAGTCTCACCGGGTGGGCAGACAGGGAGCGATGGCAGCTCATCTCTGTCAGTGGGATTGTACATGGGCCCTCCTGCTGCTTGGGAAAGCAGCTTCTATCATTATGTTTCTACTGCTGCTTGGGCTTCCCCTCTTCACACTCACTGCTTTATAAGAAGTAACATAACTAGAGCCCCTTTAGCAGTAAAGATCTGTGTCTCCAAAGATGCCCCAGTAGCTCCCCATCTTCTTTTCTGCTGATTCACTGCACATACTCTGTGCTGCTGTCACTTACTGAGCTTAGGGAGCCACTCACAATATACAGTACACATAGAATAGAAATGTCACAATATAAGGCTGATTAGTAATTAATACACATAATTACTACATGGCAGCACAGAAACCAGTGCAATTAGCATCAGAATTTAATAATCAGCAAACCTGTAGCATCAGCTTATATTACAGGGGAAGCTCATTTTCTGCTGGATAATTAGTGACGAGCCCTAAGCTTCGCTTCTCAACAGCCAATCAGAGCCCACTGAGCATGTGAGTGTCACAGACACTTTCCAAGATAGTGACCCCCTGTGACAAGTTTGAAGTCCTGGATCATTGCTGCTATTGACAAGCTGAAACTTTAGCCTCGTGCAATAAGTTCACTATATACAATAATGCATTTTGAGCCACATTCGTTTTTAGGGTTTACTTCTCCTATAAAGGCGCTGCTCACCCTTCAATTACCTGTTAGTATGATTAAGAGAGGGTTAGTGTGAGACAATTTGCAATTATTTTTTGTGGTTTTTGAGTTATTTATTCAGCAACTCTCCAGCATACAATTTCAGCTAGGGTCCGCATTTCCCTTGAAACCTTGCACTTAATTGAATAAGAGACTGGCAGTGGTGGAACTACCGGGGGAGCAGGGGGTGCAAGTGGGCCAGGGCCTGCACCCCCTCAGGGCCCCCCGGCAGCCCGCTCCACTGAAATGCGGGCCGAAAATACGCGTACAGAGGGGGGCGGGGACCCGGCTGCGCATCACGCACCAGGGCCCACCCCCCTCTAGTTACGTTACTGGAGACTGGAATAGGAGAGGGTCTGAATAGAAAGATGGGAAATAAATGTGTAGCCTTACAGAACATTTGTTTTTCAGATGGGGTCTGGGACCCCATTTGAAAGCTGGAAAGAGTCAGAAGAAGAGGGCAAATAATTCAGACATAGCCAAGACACGGGCATCTGCATCCACCTGTCCTTCTCTACGTTCCAACAACTGTAAGGACTAGGGTGATGCAGTAAGGTTACAGCTTCTTCTTCTTCTCCTCGAGAGAGGAATGTAGTGTTCTTGGCTTTCTGCCGCAAATTAATAGCCGCAGATATTAATAGCCGTATAATTAATGGAGAATTTGTAATATACTCTTTATGCTGACACAATTTCCAGTGCAAGGAATATGTATTTCAAGATATAAATCCTTTCCTGCAGTGGGCTTGGCTACCGTCAATTAGGGATGCACCGAATCCATTATTTCGGATTCGGCCGAAGCCCTGAATCCTTTGTGAAAGATTCGGCCGAATACCGAACCTTAATTTGTATATGCACATTCCGGGTGGGAAAGGGAAAACCTTTTTTACTTGCTTGTTTTGTGCCAAAAAGTCATGCAATTTCCCTCCACACCCCTAATTTGCGTATCCAAATTAGGATTCGGTTCAGCCAAATCCTGAACCTATAGGAGTCTCTGTTTGACGCTACACCTGGTTTTTTAACAACCAACATTTCCCTCAAAGCCTGGAAATAACTAGGGATGCACCGAATCCAGGATTTGGCCGAATCCTTGTCCCTGGCCAATCCGAATCCTAATTTGCATATGTAAATTAGGGGTGGGTAAGGAAACCAAGTGACTTTTCGTCACAAAAGAAGTATTTTTTCCACTTTTTCCTTTCCGGCCTTAATTTGCATATGCAAATTAGTATTTGGTTCGGTATTCAGCCGAATCGTTCACCAAGGATTCGGGGATTCGGCCGAATCCCAAATAGTTGATTCGGTGCATCCCTAAAAATAAGCACCTGCTTTGAGGCGACTGAGCTCAGCATCCAAGGGTTTGGGGATCAACATGTTGCTCACGAGCCACTTTGGGGATCACTGATCTAGTTATAGAGGTACTTAGTACTTGTTCTGTAAATATACGTGTGTCCCTATTACATAAATCCTATATAATAAAGTTGAAGTGTCTCTGCGTCCAGTCCCTGTGTCCGTGGGATTGCGCTACTGCGCATGTGCCCCACGGAATTTTTTTTTAGACTAGAACAATTCTGTTTTTATAAATGTTTGACTATATATGTTCTAGCACCCGTTAATTCAATGGGCTTAATGTCTAGTGATTAAATAAAATGAGTAAAGCACAATGTGCACAAACCCATCACTACTAGTGATGTGCGGGTCGGGTAAAACCCAACCTGCACCCGCTTTCCCTCCACCTGAGCCCGACTTCCGGCTTCCATTTATAAACCCTTGCCGACCCACCCCGCCGATGACGTCACAAAAGGGGTGGGGCCATCAGGCGCATGTCTATATAAAAAGGAAGTCGGAAGCTGGCAGTGCAAGGTGGTGGGCGGGGTGAGCAGGAAGAAACACTCAACCCAGGCCGACCCGCAAAAGAGGGTGCGAGGTCGACCCGAACCCGCCTGACCCGTGGGTATCGGGCCGACCCGCACATCACTAATCACTATTAACACCATCCTGAACACACAAATATACTCTTAAATCCTTCCGTTTTGATAACTAGTGGGGTGCACACCATATCAAGGGTTCAGATATCCTATGTACCTGCTCAAACCATTGATAGCATGTGACCTTACAGCACTGACAACAATACGTTTCACTTTATGTGTCCAGTAATGTGCACAGCTCCAGTAATGCAAGATGTCTAAACCCCCATATTGCTTATACAGTGGCAGAGATATCATGGCATCAGCGGGTGCTGGTGGGTGAAGTACTTGGCAAATCTCCTAAGGATCAGTTTTTTTTTTTTTTTTAATGACCACTCTTAATTGCTTTGCAGAGAACCGTGAGGAGATGCTGAGCTCCAGGAGTGATAAACTGACTGAAGCCCTGGAGGAGGCCAATAAAATCTTTGCAGGAGGCAAGTGATGGGACGAGACCCGTATCAATAATAATCAATAAATAATTCTTCCCTGTAATGTACAGACCTTTCTACGGGAAGCTTGTTTTTTTTCCCTGCTTTGGAAAAACATTTATTTTCTTTACATTTTTCTACATTTCTTTAATGTTCTCATTCCTAAAACCAGGTTGTTAGTGGGGGATCTTTAGAGGTCCATAGGTGGAGCAACCCAGAGAAATGCTAATTTCACCAGTAGATGAACGGCTGTCTTTTTGCATAATTAGTGTCCCGTGCCAGAGAAGCGGCACTTGATGCCCAGTTCCTGGTTCTGGCTTCTAGCCTTGGGAAGGAGAAAGCCAGTCAGCTTCATGCCGATATGACTGTGTTTGACCCAACGTCGTTTGCAGAGGATCTGGTAAGCTGCATGTTCAGATCCACACACTTCTTTATATGTAATAGTAAATTATTATCATACGACCTGTAAACATGGTCAATAAGAATTGCTGTAAACCTTGCTGCCTCCCTGCATGAGGCCATACACACACATATAAAGTGTGTGCATTACCTGCGCATTACCTGCGCATTACCTGCGCGTTATCTGCGCATTACCTGCGCATTACCTGCGCATTACCTGTGCATGTATGTTGGCCTGCCAGTGGCAACATATATCCATGTACTGAGGATATTAGTTAGTCCCCATCCTCCTCTCATTGTGTGGCAATCTGTGGGTTCTGGCAAATGCCAGAGGGACTGTGTAAGATGCCATAGATTGTCACTGGTGGGGGCTGTTAGGGCCTCTGTGTACCCGAAATTCCAGGGCCTATTTTGATTCGCAGTCCAGACCTGTGTGAAGCTTCGTTTTCTGAAGTCACCTGAGCTTTCACTTTGGAAAACGAAGTGCCAGCCGAGAAATCTTCTCGTGCCATTAGCCTAAAAGGACTACAGAGCTCTAAAATGTGGTGTGCCAGTATATTAAGGAAAGATGTAAGAAGTATCCTGCTCAATTTAAAGGGGTTGTTCACCTTTAAGTTAACTTTTAGTATGTTATAGAATGGCCAATTCTAAGCAACCTTTCAATTGGTCTTCATTAATTATACTTAATTTTCTTTTTTTATTTATTTGCCTTTTTCTACTAACTCTTTCCAGCTTTCAGATGGGGGTCACTGACCCCATCTAAACATAAATGCTCTGTTAAGCTACACATTTATTGTTACTGCTACTTTTCATTACTCATCTATTAAAGGAGAAGGAAAGCTCCAAGACAGTTTATTGCCAACAGATTAGCCACAATAGTGCAAGCTAGAACGCTATATTTATTCTGCAGAATGCTTTACCATACCTGAGTAAACAGCTCTAGACACTGTCTCTGTTTGTTTAGGATATCAGCTGCCATATAAGCTTGTTGTGACATCACTTCCAGAGTCTCTCCCTGCTCACTTACAGCTCTGAGCTCAGATTACAGCAGGGGTGGGAGGAGGGAGGGGGGAGAGGAGCAAACTGAGCATGCTCAAGCCCAAGCCCTGGAGGTTTAAGCTGAAAACAGGAAGTCTGATACAGAAGCCCATGAGTACACAATAGAAGGAAAGAAATGTGGTGTTTCTTTTGACAGAGGACTCAGAGCAGCATTACATTGAGGGTTTACTGGTGTATTTATATAGACCTTTCTGATAAAGCTTACTTAGTTTTAGCCTTTCCTTCTCCTTTAAGGCCCTCTCGTATTCATATTCCAGAAAGAATGAAACCAATTTCAATATGTCTCAGAATATCGCTCTCTACATCATATTAAAAGGTAACTCAAAGGTGAATTACGCCTTTAACCCCTTTGTGTGTCCTCAGCTCTCATTCATGGGCTTAAATCGCATGGAATCACCAGGACACAATTGTGAGAATGAAAGCGACGATGAGAGTAATGCCGGGGGATACCTGCCTGCTGATGCTTGGCAGAAACTTGGGTCGGAAGCAGCGAAATGCTTAAAAAGAACACCAACCTTTCATTTTCTGTGAGTTGTGGGACGACCTCTGTGTGTTAATTTACACTGCACTGAGAAGCTTGAGTGTGAAATGCGTCAGTGCGACTGGTCGTGCTGCTTCACACTCTCCCATGTTGTGGTTACTCAGGTTGGGATCATTTAACACCGAACCTCCAGTTGTTCGGCAACGCATCGAACGGCAGAAGAGGTGCAATAAAACGAAGGAGAAAGGTGTATTGCCAGCACAGGTATGTGATCTAATTAACACACTACTATGGACTTCTTAAATATTGAACAGAAACTTCAATAGTATAGTCACAGCAGTCTAGAGAGTTACTTACTAGTGCCAATAGACTGTAAGGTACTCCTAAGCCTTTGGCTCATGTATTTAATATTTGGTGCATAGCTGAAGAAAATGGAAGAATCCCACCAAGAAGCCACAGAGAAAGAAGTGGAACGGATTTTGGGATTCTTACAAACGTACTTCATAGAAGAGCGTAAGTAAAAATCCTTTCTATATCCGTGCAGGGGGAGTGATAGCAAGTGCTGTGAGACGTTTTTCCCCATAAAGGGTCCATGTGACGGATTTTTTTTATTAAAGGGATACTGTCATGGGAAATTTTTTTTTTTTTTTTTTTTTTTCAAAATGAATCAGTTAATAGTGCTGCTCCAGCAGAATTCTGCACTGAAATCCATTTCTCAAAAGAGCAAACAGATTTTTTTATATTTAATTTTGAAATCTGACATGGGGCTAGACATATTGTCAATTTCCCAGCTGCCCCAAGTCATGTGACTTGTGCTCTGATAAACTTCAATCACTTTACTGCTTGTACTGCAAGTTGGAGTGATATCACCCCCTCCCTTTTTCCCCCCCAGCAGCCAAACAACAGAACAATGGGAAGGTAACCAGATAGCAGCTCCCTAACACAAGATAACAGCTGCCTGGTAGATCTAAGAACAACACTCAATAGTAAAAACCCATGTCCCACTGAGACACATTCAGTTACATTGAGAAGGAAAAACAGCAGCCTGCCAGAAAGCATTTCTCTCCTAAAGTGCAGGCACAAGCAGGCCCGGACTGGCAATCTGTGGGTTCTGGCAAATGCCAGAGGGGCTGCTCTATGGTTCCATAGAAAGTTACCATATAGTGGGCTGGTAGGGGGCTGTTTGGGCCTGTGTGTACTTGGAATGGCAGGGCCTATTCTGACTCCCAGTCCAGGCCTGGGCACAAGTCACATGACCAGGGGCAGCTGGGAAATGACAAAATGTCTAGCCCCATGTCAGATTTCAAAATTGAATATAAAAAAAATCTGTTTGCTCTTTTGAGAAATGGATTTCAGTGCAGAATTCTGCTGGAGCAGCACTATTAACTGATGCGTTTTGAAAAACAAAATGTTTTCCGATGACAGGATCCCTTTAAACATCATTATACACACCCACACTTTTAGCAACAATATGTAGTAGACAGCCTGAAAAAGGGCCCAGTGGGGGCTTAAACCGTTCTCTGCCTTACCTTTTGGAGGGCTTCATACATTTTTCTCTTTGACTACAACTAATAGAGTGCTGCTAAATTCTTCAGTGTAACTACAAATACGTCTCGCGGTGCAGGCTAGAGACCCATTAGCGAGCACCTACCATCACACCGGATGGATATCACACCTGTATGGGTAACAAGACATTGTGGGGCTCTTAATTTGTTTACTTCTCAGCTGTAGAGGCTGAAATTAAATAATGTGTGTGTGTATTTATAGAAGTACAGATGTTTTCTCCATTTTCTCTGCAGCGCAAACACCTATTTCTTTTTTTGACTTTGTCATTGATCCAAACTCCTTTGCACGAACAGTAGAGAACCTCTTCCACGTCTCTTTTATTATAAGGGTGAGTATATGCTGTATACCTGTATTTCGTTTTTCTTATCTATTATGTTTTCGCCTTTGTTCTTTGGCAACATGTTTGGAGTTCTTGTCTCCCACCTTGGACTTTCTCATGTGTACATCTACTGTGTATCCTGTGCTTGAATGGCTGCCCCCATGGCTACACAGCAGCTTGTTTATATACACTATAGTAGTACTTATCTGTTATCTACTGTGTATCCTGTGCTTGAATGGCTGCCCCCATGGCTACACAGCAGCTTGTTTATATAAACTATAGTAGTACTTATCTGTTATCTACTGTGTATCCTGTGCTTGAATGGCTGCCCCCATGGCTACACAGCAGCTTGTTTATATAAACTATAGTAGTACTTATCTGTTATCTACTGTGTATCTTGTGCTTGAATGGCTGCCCCCATGGCTACACAGCAGCTTGTTTATATAAACTATAGTAGTACTTGTCTGTTATCTACTGTGTATCCTGTGCTTGAATGGCTGCCCCCATGGCTACACAGCAGCTTGTTTATATAAACTATAGTAGTACTTATCTGTTATCTACTGTGTATCCTGTGCTTGAATGGCTGCCCCCATGGCTACACAGCAGCTTGTTTACATAAACTATAATAGTTTTTCTGAAGCAGACACACCAGGTTTAAGAGTACAGGGCAACACTACATTATATTGGCATTCTTTTAAAACACTTTAATTCTTTTGGCATTACTGTTCCTTTAATGTTTCCACTAGAGCTTTCAGGCTATTACCATTGTGTGCAGTGATGTACAACTTTGGGTTATTTGCCACTACCCGGAGGTACCAAAAGTCACGGGCATGTCATTGCACCATGAGTATCTCCCAGCAAGTAATGTTAGGAGATACAGCAGACTGACAAGGGAATGCTTTGATATGTTTTATATGACATGAAATCTGTCTTTTTCTAGGATGGCTTTGCTAGAATAAAGCTTGATCATGACAAACTGCCAGTGATAGGTAAGTATGTTTATACGCTGTGTTAATGGATTTTATATGGCACAAAGTGTTATAGGGTTTTTGGACAGTACTATATAAATTGTCTTGCATCCCATATATAGAAACCATATACGTATTTAATACACAAAAACCATGAATATCTTGTAAATTATATCCTTATTAATGGTGACTGGTGACGTCGATTATAAACGGTGAGTAGTGATGTAATTTTTGTCACATGACTCACTAAAACTTGTGTATTCTAAGAAATAAAGTTGGAAAATATGAGGAGATTAGAAGTCGCCTCAGAGTTCCATGACGTGTATAAATGCACTCTGATTTTGGCCTTGTGCTTTTTATGTGGTCATGAACTTACGATATCCTTATCATTTACAATAGGGGTATATATAGTGAATCAAGTACCCCCAATTGTAAAATATAAGGATATTATAAGTCACCGAGGAGTTTTCATGACCATAAAAACACGAGGCCGAAATCCGAGTGCTTTTATAAAGGTCATGGAACTCTGAGGTAACGTCTAATATCCTATTTTCCAACAAGGGTTACTTTATTTATTATAAAACACAAGTTTTAGTGAGTCATGTGACAACATTGACATCACTACTCACCGTTTAAAACTGATGACTTCACTAGTCACAGTTTATACAGGATATTCATGGCTTTTGTGTAATATATATATATATATATATATATATATATATATATATATATATATATATATATATATATATATATATATATATATATATATATTTCAGAGCTGGTGCACTGGACAACCAAACAAACGGAAGAATGAAACCGCACTCCTAGGATTTTGATGAAAAAACGTGGTAAGTTTTATTTCAACGTTTCGGCTGTGGTTTTGCCCCTTAGACAGTGATCGGATCAACACACCTAATCCCTTTCCCCAATCTCACGGGTCAGCTGCCAAACGAAAGCCCTTAGAGCAACTACTTCTCTTCTATCGATCTCGCTGACAGCATCTGGGACACACCCCCTAATACATCACCGTGTACTGTCTAAGGGGCGAAACCACCAGTGGTTGGCATCTGTGCGTCCGCCTCTGAAATGAATAGGGATACTCCCCTTTGGATCCGCCTATGGGGGTGGTTGCTGTCACTCACTTCTGCTATGTGCACGGGGTCACTTGTCTGTGGAGCCACACGGATGTTGTAATAATACCGTGTTAGCACTTACATCTTAAATACACTGGTTGTTTCTACATCCACTTTGTAGAGGTTTTTTCTATTATTCACTGAGTATGCCTGTCAATGCTCTGATTGGTGTAATGATGATGTCACATTGCACTTTGGCACCATTTTGGGGTTAAAGGTGATGGTTGGGGTTAGGGTTTTCACTTCCTGAAGACGGCTCGAGTGTAGCAGCCGAAACGTTATATATATATATATATATATATATATATATATATATATATATATATATACACTTCTTTAGCCATGTCTCCAAAGATTTGTTTGCTCAATTCCAGGACCCAAATGGTGAGCCTTGTTTATTTTGGCGTAATCATGATAAGGCCAATGATTGGATCACATGTGGAAACTGGAAGGCATCCAAAAGATGACTGGATTTTCTGCCTGGACCAATCATATTAGCGTCCTGACAATTTGTAGGACTAAAAGTTTTTTCCTGATCACTTTAAGATAAAAAGTTAATAGTAGTGACAGATAATGTGTCTGACTCAGCCTGACTCCCTGCATGTGTGTGTGTTCTTCACAGAACCAATTGTACAGGAAAATAAAAGCAATATTGACGAGGATAATCAGCCAAGGTATCAGGGAGTCGTATACCTTAGCCACCAAGACTGGAAGGTAAAATATGATTTCTCAATACTAGGGATGCACCGAATCCAGGATTCGGACAGGATTGGGCCTTTTTCAGCAGGATTCGGATTCGTCCGAATCCTTTTGCCCGGCCGAACCGAATCCGAAACGTAATTTGCATATGCAAATTAGGGGTGGGGAGGGAAATCATGTGACGTTTTGTCAGAAAACAAGAAAGTCAAAAATGTTTTCCCCTTCCCACCCCTAATTTGCATATTCTGTTCGGTATTCGGCCAAATCTTTCACAAAGGATTCGTGGGTTCGGTGAATCCAAACTAGTGGATTCAGTGCATCCCTACTCAGTACAAAAAAGGGGGTTATGGGTGTGTAAATACAATGGAAGTGCTACTGATTTGGCCAATTAATCAATGCACATTCCCTGGTCCCTTGTCTCATAAGTAATTCAGTATATATGCAAGTGCATTTGTTTACAAAAACAGGGGTTTTTATTTACAAAGTTATGATCATAAAATTGGTAAGCCACCATACCACGTCAAGGTAAACTCCATACTTGTTTACCTCCGGTCTTGGTATAAAAAGGCTTGTACCTCTGTATATTAGCATTACTTGGCATGTGTCTCATGAACCTTGGCATTGGTTTCAATCAGAGGGCTAGATCCTCCCCCGCCACTAGCATTTGCGACTTTTAAAGGTAAGGGCACACGATAATATTTCGGGAGATTAGTCGCCCAACAAATCGTTTATTCTTCGGAAGACTAATCTCTCTGAACTGCCTCCCCGCCAGCTAGAATCTAAATCGCTGGCGGAATGGCGCTCGGAGCGCTTCGTTTTCCGAAGTCGCCCAAAGTTGCCTCACAAGGAAACTTCGGAAAGCCGTATCGATCCGACTGTCATCCCACCGGCGATTTAAATTCTAGCCAGCGGGTAGGCTGTTCGTGTATGGCGACTAATCTCCCAAAATCGCAGCGTGTGCCCTGGCCCTAAAACAGAGAGTGGTTTGTAGCACCCCACACCCACCCCCTTTAACAAATGGTGGTCTTGTGCCTTTAAAAATGGGCGTTGGTTTGGGCATTCTCTCTCTCTCTCTCGGCCAAATACCGAACCGAATCCTAATTTGCATATGCAAATTAGGGGTGGGGAGGGGAAAACCTGTGTTACTTCCTTATTTTGTAACAAAAAGTCACGCGATTTCCATCCCTGCCCCTAATTTGCATATGTTAATAAGGATTCGGGTTCGGCCAGGTAGAAGGATTCGGCCGAATCCCACTGAAAAAGGCAGAATCCTGACCGAATCCCGAACAGAATCCTGGATTCGGTGCATCCCTAATTTGAACACATATTTATTTAGCCTTGGAGTGCTCCCACAACCCCCCTTTTATTTTATTTTTTAAAATATGATTTCACCCCTCTCTTTCTGTTACAGTTAATTACAACCTGCAAAGTTTTTATTCTCAACCCCCTTTTTATTTCCAGGAGATCGCAGAGACATTTGAAATAACTGAACCGATGATCCCCCCACCAGTTTAACCTTAAGATGTGAGTATAATATGTATAAATGTACAGGTTGGCATCTTTCATCTTAGTGTCACTCCTAAGCAAACAAAATGAATGCATAAGATGGCCATGAGAAACCTCTGTGTAAACAAACCCCCAGCCTCCCTGGCTGAGTGTTTAATGCCAGATTGTAGCCTAATTGTTACTCAAAAGTTCTCTCTTGTGACTTGCTATCCATGTTTCTTATGTTTTGCCATATATTTATCCTTCAATGATATACTTACCCTTTGATTCATTTCCCTTTCTTCTTTTTTAGGTTTGCAAGAAGATTTTATATTTTACCTTTGTTTTTTACCATGGGCATTTGAGCTGAATGTTTTATATCTGTAAATTGTTGTACATACCTAGAAAAAACAATTTAAGCCACGTTTGGCCATTGTTTGTACGTCTTGTATTTAGTCATACTTAGTACAGGGAAAGATTGTGACCATCATCCACAAGAGCAGCCTATTACCTGCAATAACTTCTAGCTACTGGATATATTGGGTGAGGGTTTCTAACTATACTGAAATAAAAAAACTTTCTAAATACAATCAATTAAAAATTCTGAAATAATCAAGTTACTCTCCACTGTCCACCCTCTCTGCATCTGTTTCGCTTCATTCGGTCTTCATGCAGCAGTTGGGTGTCAGATATTCACTGACAGTTAGATCCAATATATCTTATAGGGGGGCTTCCTTTACTAGCAGATGAATTAGAGCTCATTCAAATAACTGATTCCAGTACCAATAAAATCTTACAAAATAACTGCCTTTTGCACAAATTCTGCATGTAGAGAGACATGATGTCTGGTGATTTTAATAGAGTGAGCTTTAATACATCTTCTAGGCAAAAAACCCCTCCATAATATATATTGGATGTAATTGTCGTTCGAAATCAGGCTCCCAACTCCTGCATGAAGAGAGAATGAAGAGGGACAGATGTTGAGAGAGGCACAGTGAAGCGTAATTTGAATATTTCTGAAACAGTTCAGAATTTTGAATTGATTATATTTAGAAAACTTCTTATATCAGTATGATGAAGGTTACATTTAAATGTTAATTTTCATGATTGTTCCCCTGTCATTTTGGGTACACAGCTTTTTTTTGGGCTGCAACTGTCAGCATGCCTTTACTCCTGATCATATGTTCATGAATTCTGGGAGCTGTAGCCAGTGTACAAAAAAAGCCCTATACACTCCACAAAAATATATTGTTTTTGCTAAAGATTGGAGGAGATACAAGAATACACATGCAGGTGCCTTTTGTCTATATGTTTGCACTGGTGTCTGTGACATAATTATTTTAATGTTAACAAGAAAAGTTATATAGCGCTGACCCAGATGAAGAGCCATTGGTTTCAGTGCTGCTGGATTTTACCTTCAAAATTCTTTTTATACGTTTGAGGTTTTTTGTTTGTATATTTTGTGTTTTGTTGTCCTTTAATTTATTTATTAGTCGTGGCAAAACATTAGTTCTTGCCATTATAGACCATGAAATCTCTCTGGGAGCAGGAACGACTATCTTTAAGGTGTAAATAAACATTTTTGTTTATCAAATAAACATTCACCTTCCACTTCACTTTCCAGACCTGACTTGAGTATAAGGGGGTTCGTTATATGTTCTTGATTTGGTTTAATTTGTTTCATCCAATCAGCTGAAAAATAAATCCTCCATAAGATTAGGCCAAATGCCTTGCTTATATCTCATTGGCAGTTGGATTAGTGGGGAGTCTCTCCCCCCCCCCCCAATACGGTAACAGTGTGTGTATTTGCTTTGTTGTCGCAATGTGTATTGGAGGGGGAACAGCCATTTACAGGGCGATTGAGACATGAAGGCTTCCACCCTCCTCTTTGTTCTTCTGTCCGCTGAAATATTGGGAAGGGGTTTGTTACAGTGAGAGCTGTGAAGATGTGGAATTCTCTCCCTGAATCAGTGGTACAGGCTGATACATTAGATAGGTATAAGAAGGGGTTGGATGGTGTTTAGCAAGTGAGGGAATACAGGGATATGGGAGATAGCTCATAGTACAAGTTGATCCAGGGACTGGTCCCATTGCCATTTTGGAGTCAGGAAAGAATTTTTCCTCCTCTTGGAGAGGCATCAGATGTTTTTTTTTGCCTTCCTCTGGATCAACTGGTAGTTAGGCAGGTTAAAAAAAGTTAAAAGGCTGAACTTGATGGACGTGTGTCTTTTTTTTCAACCTAACTTACTATGTTACTATGTTCTGTCAACATCTGAGCATTCCCTTTTAGCAGATGGGATTTTTTCTGCCTCTGCAGAGTCCAAATCCTCAAACTCAGAAACGGAATCAGGAGGAGGAGACATCCGCATCACAAGCGCAACCCATCCTTTCTTCTTCCTCCTCCTCCTCCACTCTCTCCCCCCAAGAAAGGGAGCTAAACCTGTTGAAAGAGAGTAAGAAGGACCCACCTACAGGATTCCTGTCTTTGTAAGCCAAAGGTGGAAACTACTTGTTCCCTGATGAGGGCCATTCATTTCCCCACCCAAAGCTGGTTGGCCTAATCTCTTCCCAATGCCTCCCCTTAGAGATGTGCAGGTGGATGAAAGGTCGACCCGCAGCGACCTTAAGCCGGCGTTTTTTTTACACGTGCACAAGCCTTACTTGGCGAGCCCCCATATTTATAGTAGGGATTCTGATTCGGCCAAATCCTTGTTCCTGGCTGAACTGAATCCTAATTTGCATATGTAAATTAGGGTCGGGTAGGGAAATCATGTGACTTTTCGTCACAAAACAAGAATTTGTTCCACTTTTTTCCTTTCCTGCCCCTAATATGCAGATTCGGTTCGGTGTTAGGCCGAATCTTTCACCAAGGATTCGGCCGAATCCTAAATAGTGGATTCGGTGCAACCCTAATTTATAGACTGTGACGTCATGGAAGGAGCAGGCTGCACAAGCACAAATCTACAAAGAGGAGAGACTGAAAGCGGAGGTGGGGAAGCTTATGGCCGCAGGTGGAATTGGTGCATGGAAAATTTAATAAGTCGGAACAGCACCATAGATTATTTTAGTGAAAACAATCTGTGATTTTGTTCCTGCGTATGGTGTGTCAGTGGAAAGTGGCCATTGGAGAACATGCACACCCCCAAGAAGAACTGATAAGTATGCTGCTTGTTTTCAAAGCATGGAAAATTTCAGCCTGCGGCCTGCAAAAGTTGTGTGCAGGTCCGGCCATAACCTGTCTGACCCACGGATGTTGGACCAGCCCCTACATCAGTAACTCCTCTCCAGAATTAAAACGGTTCAGCCAGCACCCCCAAATGTATCCTAAACAGCGCTGCCAGCTGCAATAAGAAAACTGCCCCAAGTGAGAGTGGAAATAGTCAGCAGTATGGAATAATGGTGATTCTTTCAGTACCTTCTTTAGACTGAGCCTGAAAAAAAATATCTTTCGAAGAAAGATTGTTCATTTCAATACACACGTGTAGAGCTGAATCGTCAGTTGTACAGGTAGAAACAACGCAATTTTTCCTGTATCTACCGATTCAGCACTAACAATGGCCGGTGTTCGAGTGCCTTCAAAGGCGACCAATCAAAATTTTCCGGCCGGTCGATGAGCCGGCTGATATCAGTCGACTTGTCTCCCACCATACGCACCAAATATCAAGTTTCATAGGATATTATCGGTTCATCTATGGCCACCTTTACCAGGGCATAAAAATGGAGCATATTTGGATTGCTATCCACCATGCATTTGCCTTTTATCAGTGGTTTCTGGTTAGGATGGAGACTACCGTGTCAGCAACTATATCACCTACAACTCCTGTTACTCTCTGTAATTGAGCCAATGTGTCTGTCTCAGCAAGACAGAGTTTGGTAGAGGTGTGAATGGGCATGCCACATACTAAGGTCTAATGTCCCCTAGCAACCAGGCCATGGTATGAATGAGAGATAGAAGATGAATAGGAGGAGACTGAATAGAAAGATAAGTAAGACAAAGTAGCATCAACACTTAAGTTGTAGTCTCACAGAGCAATAGTTATGGTTGCCGGGGTCAGTGACCACCAACCAGGAAAGGCAAATAATTTAAAACGTTTTTGAAAAAATGAAGGCTGATTGATAGGTTGCTAAGAAAAAGCAATGTAATGCAATTTCAGCAATCTGGTTGCTATGGTCTAAATTTGAATAAGAGACTGGAATATGAATAGTAGAGGCCTGAATAGAAAGATGAGTAATAAAAAGTAGCAATAACAATACATTTGTAGCCTTACAGACCATTTGTTTTAGATATGAGGGACAGCTAATGACTGTACATCCTAAATCTCTCTAGTGTACAATAAAGGTCACAGAATGAAGGGTCCTATCCATGACATAACATCTTCACAGCTCTCACTGTAACAAACCCCTTCCAGATATTTAGGCGGAACCCCTTTTCTTCTAATCGGAATGGGTGACCTTGTGTCAGCTGGAAAGACCTACTGGTAAATAAATCATTAGAGAGATTATTATATGATCCCCTTATATATTTATACATAGTTATCATAAGCGCCTCTTATCCAGCGTGAAAAACCCCAATTTGGCCAGTCTTTCCTCATAGCTAAGATTTTCCATACCGTTTACCAGCTTAGTTGTCCTCTGTACAATAATACAATAATGTCCTGTTTGAGTGATGGAGACCAAAACTGTACGGCATATTCTAGATGGGGCCTTACAAGTGCTCTATACAGTGGAAGAATGACCCCCTCCTCCCTTGACTCTATGCCCCTTTTAATACAGCTCAAGACCTTATTTGCCCTTGATGCTGCCGACTGGCATTGCTTGCTACAGACAAGTTTATCATCTACAAGGACTCCAAGGTCCTTTTCCATAATGGATTTGCCTAGTGCAGTCCCATTAAGGGTATAAGTGGCTTGGATATTTTTAAATCCCAGGTGCATGACTCACACAACTCAGGCCCAAGCCAATGGCTAGATTATGAGAAGTGAAGGAACAAATCCTGTGTTGGCGACAGATCTACAAATATATATCTATTTAAAAAGTGGCTTCAGGGCTGGGGGCCCCCATCAAGTGAGTCAGGGACATCCAACCTGCATCTTTCCCTGATCTGCAACTCATGGAATCTCCAATGACATGGTGGGGGACATGACCACTGGGTACTACAGTGAGGGGCCCAAGGATATAAAAGTGTAATTCTTGGGGGGTGATGAAGGTTTTATTATAGTGGGCGTGGCTGGGGTGGATTAGGAACTGTGGCCCTTCCCCTACAAATCTGGGGTCCCCATTGTACTTTTTGGCAGATCCCTCCTCCAATGTGACCAATGGTTTAATAATTGGTAGGGATGGGCCTCCTTTTCAGGAAAAAAATACCGGCCTTCCAATATATTTATCTTTTTCCCCTATTAATAACATTGGGATCAACCATCATTTTTACCAGCCAGGCCGGTAAAATACCAGCCAGGTGGCAACCCTAATGGGGCCCCATGAGGATTTCTGATGGCCCCCTTTGCAGGAGGTTGATAGTGCCAATTGGTCTCTTAGGGCTCCTCTCTTGCACTTGTGCTTCACAGACAGAACCAACAGAGGGTGCCTTTGAGCCCTGAAAGCTGATGGTTTGGGGTATTTGGAGCGCGCTTGTGCCCCCTCACCCCAGGGGGAAGAGCAATAAGGGATATGTATTCTATTCTGGAGTACAGCGGCCCAAGATGGAGTCCTCCTGTGGCTACTGCCGGCTAGCTGGCTTTCCATTTACTTTCCATTCAGCACTTCCTCGATGTCACTGCTCTCCCCACATTCCCCCGTTCTCTTCACCATTTAATTGTGTAGCCAGGGCATGGGGATGGACATCAGGTCCCCTATTCTGGTGCACAAACAAGATTCTGAGATGATACAAGGCTTGTCTTAATAACAGTGTCCAGAAAATGGCTCCTGCCTGCTTGTTATAATTATGAATTTCCAGACTGAAGAAAACAAGATTCAAATAATTTATACAGTGTAATTATAGTTCATTTTGCTTGACTAATGTGATAAAATAGGATTTTGAATAATTTTTTTTGGGTGACGGGTTCCCTTTAAAGGGGAAGGAAACCTAGTCGGCGCAAACCCCCCACCCCCCTCCCGTTTGTTGCCCACCTTCCTTCCTCCCCCCTGGCCTACCCGTCCTGCTGGGCAAATGCCCCTAACTTGTTACTTACCCTTCTGCGCAGGTCCAGTCCAGGGAGTTCACCGACGACATCTTCTTCCACGCGATCTTCTTCCTGCTGTGAACGGCGTTTTGGCGCATGCGCAGTAGGATCATTTCGTCAGTACGGATCTACTGCGCATGCACCAAAAATCACGTGCATGCGCAGTAGATCGTACCGGCGAAATGATCCTACTGCGCATGCACCGTTCAAAGCAGGAAGAAGATCGTGTGGAAGAAGATGTCGTCGGTGAACTCCCTGGACTGGACCTGCGCAGAAGGGTAAGTAACAAGTTAGGGGCATTTGCCCAGCGGGACAGGTAGGCCAGGGGGGAGGAGGGAGGGGGGGCAACAAACGGGAGGGGGGGTGGGGGGTTTGCGCCGACTAGGTTTCCTTCCCCTTTAAGGGAACGTAGTGTAACAGAGTAGCGCATTTCATCCAGCAGACAAGTACCAGAACCTACAGCCCTCAATTAACATGGCGCTCGGTACCTATTCCACAGTAGGCGTCAGCGTACCTTGGTTTGTTGCCCTTATCTAATATGGCGGGCTTAATGGAATAGTAAGCTTCCCTGACTAAAGATGGCGCAGGACGCGGTCTCGGCTGGCCAGGGAGCGCGCTTGGCTGTCAGAGAGTGACGATCTTGGGAGCAAGATGGCTTCCGCCGGTGGGGGTGCTCTGAGTATTTTTGAGTACTTTGGTGGGGAGGATGGAAACCGGTGCGGGTACTGTAAGAGCGAGGCTAGCAGCATGTCACACGGTAAGATCCTCGGCTCGGGATTGGCTGCTGGGTTATTTGGCTGTATTGTATAGACAGGCAAATGCCCACGGTCCCCAGTCTCACTGGCTCTGCTATCCCTATGGAGTGGGAGCAGATAAATATACAAAACTATAACTATATCCTAATATTGGGCAAAGGATATAGACTTAATAATAATAATTATAACAATGTTCCCTCCAGTTACCACAACTCCCCATGTCCCGCAGCCAAGTGAAGGATGCTGGGAGTAGGAACATACCAATGGCAGGGGGGCTGCTGTAATATTGATAACACCTCAGGGTCCCCCTCTCCTCTAGCTGCAGCCCTGACCGTTGGAGATGGCGACTTTTCTGTATTTATTTACCACCATGCCGGGTGTCAAAAACATTTTAAAACAAGCAGCGCTGCAATGAAAATGAGGGATCCCTCTCCACTAGGCATTTGCTCGTTCAGGGATTCAAATGAATCGCACGTGACTGGTGCATGCAATAAAGTGATCCAAAAAGAAGAAAAATCAGACTTGAGATAGATGCCTCATGAGAGCCACTGCTGATGGCCTTATTTGTGTACAATCAATGAACGTGCATGTAAAAAGAGGAAAGATTGTTAAAATCCAGATATTGAGGAGGGCACTGTTCCAAACAGTGTCGGACTTGCCCACTGGGATAACAGGAAAACTCCCGGTGGGCCCAGGTATCAGTGGCCCTCATGCTGCAAAACATTTGGCCTATTTCATGGTCATTCCCTATTTCTATGAGAACAAAGAGGCCAAATAGATGGAATAATAGATTCTAATATGTAAAGAAAAGAGACTAGGAGAATAGAGGTTGAGTGAGGAGAGGAAAAATAATAGTACTGAGAGTGGGCCCTGGTCTAAGGCTTTTGGATGGGCCCCTGATGTCTCAGTCCGACACTGGTTCCAAATGGCGCTGGATTAGAGGGATTATCTGGAGTGGTAGTGCTTGCACTTAACTAAACCATGGTAAGGGAATACTGAAACAGAGACAGGGACCAGTGAACATCTATAGGGAGCTCCACTGAAGGGGCTATTTTTAAAGATAATATTAATTTGTAGCACATATTATTCATAATTGCCTACAAAATTAGGCTTTTTCCTTTCATCCTATGTCTCCATTAAAGAGGATCTGCCTAAGAAAGAATTCCAAGTCCTATTTTATCAAAAAAATGAACTTTACTTACACTATAAGAATGACAAGTCCCTTGGTCAATTACTCTTATACACCTGGTTAGGAGAGCGTCAGAATTTCAGCTCTGCAGGTTTGGTCTGATGTATGAAGCCAGGCAGCGGCTGACTGTCGCATTCACCTTCATTTATGTGCTGCTACATGGAAAATTTACACTGTCGCAGGCACCAGCTGGAAAGAAACAGGCAAGGCATTGTGGGCAATGGAGTGTTGGTTGGAAGGGAGGTCACTTTTGTTACAATTTCTCAAGAGTCAGAATATACCTATTTAGGTGTGATGAGCATCATTTCAGCAAATAAAACAAATTAGGGTTATAGCCTGCTGTGCCTGGGTTATGCCTTCATAAATTCAATATTTGTAAGTTAGAAAAAAATTGGAGAAAATGCCTTATGTAAAGGGGTTGTTCACCTTTGAGTTAACTTTTAGTATGACGTAGACTAGAGTGTGATATTCTGAGAAAATTTGCAATTGGTTTTCATTTTTTATTATTTGTGGTTTTTGAGTTATTTCGCTTTTTATTCAGCAGCTCTCCAGTTTGTAATTTCAGCAGTCTGGTTGCCAGGGTCCAAATTACCCCAGCAACCATACACACTAGTTGGAATAAGAGACTGTAATATGAAAAGGAGAGGCCTGAAGAGAAAGATGAGTGATAAAAAGTAGCAATAAAGATAAATTTGAAGACTTACAGATCATTTGTTTTTAGATGGGGTCAGTGACCCCCTTTTAAAAGCTGGACAGAGTCAGAAGAAGAAGGCAAATAATTAAAAAACTAAAAAATATGTAACTAAGACCAGTTGAACATTTGTTTAGAATTAGCCATTCTATAACATACTAAAAGTTAACTTAAAGGTGAATCACCTCTTTAAAAATGTCATATGGTTTTGCTTTAAAGGACGCTTCACCTTAGAATTTGACCATGACACTTTGCAGCTGTCAGGTTTTTGTATCGGGTTGCTAGGGCTTAACCTTAGCAACCAGGCAGCAGGTGGCAAGTCAGAATGAAACAGGAAAAGTAGAGAGTGAATACAAAAAAAAAAAAGATTACATTTACTGTATTGCCTTGCAGTCAATCTGTTTATTGGTTTCCGGGTTTTTTCCTGACCATCAGCAAATTTAGTTGCTGGCCAGAAAGAAGCAGAATAAGGTAGCCATAAAAATAGGGATTAATGAATCCATAAAAAATGAAGAGCAATTGAAAAATATGAGTAGAATAAGGCCCATCGCTCTCGCTCTCTCTCTCGCTCTCTCTCTCTACTATATAGATAAACTAAAGGTTTATTTAGTTGTTGTAGTATAATTGTAATACGTCTCTATGTAACTACATTTTGCCCTCTTTCCAGGAATGTGGGCCCATACCCTGACTGTTCAAGACTACCAGGACCTCATAGACAGAGGATGGAGACGGTAAGACGAGGGGGTTGGCGTAGCTGGGAAGGCTCCGAAATCCATCATTTTGCTTCTTTTTGTTGTGTATTGATTCCGCCCTATGTTTCCTGCATTGTTATATGTGTCTCTCTTATCAGTAGCTCATCTCTTTATAAACCCTAATACAGCCTCTTCCCGACCTTCCCATTTCCTGCCATGAAAAGTCATATTTTGTGCTTAAATATACAGCTATTCTTTTCCTTGCAGCTGCTCGGCGTGTCTGTTCCTGCACATGGTTCCCTTTATGCAAGTGTGGCCAGTCTCTTGGTACAAACATGTCTGCCAGTGGCCAGCCAGATGGCCCTCTCATCATTAATGATCTAGCCATCTACGTAGACCTAAGTGATGCAATGGCAAAATATACACCAGCACAGATAATGATATATTGGTCTGCAGTATACAGTACATCCTGAGAGTTCAATTTTACCCTCACCTCCTGAGCTGCTAAAAGCTACAGCAGCCAAACACCTGTAAAGGAACCATTGTACCATGTTCTGATGTTGAGGGGAAAAGCAATCTGCTCTATCCCTATTTGTTCTCATTCTCTCTCTCTTTCATTCTGTTTCTGCCCTTTAATTGAACTTCCATGCTTGCAGTGAATGTAACTGTGCAAATAACTTTCTATTGCTTTCCTTAATTTCCATTTCTTTTTTCATTTAAAGCAGAAAGAAAGCTACCAAAGCAGTTTATTACCAATAGATTAGCCACAGTAGTGCAAGCTATTACTACTATGTTTTTTCTGCTGAATGCTTTACCATACCTGAGTAAAAAGCTCTAGAAGCTCTCTGTTTAGAATAGCAGCTACCATATTAGCTTGGTGTGACATCACTTCCTGCCTGAGTCTCTCCCTGCTCACTTATAGCTCTGGGCTCAGATTACAGCAGAGAATGGAGGGGGGGAGAGAAGCAAACTGAGCATGCTCAAGCCCGGCACAACAAGGTTTAAGATGAAGGCAGGAAGTCTGATACAGAAGTCCATGAGTACACAATCGAAGGAAAGAAATGCTGTGTTTCTTTTGACAGAGGACCCAGAGCCGCATTACTTTGAGAATTTACTGGTTTATTTATGTATATAGACCTTTCTGATAAAGCTTACTTAATTTTATCTTCTCCTTTTAAGGTCAGACATTCTGTCATGATTTTATGGAGTAGTTTTGATTCCTAAATTAAACTGTTTACACTGTAAATAATTAGCTCTACCATGTAAAATTTCATTCCTAATCCAAAAGGTGTCTTATTTTTAGTTGAAATATTGGTGTGTAGGTGCATCTCAGGTAATTTTGCCTGGTCATGTGCTTTCAGAAAGAGCCAGCACTTTAGGATGGAACTGCTTTCTGGCAGGCTGTTGTTTCTACTTCTTAATGTAACTGGAGTATCAGAGGGACCTGGATTTTACTATAGCACTGTTTTTAGATCTACCAGGGCGCTATCTGCTTAAATTCCCATTGTTCTGCTGATGGGCTGCTGGGGGGCAAGGAGTGGGGTGATATCACTCAAACTTGCAGTACAGGAGTAAGGCTTTGGACACACATACATTTAACCACAGCGTTTCCATTGCGATTTTTAAAAAAGCCGACCGGTGGGTAGTTGTTTCAAGTTACAGGGGTTGTTCACCTTCCAAACACTTTTTTCAGTTCAGTTGTTTTTAGATTGTTCACCAGAAATAAAGACTTATTTTAAATTACATTCCATTATTTTTATTTTTTTTACTGCATTTCTCTTTTTTCTAAGTTTAAAGTTAGTGTTTAATTCAGGTGCAGACTGTAAACTTGTACAATTTTCCAACATTTCTCAGCAGCTGGAGTATTAGCAACTATTGTATCAATTCTGACAGCTGCCTGTAATGTAACTCAGAGATTCTGCTCAGCAGGGACAAAGAAAAGAAAGGTATCAACTAAATGTATCCATTTAGAACAGTTTACAGGGTCGGCGACCCCACCTCTCAGAACTGATTTAGAAGGAAAAAATGACACTTCAATATTAGAAAAACGGTGACCCATAGAAAATAGAAAGTAATTGGAAAAAGTCGATATTTCTGGTGATTGTTCTGAAAACCACTATTTGTTTGAAGGTGAACAACCCATTTAAGGCTATGGCACATCTCCTAGCGTATTTACGCAGCGGTCTGCATTTTTAAAAACCGCAGTGCCAACTGCTGCGGTTAAACGTATATGTGTCCATAGCCTAAGAAGTGACAAAATTTATCAGTGAGCACAAGTCACATGACTGGAGGCACCTGGGAAACTGACAATATGTCTAGCCCCATGTCTGATTTCAAAATTAAATATAAAAAAAATCAGTTTGCTCTTTTGAAAAACGCACTTTAGTGCAGAAGTCTACTGACGCAGCACTATTAACTGATGTATTTTGAAAAAAAAAAACATGTTTTCTTGACAGTATCCCTTTAATATGTGTGCATGTTTTGTGACCCACTGAGCCCACCTTTGAAATCGGATATGGGACTAGACATATTGTCAGTTTCCCAGGTGCCTCCAGTCATGTGAAATTCCGTGTATGTTAGCATGCGGTCCAAATGCCAGTAAAGTGCATTCTGCTGGGATTATAATAATTCTTATTTTGTCTCATTTTAGGAGTGGAAAGTATGTGTATAAACCTCTTATGAACCAGACTTGCTGCCCACAGTATACTATCAGGTAAACAACAGCTACTGCTGGCAATTGTTATGCTTATTATTATGATCTTGTCTTACACTATTCTATTTAACTACTGATGTTTGTTAAAAAAAAAAATGTCTGCATTTATATAACTTTACTTGTAGGTTGTCAGCTTCAAATTTCCAGCCCACCAAGTCCCACAAGAAGGTGCTTAAGAAAGTGTTGAAATACCTCCATGCTGGGGAAGTGTCTCATTCCAAGGATGAAGGTGAGAGAGCCTACTATGCTACTACCCACACTAGGAGGGAGCTCTTGGCGTTGGTGGAGTGCTCCAGCTCACTTATTATGCGCAAATATGCCCCCCCCAAAATGGCTGCCCACACCAGGAGTTCACTTCTTGTGCAAGCAGCATAGTACTTAACAGCTGTATTTTCATGAAAAAATAGCAAACAGAGCCCACATTTCAACTGAGGGAAGTTTACTTTCGTATGTGCCCTTTAAGTATTCAGCAATAGCATACATATAATAGCAATTATCACTTCCCATCACTAATAGTTATTAAAGAAACACTATGGGGCACATTTAAAATGGGTCGAATATCAAGGGTTAATTAACCCTCGATATTCGACCGTCGAAGTAAAATCCTTCGACTTCGAATATCGAATAAGTCGAAGGATTTACCGCAATTCGTTCGATCGTAGGAAAAATCGTTTAACGATTAAATCCATCGAAAGTGAACGATTCGAAGGATTTTAATCCATCGATCGAACGATTTTCCTTCGATCCCAAATTGCCTAGAAAGCGTATGGGGACCTTCCCCATAGACTAACATTGGTGCTCGGTAGGTTTTAGGTGGAGAAGTAGGTGTTCAAAGTTTTTTTTAAAGAGACAGTACTTCGACTATCGTTCGATTCGAAGTTGAAGTCGTAGTTGAAGGTCGAAGAAGCCAAAAAAACCTTCGAAATTTGACGTTTTTTTTCCTTCTAATCTTCTTCACTCGAGCTAAGTAAATGTGCCCCTAAGTGTATTGAATAACTGCGGTGTGGAAGAACCATTACTAATTAGCTCCCTTCTTAAATAATTTATTCAGTATGCCTTTAAAGGGGTGGTTCACCTTTAAGGTAACTTTTAGTATGTTATACAATGGTTTATGCTAAGCAACTTTTCAATTGGTTTTAATTATTTCTTTTTGTTATAGTTTTAGTTACTTACCTTCTTCTTTTGACGCTTTCCAGCTTTCAAATGGGCATCGCTGACCTCTTCTAAAAGCAAATGCTCTGCAAGGCTACAAATGTATTGTTACTGCTACTTTTTATTACTCCTCTTTCTATTCAGGCCTCTCCTATTCATATTCCAGTCTCTTATTCAAATCAATGCATGCAACCTTTATGGCTACTTCTTTAGCTAAGCTTTAGTTCTCCTTTAAGTTATATGTAAGTTTTGAAAATAGTCCTGACCCAAAAATGCCAAAATGACTATTGTTACAGATGTTCCTTTTGTCATTTAAAGTACATTTTCTGTTTTCAGTGTTTCTCTAGAAGCAACTCTTGTAAAGCCGGATGAAATTGGGAGGAAAAACGCTTTAAAACACTGTTTATTTCTCAGGCACTTCAGGAGAACCGATGGATTCCCAGGCAGAGAGTCCTGTTTCCTGTAATGTTTCCATTCTGGACAAGTCTGAGATCCCAGAGGAGGAGCTGAAGCCCCTGAATATAGAACAAGAGGAAACAGTGGAAGATCGAGAGTCTGACAAGCAGGAGGCAACTCGTGCCAGCAGCCTGTGTGATAGGCAGGAACACTGCATTCAGAATGCTGAAGTGGAGACACACAGCCATTCAAACCCCAAGCCAGGTATGTGAGCAGCATGGTCAAATAGGAAACCAACTAATTATATTAATGGATCATGCCACTAGAGCCTTGGGCCTAGTTTCTCATTAGGTGGCCATAGATGCACAGAAAATATCGTACGAAACAAATTGTCGTACGATATTCGCTGCGTGTATGGTGGGAAAAGAGCCGACCGATATCGGCAGTAGACTTGGATATTGGTCGGCTCATCGATCGGGCTGGATGGAAAACTTTGATCGGGTGCCTTTGAAGGCTCCCAAACATCGGCCATTGTTAGTGCTGAATTGTCCGATACAGGTAGAATTCTATTGTTTCTGTCTGTATACCTGACGATCCACCTCTACACAACGAATGATCTTTCTTGGAAAGATCTTTTCCAAGAAAGATCATATTTGTTATGCCTGTGGCCACCTTTAGTGTGCAGTTTACAAATCAGAAAATGACAAGGGAAAAACTATTTAGTCTTTTTTAACTTTCTCCTGCCAATCCCCTCACAGTCTCTCGGCTGTATCTGAAAGTGGATCAGAGCCTATGGCAACAAAGAAAAAGAAAAAAAGAAAACCAAAAATAGCGCAGAATGTCTGGTTATTTAGAAGGCGCCAGGTGTTTGGAAATCTCTTTGTAAGGAGTACAATTAGTTGTATCCACATATATCCACTGTTTCTCTTCATTCTGTCTTCATGCAGCAGTTGGGTGTCAGATATTCATTGACAGTTAGATCCAATATATCTTATAGGGGGGCTCCTTTTGCCTAGAAGATGTATTAGAGCTCATTCTATTAAAATCACCAGACATCATGTCTCTCTACATGCAGGATTTGCGCAAAAGGCAGTGATTTTGTTTGTACCGAAATCCGTTATTTGAACAAGCTCTAATTTATCTGCTAGGAAGGGAAGCCCTCCCCTATAAGATATATTGGATCTAACTGTCAATGAATATCTGACACCCAACTGCTGCATGACGACAGATTGAATAGAAACAGATGCTGAGAGAGGAAAAGTGAAGATGATGATTATTTAAAAAACAATAAATAATCTTTAATTGATTGTATTTAGAAAGTTTCTTATTTCAGTATGATGAAGCTTATATTACATTTTCATTTTCCTGATCGTCCCCCTTTAGATAGATCCAGGGTGAGCATAGTGTTGTTGGAGCAGGACCACATTTGTTTTCCTCCCACTGTGTCAGAACCAACCTTATATATATATATATATATATATATATATATATATATATATATATATATATATATATATATATATATATATATATATATATATATACATGCACACATTTTATTTTACTGTAAAGGGCACTGGTGCTGTATATTATATTTTTTTTTCCGTATAACTGCAAATAGGACAAGGTGTGGACGTCACGAAGCCACCCTGTCGAAAAGCAAAGGATATTCGTAAGGAGCGTCGCATGCAAAAGCATCCTTCCACAAACCCAGCCTGTAAAGCAAAAGGCAACTGCAGCAAATCTGTAGAGGAGTTTATCTCACCTCCAGAGAATGCCGCTCACCACTTGGAGGTATGAATTTTACCTGCTTCATTTTGCTTGCCGCCTTTCATTGTCCACTTTGCAGATTCTCTCTGCGGGCCTGCACTTTTGTTCAACGTAAGCACAATAAAATCTGTATTTTCCTGCTTTTTTTTAAACTGTGCTCCCCCCTTTCCTTAGATCAGCAGAGTTTGCTTAAATAGAAATAATGATCTCAGCCTACACTACCTTCTCATAGGTGTTCCCTTACTTAATCTTACTGAAAAGGAAGAGCTGTAGACTTGTTTTTAATGAACTAGTTTTTCCTCCTTCCACAGCTGTTCAGAAAAACTCACAGGAAATTGGAAAGTGAATATGGTTTTTAAATGACAGCAAAACATAAGGGTAGAACTGTACGAGCGGTTTTAGTCAGGTCACGCCCGCCGACAAAACACGCGTCAAGATATAATTGGACTGAATGAAAAGTTGGAGGTAAAAACTACATGGTCCGACTGTCGGATGAAGATGCTGCTTTCTGCCTCCACATCCGTCAGTTGCGTCGCATCGGATGTAATGTCGTTCTTACCTGCGACTTTTCATTCAGTCCAATTAGAATCTTGACGCTTGCGTCTCCATCCGACTTGTCGCATGCGTTTTGTCGCCGGGCGTCCATCCGACGATAAACACTCGTGGAGTTCTACCCTAACAGATATTTCTTAATTAAAAACGACAGACTAATGGTCAGGTTTATCAAAGGTCGAATTTCGAAGTTATGTGAATTATTTTAACTGTAATAAATTCAAATGTACTCAACTGAAATGGGAGGTTATTTATAAAAAAAACAAAAACTTGATAGTCTGATATTTGATCGAAACGAACGATTCTAATTCTAATCGAATTTGAATCGAGTTTTCCTATGAAAACAAACTCAAATGTTAGGAAGGCAGTTAACACCTTCAAATGGTTTAACGGACCTCTGCCATTGATTTGTAAATAAACTCGTCAGGTTTTAGGTGGAGAATATTCAAATTGGAACTGTTTCCAGGGTCAAAGTGTGTGATAAATCTCATTCTAATTCAAATTCGAGTTGGTGATTTAAAATATGAATTTGTGAGTTTTGACCAAAAAAAAAAAAATTTGAGAATTCAAATTTGAATTTACTATTCTAACTAGGGATGCACCGAATCCAGGATTTGGTTCGGAATTCGGCCAGGATTCGGCCTTTTTCAGCAGAACCGAATCCGAATCCTAATTTGCATATGCAAATTAGTTGTGGGGAGGGAAATTGCGTGACTTTTCGTCACAAAACAAGGAAGTTAAATTATTTTTCACTTCCCACCAATAATTTGCATATGCAAATTAGGGTTCGGATTCGGTTCGGTATTCGGCCGAATCTTTCACAAAGGATTCGGGGGTTCGGCCGAATCCAAAATAGTGGATTTGGTGCATCCCTAATTCTAACCTTTATAAATCTGCCCCTAAAAGTATGTTGAAGTATGATGTAGAGCAGGGGTCCCCAACTTTTTTTTACCAGTGAGCCACATTGAAATTTAAAAAACACAAGCATGAAAAAGTCCATTGGGGTGCCAAATAAGGGAGGGCTGTGATTGGCTATTTGGTAGTCCCTATGTGGATTGGCAGCCTATAAGAGGCTCTTCTTGGCACTATACATAGTTTTTATGTAATTACAATTTGCATCCAAGCCTGGAATTCAAAAATAAGCACCTGCTTTGACGACGCTGAGAGCAACATCCAAGGGGAGCTACTGTTTGGGGACAACTGATGTAGAGAGTCATATTCTGCAATTGGTTTTCATTTTTTTATTATTTGCGGCTTTTGAGTTATTTAGCTTTTTATTCAGCAGCTCTCCAGTTTGCAATTTCGGCAATCTGGTTGCTAGGGTGCAAATTACCCTAACAACCATGCATTGATATAAATAAGAGACTGGAATATGAATAGGAGAGGCCTGAATAGAAAGACGAGTAATACAAAGCAGCAATAACAATAAAACAATTGTTTTTTTAGGTGGGGTCAATGATCCTTATTTGAAAGCTGGAAAGAGTCAGAAGAAGAAGGCAAATAATTCAGAAACTATATAAAAAAAAAATGAAGGCCAATTGAAAAGTTGCTTAGAATTATCCATTCTATAACATTCTTATGCTTAATTTAAAGGGGAACCACCCCTTTAAGCACAAGCCCTGCTCATGGAGCTCATGAAACTAGGGGAATTGTTCTACGTTTTACGTGTGTACTTTTCCACCAGGGGGCGATATGAGACTGTAGATTTTGCACTTTAAATTCCGCATGAATCAACTTTGTCCCTTTTCGGCTGCTGCAGTGTCTGTGCTGTTAATGTTGCAACATGATTTTCTGTGTTTTCTTTATACTGAATGTTGCAACCTGTGGAGATGGAAAAGCTGAAGACTCCCAGTCCTGCGTGATCTTTAGTCACATACTGAAGCCGTGCTGCTTCTGTGGACCTTCAAGCACTAGTGTAGCAGGGGCCCTGTCTCTTTGTTGTCACATCTAAGAAGAAATTGTAGATTTGTTGCTTGAACCATCACCAAACACAAACATTAAAGTGAGCTGATCTCCGGCATTTCTCACATTAACAACTTCTATCTTCTTCTCATGTTTTTCTCTGATCCAATTCACCCCCTATCCTTTTTCCTCAAACTGATTCCATGTTTAAAGGGGAAGTATGCCAAGATAGTATCAGGGTTTGCCAACTTGTGGCCCTGTAAAATAAAAAAGGCTGCTGGGATAGTTGGAATATTAGTTCAGCCTTTTATAGGTTACCAACCCTTCCTCTGTTATTAAAGTTTAAAATGTAAGAAATGGATTTTGGAAGTTGGACGTCCCTCTGCTTTCCAGACAATCTGTGCACTAGTGATGGTACAATGATATAGCAATGCCTGACGCAGACATCTCTGGAGGGGGTACAAGCACTGTATATACTGTACATAACAGCAGCAATCCATTATTGCCATTGAAAGGGGGGTTTGGATGGGCTGAAACACCACCCGCTTCAGGGGGCAATTGTTATACATATATATATATATATATGCCCAACTGAAGGGGTAGGGTATATTTTCCCTTTTATATTTTCCATTTTGGGTCTATGCAGTAGCTAGAAATTGTATGGGGCTGACACTTTCCACCCACGCTCTTCACCATGTCAGTAAGTGTTTCTGCCACCTTAAAGGAGAACTAAACCCTCTCAATAATAAAAACCCCTACCTACTACCCTACTTAGTACCCCCTCCCTGCTTCCCCCCCTCTTATAGGTGATTACCCTTGAAAGTGCCCCATATTCATTACTCACATATAGGTGCAGAGTAAACGTAGCGGAGCTCATGGGCGCCATCTTCCAGCTCATCGGTATTCTTCGGGTCCTCTTACTTCCCTTTAGCAATTTCCGGGCACTTTTGGCACATGCGCAGTTGCTACGAACCGGAAGACTGCTCCAAACTGCATGCGCCAATACAGTGTTCACATCCTGAAGAATACAGAAGAGCCGGAAGATGGCGCCTATGAGCTCCACTTGCGCTTACTCTGCACCTCTACGTGAGTAATGAATTAGCGGCACTTTCAGGGGTAATCACCTATGTGGGGGAAGGCAGGGAGCGGCGACTATGTAGGGTAGTGGTTTTTATTATTGGGGTGGTTTAGTTCCCCTTTAATTACAGGAACTGTTGTATTGTTAAACACACAGCTGAATTGATTGCAACCATCATTAGGACTGTTATTGTATCTCCTCCACTGGTAGACTGACAACAGCACGAGACTCTTGGAACAAACAGGAAATGGATGTTTTGTATAATTGGTCATTTCCAATTGATAAGCTTTTCATTATCTGCTCAGCTTCTTCTGGTGCAAGTCGCTTCATTTGCTTTCGCCTCAAACCCCAAGACTTTATTTTTTTATTTTTTGCTCGGGGATTTACTGGTGTATTCTGGATAGACGTCCAGTGCCTACCTATGTCTCCCTGGGCCCACCAGAGAACCTAAAACCTTGGGCCCTCACTCACAAAAATGACATTTAGATGCCAAGTGCCAAATTGTGTAGATTTGTATTTGTAGTACCAGATTATATAGATTGCCACAAAATCCAGGGATTAAAGACGTAAATCTTAACTAAAGAAGTAGGGCAGAAAAGTTGTACATTATGTTTTGGGCTTCTGTACCAGCCCAAGGCAACCACAGCCCTTTAGGGTAAGGGCACACGGGCAGATTTGGAGGAATTAGTCGCCCAGGCGACAAAACGCCTCTTCTTCGGGGCGACAATCTCCCCGAACTGCCTTCCCGCCGGCTATAATTAAAAATGCTGCTATTGACCAATTATCCAATTCTGCCCGCCTCTCCATTTGCGGCTATGCCACGCGCTTCTCCTGCCTACTCCTAGTTCCAGACCTGGCTGAATCATTTCCATTGGTAGTGTGATTATACCAGTCATTTAGTTTAGGAGTGCAAAATAGGATGTTGGGAAATAAAAACCTAGGTGTACTTAGTGACCAAACACCAACCTACATATAACCAGCTAAAAGAGACACATCTTGCTTGTAATTTCTTCAGGTCATGGGCATTCTAGAGCCCAAAACAACTTATAACTGAACTCCATCTGCAGATTGTTCCTCAACACAACTCAAAGCTTCTGTAGAAAGGTCATGAACTGCATCTGTAGCTTTTGCTCAGCATAACTCAAAGCATCTCTAGGGAAGGTGCTGAACTTCATCTGCAGATTACTGCTCAAAACAACTCAAATCTTCTGAAAGGAAAGGGTTGAACTACATCTGCAGATTGCTACTCAAAACAACTCAAAGCTTCTGTAATGAAGATGCTGAACTCCATCTGCAGATTTCTGCTCAAAACAACTCAAAGCTTCTGTAAGGAATGTGCTGAACTCCATCTGCAGATTGCTGTGGAACACAACTTAGAACTTCTGTGAGGAAGGTGCTGAACCCCATTTGTAGATTGCTGCTCAAAACAACTCAAAACAACTCAAAGCTTCTGTAAAGAAGGTGCTGAACTCCATCCGCATATTGCTGTTCAAAACTACTCAAAGCTTCTGTAATGAAGGTGCTGAACTCCATCTGCAGATTGCTGTTCAAAGCTTCTGTAAGGAAGGTGCTGAACTCCATCTGCAGATTGCTGTTCAAAGCTTCTGTAAGGAAGGTGCTGAACTCCATCTGCAGATTGCGGCTCAAAGTTTCTGTAAGGAAGGTGCTGAACTCCATCTGCAGATTGCTGCTCAGAACAACTCAAAGCTTCTGTGAGGAAGGTGCTGAACTCCATCTGCAGATTGCTGTGGAACACAATTTAGAACTTCTGTAGGGAAGGTGCTGAACTCCATTTCTAGATTGCTGCTCAAAACAACTCAAAGCTTCTGTAAAGAAGGTGCTGAACTCCATCCGCATATTGCTGTTCAAAACTACTCAAAGCTTCTGTAATGAAGGTGCTGAACTCCATCTGCAGATTGCTGTTCAAAGCTTCTGTAAGGAAGGTGCTGAACTCCATCTGCAGATTACTGCTCAAAACTACTCAAAGCTTCTGTAATGAAGGTGCTGAACTCCATCTGCAGATTGCTGCTCAAAGTTTCTGTAAGGAAGTTGCTGAACTCCATCTGCAGATTGCTGCTCAAAGTTTCTGTAAGGAAGTTGCTGAACTCCATCTGCAGATTGCTGCTCAGAGCAACTCAAAGCTTCTGCGAGGAAGGTGCTGAACTCCATGTGCAGATTGCTGTGCAACACAACTTAAAACTTCTGTAGGGAAGGTGCTGAACTCCATTTGCAGATTACCACTCAACACAACTTGAGGCTTTTGTAGGGAAGTTGCTGAACTCCATCTTCAGATTGCAGCTCAACTCAGCTAAAGCTGAACTCCCGAACCCATGCAAGGATGAAACAATCCTTAATGCTCATCACTGCACAATTCTGAATTGTTGTCTGTACTTCATGTGGATAAACAGCTTTGACCATGTTAAACTGTATTGCTGGAGAGCAAGCAAGTTATTTTCATATTATATGCTGTGGCCAAGTCCTGCAGATTAATTTTCAACATTATATTAACGTCTGTCCATGGAATGTGCTTTTTTTTCCCCCTAAAAGTAAAGTGCTGTTCAGGGAGCTGCCCCTCTGAAAGGTCATTTAGTGGTAGGGAAAACATCCTTGAGTGGTTAATGCTTCTCATTGTGTAGCTGCTGTGGTGTGTGTACGGTGACTGATCTGTACGTTCCAGAGGTCAATGTTTATGCTGTTAAAGCTGATGTATGAAGTGACAGGGAACACAATGCCTAGCTTTCTATCAGCCGGACTGTAGGAGGGTTGCATTTGCAAGTTATTTTTTATAGTTTGATGTGTAGTTATTCATTGATTGTGCTTTATAAAACATCAGTTATGGATTTCTGTCATATAAAAGGGAGCATTGTGGCCATAACTGTGTTTCAGTCTGGCGTTCCCTCTTCTGTTATCTTTGTCTGGGATATAAACATGGACTTTACACGACAGAGATGGAACCCTGAATACAGGCTTTCTTCAATGCACCTGGTCCTCTGGGGTCTGTTGGCTAAACGCTAACCATTATTATCGACTCTTAAGATCACCGGATGGAGGCTGTTAATATATAACTTCCCACTCTCTTTAACCCTTACCCCAGAGGTGACCGAACAAAAGAATACTGCAAGCATCCGTAATATAAAATCTTTATAACACTAAAATTGCTTTTAAAGCTCAGTGAATAGAAGGTCACAGTGCTGTGATGTTCTAATCAGGGCATGAAGGGGGGCCCGGCAGCGCTGCATTTTTTGAAGATCCGGGCCCCCCTTACGAGCGCCCGAGCCGTACGTCTTGCCTCTTGCGTGCCGAATGCGGAAGTGCCGAAAAGCCGAAGCCGATGCGCCGAAAAGACCCGAAGTCACGGAAAAAGCCGAAGTCACGAAGCGCCGAAAAGACCCGAAGTCACGCAAACAGCCGAAGCCGATGTCCTGAAGCAGCGCAAAGACCCGAAGTCACGAAAACAGCCGAAGTCCTGAAGCAGTGAAAAGACCCGAAGTCACGAAAGGAGGTGAAGTTGAAGTACTGAAGCCGTGAGTTCAATTCTACTGAACACCAGTTTGTGTTTTTTTTTTTTTTTTAATCCCCTGGCCACCAATGTATTATTTTAATATTCTATAGGCCCCTGCCACCAATCTTTTTTTTAAAACTTTTTTTTTGGGGCCCCAATTTTTTTTTTAACTCGTAAGGGGCCCCTTGCCACCATTGTATTTTTTTGTTTGTTTTTTTTTAAAAAAAAAATTAATTTTCTTTTTGGTGGCCCCAAATTTTTTTAACTTGTAAGGGGGCCCCTGCCACCAGTTTTTTTTTTGTTTTTTTTTTTTCAAAAAAAAATTATTTTTTTTTCAAATTTTTTTTTTGCCCTCACTTTGTTTTTAACTTGTAAGGGGGCCCCTGCCACCAATGTTTGTTTATTTTTTAGTTTTTTTACATTTTTTTTTTGTTGGGGCCCCAAGTTTTTTTTAACTTATAAGGGGGCCCCTGCCACCAATGTTTTTTTTTTTAAAAAAAAATTTTAATTTTTTTTTTTTGGGGCCCCAATTTTTTATAAGGAGGCCCTGACCATCAATAGCTTTTTACAACTTGTGTGGGGGGGGTTACTTTTCTGTGGTCTTTTAACTGCGATGTGGAGTAGGCGGGATATGGGGTGGAGCTTGGTCATCAGCGTGGGCGGGGCCCAGGGGGGCCCCAAAAATTTTGTTGTACGGGGCCCCGTGATTTCTAATGGCGGCCCTGGTTCTAATGTCTCAGGGAGAGCTTCTGCCTGTCCATATCCCATTATCATTATGCAGGTCTCTATACCCGCACATATTCAGAAGATTCAAAAGGAACAACTTCTCTCAGGACAGGGTGTGAGTAAATAGTTATAAGTATATAAGCCACAGAACTCCTAATTCAGCATAGTGCTTATTCGGGCCTATTGTTACTCCTCCAGAGACAGTGTTAGGGATGAATTACCAGAACAACAAGCAAGACCATGTGGGTATCTCCTTTGCTTTTATTTAGCCATGACCCCTACATTGTCTCGCCTTGTTGTGGTGGTCATGTCTCTCTGGACGTAAGGATACCCAAAAAGTTCTTCCGGTTAGTAAGTGTACGAGGCATTTAATGGGGACAGATTTATGGCATCTCTGTCTAAGCTACGAGACAACCTAGGGCAGAGGTGCCCAAAAGGTAGATTGGGATCTTCCAGTAGACCTTTAGCTGGTGATCAGTAGATCAGTTACTTAAGACTGTCAACAAACAGCTTGTCTATATCACCCTCCTATTTCATGCTTTTCATTCAGATATTAATTATGTTATGGTTACGTTCAGCCCAGCGTCACTGAAACAGCACAGAAGATCTTTTAGCAGTGTCGAAGGGTCCGGTTAACGCAGATTTGCGGGGCTGGGCACAGCTTTGAGGGGAACTATTCCGGGTGCAGCAACTACTTGATAATGACCCGTTCCAATGATTTTTATAGGAACGCGTCGATATCAATTTAAGTAATATTTTACATGGAAAAGAATAACAATGTTTAATGGATGTAGATCATAATGGGACAACATCACTAAAAGTAGACCTCACATTAGTAAAGGGAGATGTTTCTGCAAAAACAGTTGTGTCTTGTTACAGTGATCCCCAACCAGTAGCTCGTGAGTAACATGTTGCTCTCCAACCCCTTGGATGTTGCTCCCAGTGGCCTCAAAGCAGGTGCTTATTTTTGAATTCTAGACTTGGAGGCAAGTTTTGGTTGTATAAAAACAAGGTGTACTGCCAAACAGAACCTCAATGTAGGTTGACAATCCACACAGGGGCTACTAAATGGCCAATCACAGCCCTTATTTGGCACCCCAAGAACATTTTTCATGCATGTGTTGCTCCCCAACTCCTTTTATTTCTGAATGTTGCTCACGGGTTCAAAAGGTTGGGGATTCCGTGTTGTGGGATCTGATAAGGAGCCTGCATGAGAGACAATAGCTGCAGCCACAATATGGGCCATGTACACATCTCATAGAAGCCCTGGCAAAAGAACCTCAATGTTAACCGGACAAATCCACAGGGAAAATAAAATGTTATAGTTGCACTTTAACCTTCAGGGACTCTTGACGTGTACTCGCCAATGGTCCCTCAACTGCCTGGGGTGTTATTGGTCATTGATGACTACAACAAGTGTTCCTTTCTTTGGTTCTATTTTTTTATATTTTCCTCCTGCCTTTCTTTTGCTTCTTGCTAGCTGGTGCAGTTTTCAGTCAGGCCATTAAGGGTCGTGATGCACTTTAATTTTAAGCGGAAATGTTTCTATAAATTGACGTACTATTTTGGAAGATTGATTAATAGATTCCTAATTTCCCCTTCAGTCTATTAAATGCACCGAATCCAGGATTCAGTTCGGGATAAAGCCAGGATTCTGCATTTTTTCAGCAGGATTCGAAATCGTCTGAATCCTTCTGCCTGGCCGAACCGAATCATAATTTGCATATGCAAATTAGGGACGGGGAGGGCAATTGCGTGACTTATTTTCACAAAACAAAGAAGTAAAAAATGTTTTCCCCTTCCCACCCCTAATTTACATATGCAAATTAGGATTTGAATTCAGTTCGGTATTCGGCCGAATCTTTCGCGAAGGATTTGGGGGTTCGGCCGAATCCAAAATAGTGGATTCAGTGCATTACTACTATTAAAGGAAAACTATACCCCCCAAACAATGTAGGTCTCTATTAAAAGATACTGAGTAAAACAGCTCATGTGTAAAGCCCTGCTTCATGTAAATGAACCATTATCATAATAATATACTTTTTTAGTAGTATGTGCCATTGGGTAATCATAAATGGAAAATTGCCATTTTAAAAATTAAGGGCCGCCCCCTGAGATCGTAAGATTCACTGTGTACACATACAAACCACATGTAAGGTCACATGAGCCAATTAACAGACAGAGTTCTGCCTTTTGCTTCCTCACTTCTTCCTGTTACAGTTAGTGATGTAGTATTTCTGGTCAGGTGATCTCTGAGGCAGCACAGATAGAGTCACGAAATGGTGGTTCAAGGCAAGAGATGTAAAAGGGCAATATTTATGTAAATATATATTCCAGTTTGGTAAGATTCTTTACTATGTCATTCAATTTGATATAAACTATCTGTTGCTTAAGTATTCTTTTTGGGGGTATAGTTTTCCTTTAAGTTTCCCTTTAACTCTATAACCTCTATTGCAAGGATTCACAGCACCCCTGAGAAAGCTCATATTCAATGAATGCTTTAGTGCAATGGCTTATTCTTTGTTTGCTTGACTTTCCTTTGCCCTGAAGGTCAAGTTAGTCCCTGTCTCCATGGAGGACCCTGAATTTGTCTCGTCCTTCGATCGTTCTGCAGCCCTGTATGCCAAGTACCAGATTGCCATTCACAAGGATCTCCCTTATAAGTGCAGCCCGGCTGAGGTAAGATCCCTGCCTGTCTGATCTCTCTGTATGTTCTTGTATTTCCATACCGTATTTCCTTATAGGCATGCACTGAATCCTTTTAAAAGAATTGAACTTGGTCAAATCCTTACCATTTGGCTTAAAGGAGAAGGAAAGGCTTGGTGCACTTGGGGGTGCATCCCCCAAGTGATTGTATTTAGTTACCCGAAACATTTGGCACCCCCAAGTGCACCAAGCCTTTCCTTCTCCTTTAAAGGGGATGTTTACCTTTAAGTTAAAGGCATACTGTCATGGGAAAAAAAAAATTTCAGAATGAATCAGTTAATAGTGCTGCTCCAGCAGAATTCTGCACTGAAATCCGTTTCTCAAAAGAGCAAACAGATTTTTTTTATATTCAATTTTGAAATCTGACATGGGGCTAGACATATTATCAATTTCCCAGCTGCCCCAGGTCATGTGTCTTGTGTTCTGCTAAACTTCAATCACTCTTTACTGCTGTACTGCAAGTTGGAGTGATATCACCCCCTCCCTTTTCCCCCCCCAGCAGCCAAACAAAAGAACAATTGGAAGGTAACCAGATAGCAGCTCCCTAACACAAGATAACTGCTGCCTGGTAGATCTAAGAACAACACTCAATAGTAAAAACCCATGTCCCACTGAGACTCCTTCAATTATATTGAGAAGGAAAAACAGCAGCCTGCCAGAAAGCATTTCTCTCCTAAAGTGCAGGCACAAGTCACATGACCAGGGGCAGCTGGGAAATTGACACTAGGTCTAGCCCCATGTCAGATTTCAAAATTGAATATAAAAAAATCTGTTTGCTCTTTTGAGAAATGGATTTCAGTGCAGAATTCTACTGGAGTAGCACTATTAACCGATGCCTTTTGAAAAAAACATGTTTTCCCGTAACAGTATCCCTTTAAACTTAATATGCTACATCCAGAAGTAATCAGACTAGATCTGCATTTTGATGACTTGCAATTTTTAATTTAATTTTAATTTAAAGGTTCACTTTCCCTTTAAATCTCTGTTATGAAGTTTTATTTTTGGTTCATGAAAAGATAGATGTATAGCCAGTGCAGCTCCTTGCGTAACTGTACTTGTTAATGAATATAGATGTAGGCAGCTGGATTTCATGGATCACCAACTGGCCTTAGTTTCAGCAATTTACATAAATCAAATAAAAGATTATGAATCTGCTTATGTGATAAGAAAATCTCTGGAAGTAGGAGCTTCTTGTTATAATGGACAGTTAATAGTCCAAGTGCAGTCATTTAGACATTGGCCCTTTATCCTATTCTATCTTAACTGGATAAGAGGCTTAAAGGAGAACTAAAGCTTAACTAAAGAAGTACCTAAAGAATTGTTGTACATTATCTTTTGTGCTTCTGTACCAGCCCAAGGCAACCACATCCATTTAGCAGTAAAGATCTGTGTCTCCAAAGATGCCCCAGTAGCTCCCAATCTTCTTTTCTGCTGATTCACTGCACATGCTCTGTGCTGCTGTCACTTACTGAGCTTAGGGAGCCACTCACAATATACAGTACACATAGAATAGAAATGTCACAATATAAGGCTGATTAGTAATTAATACACATAATTACTACATGGCAGCACAGAAACCAGTGCAATTAGCATCAGAATTTAATAATCAGCAAACCTGTAGCATCAGCTTATATTACAGACCAACCTCATTTTCTGCTGGATAATTATTGACGAGCCCTAAGCTTAGCTTCTCAACAGCCAATCAGAGCCCACTGAGCATGTGAGTGTCACAGACACTTTCCAAGATGGTGACCCCCTGTGACAAGTTTGAATTCCTGGATCATTGCTGCTATTGACAAGCTGAAACTTTAGCTGTATATGAAATATGGCATTTTTAGCCATATTCATTTTTAAGGTTTAGTTCTCAAAAGCAGGATATTGTTAGTAGCCCATATATGCTTGTGTTCCTAGATCAGTGGTTCTTACATTTTTTTTATATAGTTTTAGTGACCTCAAATAGATCATTTATTTTCCATTGTATGATGATATTTCACTGTATTTTAAGGGGGATCTTGGAGAACCACCATTAACATTATTTGGCAAAATTTTTGGGTTCTGCCTCAAGTTAATAATCCATTCACCAGATTGTACAGTGGCACAAATGGTGATTTTGAGCATATTCTAGTTCCATGGGAGGAGGACAAAATGCTCAAATTCACCCCCCAATCAATTTAATTGGCAATCACCTTAGGTAATGGCATATGGGGAATTTTGCACCCTGGATTTTTTGCTGAACACAAACTAGGAATGCTCAGGATCCAGGCTTCGGTCCAAACCCTTCTTGGGTCAAAACTCTGCATAATTGAATCTGACAGTTTGTTTAAAATTGGTGCATTTTCCCCCTAAAAATTAGGATTCAAATGTATCTGATTATTTGGCTGAATCTTTTAAGGATTATCCAATACTCGCCCAAATCCTACACAAATTCAGTGCTTCACTGAAAACAGTGTCCAAACGCATTTATGGACATAACGGTACCTTGAAGATCCTGCCTCATCAGGGAAGGTTACAAACTGTGGTCCTATTCACACATTAGGGTCAGTTTTAGCATGAGACAATTAACCCTGTCTTTGTGTTTTTTGAGTACGGGGGAAACTGGAGTACCCAGAGGGACTCACACGAGTATGGGGAGAACATACACAATCCTTGCAGGCACCCAGGGACCAGCACTGCAAGGCATCAGTGCTAACCATTTAGCTAAAATGTTTCTTTGGCACTGCCAAGAACCACTTCTAAGTATATTGATATATACTTTACATCGTTCTAGTATTTAGAAGTAGAAAAGCAAATACTGTCCACGCAATGCACAGGTGGTCTGATCAGAAACATGAGACACCTGGAGGAAAAGAGACGCTCCTCTCCGACCAGGACTTTAAAGGAGAAGGAAAGGTTCAATCACTGGGGGGTGCCAAATTGTAGGGACCCCCACAGCAGGCCGGACTGGCAATCAGTGGGTTCTGGCAAATGCCAGAGGGGCTGCTGTATGGTTCCATAGAAAGTTACCATATAGTGGGCTGGTTGGGGTCTCTTTGGGCTGGTAGGGGGCTGTTTGGGCCTCTTTGTACTTGGAATGCCAGGGCCTATTTTGACTCCCAGTCCAGGCCTGCCCCACAGTGATTATAATCACTAGCCTGATAGCCCGGCCTGGGGTACTTCTTAGAGAGCATTTGTCATATTTTGCTTTTTTAATGGCCCCAGGCTGATGCATGTGCAATTGAGTGATAAAGCTTTTTGTAAAAGTTTGTCTTTAACTCTACTGCACATGCACAAAGAAGCAGGATAGGGATTGCTCTGTTACTGTTCCTTTAAGGGTCAGGGCACACGTTCAGAGTCGGGGAGATTAGTCGCCCAGCAAAAAATCTCCTTTTCTTTGGGGCGACTAATCTCCCCGAACTGCCTCAAACTCGGATGGCACTCGGAGCGATTAATTTTCCGAAGTTGCCTCACAAGGAAACTTCGGGCGACGTCGGAAAACGAAGCTCTCTGAGTGCCATCCCGCTGGTGATTTGCATTCTAGCCGGCGGGAGGCAGTTTGGGGAGATTAGTCGCCTCGAAGAAGAGGCTGGGCGACTAATCTCCCTGAATCTGAGTATGTGCCCTGATCGTAACAGAAGCACCTGCCTGGGGTATCGGGTAAGTGATTATAATCACAAGCAGCGCCTCTGATTTGGCAGCCGCCCCCAGTGATTAAACCGTTCCTTCTCCTTTAAGACCACCTATTGCCTTGTATCTGGACATGTTGGTGATCCGACATTTACCTACAATGGGCAATAGCCTTTTGGCACTGGCAGCCCCACAACTACATGGCTTTTGGTGAATGCCCATTGAGAGGTAGATCCTATATTCCAGCGCAAGGCATCCCAGGACACATTGAAATTCTCATTGGTGCCTGTACATGGCATTTAGATCTGTGAATAAGGAGAGGTCAGTAAATCTCTGCTTGTTCCTCTGCTTTGATTTAATGTGCTGTTTGTGTAGAGAAGGTGAACAAGAGACCCTCTGTTCTGTACTGCATTAGCTCAGTCAGCTCAAGCCCCCCTCTCCTTTCCTCCATCAGAACCAGGAGGGAGATGGGGGGGTGCACTTTGCGTGCTTTCTAAAACCACAGCCACCCGCCTGCGAAACGGAAATGCAGGAGGCAATCACACCGGGGCCCAGTGCGTTCCAGCTCTTAGGGACAATCGCAGCTTTGACATTGTGCAGTAACAGCGTGTGCAAGGAAATCAGCCAGCATAATGATGGAATGCCTTTTCCATCCCTTCCCCATGCTCACACAATAACCCTTTGGCAGCCAAGGGAACTTAAAGTGCTTGATATTATGTGAATGTGTTTAACCCTTTCGCTGCTGGGATTACACCCAGTAGGTTAGGACAATACCCTTGTGCAAAGAGACCTAATGCTCCTTCCATCGTGTCTGGCTTAGCCCGTACGTTTAAATTGAAACATATGAACCATAACGCCTGTTGTTTTGTTATTACTCCATAGTTGTTCCTTGAGAAATGTCCTTTTTCACTTTTAGCCTTCCGCATTGTTAAACACGCCTTCCTAATTATGCTATAGGTTTGTTAATGAAAAATAGCCTCCCGTGTTACAGAGACTAGTTTGACAGGGAAGGCATTTGTTTCTTGGGTCTCTTTCATGAAACAGACTTTGGTTCAGCTCCATTCACATAAGCTTTCAATGTTGTGCTTGTAGCACACAGCGGCTTCGGTTGGGAATAATGTATATATACGTTGCACTTAGCACAGTTCAGTTATTTTTGTAGTTTTTGTCGCTTTGTAACTACATGTCCAACCAGATTTAACTAAAGTTGGCCATACACTATAAGATCCGCTCGTTTGGCAAGGTCATCAAACGAGCAGATCTTAACCCGATATGCCCACTAATGACTGAGCATGGGGCCAAACGATTGGATTACAATTCTACAAATGGGCTCCGACGGGTCGCTGGACTAGCCAATCGTAAAAAAATCAAACTTGACCGGTCAATATCTTGACCGATCAATATCGGGAGGACCAATCGGTAGCCCCCACACATGGCAGATAAGCTGCCGAATTGGTCTAAAGGACCGATATCGGCAGCTTTAATCTGCCTGTGTATGGCCACCTCAAGGTATTGAAACTTGGTTTGAGTCTAACTGGACTGACACTTGAGCTATATTCCGAGTAGGGTTGCACCAAATCCAGGATTCGACCACTATTTTGGATTCGGACAAACCCCCGAATCCCTTGTGAAAGATTCAGCCTAATATTCAAATTGCATATGCAAATTAGGGGCTGGAAGGGAAATCACGTGACTTATTCATAAAACGAAAAAGGGAATTTTTTTCCCCCACTTTTTCCTTTCCCGCCCCTACTTTGCATATGCAAATTAGGAATTGGTTCGGTGTTGGGCCGAATCTTTCACAAAGGATTCGGTGATTTGGCCGAATCCAAAATAGTGGATTCGGTGCATTCCTAATTCCGAGGTATCCTATCCGTGAGGGGACTGGACCGTAGCCACATGATTACCTTGTGATTGACCAGGTTCTGAAAGTTTTGACGATGAAGGTGGAACCGCAAGGCTGTCATAGTACCAACACTTGATATGTGGCTGAGGCTTCAAGAGTGAATTTTGAAAGTTCCTTAGAAAGTATCCCTTTTAGTCGGTTATGGGCATACTCTTCAATACAGTTGCTGAAGATGGCAAAGGAATGTCGGCCATATTTAACTGGGTACTTAAAAGCTTGAGGGCACCATCACCTTTGACACTTTGATCGCAATTTTTTTGAGCTGTACCTTGGTTAAAAAACAGGAATGGCAAATAAGCATTTGCTTTACCTGTAACCCTTCAGACTATTCCTCCACCCCCTGCCAGTCACTGCTTTGGGGTTTCCTAATAGGGGGCCTACAGATCTGGAAGTAGCGGTTTAGGCCAGCTCCGTTGTGATGTCAACCATTACTTGTCCAGCTCCTTTGTGATGTCAACAATTACATAAACGTGTTCACTTCACCTTGACATGGTTTTTTGGTGCATCCAATGGATTAATACGATGTGTCGAAACTGTATTTTGTATATTGGTGCTGGTGGGGGGACCCTACAGTCAATATATACCTATTGGCGAGTGGATATCTATTCTTGGAGTGACTCTCATAGTATGTAGTGGGTTTGTGAGGGATCATGAGATCACTAGGTTGGCTTTAGTCCAGATGACAGTATGGGCACACCTGTGTATGATATTCAGCCCCTACACTTCACTTGTACATCAACACTGGGTTCATCACTTTCCACTGATCTCTGTGGACCCAGACATTATGCAAGGCTTTTAGCTCTGTCAACACCAAGCCCTGTTGCTGAGAACACATTTTGAGCCTTGTTCCATGTGCCACTTTAGAGTGATTTATTGAAGATACTAGGGTTGCAAATAGCTAATGCCAAGATTAAAGAACTTGCTCGCAGAATTTGGCACCCATTGAGAACAAAATAGGCACTACATAATCCTGTGCTTATAATGACATCAGGGTTTACTTCTGCTGTCAGGGATTGTGTGGCAAATTGTTTCTTTCTGATCTCATGTCTTGCTACTACTTGGCAGATCTTCTTCTTCCACTCTTTGTTCATGGAGAGCCCTCTCAAGCATCATACCCATACTCCATCAATTCTTCACTCTTCAATATAAAAGAAAATCAAAGTGCTTGTCCAGAAAGCAGCATTGCAGAATAAAGTGGTGCTTGTAGAGACCCCAGCGGTCATTGGCCACGTCCGAGGTTACACCAGCTGTGTCACGTTTAATGTTACACAAAATCCCCTGCAATGACCAGTCTTTCAAAGCTGCTCACATCTTCTGTGAATCATAACTGGCACGTTACCCACTAGTGTCGTTCTGTAGTTGCACAGGGAGATTTTTTGTATGAAAGCTGCTACTCAAACACAGTGGCCCCTACCTTTTGCCTTCTGCTGATTTGCATAGAGAAGAACTGAGCACACAAATGGCACAATGGGAAAAAGTGTCATTAAAGGAGGCAGGAATCTGTCTGTGGCACCTGTGTGCATAATAAACCATCTCTTAGTATTCAGAGAGCCAACTATTCATGCTGTCTGCACAAAAGATGACCACATTATCCTTCCTCTGACACAGGCAGGGCCGGACATATTTTCTCCTCTCCGTACTCATGGTTCTTGGACCTGCTATGGTGGACACTTGGAGGCTCATTTATCAAAGGTCAAATTTCTAATGCGTGTGAATTTTTTTTAATCGAATATACTCAAAATTCAATTGGGAGGTTATTTAAGAAAAATTAGAACATCTAAAACTTGAACAAATATTACAGACTCGAAAACGCAAATCGAATTAAGTTCTTTTTTCTCCGAAGGCTATTAACATTTTCAAATGGGTCACTGGACCTCTCCCATTGACTTATACGTGAACTCGGCAGGTTTTAGGTGGTCAGGGGTTATCCGCCGCCGGAGGAAGCTTGGTGTTGCTGCCCCCCCTCCCCGCTGCGCTCACCTTTTTGGTCCATGGGAGGGTCCACGAGGTCGGCGGAGAGGGCCAGGATGCTAGCGTATAGAGCATAATTGCTCTCTCTGCGCTAGAAGAGCCCAATTTCTGCTTTGAAAGCTGGAAATTCGGCTTTTAAAGTGCCAGGAGTGGCATTTTTGCCGCCCCTGGTACCTAGTGGAGTGCTTCTGCATGAGATGGGTTACTCAACTCGCCTCATTGGCGGAGCGCCCCTATAGGTGGTGAATAGTCGAATTTGAATTGTTCCAAGGGTCGAGGTTTGATCAAATCGTGTTTGGATTTTTCCCAATTCGAATTTGGGTTTTGACCAAAAAGATTAATCAAAATTTGAATTTACTATTCGACCCTTTATAAATCTGCCCCTTGGAGATGTTATTCTCCTGTGAAATTAAATCCAAATACTTAAAAGCTGGTTTGAACCTTTGTGATTAATGTTTCCCACTCTGACCCTTCAGCGCTTCACATAGACAACTGAAGTGTTTCTGAACAGAGGTCTTTGTGACCCCTACATGTTCTTTATGTGCTTTCCCATAATTATCATTAGGAAGAGTTGAAAGGCTGATATAGGCTTTTTGGGCCTGATTATAGCATCGTTCCTAATGCCTCGTGAGCCATGGTCGTCGGGTGATTGTCCAATAGGTGATCTACGTAGCTCCATCGTGTTTAACTTGCCTCACATCACCTGTCTTGGCAACGTTTGAAGCAAATAACCAATAACTGCTGAAATTAAACTAAATTTTTAGTTATTGTAATTCCTTGGTGTGTACCGTGACCCCATGGAGCCAGGACAGTATTAGTTCATTAACACTTCCAAGAAATGAAATTTATAGGGTACTCTCTGTCTTGTGTCAAGTTCTCTGAGCCTCTTGGTCGCATCTTTGTTGCTGTTCCCCCTACCCCAACTGCCGTCTTTCGTAAGGTGACACTTTTATTTACTTTTCAAGCAGTATATAAATGACAAGTGAGGTGCCAGTGAGGTCTCTTGGCTTTCTAGCAGTTCCAGGGCAACCAGGCCAAATGGCATGTGTTTTTATTGGAAGAAAAAGAATATATGTTTTAAGCTGGATAACACTTAATTTCTAGCAATTTAATTTACAAATATAGTCGTGTCCTCTGTCTGCAACATAGGATCCTGTCTTCTGTGTATGTCCTAGTGCTATTTTCCCATGATCCAAAAATCAAATTTAAGGAGACTATCATCTCCAAATATTTCCATTATATTGTTATAGACTGCAGGGGGTAGTCTGTTAAGAAGTACAGGTTTGGGACCTGTTATCCGGAAAATGGATCTTTTTGTAATTTGGTCTTAATACCTTAAGGGGCAAATTTAAGGGCGAGGTGACTAACGCTGGCAAATTTGCCAGTGTGAAGTCATTTTGGGACTTTGCCGATTTACTAACGGGCGCTGGCGTAACTTCACTAGCGAAGGAGACTCTAGCGCTACTTCGCACTCTTAACAGCAGGCAAATTTTCGCTATGGCGAATGGACGTAACTACGCAAATTCACTAAGATGCGGTTTTAATGAACGTTACCTCTTTCGCCAAACTTGCCTTCGCCACCTCAGACCAGGCGAAGTGCAATAGAGTAGATAGGAGTTCCTCAAAAAAAAATTTTAAAATTTTTCTAAGCCCCAAAAAACGCTGGCGACTTTTCAGTTTTTCAGGGTGAAAGGCTGCAAAAGATCGTACATTTTTTTTAGGCTTCCCCCCTACATTTCCTAACATATGGGACATATCGCCTGCCGAATATTTGCCTGGCGAAGTGTGGCGATGTGAGCGAAGCTGTCGCTGGCGAATTTCCGGAGGTTAGTGAATTTTCCCCTTAGTCTTCTAGAAACTCATTAAATAAACCCAATAGTCTGGTTTTGCCTCCAATAAGGATTTATTCTATCTTAGTTTGCATCAAGTACGAGGTCCTGTTTTATAGGGATGCACCGAATCCACTTTTTTGGATTTGGCCGAACCCCCGAATCCTTTGCAAAAGATTTGGCCGAATACCGAACCGAATCCGAACCCTAATTTCCATATGCAAATTAGGGATGGGAAGGGGAAAACATTTTTTACTTCCTTGTTTTGTGGCAAAAAGTCACGTGATTTCCCTCCCCGCCCCTAATTTACATATGCAAATTAGGATTCGGATTCGGTTCGGCCGGGCAGAAGGATTTGGCCGAATCCTGCTGTAAATGGCCGAATCTCGAACCGAATCCTGGATTCGGTGCATCCCTACTGTTTTATTTTAACCGAAAAAAAGAGAAATCAGTTGAAAAAAAATTGGATCATTTGGATAAAATGAAGTCTATGGGAGACGGCTTTTCCTTAATTCAGAGCTATCTGCATAATGGGTTTCTCCCATACCTGTATACATGTTCCTGATTCTTAAAAGATTCAATAATTTAAAACTGATGTGTAGTTTGCATTATCTCAGATCCTGACCACTGATTGGCCATTTCTCCTTTCGCCTCAAATTTATTAACAATAAGTAGCCTCCACTAGGTTTAACCAGCAGGTGCTCGGAGCGGTCTGGACCTTCTTTGCCTCTCTGTTTGGTGGTTTGAATGATTGTATAGACGTTTAAAAGCTTCTGGAGTCTTTACTTTCCCTTTACAATATGAAGCTGCGCCTCTTGTATTGCTATATATATAGTTGAAGAAGCACTCAAGTAGGTATTAGAGGCGGCGGTCGTGTTTTGCTTGGGGTTAACAAGGGGTGTCCGATTGCAAGTGATTTCCTCTATGTAATCACCAGATTTCACAGATAATTACTGCTCAAATAACATCTTATTATGCCTAGATCCTGTTGTACTGTATATGCAGACTCTCCGCTGTTAACTGTAGTCTGGCCTGAGTTAGAGAGACAAGGCCCCTGGCCAAAGGGGATGTTTGTGGCAACTTTTTTGTCCAAATGCATAAAAGGGGTGGTTCACCTTTCCTCACTACTTCCCAGAAAACTCAAGATAATGTTTTCCTAAGCAAGCTAAGCTCATTTTTGCACCAATTCTGCCTCTGCTTAGCTAAATGTGCCATTTAGAACTCGCCATAACCGCTGCAGTTCTCTGTGAGGCATGGTCGGACTGGGCCAGCAGGAAACCGGGAATAAACCCGGTGGGCCACAGGCTCTTGTAGGCCCCGCTGGCCCAGGTCCGCACCCTAAGCTTCCTTTTCCTGCAGCCGGAGACCGTTCCAGCACAGTGCGCTTGCGCGTTTACACGCACGTCGCTGAGTGGCACAAGCAGGGGGGGTCCGGTGGCAGAGGGCAGTCCATCGTCCGGTAAATTTTGTGTTCCAATTAGCAGATGGGAAATTTCAGCGCGAATCTATGCCTGATGGAAAAAAAATCACTCATCACTAATACTGAGTTTCTCATTGGTTTCTAAGTATTATTAGACTAAAGTAGACCTTTAACACTTAGGGGTATATTTCTCAAAGAGTTAAAGATTGCCACAGTCTACAAGAGAGAAATCCCACCACTCTCCATTCATTTCTATGGGATGTTGAAAGGCGAATTTATCACCCATTGATAATTACTCTTTTAAAAATCCCATTCACTCTAGAGGACTGTGGTGATTTCTAACTTCACTCTTTGATAAATATACCCTTTAGGTTAATGGCACACGGGAACTGGGTACTGGGGTCATTGGAGTGTGGGCTTAGGGACAGAGTTGTGGAGCCAATGAGTACTCCCAGGCCTGTAAAGGTGGCCATAGACGCACAGATAATATTGAACGAAACAAATTTTCGTATGATATTCGGTGCGTGTATGGTGGAAAAAGAGCCGACCGATATCGGCAGAAGACTTGGCCATTGGTCGGCTTGTCGATCGGGCTGGATCGAGAATTTTGATTGGGTGCCTTTGAAACCACCCAAACATCAGCCATTGTTAGTGGTGAATGATACAGGTAGAATTCTATTGTTTCTATATGTATATCTGACGATTCAGCTCTACACGTGTGTATTGAAACGAACAATCTTTCTTGGAAAGATCTTTTCCAAGAAAGATAGTAATTGTTACGTCTATGGCCACATTAAGTCTCCTGTTATGCCCCTCGTTGCATTCAGGACCACTCCCAAACTCCTAGCTACAGATCTACGACCATAGCGGGCTATTTACTTGCCCAAGTGGGCCTCACCTTATGCTGGGAGTCATTTGTAAATTTCTGGCTTGTTTCACTTTCACAGCTGCTGAATCACTTCAAAAACTTTCCAATGTGACAGAAAAATAAGCTGCTGTTGGAAAAATCCAGTCTATAAACATGGAAGTGTTTATTTGCTTTGTGGTTGCTTTTTTTTTTTTTTTTTGCATTTCATAATTTTGTGTACTTTTCATGAAGACTGACTGATGCCGGGTTTGTGGCTAGTGTTTTCATGTACCAGCTTGTTGGTCTCATAGTTTACTTAATTTAGCACCAAAGGCATGTTTGGCAGGGAGCATTATGGGGGTTCGCCAAGCCATTACAAGGTGTATGTGTTAGAACGTCTTGTAGTATGGCTGATCACTTACCCTCCAAGCATAGAGCCTCCCTGGTAGGGGTAGTGACACTGCCCTGGCCCCTTTGTTTGATTTGGAAACAGGTGTGCACCCACCAACCTTTGTACCTGGAAAAAGTAGAGCAACAGCGTGTGCAAAAGTTCCATTCCTCCAGTCTTCTGTTGTCCAGGATGAGCCCTCCTGCTTGGGGGGAAGAACCTTGCAGCTGTCAGATTAAAGAGGTCTATTCCAGGAACTGTAAATAGCTGCCGGAGTGCTGGGCCAACTGACGGAGACGGGTAGACTGCAGCAAGCTCAGCCCATTCATATGTCACAATCTTGTCGGTATTGTTCATTTAAGGTGGCCATACATTATAAGATCCACTCGTCGCCAAATGAGCGGATCTTAACCCGATATGCCCACTAACGGCTGGGCAATATACCCTGGGGCCGAACGATCGGATTACAATACTATGAATGGGCTCCGACGGGTCGCAGGACTGCATCAACTTGCCGTTGCGGTCCTGGAACGTACAAAAAATCAAACTTGACCAATAGATATCGGCCCTGATTTCTGGCCTGATATAGATCGGGAGAACACGTCGGGAGCCCCCACACATGGGCAGATAAGATGCCGAATCAGTCTAAAGGACCGATATCGGCAGCTTTAATCTGCCCTTGTATGGCCACCTTTACTCAGTAGAAGCGCCCTACCAATCCGGGGCTGTATTGGCAACCGCAGACCTTGCCTGGCTGTAGCCAATGTGCCCAGTTCAAATGTAGGGCAGGTGGCCGGTCGGACACTATCCAAGTATAAAGCTCCTTTGACGCTGGGTTTGTTTGGCAGCAAAATATAAAAATGCATTGTGGGGAAATACTGGGAGACGTTATTGTGGCGTATGTCCAGCTTTTCCACACTGCGCGGCTATTTCAGAGATGTACATAAAAGGTGTTGGGGCTGGGAAACTCACAATATGTCTAGCCCCATGTCAAATTTCAAAATGGAATATAAAAAAATCTGTGCTCTTTTGAGAACTGGATTTCAGTGCAGAATTCTGCTGGAGTAAAGCTCCCCATAGACGCGACGATTCTTCTTGCCGAACGACCGATTTTAGGGAAGTCCGACCAATCCTTCAAAATTATCTTGCGGTTAGTGGGATTCGAATGATCGTACATCGGCATCTGTCAGGAAATTGATCGGCCAGGTCAAAAAATCTTTGTCGGTCCCAGTGCAATGTATCTATGTTTGCAGGGCCAAGCAGGCAGCTCCCCTTTGTTTTCCTGGCAAATTGGTCTTTTTAGTTGATGGTCAATTCGTACGATCGTTCCGAGAAAATCATGGTCTCACGATGAGGATCGGATCTTTTAAAAATCTCAACATCTATGGCCAGCTCACAGTGGCGGAACTACCGGGGGGAGCAGGGGGTGCGAGCAGGCCAGGGCCCCCCCCGGCAGTCCGCTCGCCGCTGAAAATGCCGGCAAATGCGGCCGTACAGAGGGGGGCGGGGTTCGGCTGCGCGTCACGCACCAGGGCCCGCCCCCCTCTAGGATCGCCACTGCCAGCTCAACACTATTAACTGATGCATTTTGAATAAAACATGTTTTTCCATGACAATATCCCTTTAAGGTGTTTAAAATCTTCCCCTTTCCGATCAGTATCAAATGGGGGCTCAATAGATATGGGTTTGTAGGAGGAAAATCAGCCCTCAACTGATGGGTCAGCATGGGTTCCCCTTTGTGATCCAGTTGTTGGCCCAGTGGGGCAGGGGTGATATTTAGTTCTGCTTTAGGCCCACCAAAGCTTTCTATGTTTAACCACCTTTCGATTCATCTACTTGTAAAAGATGGCTTAAAGGGGTTGTTCGCCTTTGAGTTAACTTTTAGTACGATGTAGAGAGAGCTATTGGTTTTCATCTTTTTTTTATTATATGTGGTTTTTGAGTTATTTCGCTTTTTAATCGATTTTTAATCAGCATCTCTCCAGTTTGCTATTTTCAGCAATCTGGTTGCCAGGGCCCAAATTATCCTTGCAACCATGCACTGGTTTGAATAAGAGACTGGAGTATGAATAAGAGAGGGCCTGAACAGAAAAAAAATCTTTAATAAAAAAGTAGCAATAACAATAAATGTGTGGAGGAAACAGAACAGAGATCTGCAGTGGTGTTTCGGTTCTGTTGCTGGCGCTCTATAAAGTGAATTTTGTGACCCTTCCTAGATTAACGGCTTGCAGACATTACAACTGTAACCTGCTTAGTATCGGGTCTTGCGGACCCTTTATTGTTTTAATTGTTCTTTATTTATGGCTCTTTTTTTTTGTCCATAAAGTGATATTTCTCTGTGTGACACGGCGTCTTCCGTGTAGAATATGTATTGCTCTTATTCCCGGAATCCTTGCTCTGGGACACATCATTGAGCCGTAGCTTTAGAGGTCAGAATGGTATTTATTTGAAACTGCCAAATACCAAGAGCTTTGTTTGTACAGGTATATGTGAGCTGGCTATCTGCTGAGATAATGCAGCCTGTTAGTCCAAGGGTGGAATTTATTCTATTTTATTAACCGTACTTGTCGCTCTTCAGTTCCAAATTTGAGTGTAAAAGCCGTGGAGTTCAAGTTCACCTTGAGCAATAGAAGGGTTTTCACAAACCTACAGTGACCCGAAACACAAGATATACAGGGCCCTCAATAGAATGATGTAAGGATCCCGGTATTGTATAGCGCTATGGTATATGTTGGGAGATTAAAAAAGGGAAATGGCAGATTCTTTATAATTTTGGCACCCGTATGACTTATTATGGGATTATGATGTTGCCCCAGAAGGTATTCCCAGAGACAAGTTGACGAAATAAAGTGTCAGTGGATTTCCATGTTCTGCACTGTATTAAAATGGGCAATTTTTCTGGTAGCTCTAAAATAGTGATGTCCAACCTGTGGCTCGAGGGCCGCATGCGGCCCTGGATGGATATTAATGCGGCCCAGTTTGAACTTCCACCAATCCAGGAAACATCATGTTGCAATGTCACGCACTGAGAGCGTATGTATGCGGTCGCTAATTGTGTGCTTTAAATTTTACATGGGGTGTGCGGTTGGGGCTTCCTAAAGCAGGAAAAGCAGTTAACAAGTGAGCGTTTGGTTACTTACAAAGGCAGGTAAGCATTCTTCAGCGGTATCGCCCAATATGCTAGGGATATATGCAGGAAGGGCAGCCGACAGGGGGGGACAGGGGGGAGAGTTGTAGGGGGCCCGAGGGTAAGGGGGGCCCGGCCATGCCTCACTTACTTGATTAGCCAGGCCCCCCATCTTTCTGAGAGCTGCTGACTTCAGGAAGGCATGGACATTTAAGGGGCCCTGGCCACCAATTTTCTTATAATGGGGGGGGGGCTGGCCACCAATTTTGGCCACCAATTTTTTTTTCTCATGTGGGGTCCTAGCCACCAATATTTTTTAATGGGGCGGCCCTGGCAACAAATGTTTTTTTATTGTCATGTGGGAACCGTAGCCACCAATACTCTTTTTGGTTTTTTTTACTGTGTGGTGGGGGGCGGACCTCTGAGGTGGGGAGGGTGGACCTGTAGGTGGGGCTTGCGGTGGGCGCAGCCCAGGAAATTTGGTCGTATGGGGCCCTGTGATTTCTGATGGCGGTCCTGTATGTAGGTGCCTACATTTGCAAGCAACTTTTGTCAAGAATGAACACACTAAGCGTAAAATTAGAACCCAATTATCTGATGAGCACCTTGAGAATTCACTGAGAATTGCAACTACTTCCATTCAACCAGATATTGATACATTCGTTTCTCAAACGCAATGTCAAAAATCCCTCTTTTCTTTTACTTTTACAATAAAATAAATCAAAAGTTAGTGTTTGTGTGTATTTCGAAGTGAGACCCCCAGAACATTTTTCTTTTTCCAGGGAAAGCCAAAATGTCGGACACCCCTGCTCTAAGCAGTGTGTGGGCCTTCTATGAGATTCGCTCAGGAGTCTTTTGGCTGGTCATCAACCTTGTGATTAATTGTGTCCTCCTGTGGGATCCCAATAAAGTTGACCCAATGCCTCTCTCTCTCTCTCTCTCTCTCTCTCTCTGTGTCTCTCTCTCTCTCTGTGTGTCTCTCTCTCTCTCTCTCTCTCTCTCTCACTCTCTCGCTCGTGTTTTGCCTCCTGGAGAGATCAATGGCACAGCATATCTTGCTCCTTTCTGTGGTCACCAGTGGGGTCCATATTCCGATGAGCCCAGGACCATCAAGTTCTCCTATAATGTAGAGAAATGATCACAAAAAGGAACACAGTGGGATGTGACACCTGGAAGGAGAGCTGCTCTCGCTGTATAATGGCTGTGTTTATATGTACTTTGTATGAAAGCAGGGCCAGGATGTTCCCATTGGAAAGAGAGCACATTCCTGTTCTTAATCATTGTGAGAGCCCGGCTCGGCAGCCGCTGCCTCTGCGTGAAATCTGGCAGCATCCATTGCTAATTGGGCGAAAAGAACACAGAGACAAAAGGTTATTTGGAGGGTTCCCTTAACAGATAGGAAACAGCAATGCACATTCCCTGACTGAACCGTGTTCTGGCTAATGACAGACACTGGGAAGGTCTGAGTGCTCTGGAGCATTCTCCCTGTATTCCAAATTATGTGTGATTTCCGCTACCATGACTGCTACATGCTTTCTCCCTTTCAGCAATACTGAACCCATATCAACTGTGAATTCAACTTAATTGCATCTGCTGATGGCAACGGAGCTAATCCCCAGAAGTTAAGGGGGAAGCAAAACCTATTAATCGACCTATTTTTCTTGCCATATATATTTGCCAGCCATCTTGGGTCAATTCCCACTGAAATTCAAGTACAAATATGCCAAGAAGGAATATTCGGTGTACACAATAAACTGCAACACTCAAATAAGATGAAACGGATAATTTACACGGCGTGTTTTATGTTACACCCAGGCATTTTAACACTGGGCAATATATGAACGCGCCTACATCTAAATGTACATTTACATGTTATCAAGCAAAATTGCCAGTGGGAAATTAACTGTTTTTCTCTTCTCTCTCCATTCCCCTGTTGGGTTTTATTTTCCTGTTCAGTTCACCCGGTTCCTCTGTGATTCTCCGCTGGAGGTAAGGTTCTGCATATTGCATTTTCAATGTTATTTCAATGGCTACTTGGCTACTATGTATGTCTTCCTGAATTTAGAGGTGTTTGGAGTAGGATTGTCGGTCTATGCAGCCTTTGCTGTGTTGTTGCTGTATAGAGTTATAGCTAGGGATGCACCGAATCCACTATTTTGGATTTGGCTGAATCCCCGAATCCATCTTGGAAGATTTGGCCAAATACCGAACCGAATCCTAACTGCATATGCAAATTAGGGGCAGGAAAGGGAAAAGTGGTTTACTTACTTGTTTTATAACAAAAAGTCACATGAAATCCCGCTCTCCCCACAATTTACATATGCAAATTAGGATTTTGAATCGGTTCGGCCATGCACAAGGATGCGGCCGAATCCAAACCCTGCTGAAAAAGGCCGAATCCTAGATTCGGTGCATCCCTAATTATATCACTCTATCCATGTCACTCTGAGAGGCAATACTAAAGTTTATAGGTGCACAGAATCTATCCAAACCTGAACTATAATTTGCATATTCAAATTTGGGTAAAATAAAAAAATGCATTGGTCAAGAACCTAAATTTAGTTGTTTAATTTGTCCAGATCTTTACATTTTTAACATGTTTTTTAAGGGTTTGATTCAGCTGAACATATGGTGGCTGAATCTTGAGGTTTGAGTTTGAAACGCGATTGAGTTCTTTAACTTACTTTAACTTAATTTGCCCAAATCCCCGACCTGCATTTGGTGTAGATATTATTAAATTATTTATTGTAGATATTCACGCTGTAAAAAAAAAAAAAAAAAAAAAAAGATGCATTTTAATTTGAATATTTTTCCTATACATGTAATATACTATAACGTTTCGTTTTTATTTGTATAATTTTATTATCTATAATTTCAGTATAGAGACTTTACGTCATTCAGAAAACAGTTTGCCTACTCTTAGGTGGCCAAGCCATTGTTTTCCACAGAGTTTAAAGTGCTGAATAAACGTGACAATGCTATACAGGTATGGGCTCCGTTATCCGGAAACCCAGTATCCAGAAAGCTCCCAACTACAGAAAGGCTGACTCCCATTTAATACACCTTTTTTAAAACAGATTTACTTTTTCTCTGTAATAATAAAACAGTAGCTTGTACTTGATCCCATCTAAGATTCATCCTGAATAGAAGCAAAACCAGCCTATTGGGTTTATGTTAATGTTTTCTAGTAGACTGGAGGTATGAAGATTCAAATTACAGAAAGATCTGTTATCAGTAAAACCCCTGGTTCCGAGAATTCTGTATAACCGGTCCCATACCTGTATAAATAAGAGATTCTGATTTAAAAAAGAAAAAAAGGTTTGGACAGCTGATAAAAATGTTATTGCGCCAATCAAAAATGTTCTTACAATGACCATCTATGGGGAAGTCAGGTAAAAAAATGGTTTTGTGTCTAAACAAATTGTTGGCAATAAAAGTAAACAGAGGGGAAAAAGAATTAGCAAAGCTGCTAATCAGAATCAGATGTCTAAATTGCAGGAAAATGATTTGCGGGGATAAATATCCTGCTGTGTAGTGAACTCACTCTCGTTGACTCAAAACACAGTTGCTTTTTTCCTGTGTCTTTGCTTAGTATGAAACACAGCATCAATCATGGCAATAGGAAACATTTGGCAGTTCTTTCTGCTGTCACTTTTCTTATAGGTTACTTTATTTGCAAACATTCAAAAATTAAGGATGCGATGGAACGACACGCTAAATGTTTTTCTGTTTTTTCACTAAAATGTCTTTTGCTTATTGACTGAAATGGGGAATATACAGTCAAATACACGCCAAAGTCAGTATGAGTCCAAGGAAATTACGGTTTCCCCCAAAAAGTCCAGCAAACCTTTAGGCTCTCCTCTGCCTAAACCTTTCACGTGACACTTTGTGCATGCGAATCACCTTCCGTGAACTATGTTAAAAAATAATTCACAAACACCAGTGTTACTTTTGCCCTTGAGTGTGTAATTAAAAATATATATACAATCCGTTTGTGGCATTTTTTGACTTTTCCGTGAACCCAATAGATTGTAACGTTCACACGTAACTTAGGGGTGGACGAAAGGATTATTATCTAGGAAAGAGAAATCAAAAGGTATAACCACTGGGATCCTAGTGCCTCCAGTGGCACGATACACTCACCAGACGTGAGCCAAGACGACTATTCTATTCCGTGTTCTGGGATCCTCATCCGTTATTCATATGGAGAGATAAAAACAGCATGTGCAGAATGACTTAAACGGTTTAATAAAAATTCAAAATTACACTCAGAAACCGTTTCTTTGTAGCCGCATTAAAAATTTTCAGTGTGCATCCCAGATAACGCTAAGGCTCCTCGGCGTCCCTCAGAGTTCCATGCGCAAATAGAAGGGTCGCTTCTGCACCGAACACACGTAGTCCCGCTTACGCGTTAATGGCCTCAATGGCTTCTTCCTGAGCGATCTTCAGAGCAATGTTGGGAAGAGAAAAAAATATCATTATAGTTTGCCCCAGTTAGACCCTTCCCTGCACACTATACTCATCCTTATCTGTAAGCTTGAGAAACTGCCAGCCATTGGGGAAATGGGAGAAGCTCATTTTTTTCTGTTAAAGTGCACCTGTTGGCTAAATATATTATCCCCAACCAAAGTTGCGGGCGATAATATTGCCTGCACTCCGATTGGGGGTAACAGTCGTTTTTTTTTTTTTTTAATTGCCCCCCGCCAGTGCTAGGCCACCAACAGTGGAAGGGAGTTCTCTTTACGAGCAGCCATGTTGGGGCACATGCATGTGCATAATGAGAATACCGCAACTTGATCAATATGCGCATGCACGTGACGTCAGATGCGCATTTGCACATGTGCTCTGATTGACATGGCCGCTTGCACCGGGAGCTTACTCCCAGTGCACTGACGGGGTAATTTAAACAAAAAAGCTGTTACCCCCAACTGGAGCGTGGGCTCTACTATCCCACATCATTGGTTGGGGATAATATTTTCGCCCACTTGTAGGGTTCCCACCTTTGCTGGTGCCTAAACCCGAACATAGGGGGTGGAGCAGTGGTGACAGAGGCAGACACAATGAAGTAGGTGGAGTTATGGCGCCAGGGTGGGGTTATTGCATCACTTAGACCCAACTGGCTGGATTTCCTTCCAGTTTTCTCAGTGTTGTAAACCGGAGAGAAAGTTTTGATGTCCAGTTTAAAACCACACTGGTGGCAACCCTATCTATTATCTATGATGAGTAAGCCCAATCCTTTAATTATAGGTATTGGATCTATTCTACAGAAATCAGTTATCCAGAAAGCTCTGAAATACAGCAATGAAAAACAGTTTCTTAGTTTTGATTCATTTGCTTACTTTTGTTTTCTTCTGTAATAAGACAGGAACCTCACTTGATAATTTATTGACCCAATTAGTGTTCGGTTTTCACAAGGCTCAAAACCGAACAGAAACTTGAGACCTGAACAGGCCTTAGAAAAACCGAAATGTTCGGGTCAAAACCGAACAGGTGGCAAGCCTACCCACGAGATGCCCTATAAGCTGGCTTATTCACAGAGGGATGTAGGTGCGGTTAATTATGTTAAATATGAAGCCATAATGGGAAGCCCTAATTGTTTATGTTGCGCCTGCTGCTGATGTCATGGAAGGGGGCTCACAAATGACATCACCAATAGGATATACGCAAGGTTAAGGGTCCTGCCTCCAAGCCAAACCCATGCCAGCTGCTTCTGTGGGTTTGGGTGCACCCACTGTACGTTATTATAATTAAAGAGGAAAGTGAAGCAGAACATTACCTGAGAACATTTTCAGTCATTGTTAAAACTAATGATAGTTTACAAAAACAAACATGGACGCAGACTTTTCTATTTACTAAAACATGAATTATAGTCAAGTCTGCAGCCTGTGCCTTATCCAGCTGTTGCTGAACTACATATCCCGCCATTTTGTCGAGCAAAGCTGTACGTTGCATCTGTCTCTACTCTTGTGCTGGGTTTATGATTGCTCTGAAAAGGGTTAATCGCTCCCTGTCCCCTGTCGTAAATGGTAAACGCTCCAGTAATTACACCGATAATTTGATGGACTGAGGTACTTGAGCACATCCATGTGTCTGTCTGGCCTTCAGTACATTCCTGCACAGCTAAGGACTTAATACAGCTCATTAGTCTTTTATAGGGAAAGGCTTTTTATCACCTCGTCAATCCTTAGCAGGCTACTTCCTTTTGTGTCTCCCGCCCTCTGAGGCCTAGTCAGGCATCCAGGCCTCCCCTGCCCCACATCCACATCTCTGTCAGCTCTATGACTGAAATTCTCTTTCCATTAAGGCTTCACATGTTTTACATTTTTTACTCATTTTTCCAGCTGTCACACAACGTACATCACATTTGGGAACAATAGTACATGGCGGGGGATATAGGAACTCGGTGATTATGAATTATGGGTTGAATGGGCAACAACCCTCCCTCAGTAGCTCAATGGATCAATCTAATTAATAAAGCCCTTCTATCCATTAAACTTACCAACCAACCAACCAACCTAGCTAGAGGTTGCCCTAGAAAATTCGAAAAGATATGGGACCCATAGGGGCAAATTTACTTACCTCCAAAATTGCACCAGCGACAGCTTCACTGACATCGCAACACTTCACCAGGTGTATATTCGACAGGACAACTCTAATTCACGAAAATCCGAAGTTGCATCCAGGGTTCCTAATGCTTGTGAAGTTGCCAAGCGATAATACGATAAGCAGTTCGAAGTTACGCTACCGATTCCTAATTAGCATACGGTGTGAAGTTAAAGTATATGTTGCAGCAAATACATTACATTACACAAGGCCAGGGAACCTTAATAAAATAAAATAGAGTTGTTATATTGCCCTACACATAGGGTTGCCTCCTGTCCGGTTTTGACCCGTACAGCCCGGTATTTTGAGGGGCTGACCGGATCTATACTTCCTGCCCGGTTTTCCAAATAAGGAAAACCAGGCGGGATTCCCTTGACTGACACGGCGATTGGCCAATCGCTGATCGCCGCATCATAGCCCCGCCCACTGACGCCACGGGTCCGCCCACTGACATCTACCCTATTGCACTTTGCCTGGTCTGAGGTGGCGAAGGCAAGTCTGGCGTTCAGGAAAATCCGCATCTTAGTGACTTTGTGTAGTTACGTCCATTCGCCAGTGCGAAAATTCGCATGCCGTTAGAGTGCAAAGTAGCGCTAGAGTCTATCTTAAGGGACCCTTAGTAAATCGGCAAAGTGGCAAAATGATGTCACGCTGGCGAATTTTCGCCAGCTTTAGCCACTTCGCCCTTTAGTAAATTTGCCCCATAGAGTATTGGAGTATAGTTAATTGTAGAAAAGAGACTGAATCCTTCTCTTAGTGCTGACCTAAAGTTAAGGTGCCTTTATACAGGCAGAGATCAATTATTAATGGCCTACAGAGTGATATTTATGGCAACAGGGCAGGATGTTTTTCATGAGAGTAGCAGTCTGCGTTGGTGGAATCAGGTGGTGAAGAAACATTGTGACATTAGCTTTAAGCTGGTGATGCCCAGTCACCAGATATGCAGAAGAGGACTACAACTGCCCCATTGATATCAGAGCAAGCCCTGATCAGATATCCGTTTGGGAGGCTGTTTATCAAGGCTAGGGCCAGAGGATTGCGGATCTTGGCCTGCGGAGAAACGCAGGCTGAGAATCTACTGCGCTGGAAGCATTGTCTTCGCTTGGGTGCAGGCAGATTTCTGCGCTGAAACATGACATTTTACACAGGCATCTGCTCTGCCTACCGAAAGAAAAGGGGAGCAGCCAGGGCCGGATTTACATAGTGGGCGCCCCTAGGCCCACTGCCGTTCGTGGCCCCTTTCCCCACCCCTTTATTCGTGCAAATTTTCATCATCTGGACTGGAGCAGTGGGGATTGGTGCATGGGAAATTAAAAAAATGATTGTATCTCCATCGCATTCCCAGTGTTTTTGAACCAATGTAGGTGTGGTTGGACAGCATGCCGCCCCCCTAAAATCCTGCCGCCCTAGGCCCGGGCCTAATTGGCCTTTCCACAAATCTGGGCTGGGAGCACCCGGGCAGTGGATTCTCCCCTGCAGAGAATCCATATTGTCTGGCCCTAGGCTAAAGCTGGCCATAGATGCAAAATTCCGAGGATTCGTACAATTTTCGGACAGTGTGTGCAGAGTCCCGACATTTTTTGTCCCACGGAGATCTGTCATTTGGACGATCGGCCAAGTTAAAAGATTTTTGTTGGCTGACGATAATATCTCTCCATGTATTGCCAATCTGACAATATCGCTGCGAGCTTCCCAGTAGAATTTGTCGGCCATATTTTCGCACGATTGCTGTGATGGGCAGGACATCGCCTGGTTTTGTTCTCTTTGCTTCTCTATTTTATCTGAATGAATAGTGGCAGGTCAGGAAAGGATACCGATATTGCAGGTAATCTGCATGTCTATGGCCACCTTAAGATCTTTGGATGGGCCAGTTAGCTGTTGATTCAAGAATAGACCAAGCCATTATGGGCCTGTGTGTGTGGCTAATGTACCTCTTGGTTGAGTAGAAATGCAAATGTAAATTCACAATTTACTGTGAGTAAAAAATCTATTATAATAAATATTATTGTTGCATGGTTTTTCAGTACCACCTGTTCTCCAGAAGGGTGCGACGTTACTCTATCACTTCACTCTTATTACCCTCAGCCCAACAGTTAATAACTTTTAATTTAGTGATCAGCGTGACCCTGAAAATGGTGGGTGGAGCTCAGCCCAAAAGCAGACAGGGTTGCATGGGGGAAATAGATATCTGTATGGCAGCCGCTTCACTTCTCTCCCCAGATTAATGTAGATAAGCTCATGTTCAGACAAAGGTTTACTATACTCAGAACCTTGCCAAGTGCAGCGCTACACCGCATTCTTTCATCACAAGTCACCACAAATCAACAGAAATGACATGACTAAACGCATTTTGTACCATATTACATTAATACAAGTTTTCTTAAACCCTTCCCTGCCAGAGGGACCAGCCCAGCATTGTTAGTTGATACAGGGCCGCTTTGGCTGTAAAAATGTTATTAATATATGTTTGAAATGGCAAATTCTTCCTTAATCCTACCCACGTGTTGGGGCCTTTCATTTTTGTGAATTGTGTATTTCACGCTGTTCCACAATTAAGCTGCAATAAATCACAGCCACCCGCTTCTTATTTAGCAAAGACTCCCCATCTGTTGTCTGTGCTGCTGCCTTAAAGGGATCCTGTCATTGGAACTTATGTTTTTTTCAAAACACACCAGTTAATAGTTCTACTCCAGCCAAATTTTGCACTGAAATCCATTTCTCAAAAGAGCAAACAGATTTTTTTTTATATTCAATTTTGAAATCTGACATGGGGCTAGACATTTTGTCAATTTCCCAGCTGCCCCAAGTCATGTGACTTGTGCCTGCACTTTAGGAGAGAAATGCTTTCTGGCAGGCTGCTGTTTTTCCTTCTCAAAGTATCTGAATGTGTCTCATTCGGACATGGGTTTTTACTATTGAGTGCTTTTCTTAGATCTACCAGGCAGCTGTTATCTTGTGTTAGGGAGCTGCTATCTGGTTACCTTCCCATTGTTCTTTTGTGTGGCTGCTGGGGGGAAAGGGAGGGGGTGATATCACTCTAAATTGCAGTACAGCAGTAAAGAGTGATTGAAGTTTATCAGAGCACAAGTCACATGACTTGGGGCAGCTGGGAAATTGACAATATGTCTAGCCCCATGTCAGATTTCAAAATTGAATATAAAAAAATTTGTTTGCTCTTTTGAGAAATGGATTTCAGTGCAGAATTCTGCTGGAGCAGCACTATTAACTGATTCATTTTGAAAAAAATGTTTTTCCCCATGACAGCATCCCTTTAAATTCTATACAACACTGCCCCACCAACCCACAACTACAATTTATTTTTATTGCTTATTTACTAATCAGGTATTCTACTCTTTACTTTCTCTTCTGATAGTCCAACAAATTCCAGGTTTATATGGAAAGGGATCATAGTAACCTGGGCCGACATAACGCATTACACTTGCCAATTAAATGGGTTCTTCACCTTTGAACTAACTTTTGAACCAACTAAAATAAATAAAAAGACCAACTGAAAAGTTACTTAGAATTGGCTATAACATACTAAAAGTTTAAAGGGGAACTATTGCAAAAATGTAATATAAGCATCAGCATACTGATACATCTTCTAGGCAAAAGGAGCCCCCTATAAGATATATTGGCTCTAACTGTCAATCAATATCTGACACCCAACTGCTGCATGAAGACAGAATGAAGAGAAACAGATGCTGAAAGAGGAATAGTGAACATAAACTTGATTATTTCAAAAACAATACAGAATTTTTTCATATTTAGAAAGTTTCTTACTTCAGTATGAGGAAGCGTATATTAAATTGTCATTAGAACCAACAAAGCCAAAAATGCTATTTGTTTATTAGGATTTTGTTTATTTACTAGGCTGAGGCCCCACAGTCCTTTAGCAGGGAAGATCTGTGCCTCCAAAGATGCCCCAGTAGCTCCCCATCTTTTTTTCTTCTGATTCACAGCACATGCTCTGGGCTGCTGTCACTTAACGTGACCTTAGGGACCCTCTCACAATATCTCATATTTATAATATAAAAGTCATAATACAAATAATAATATCTTTAGCACCAGCTTCAATGACAGATATAACTTTCTTTATTATTGCCTGGTTATTATATAGTGCTGTCATATACCGCAGCACTTTATAGAGTATACATTAATCCCTGCCCTAAAGGAGCTTACAATCTAAGGTTCGTATCACATTTACACACAGTAGGGATTCGATTAACCAGACCCAGAGTACCTGGAGACCCCGGAAGAACATAAAAAACTCCTTGCAGTCAGATACCTGGTTGAATCAAACTCAGGACCCCAACACTGAAAGGCAGAATTGCTACTCACTCAGGGTCAACTGGCTTTGGGGTTATGATTTCTGATCACCCCTAGGCTTAGATTGTTAACAACAGCCCAGAACACACTGAGCATGTGCAGTGCCACTGACACGGAAAAGATGGCCTAACAAGATACATCGCCTCCATGCTGGTACAGTAATATCACAGCATTACTTACCATCTAAATTTTGATGGTTTACTTCTTCTTTGAGCTATTATATTTGTCCTGTACACTCATTCGATAGAGCTCTCTATATAGGAAAACATCTTATTTATAAATTACCCCATGTGGGCAACTTGCATAGCAACGTGTAAGAGAGTTCCTGTGTGTATACAGAACCCTCAATTACGAATTACATATAATTGCATTACTAGTCCGAGGTCAAGGCCTTGCCTGCGAGGCTTGTACTACCCGAGCATGTTTGGTTCAGGTCCAACTTCTTTGCTGAATGCCAGAAGATGTAAGATAACTGCTAGAGCTATTGCATTTCTGTCTCTAGCCAAGCTTTAATTCATATCACAAGGCATGTGCACTGTATAAGCTCCTTTAAATATTCCAGTCTGAATATCCTGTTTTTCTCCCCCATTTGTTTCTGTAAAGCTGGAGACTCGACCGGATGGCCCTGCGTGTGGCTATGGTTCCTTTCACCAACAATATTGGCTGGATGGAAAGATCATTGCAGTTGGAGTGATTGACATCCTCCCTTATTGCGTTTCCTCCGTATACCTTTACTATGATCCCGATTATGCCTTCCTTTCCCCTGGGGTCTATTCTGCCTTACGGTGAGATAAATAGTCGAGACTTATTCTTGTAATACCAACCAAAATCTGCATGTAACAGTTGTGCTGTGGGGGTATAATCATTATCATAACATCATTTTATGTGAAAACACTGTATTTGTGACACCTAAACATCATGTTTGAGATTGAGTTGTGTGTTATCAGCAAAGGCTCACAAAGGGTAATGGCACACAATGGGCAGATTTATTAAGGGTCAAATTAAAAATTCAAATTCTATTTTTTTTTTTTTTTTTGGTCAAAACTTTCAAATTCGACTAGGGAGTTATCCAAACTCGATTTGAGTTTTTTTTCTTTTTGAGATTTATCATACTCTGGCCCTTTAAGAATTTGAATTAGACTATTCCCCACCTAAAACCTTTCGAATTACTGTTTAAAGGAGAAGTAAATCTACAGACACTTTATTTCCAATAGATTAGCCGCAATAATGCAAGATATAAGACTATATTTATTCTGCAGAATGCTTTACCATACCTGAGTAAACAGCTCTAGAAGCTCTCTCTGTTTGTTTAGGATAGCAGCTGCCCTATTAGCTAGGTGTGATGTCATTTCCTGGCTGAGTCTCTCCCTGTCTCACTCATAGCTCTGGGCTCAGATTACAGCAGGGAGGGGGTAAAGGGAGGGGGAGAGAGGAGCAAACTGAGCATGCTCAAGCCCTAGCCCTGGAGGTTTATGCTGAAAACAGGAAGTCTGATACAGAAGTCCATGACTTCACAATAGAAGGAAAGAAATGCAGCATTACTTTGAGGGTTTACTGGTGTATTTATTAGGGATGCACTGAATCCACTATTTTGGATTCGGCCGAACCCCCGAATCCTTTGTGAAAGATTTTGCCGAATACCGAACCGAATCCTAATATGCATATGCAAATTCGGGGTGGGAAGGGGAAAAAAATTGCATATGCAAATTAGGATTTGGTTTGGCCAGGCAGAAGGATTTGTCCGAATCCGAATCCTGCTGAAAAAGGCCGAATCCCGAACGAATCCTGGATTCGGTGCATCCCTAGTATTTATATAGACCTTTCTGATAAAACTTACTTCGTTTTTAACCTTTCCTTCTCCTTTAAGTTAATGGGACAGGTCCATGGAACAATTTGGAGATGTTTGCAATCTTCCCGACATTCAGGCAGGGGATCAAAACCCCCATGGGCCATTACTGTAAAGGAGAAAGATTTAATCAGAGAGCATACTTAGAGTTCTTATTCTCTAGAGAAGGTTGCCAATGGCTGATGTTTGATATGATATAGAGAATCATATGCTGGGACAATTTGCAATTGGTTTTCATTTTTTATCATCTGAATAAGAGAAAAAATGGGTAAACAAAAGTAGCAATAGCAATACAATTGTATTATATGCATCAGCATTTGTTTTTTTAGATGGAGTCCGTGACCCCCCATTTGAAAGCTGAAAAAAGTCAGAAGGTGCCAAATTAATAAAGAAAAAAAAACTATAAAAAAATAAACAGTGAAGACCAACTGAAAAGTTGCTTAGATTTAGCTGTTTTTTAACATACTTAAAGTTTATATAAAGGCGAACCACCCCTTTAATTCTTTCTTACAGAGAAATTGCTTTCACTCGCGAGCTGCAGAAGAGGGCTGCCGACCTGTGCTATTATTATATGGGCTTCTACATTTATTCCTGCCCCAAAATGAGATACAAGGTAAGCTCAGTGCCGTATGGGAACCCTAAATGGACAAGTGTTAAACCACAAAGTCATGGCTATCTCTGAATGCAGTTTAACGTGAGGCCTCATAGAAGCAAGATTAACATTGTGCCATCATTTTCTGCATTAAGGTACGTTTAGGCTCATCACAGGATCCATAGTAGTCTGGTGTGAATTCAACAGCTTCCCAGTAATGAAACTCTTTTCTCACATATATTTAGTTCTAAAAAAAATTGTGAAAATGTTATAAATAGTTACAGGCACTTGTGGTGGCCTCTTCATAGAGCAATATGTACTTTAGGTTAAAGGGATACTGTCATGGGAAAAAAAAAAAATTCAAAATGAACCAGTTAATAGTGCTGCTCCAGCAGAATTCTGCACTGAAATCCATTTCTCAAAAGAGCAAACAGATTTTTTTATATTCAATTTTGAAATCTGACATGGGGCTAGACAAATTCGTCAATTTCCCAGCTGCCCCAAGTCATGTGACTTGTGCTCTGATAAACTTCAAACACTCTTTACTGCTGTACTGCAAGTTAGAGTGATATCACCCCCCTCCCTTTTCCCCCCAGCAGCCAAACAAAAGAACAATGGGAAGGTAACCAGATAGCAGCTCCCTAACACAAGATAACAGCTGTCTGGTAGATCTAAGAACAACACTCAATAGTACAAACCCATGTCCCACTGAGACACATTCAGTTACATTGAGAAGGAAAAACAGTAGCCTGCCAGAAAGCATTTCTCTCCTGAAGTGCAGGCACAAGTCACATGACCAGGGGCAGCTGGGAAATTGACAAAATGTCTAGCCCCATGTCAGATTTCAAAATTGAATATAAAAAAATCTGTTTGCTCTTTTGAGAAATGGATTTCAGTGCAGAATTCTGCTGGAGCAGCACTATTAACTGATTCATTTTGGAAAAAATGTTTTTTTCCCTTGACAGTATCCCTTTAAGTGTCCCTTACGAGGTGTGAGATATTTGTTTTAACTTGGGATGCACCGAATCCTTTTTTTTAGCAGGATTAAGATTCAGCTGAATCCAAGTGCTTGTCTGATCCGAATCTTACAAAAACGAACGAAAGTCCAAATTCTTTTCGCTTTCTCTGCTCGTTTCCCTACATTACATATGCAAATTAGGGTTTGGATTCCAGTCAGCGGTCCAATCTTTCTCAAAGCATTGGGGATTCAAAAAAAATCCTAAAATAGGGGTCATGGGGAATCGTCAAACAGTGGCTGCTACTAGGCTTGCCCAGACTGAGTGTTTAAATTCACTAGTTTGTGCTAAAACAGTAAGTATTAATAGTTTGTTGCTGAGATTTTTCCTCCTTTAAGTTATTTTGTGAATATATACGTATTATAATACACCGATGGGACGTGCAGTCAAAGGTTTTAGCCTTGTATTGTGTTACAGATTGTCGACTTGCCCTGCCTGTTTATGGATTAATGGCTCTGGTTCATATGAATTTAAAGCTGCCCTAAAACTACGGTCTCTTACAAATAAATGTTGCTCTCGTTTGAATCATTTGCAACCAACTAGCCATTAAATCCCTGTTCCGAGCTCTGCCTTATTCTTGCGGGCAATGTAAGGAACAGGGAGAGGTGATAAAAAAATAAATAAATAATCATTTATATATTCTCTTAGAAAGCTTTTTTTTTTAAAACTGAGGCTTATGCTCCCCTTTATGTCTTGCTGTACCTTGGCAACATATAACATTTATATTATATACACTCCACCGCCAGCTATGTCTGGATTCTCTAGAAAACACCATAACCTTTACAGGGAATCCATGCAGTTGGTACTGAATAAAGCAAATATTCCTCCCTGACATTACACAGCAGCGCTGAGTTTATATAAATATATATATATATATATATATATATATATATATATATATATATATATATATATATATATATATATATTCCCTGTAAATGAAGAATTAGAAAAATGCCCTGAGAATGCCTTATCTCTAAAGCCACCTTGGAATGTGACATTAATTCTATTCATGGTCAGGGCTCTCCAAATCCGGATGCTTTTTTTTAAGCTTCGATTCCATAACCCCTTCGGCTGCGCTTCCCCGGGGCGTTTGTGTCCCTAATGTGTTTCTGATGACAGTTTAGGGAGAAGTTTTATGTTTGTTTATGCAGGGACGAGCGCCCTTAAGCAGCAAAGCTTCCTTAATACCCGTTAAATAAAATCTCAACAGGGGTTATTAGGCCGCAACCGAATGCAGATGTGAGAGCGGGGATGGAGTGTGTGTTTAACCTCCCCTGTACCAGCCTGTGTGGACTCGGCTGTGTTAAATCTCCCCTTTGTTGCAGACTTCTCCCTGATCTCCATGTGACCCTCCTCTCGCTGGCATCTGACAGAGCAAACAATATTTGCAGTGCCTTCTACAAATCCCTCACAGGCTTTTTTCCTTTGAAATGTCTCCAGAGCCGAGGACTAGGAGAGGGGCAGAGCTGCTGCTCGCGTCTGATCTTCCCTTGTCTCGGCACATACCGTGTGCCAATGTTTGGGTTTTAATGGTATTCATTTAAAAAAAAAAAGGCAAATCTTTGATTCCACTGAAAAACACTGAAAGTCCCGATATTTTCCCTAATCTAGAGATACCGACTGGCACACTTGCCATGTGCGCAGTCTTTTCTTCATCCTTCACGCATGCGTTTGATGCACCGTGAAATCGGATAAAAATTCTATGACTGCGCGCAGACAGTTTCACCTGAAATGCTCTATGCTCTGTTACTTATTTTGGTATTTTGTGGGAACAGATTCAGCGCCTACTGAGCATGCTCTCCCCATCTAAAAGCTTTAAATGGATTCATTAAAAGGATCTTATCATAGTAAAATTGTCTCCCCCACCAGAGGTGCTGGTTAATAGATCTAGTACTTAGGTTGGAGGAGACAATACTTTTTGAGTCAGAAAATGCTCCTAGAGAGCAATATGTTGCCTGTGCCTGGTGGGAGCTCCTGGTTCAGAATGCAATGTGGGCATAGAGGGCCATAGACATAGGCATCTGCTCTTTTGGCAATGTCGCCAAACAAGCGGATCTCTCCCCGATATATGCCCACATTGAAGTGGGTGATATCGGGCTGTTCCGATTTGTGGGCCCAACGATCAGATCATAATGCATCCGATACGGGCGGTCGGATTGCGGGACCACAGAAACGCCCGTGGTGCGACAGGATTTTTTAACCTGCCCGATCAAGATTTGGCCGACTTTCAGCCAGATATCGACTGGGAAAGCCCGTCGGATGGCCTCACACACGGGCCAGTAAGTTGCCAACTTGGTCTGTCAGCAGCTTTTATCGGCCTGTGTATGGGGGCCTTAAGCATGCAGAATATTTGGTGTCCAGCTTTATGATTATGGGGATATGTGTGTTTAGGATTGGGGAGGAATCCCTGGTCACACATACACATAATGAGCAACAGCTAGACTCCTAATACGCACATGTCTGACCAAACAGTCATCCACACCAGGGGCAGTAGCATGGCTCTCGCTATGAGAGTTTTCTGGTCCAGAAATTGTCCCCCCAAGGAGTTAAAGGTATTGCTAAGATAGCGATAAACCTCTTTGATTCTGGACCTTTACAATACTGTATATAATTATTTTCTACCTTAAAGGAGAACTAAACCACCACTTATCCCCCTCCCTGCCTCCCCCTGCACAGTCTTACCCCAAAATTCTGTCCCCTCTTAAAATAGTGACCGCACATGCAGAGTGAGCGCAGCTCACTGGCGCCATCTTCTTCTCTTCAGTAATCTTCGTTTCTTCTTCGTCCCCTTTGGCAATTTCCATCTCTTTCGGCGCATGCCCAGTTGTCGCCAACAGGAAGATTGCTTCAACTGTGCACGAGCCTTTACGCCATTCACTTCACAAAGATCACCGAAGAGAAGAAGATGGCGCCCGTGAGCTCCACTGTGCTCACTCTGCATGTGCGGTCACTATTTCAAGAGGGGACAGAATTCTGGGGAAAGACCGTGCACGGGGGAGTGGGCAGTGGGGACTTAACATCACGGAGGGTTTAGTTCTCCTTCAAGTTAGCACACGGAAACAGCACATATTAAACTGCATACATGTCGAGTACATTTCAGCATGTTTGAAAATATCTTTTGTCCCAGAAAGTGAGTGCTAATCCCTTAGCTGCGCATCATGAATGACCCTCATTTATATGCATTAAAAAGAGAGCCGCACAATTGCCATGTGCAAATTCCTGTCCAAATGCAGTGGGTGAATGAGAGCTAAGCTCTAGTCCTGCTTGAAACTTCCTTGAGGGGTCCCTTTTAAGGCGCTCTTGCTTACTGAAACCAATTTAGCCAAGTCAGGGGTGAACCAAGTGAGAATTCACTCTAATCTCTCATGGGAATAGCTGCTGAATGTGTTTATGGAGATCATGGATTATACTACTCTTGATGTTTAAAAGGTTTTGTAGGCTCTGGGAAAAAACCCTCAAGTTATTTTCTAGGTGATGCTGATGGGCCATTCCTTTTCTTTATACATTACCTTAGGCAGCTGTATAATGCTTCACAGCAAGGCTTCACTGGATTACATAGTGAATAAAGTACCCCCTCTTGTAAAATATAAGGATATTATAAGTTACCGAGGAGTTTCATGACCATATAAAAACACGAGGCCGAAGAATATAGGTCATGGAACTCCGAGGTAACTTATAATATCCTCATATTTTGCAACTGGGGGTACTTTATTGATTATAATACACAAGTTTCAGTGAGTCATGTGACAGAAATGACATCAGAACTCACCGTTTATAACTGTTGACATCAGAACTCACCGTTTATAAGGATATAATTTACAAGATATTCATGGCTTTTGTGTATTATATATAAATATCCCCTAAGGCCAGCTCAGGCAGCTAGCATGTCTTCATCTCTGCAACGTTTGGCTATTCTCTACATCAGACCTTTACCTAGTTATGACTTTAAATGTGAGCCTCCAATCAAATCCAGAGACCCATCAAAACCTTTTCAGCAATGCCAACACTGATAACAATCTCCTTGGTGCATGTTTATTTATGTATAAATGCTGGAGGAATCATCTGCCCCTACAATTGGGTATGGAATATGCACATAGAGGTGTATAATAGGCTCTGTTATTTACATAGACTCATGGCTAGGGTTGCCAGCTAGCCAGTATTTTACCAGCCTGGCCTGTAAAAATGATGGTTGATCCCAATGTTATTAATAGGGAAAAAAGATAAATATACAGGAAGGCCAGTATTTTTTTCCAGAAAAGGTGGCAACCCTACTCATGGCATGGGCTCATAAGTGCCAAGACTATTAGATGTTCTGCCAGTGCTCCAAGAGGTAGTCTAGCTAGATCTCACCATTTTGTACACATGAGGCATATTCAAGTGTATAAAGTATTATGGAGCTATACAAGCTGCAAATAAGACCCTGGTGTGTCTATGAAGATTCGCATTTACCCAGGTCATAATATACAATATCTAGTAGAATTAAGTCAAAGGCCACTGAACATTAGGGGGCAGCTTTATCAAGGGTCGAATCTTGAGTTCATGGGAAAAATGGCAATAGAATTTTTAAAATTCGGGTGAATGGGATTGACCCGCAAACTCGAATTGAATTTGAATCAAATTTGATTGGAGTTTTTTTCACCATAAACAAACGTAATTTTCAGGATGTCTCCAAACAACTCCATATTGATTCCAGGATGCCCCCCCATAGGCTAAAACAGCAATTCGGCAGGTTTAAGGTGGCGAATAGTCGAATTTGAATTCTTAGGGGCAGTACAAATTCAAATTTTTTAAAAAATTTGATTCAAATTTTAACTATCCCCTAGTCAAATGAAACTAAAATAAACTCAAAAATTCAAATTTTTTTAATTTGAAATTCGAATTTTCACTTAGACCCTTGATAAATCTGGCCCTTAGAGTTTTCCTTGAAATGTTTCACCACTCATCAGTTCAACTGAAGAAGCCATTCAGATGAGTGGTGAAACATTTTCAAGATAAACTCTAAATGTCCAGTTGCCTTTGACTTAAGTCTACTCAATAGTGTAACACCACGGTGGTTGCTAATTGAGGCTATGACTGACTATGTGTTAGCCTCAAGTGGACGTCCACCTTGTCGGGAGGCACCATATTTGTGAATGTATGCCTTCAAAACATGCTCCAAAGCCAGACATTGAATTATAAGCACCTGCTTTGAGGCCACTGGAAGTTACACCAAAGGGGTGGTTGATCAGTACTTTATGGAGGATTTCAGTGATGGCATTCCATAACTAAGGAGCAGCAGAAACTAGAGAGAGATTTAGGGTAGGGTTTTAGGGTGGAAGGCAGGTGGTGGCTCAGATAGGGACAAGGGAGTTGGCTAGAAATGTATGGAGGCACAAGAAGTGCAGGGCAACAAAGGGCTTTGAAACTTATAAGAAGGATTTTGTACCTGCTTAATGGGAAGTCTGGATAAATATTCCAACAGCAGATAAGTCTGTTCTCTCTTAAACCAACTTCTAGGTATCTACTAAAACAGAGTTTTTGTAGAAGATCCTCTTAGGCCTCTGCCTGGTTTACCCTCTCATCAACCTTAAAGAGCAATGCTTTATCTTTGTCATTTCCTGGTTGTCCTCACCACTATGTAAGCAGCTAGATTAGTTGTCTATTCATCACCCTGGTTGTGTGTAATGGCTAATTTTTTGTAAAATGTGTTATTCTCTATATAAACATTTGCTCTGCATTCGTGGATTTAATTTGAATTTGCAGCCGCGTCTTCTGATCCAGCTGCCATATTAGTTTGGTGTGACATCTCTTCCTGCCTGAATCTCTCCCTGCTCACTCATAGCTCTGGGCTCAGATTACAGCAGGGAGGGGAGGAGGGAGAGAGAGGAGCAAACTGAGCATGCTCAAGCCCTAGCCCTGGAGGTTTATGCTGAAAACAGGAAGTCTGATACAGAAGCCCATGAGTACACAATAGAAGGAAAGAAATGTGATGCTTCTTTTGACAAACGACTCAGAGCAGCATTGCTATGAGGGTTTACTGGTGTATTTATATAGACTTTTCTGATAAAACTTACTAAATTTTAGCCTTTCCTTCTCCTTTAAAGGATAACACTTTCACTCAATGAAATTAAATTGATTCCACTGGTCTATTTCAATCTTCATCTTTTGAGGTTCCAGCTTCAAAGAGAAAATGAAAGGGATTAAAGTTACCCACTGTCCAAAAAGCAAGTCATAATAGATTTGAGAGCTGCCGTCCAATCAGGTCTTGCAAAGTTAGTTGAGCTTTTGTGGGTAGCAAGTGGTCCGCATTACATACATCCTCATCAAGCAAACACAAGCATGGACCTGCTGATCAACAGGGCGGCAGCCCAGATTGAGCACATCTGTCTGACAGCCGACATCTTATTTTTTCAGGGTCAGTATAAACCGTCGGATTTGTTGTGCCCAGAAACGTATTTGTGGATGCCCGTTGAGAAATGTCTGCCCCTCCTGGAACGTTCTAAATACACTTGCTTTAATAGCAACCCCAAAGAAGGTATGTTGTGATCCAAAGCATCCTCGTTGATAACGCATATGCGTCTAACAGCTGAATAAAAGGCTATAATAACATTAGGCATCTTTTCATATCACTTAAAGTGGAAATAACTTGAAGAACCTTAAAGTTTATCCAAACTGAAATGTGTGTAATAAACATGGGTGGTTGCTTTATGTTTACGTTGTATATGGCGCCCAATGAGCTAATCGCTAAGCATATAGAATAGCCAGGTAACCTAAGGAGATGGGGTCCTTAACTAACCATGTTGGACCGAGTCATCTGATTAGACTAGGAGTTGTATCCAGTTTGTTATCTAGCAGATCACATGGACCCATGTAAAGTTAAGGCGGATCCAAAAAATCCTTTGGATGTCCCAGCATACATTTCTCTCAGCCCCATGCTGTGTGTCCACAGCAAACAAGTGGACAGTGAAGTTTGAAGCTGAGGTGGAGGAATTACCAAACAGTAGACCCCATGATCTTTGCCCCCTTGTATCACGCCCCAACCCTCCCCCCCCATGAACCCAAGGCCCAGGAGGAATAGGGACCCCATGAGGTCCTAATTCATATACAATTTAAATATTGGTAAAACTGGATTATATATAAATGTAATACCTAGTTACGCCACTGCCTGTAGGCAAATAAGGATGGCTTCTTGTATTAATACTAGAAAAGTAATAGCATGCACCAGGGGTGGGGAGAGAGGATTTTTTCGGCATATAAACCTGCTGTACACGCACATTTAGACAGCAGCTTTGTGCTCTGTTATTGAGCATTTGCAGACTGAGTACTGCTTCAGACATAATGATTTGATCTATCGCATTTCGCCATAAAGACCCCCCTGCCCTTTTGATTCTCTTTGTCACACTGTAATACACTTTCTTGATGCCGCCTTCACATGAGTACAAAGTGAGAAGAATTTCAGCTTTGTTTAATATGGTGCCCAGTGCTGTGCAAAGAGTGTCTGTGAGTGTACCCCAGCTGTGCTACAGATGTTCCCCATGACTTTGCAGAACCTTTTCTATTTCCCTTGTGCTCTACATATAGTCCTTATGAACAATAGAGCTGACCTTGCCACCTCTGTTTGTATTCACAGGAGACAAAGATATGCTGACAGAGCTGGGTCGGGTTCGGGTACTGTATAAACGCACGGTGATGCCCTTCAGCATATACAAGAAGAGGCACAAAGGGCCAAACGACGAGGCAGCAGTGAGGCAATACGCAGGCCTAGTGGGTCAGACCTGTGCAGAACGCATGTTGCTGTATCGCAGCTGAGACAGACAATGAATGCAGGCGCGGGGATGTACTGCATGCTATTTTGTTCTGGAACAGCATGGAGTTGGCTTCAATGAAGGAGTAGGTGTTAGCCAGCAAAAATTAGCAGCACCCAAAGCCTTCCTCTATGCACTTATTCTATGCAAGGGCCTGCACGTCTTATAGCATTAAGGAAATAGTTCAGTGTAAAAATAAAAACTAGGTAAATAGACAGGCTGGGCAAAATAAAAAAATGTGTCTAATATAGTTAATTAGCCAAAAATGTAATGTATAAAGGCTGGAGTGACTGGATGTCTAACATAATAGCCTGAACACTACTTCCTGCTTTTCATCTCTCTAACTCTGAGTTAGTCAGCGACTTAAAGGGGGGTCACATGGGACATAACTGTTGAGTGAATTTGCAATTGATCCTCAGCATTCAGCTCAGATTCAAAAGCAACAGTTATTTCCCATGTGCCCCCCCCCCCTCAAGTTACTGATTGGTTACTGTCTGGAGACCAATCAGTGGAAACCAAGAGAGCTGCAAAGCAGGAAGTAGTGTTCTGGCTATTATGTTACACAGTCGCTCCAGCCTTTATACATTACATATATGGGTAACTAACTATATTAAAATCATTTTTTATTTTGCACAAGCTATCTATTTACCAAGGTTTTATTTTTACCCTGAACAATTCCTTTAACAGCCAATGTAAGGCTGTCTAGCTTTAATTCATCAACAACATCAGTTAATGATTAGAGTTGCACTTTTGCAATTAATGGAGAGCTTTGGGTTACTTCCCCCCCAGCCTCGTGTACAGAATATCCTTTATGTGTTCCACCACCTCTGCAAACTTGAACTAGGGCAATTTTGGGGTGGGAAACATCGCACTTTCAAGTTATTTGTTGTTCCAGATTAAGCTGAATTGCCTTCCTGTGTGTTTTTATTAGCGCTTGTTTAGGGTCAGGACACACAGGCAGATTTGGGGAGATTAGTTGACCGGCGACAAATCTCCTCTTCTCCGTGGCGAGTAACCCCCCCGAACTGCCTTCCCCCGGCTATAATGAAAATCACCGGCGGGAAGGCAATCTGAACGCTTAGTTTTCCAAAGTTGCCTCACGAGGAAACTTCGGACGACTTCGGAAAACGAAGCACTCCAAGTGCCATCCTGCCGGCGATTTACATTTTAGCCGCTGGAGAGGCAGTTCAGCGAGATTAGTCGCCCCGAAGAAGAGTAGATTTGTTATCTGGCGACTAATCTCCCCGAATATCCCTGTGTGCCCTGACCCGTAAGGTGGCCATACACGGGCAGATAATGTTACCGATATCGGTCGTTTAGACCAATTTGACAGCTAATCTGCCCGTGTATGGAGGCTTCCGACTGGTCTTTCTGATCGATATCTGGACATGATATAGAAAGGTTTGATTTTTATCCCGACTGACCCGTCAGAGCCGATTGCACTCTTCGTAATCCGATCGTTCGGCCATGGGGCGAACGTTAAGATTTCCCCTCAGTATAGCCCTGCCTTTAGTGGCATATCGGGGAAAAGATCCGTTTGCTTGGCGATGTTGCCAAACGAGCGGATCTTATAGTGTATGGCCACCTTTAGGCATTTGATTGGCAGATGTCGGATCCAGGCTTAGCCCAGTGGAATCCCACTATTGTATGTTTTGCCAAAGGCATGAACAACCTACTGCGTTTATTCCGAATGTTCCCTGCTATGTTCTCAGCAAGCACTTTTATGAGGTGTCCTTCAGATCTAAATGCGCTCTTCATTCTCTCTTTATTATACCATGTGGCACAGTCCAAAAATGGAGCGCGTGCAAATGAGCAGTTGGAACGAGCAACAGCAGTAAGTGTATCAAGTGCAACAGCGAGTTGTTCTGTTTGAATGTGTGACTATAGAATACTTAAATATGGAAACAGCCTTATTTTACTACTTGTTACTGAACCTTGTTACTGAACCCCCCACCTATATCTTTACTTTCTATGTGCCACCTTATGTAACAGGATAAGTAAAGGCAAATGAAGTGATGTAGCAACATGGACATTATATATACACTTCTTGTGGTGGGGTGGGGGGAGAGCAAGATTAAGGTTTAGGCAAAGATTAAGGCAAATTAAAGGTTTTCTTATTTCCTGGCACAAAAAGTAAAAAACATTTTTAAAAAGTTTAAATCCAAACCTTAATTTGTGTACAAAGAAACCCAAATGTTACATCCTCCTGTTTTTTAGTTTCCCCTATATTTTTTTTGTGGTCCCATCAATATATTAAGCATAATACATTTTCCATCATTCTCTTCTGCTCCCCTGAAAAACTTGAAATAGGTTGTCGACTGTATTAAAAGGGTTGTTCACCTTTAAATTAACCTTTAGTTTGATGCAGAGAGTGATATTCTGAGATAACTTGCAATTGGTCTTTATTTGTGGTTTTTGAGTTATTTAGCTTTTTATTCAGCAGCTCTCCAGTTTGTAATTTCTGCAATCTGGTTGTTGAGTCCTAATTACTCTAGTATCGTGCACTGATTTGATAAGAGCCTGGAATATGAATAGGAGTAGGAACTGAATAAAAGACGAGTAATAAAAAGTAGCAGTAACAATATTTGTAGCCTTACAGAGCATTTGTTTTGTTTTTTTGATGGGGTCAGTCATTTGATAGCTGGAAAGAGAAGAAAGCAAATCATTTTAAAAAACTATAAAAAATAAATGATGAATGAAAAGTTGCTTAGAATAGACCATTCTGTAATATACCATGGGGGTAAATTTACAAAGCAGCGAAAATTAGCCAGAGACGGCTTTGTAGCCATCACAACACTTCGCCAGGTGAAAATTTGATCGGACAACGTAAATTTACTAAGATGCGAAGTTTCGCTCCAGCCGACAAACAAAAATTTACCAGCGTCACTTCAGCAGTGTGAGCAAATCAAAGTGTTTAATTCTGCCTCGCGCAACTTCGTTAGAGATCTTGTGCTCAGGCTAATTAAAGTTGAATTGATATGTTTATGTTACATGGTGCATCTAATACATTACATTTACACTGATAACTACACATGCCAAGGGAACCTAAATAGAGTTGTTATATTGCCCTACACACGAGCCCACTGTATAGTTTATGTTCCATATGTTAGGAAATGTAGGGGGGAAACCGGTTACACAAAAAAAAAAATTATTTAAGACTTTTGCAGCCAATCACCCTGAAAAAAGGAAAAGACACCAGCGGTTTTTGAACTTTGAAGTTTTTGCACTCAAAAAATATGATGTAAGTAACAGAAGAATGAGGAAGATCTATTCACTCCAATGCACTTCGCCTGGTCTAAGCTGGCGAAGGCAAGTCTGGCGAAAGAGGTAACGTTTGGTAAAATCCGCATTCTCTCGCCAGAGAGAAAATTTGCCTGGCTATAGAGTGTGAATGTAATGAAATCTCACCCTGGTGGTCTAGTGGGGGGAAGGCAGGGATGCCCGCCATGCCGCGCTGCTCCTCTTCCGGGTTCTTCCTAGTGCGTGTGCGCATGCGCACTTCCGGATTTAAAGGCGCATGCGCGCTGGCGTGATGACGTCAGCGCGCAATGGCGCCAAATTTGAAAGTATTAAAGGGGCATACCCACAGTTTGTCATTGCCCGTGATAGGATTTGTTCCTGGTGCTATTCTATTTGAATATGTTCCTGATTATCTGTTTTGACCCTTGCCTGCCTGTTTGACTATTCTGATCTCTGGAACCTGACCCTTGCCTGCCTCCGACAACTCTTCCTGCTTAACCCCTTGATTGATAACCCGGTTTGACCTTTGCCTGCCTGACAATTCTTGATATCTGCCTGCCTCGATCCTGCCTGTCTGACGATTCTCTTGCCTGCTCCATTTGTACCGTGACCTTCGGCCTAACTGACTTTTACAACAGTCTGCCCCTTTGCTAGCCAGAACTCCTCGCCTTGCTCCTCTCGAAAAGTCCAGGTGGCATCTGAGTACGCTGAGGGCTCCTCCCGAAGCCAAAGGCGGTCACACTACTGGTGAAGCCGAGCCGAGACCAGGGAGCTTGGCATTAGTTCTGGTTTAGGGTGCCGACCGTGACAGTGAATGAGCGCTAGCGTCTGTCTCTTTCACTAGCAAAGTGACGCCTTTTATGTCCCTGAAAGCAGTAACGTTGGCAAATCTTCGCCAGTGTTAGTCACTTCACCCTTTAGGTGCCCCCAAAAAGTTAACTTAAAGGTGAACTACCCCTTTACCATTTTAGTGAGATCCTCCCTAAATGATTGTTCCAGCCCTCTGCTTCCAGGAATTCTCAGGATCTTTGGCCACTATGCTCTGCTTATACCACGTTACTTTTAATACATCCCTGATTCAGAGCAACCACCAAAGTGAGAGAAATCGGCAGAAATACAGATTGCCCTTTCTGGGCCCTCCCTTGGGCTAGCTGTGCACCCAGTAGTGGTGCCCCAAAGTTGCTGTCAGTGCCATATGGAGGCTCCACCGTACAGTAGTCGCTTTCCGCAGTGCTGGGAATGCTTTGTAACTGGAGCACTCAGGAAAAGAAAGCAGACTGTGTTTACGTGATGCCTAATGACACAGAAACCAACAATATATTGACTGTTTGGGAGGAAGACGGGCACCCAGGGAGGAGGCCGCTAGTGAGAAGATTATAATTAAAAAAACTGTTTCCGAATTCAAAACCGTTTTACAAATAATTAAACTTTAATCTAGAAAAGTTACGTGAAACCAAGAAAGACATTATGTACAGTAGCTCGGCCCCCATTAGAACCAATTAACTGCTGGAAACTGAGAGACTTTTGTACATTGCCCATTTGGTGCTGTATTATAGCAATGGAGGTCTTTCAGGTCCTTGCATAAATAGGATGATTTGATTCTCTTTTACCACATTCCTTATGGCCAAAAGTATCCGGATACCTGCTTTTCCAGCCTCTCATTCCCAAACCAAGGAAATAAATGTGAAGATGCTCTTCCTTTTGCTGCTATAACTGTCTCTACTCTTCTGGGAAGGTTTCCACTAGATGTTGGAACATTGTTGGAATTTGCTCCCATTCATGGATAAGGAGTTGGCTACTGATGCTGACGATCAGGCTTGGCTGTGTTACATTTCATCCCTCAGGGCTTCAGTTGGGCTCTGCGCAGGGCAATCAGGTTCTTCCTCCTGCACCTCTGCAAAACCAGTTTTCTATGAACCTCACTTTGTGCATCATTGTGCAGAAACTGGGAAAAGCCTTGTCCAGACTGTTGCCCCAAAGCAGGGGATTATCAGGGATGACATTGTATACTTTAGTGGCATCTGGGTTGGCAATGGTGGCCATGGAGTTTGGCGTAATGTTGGCTATTCTATTCTGGAACAAATAGCCTGGTTCCCCCACTCATGGCAGCATTGGTGAGGAGGGTCGGGCCTTCTCCCCTACATCAAGATACAATTATAGATCAGCGCCACAGGTTATGGAAAAAAACAAATAACAGAACCTAGTGCAATTTTGTTAATATTCAGTGGAGTCAAAGTGCTGCAGCCCTATGCGAGCATTTCATAGGGAAGATTCGATAGTGTTCATTTGTGCCTAGCGAAATTTCACTAGTAATCTTATGCTTAGGTCAATTTGAATAGGGAAAGTGCATGTAAGTTGTATACATGTCTTTTTTTAGAGATGTTGGTGTAAATGCTTGATGTGGCCACTTTTTATTACAAATGTCCAAGGGGGGCTTAATAAAGACATAAAAGCTCCTCTAGTGCCCTAGCCATGAGCCCACCCTAAAATATATGTGGCAGCCTCATCAAATGTGTTAAAAAAAAATTCACACGAAAGTCTTTAATAGTTCGGACTTTTGAAGGCAATCCCGCTTTAAAAATTTAAAAAATTTTTTTTACACTTTTTATGACTTTTCAGGGTACAGGATATGATGTCACTGAGGTAAGGTTTCCACCTAGCCGGTTAAACAGGTATGGAGGCCGGTGCCGGTATTAAGATGATATTGGCAATTACATTGGCCAGTAATTTTTTGTGGGGAGAAATGCCACTTTTAAGCAGCTTCGCTGCTCCTTCCTCCCTCCCTGCTCCAAATTCCCCTGCTCAGCCATGCGGGCTGCGCTGCGGCGCACTCTCGCGTGATGATGAGAAGATTTGTGGGCAGCGTCAGCTTGACTGGGGGGCTTTAATAGCTAGGCACAGGCGGTGGGCTTTGAGCGGGATTGGGGGTGGGGCTAAGGCCGGTATTTTTTTCTAGAAAAGGTGGAAACCCTAGTCTGAGGTGGCGAAGGAAACTGACGAAAGAGGTAACCTTCAGTAAAATCCGCAATATAGTAAATTTGTGGAGCAATGACCATTCGCCAGAGTGAACGAATACTAACAATGATCTCTTTCGCTAGCAAATTGTCGTTTGTGCCTGTTAGTGATTTGGCGATGTCCCTGCGGAGGGAATTTCTGGCGAAAAGTCAGATTAGTAAATCTGCCCCATAGTGTCTGTAGGCTGGTGCTAAATTCTGTGTTGAGACAGCAATGTCCCCCTTGATGTCAGAGCTAATGATGACTCCGACCTTTTGGCACAGCAAAATGGTGATAAAGCTAATGAGAGTCAAAATATATATAGAGGTTTGCAGAGAATGCTGCATCTGTATCACTTTAAAGGCCGTGATATCCTTGTTAATAATGTAGAGAAATGTTGGTTTGCTTGTAGAGTGAAGGGTCTGAGTGGCCTAATCCCTTCCTCTCAGGATGGCGCAGCACTTAATCTTGCTCTCTTCTGCTCTCTGAGCTTGTGTGAGTGTTTTTTAATCTGAGCTTTAATAGAACCCACATGCCCTGAATTAAAGGACTTCATATGAAACCTCTGTGCTGCTCTCTACTCCTCACATTCCGTGCAGGCTCTAATCCTCACTGGCTTCCACTCTTGTTATTTCACCCTTTTCTTTTTGTGGTTCAGACGGAAAGGCCGGGGTTCCTTTGCTGATCAGTGCTACTAACAAAGAGCGCTCCTCCCTCCTATAGCCATGGGAATTACTACTGTTGCTTCAGGTTTTGACTTCTAACCTGACCGTCTTTTAACCTTAAACTCTACTGCATGGAGGTAAATAAAACCAAATGAAACGGCTGTGTTGGGCCTCCAGCTGAGACCTGGTACACACTTTAATTTAGCATTGCTACTAGTGAGTACGGTGTTCACAATTGCTCCAAACACAAACATTTTGAAACTTCAAGTAGCAAATGAGCGGTGGGTCAAATGTGGGGAAATTAATAGGTGATAGGCTTCTCCGGTGTCAAAAAGGGGTGGTATGGCACAAGTTGTGGGTGGATCATTCAGAAAAGTGAAGGACCTCTTTCAGCACTCGTGGAATGTTCAGAGCTAGAAAATATCTATACCAGATATGGATTGTTTCTCAGAGGCCTGCATGGAAATTGGCCGCAATATTCTACCTTTCTGTGTTGATATAAAATGATAATACCCACATCCATTTATTATGGAACCCTGTAGGACTGTATAGATCAGGGGTCCCCAACCTTTTTTTACCTGTGAGACACATTCAAATGTAAAAAGAGTTGGGGAGCAACACAAGCATGAAAAAGTCCCTTGTGTGCCAAATAAGGGCCGTGATTGGCCATTTGGTAACCCCAATGTGGACTGGCAGCCTACAAGAGGCTCTACTTGACACTATACTTGATTTTTATGCAATCAAAATGTTCTTCCAAGCATGGAATTCAAAAATAAACATGCATTAAGGACACTGAGAGCAACATCCAAGGGGTTGGAGAGCAACATGTGGCTCATGAGCTACTGGTTGGGGATCACTGACTATAGATCAAACACCACAAACCATTGTCATGCATGTGCCAATTTACCTTCTCAGTGGGGCACTCCTGGGTTATGTCCAAAGAAATAGTTGTAGACTTGCTGATGATTTGTAGTACAACTTCCAAACCAAGAAGTATTGGTATTGACCCAGAGCTTAATCGCCCTAAAAGGATATATTTTTCTACGTGGCACCTTTGCCCCAAGCCTAGACATTTATTGCAAGAGGGTCGTCAAAGAAGAGGCAGCAGCTTTGAGTGGTGCCCATGGTTGATGATATTTTTGCTTGGGCATTGGCTTCTGTGGTTCATTATGACCTCTTTCCCTGTGTAATAGTTACAGATGTATACATCAATGGATGAAAGATAAAAGGTAAAGCAAGTGATCTTTTGGTCTAATGGCTGGTAATAGGTGTTCCTTTAAGTATAAGTAAGTTTAGCTCCTCAAACAGGCTAGTAGGTTCACCACCTCTACTAAGGAATTATCATATACACCGGAAAATCCAATCATTGATTGCACCAGAAGAAGGACCCAAGTGGTTCGAAACATGTAGCTCTATACATCTCTAATAAACTGAAACACTAATTCATCACTTTGCTCTCCAGTGGATTTTTGGACTTTTGGTCTATGTTTATTATAGAGTGAAACTAGAGCTCACCATAGTTCAGGGAATTTTTAACACTTTCTGATAACCTCTCTTTATTTTCACCTCTAAATATTTTATACAATAGTTTTGTGTGGGTTGAAAGTTTGTTTTTAGGATCACACCTGACCCTAACCTGTGGTGCCCCAAGCCTCGTGCCACTTTGCATCGATTTCTAAACCAGTGGCCACCCCTGACATCAGAGAGTAATAATAAAACCGTAGCTTGCACTTGATCCCAACTAAGATAGAATTAATCCTTATTGGAAGCAATACCTGCCTATTGGGTTTATTTAATGTTTTACATTTTTTTAGTAGAAAATTCAAATAACGGAAAGATGTTTTATCTGGAAAACCCCGGGTTCTGAGCAATGTGGATAACAGGTCCCATACCTGTATTATAATGTCACATGCCACACTTTACAACAACAAACAGCGTCTGCTATTGTCACATAAACCCACTATACAAACCCCCTGCTAACAGAGCCCCCTATATATAACATACTCTTTATAATCACTGCACAGGCTGATGTGTTCAGACTGGCAAGTCCCTTATATGTAAAATAAGCAAAAAAAGAAAGGGTCTGTGAATTAAAGATGGAATCTAAGACCCCCCTTAACAGACTGCAGTCGCCTTAATAGACAGCGGCCCCCTGAATAGACTGCTTCTCTTTCATCTGCCACTGAGTTTTCAGACATAAACTGGAAAAAATAATAATAATCAAGAGTTGACTCAAAGCCTCTCGTGTGCTGGGGAGGTGGGAGAATGGGGTCCTTGTTCTGAACGGGCTCCCCTCGTTAATGGGACATTTCTGGGAGACAGTTTGTGTCTCTCTCTCTGGGCTGTTTATTAAAGGAAAATATAAAGGAGCCAACAGCAGCAGACACTGATCCCTTTCACTTGGGGGCCCCTCTGTTGCTCTGAACTCTGGGTGCCCCCCTGTTGGAGACTTTGCTGGCTTTAATACAGATCCTGATCGCCCATTCTGTAATGAATTATGGGATGTGCAGGCCCGGATTTGCGGCAAGGCCACATAGGCCCGGGCCTAGGGCGGCAAAAAAATAGGGGCGGCATGCCGCCCAGCCGCATTATGGGGACGCGTGCGTCCCCATTCAATTACAGCAGCTTCGCCGGCGCACTGGGAAGGGGAGGTGAGGTGGGCGCTAGGACCTAGGGGCGCCCCTCATTGAAATCCGGCGCTGGGGATGTGTAGTTTAAGCCGGAGCTTTGCAGGCCTGGTATTTAACTGTTGAGGGTGAATTGGAGTCGTTATCGATGGCTTCAGTTACATGAGACTAAAGGTGGCCATACACTGAGAGATCTGCTCGTTTGGCGATGTTGCCAAATGAGCAGATCTCGCCCCGATATGCCCACCTTGAGGTGGGCGATATTGGACTGATCCAATCGTGGGCCCTAGGGCCAATAATGCAGGAGTATGGGCAGTCGGATCGCGGGACCAGGGGCGCGCCGCCAATGAGGCGAGTTGAGAAACTCGCCTCAGGCGGCACGCCGGAGAGGTTTCCAGGGGCGGCAAAAAGCCGCTCCTGGTACCTTTAAGAGCCGAATTTCCGGTTTTTAAACCGGAAATTCGGCTTTACTAATGCGAGAGAGCGCAATAGCGCTCTCCGCATTAGAGTTCCTGCCTCCCCTCCCGACTGGTAAACCGGGGAGGGGGCGGCATTGCAGGAGCCGCCTCAGGCGGCGTTTTCCCCTGAATCGGCGCTGCGCGGGACCACATCAACAAACAGATGTGGTCCGCGAATCCAATGGAATTTTTACCCCTGCCTAGGGTTGCCACCTGGCCGGTATTTTATGATAAAAATGATGGTTGATCCCAATGTTATTAATAGGGAAAAAAGATAAATATATAGGAAGGTCAGTGATCTCAATGCTATTAATAGGGAAAAAAGATAAATCTATAGGAAGGTCAGTGATCCCAATGTTATTAATAGGGAAAAAAGATAAATATATATAGGAAGGTCAGTGATCCCAATGTTATTAATAGGGAAAAAAGATAAATATATAGGAAGGCCGGTATTTTTTTCCAGAAAAGGTGGCAACTCTACCCCTGCCCAATCGACATCTGGCCGAATATTGGGCTGATCCGATCGTGGGTCCTAGGGCCCAACGATTGGATCATAATAGAGGTCATATGGGTGGTCGGATTGCCGGACCGCATCAACCAAAATACGTAGCCAGATATTGATCGGGGACGCCCGTCGGCTGGCCCCCCACACGGGCCAATAAGCTGCCTACTCGACCTGCTTTTATTGGCCCGTCTATGGGGGCCTAAACACAGAAAGTATATACTATCCTAAGCAACCCTCCAATATACATTCATTACACACGTGCAGTGGCTCAAGTTATTTGTAGCTCAAATGGATATTGAGCGTTGTGTTTGCCTCTGCAATGGTGGTTCCGGCTACAGAAACAATTACCATCAGATTAATAAACCTGTCAAAAAAGAACATGAGGTGCTGTGGTATACCCATGGATACCTGGCTGGAAGACAGCTGACTTTTGCAACACAGTTTCGCTAGTCAGAACCAGCAGTGCAGAAAGGGAATTGCACTGCTTCCAACAGCAATGAATGCATCCATGTGCAAGTGCAAAGATTTCCAGCAGGGGTCACTAGTGTCATTATACTTTCAGCATGCAGTCCCTGCTGTCTGTCACTATTTAGTGTGATGATGGAATTCTGTTTAATGGAAGAAATATCAGCGCTAAGCAAGAGGGTGAAATACACAGCAATATGGGCACGGGAGCTGCCATGGTGAGTGAGGGATAAAGCACAGTGACCCCTGCTGGCTGTGCAGAATCCAGAATGCAGATACCTGGAATCAGGGGCTGCTGATACAGTTAGGGATTAGCTGCTTGATAAACACAGGGAGGTTAGTGTTGCACATTGTCCTCTGTAACCAGCTGCATTGGGCATTTACCTTGGCACCAAATATGTTGCAAGTGCCTAATGTTCCTCTGCCTAATGTTCCTATGAGGATAAGGATCAAACTAGTCTTTTTGGAACCATGAACCCAGGGTGTGAATTATACCCTGCTGGGTTGGCACCAATGGGGTAACTAGTCACTGGCAGGTCCTGGTACAATCAATGATATTGAATCATCCTTCCAAGTCTTACCCGAAAGCATGGGCTCCGTTGCCCAAGTGTCCCAGGCTACCGCCCACAAACATGAACGGATGGGTCCCCCTTCACCGAAGCTAGGGAGGGCCCACCATCCCCGGGGTCGTTTGGACTACCCTTCGCCGAAGCTAGGGGGAGTCCCGTCTAACCTGGGTTCTGCCGAATCTTCCTCCAAGGCGTGTCATGGCCTAGGGTCCAGCCAAAGGACTATGACCCAGCGCCGGATTCGCTGGGCGGGCGCCCCTAGGCCGTGCGCTCCGCGCGGTCCTAGCGCCTGCCCGCACTACCAGCGTGCGAGCGCCAAAGCATTGGGGAGTACAGGCGGCTGGGCGGCATGTCGTCCCCAAAAATGTGCCGCCCTAGGCCCGGGCCTATGTGGCCTCGCAACAAATCCGGGCCTTCTATGACCCCATCCAGGGTGCTCAAACCAAACACAAAAAATGTGCTGGAGTGTGCGGTGCAAGGCCATTGATTGCCTTTAGTAAGGCTCCAGCTGGCAGCCGGAAAAAGAAAAAACTTCCCGCCCGAGTAATGGCCTGGGCAAAGGAAGTGAAGCTTGATTAGGCATAGGTGCATGTGCATTGCTCCTGACTCAAACGCAAATCAGGTGCCTCCCTCATGGGAGCACAGCAACCCAGCTTTCATTAAGCTTCCGCCTAGTCCAGAGGACCAATGCGGGTGATGCTCGACTATAACTCTCCGCTTGTTGTAGCATTGGGTGCAAGCTGCTGGTCCCCCTGCCAGGGACCCACATATAACTCCAAGAAACACGCTGCAACACTCCGAATCCTGGAACAGTGGTTTATTGTGCCAACAATATAGGCAACATTTCGGGCTAACACCCTTTCTCAAGTCTGCGTACCTGTGTAACACCACTCTCTAAATGTATGTGTTAGGAGGAAGTGGTAACCAAGCCCCACCTTCCACAATGAGGTACAACTCCCATGATGCTCAGTGATACTCAACTCAATACAAAACATACTGTGTATGATGCACCTTTTGTGTCCAATTCACAAGTCTTTGTGAGTGAATCACACACTCTCAGTGTCCGGCTATATTTGCCCATAATGAAAATATATTGATATACATTCAAATGCTCATTTATTGATACTTATTGCTTAAATCTTGGGTTTCATCCCAAGACCAGGAGGTAAAAAATTTGGCAAACGCATTGAAGTACGAGCGAATATTTTGTCCAAGTTCATTAAAGTCAAGGGGCGTCCGATAAATTTGATGCGTGCCAATTTTTATGCGTGCGCCAATTTTGTTGTGCTAATCCACACCTGCCAAATAAATTTGCCCATCACCACAAGTCACTGCTCAAAAGCTTGCAGTTTCCCTTCCACCCAAAAACCTGCAGTGCCCAATTGGAAGGGGCAGAAGCAGTTTGGGGCACCTTTTCTGAAACTACAAAATCCTTAACGCTGTGGAGAATGTCCCAGGACTCCCTGCTGCACCTTAATTTCTCGCCAATCACCACTGATTCCCACTTATGTGGTGGATTCCTCCCCAATCTTATTTGGAGTCGTCTACCCTGAAATGTTTGGCATGCGGCTGTTTGTGTTGGAGAAGGTTGTGCTTCCCGTGTGGATATATATCACGTAGCATGTGTATAAGGACCCCCACTATCCGCTATCCAAAATATCTCTTAAAGGGAAAATAAGTCTGTTATGTAATAAAATGAAATCTAATCGCATTGCTCTCAATGACTAAAAAACTCCATAGGGGAAGATACATATTATACTTAGTCCTGTTACTGCTTGGGTGTGTGGCATGTACAGGACAGCTCTAAAGCTGGCCATAGACGCAAAGATCCGAATGTACGAATCCTCAAACCATCGGACCTTTCATTAACCATTCAGATCAAATAAAGTACAAAAGAACAGATCAGCTGATGTTCTGCCCCTGACAGCAATAGTACGACAAAAGCTGGTGATCGGATCTTTGCGTCTGTGGCCAGCTTAAAGGGATACTGTCATGGGAAAAAAAAAATTTCCAAAATGAATCAGTTAATAGAGCTACCCCAGCAGAATTCTGCACTGAAATCCATTTCTCTAAAGAGCAAACAGATTTTTTTATATTCAATTTTGAAATCTGACATGGGGCTAGACATATTGTCAATTTCCCAGCTGCCCCAAGTCATGTGACTTGTGCTCTGATAAACTTCAATCACTCTTTACTGCTGTACTGCAAGTTGGAGTGATATTGCCCCCCTCCCTTTTCCCCCCCAACAGCCAAACAAAAGAACAATGGGAAGGTAACCAGATAGCAGCTCCCTAACACAAGATAACAGCTGCCTGGTAGATCTAAGAACAACACTCAATAGTAAAAACCCATGTCCCACTAAGACACATTCAGTTACATTGAGAAGGAAAAACAGCAGCCTGCCAGAAAGCATTTCTCTCCTAAAATGCAGGCACAAGTCACATGACCAGGGGCAGCTGGGAAATTGACAATATATCTAGCCCCAAGTCAGATTTCAAAATTGAATATAAAAAAATCTGTCTGCTCTTTTGAGAAATGGATTTCAGTGCAGAATTCTGCTGGAGCAGCACTATTAACTGATTCATTTTGAAAAATTTTTTTTTTCTATTTTGTCTATTCTCTCATTGTAGAAAAATCTCTGCCACTCTCTCTGCTGAAACAATGTCACTTCCAGTGCACACAAGGCTCTAAGTGCAGATGTAGTGCAGCTATTGCACATGGAATGGAGTTGGCTCTGAGCGCAATGTAAATGCAAGATTTGGTTTTCAGTAATTATTGGGTCCTGGGCAGGTTAGAAGCTTCCCTACAAATGGTGCCCTCTGTCCCTCTGATGTTATGTCACTGATCTGGACAATGAAAAGGCTGAGCCCAGGAACGGATTTGTGGAAAGGCCACCAATGCGCAGGCCCAGGGTGGAAGGATTTAGGGGGGTGGCATGCTGCCCAACCACATCCACATTGGTTCAGAAACACTTGGGATGTTCAGGAGATAAAATAGTTCTTTAAATTTCCTGTGCACCCATCCCCATTGCTCTGGTCCAGATGATGAAAATTTGCGTGAATAAAAGGTAGGGACAGGGGCGATGAATATCAGCAGGCCTAGGGGTGCACGCTATGTAAATCCGGCCCTAGCTGAGCCCAATTTGATCTCTGCAAGAGGAAACTGTCAGCTCCAGTAGCCGGAGTAGGCAGATGAGGCACTTGTGTAGGGCACAAAGGTGGTGGATTGCTACTCATCTCTTGTGTCTGCCTCCGGCCAAAGGACTGAATCAACCTGATGGCCCAGCAAAGACCAGCTTGTTAGGCAAGAGGTGAATGGCCAGTGGTTTAACTACAGGGGCAGAGTGTGACGGGAACATGGTCCATCTTTCCATAGGGCCCAGGGGTGATACAGGTAAGTTGATGAATCAGCAGCAATGTCAGTTGGGGACAGTAGGTAGTCAGGGAGGAGGGCTGCCCTGGGGCCTATGGGGGTCTAGTTACACTTCTGCTCTTGGCGAGTCAGTTGTCAAACTACAGTTCCCAGCATCCCCAATGCCCCAACCCTGCCTTAAGCAAAGATGCCTTTAAACTTCTGTTGGTCCGGCTTTGTGTTAATGTAGTTGACAATAAATGAACTGTAACCGCCCATGCTTCTGTGCCATACCCAAGCTCATTATAATCTCATCCATGGCATAAGGTCAGCACCACGGTATGATTTCATTGGCACGGGCGCTGCCACTCCCGGATACATTCTGCTTTCACTGTAATTAGCAGGTAGCACTGTTTGTATTGTGCTGTTTACTTCTGGCAAACGAGCTTTAACTCTTTGTGATGCTGCTGTTACTTACCTGGGATTTGGTAATATTCACATATCTAAAGGGAATCGGCAGCTTAGGGGCCGATTCACTAAATTCGAGTGAAGGATTCGAAGTAAAAAAACTTCGAATTTCGAAGTGTTTTTTGGGCTACTTCGACCATCGAATGGGCTACTTCGACCTTCGACTACGACTTCGAATCGAAGGATTCGAACTAAAAATCGTTCGACTATTCAACCATTCGATAGTCGAAGTACTGTCTCTTTAAAAAAAACTTCGACCCCCTAGTTCGGCAGATAAAAGCTACCGAAGTCAATGTTAGCCTATGGAGAAGGTCCCCATAGGCTTGCCTAAGTTTTTTTGATCGAAGGATATTCCTTCGATCGTTGGATTAAAATCCTTTGAATCGTTCGATTCGAAGGATTTAATCGTTCGATCGAAGGAATAATCCTTTGATCGTTCGATCGAATTTTCTGCGCTAAATCCTTCGACTTCGATATTCGAAGTCGAAGGATTTCAATTCCTAGTCGAATATTGAGGGTTAATTAACCCTCGATATTCGACCCTTGATACATCTGCCCCTTATTGTCCTGTGTGTGGGACCCAACAGCCTGCCAAACTGATATGTGTTACTGTATGCAGCCCTATACAGAGCCTCAATCTTGGGAACCCCCAAGGTTACACACTGACCCATGCTGAGACAGGGGAGAGCTCTTTCACCAGCAAAACTGGCTGTGGCTGCTTTTGGCAGAGCTGTATTCACAATGGGCAGGCTGGGGTGCTATGTGGGTGTTCCATGGACACCTCCCTGCTTGTGTGCCAATCAGATGTAAAAGCTGGAGGGCCCAAATGAGCGCACGGTGCTACAAGGCCATTACTACAGTATCAAGTAAGTCAAAGGCAACTGGACATTTAGAGCAGTGGCACACGGGGAGATTAGTCGCCCACAATTTTTCTTTTGTGTGTGTTTCGTCGACAAGTCGGGTGAGTAATCTCCCCGAACTGCCTCCCCGCCGGCTAGAATGAAAATGTCCGGTGGGATGGCACTCATAACGCTTCGTTTTCCGAAGTTGACCAAAGTTTCCTCGTGAGCCAACTTTGGGCAACTTCGGAAAACGAAGCGATCCGAGTGCCATCACACCGGTGATTTAGATTCTAGCCAGAGGGAAGGCTTTTCAGTGAGATTGGTCGACCAAAGAAGAGGCGATTTGTCGCTGGGTGACTAAATTGCTTTGAATCTTAGCATAAGTCACCACTCTAAGGGCAGAGACACACGCTGCAATTCGGCGAGATTAGACGCCCAGCAAAAAAATCTCCTCTTCTTTGGGGCGACGAATCTCCCCAAACTGCCTCCCGCCGGCTAGAATGTAAATCGCCAGCGGGATGGCGATTAGTTTTCCAAAGACGACCGAAGTTGCCTCACGAGGAAACTTCGGGCGACTTCAGAAAACGAAGAACTCCGAGTGCCATCCTGCCGGCGATTTTCATTCTAGCCGGGGGGAAGACAGTTCGGGGAGATTAGTCGCCTCGAAGAAGAGGAGATTTGTTGTCGGGCGACTAATCTCCCCGAATTGCAGTGTGTGTCTCTGCCCTAAATGTCCAGTTGACTTTGACTTAATTCTACTAGATACTGTATATCAGGGATGCCCAAAGGGTAGATTGGGATCTACCAATAGACCTTTATCTGGTGATCAGTAGATTCAACACACTGTCAACAAACAGCTTGACTAAATCACCCTCCTGTTTCATGCTTTTCATTCAGATATTTATTATGTTAAGGTCACATAAAAATTGTTGTTTTTTAAATATAGCAATATACATTTTTTCATAAATCAATATTTAAGTAATATTTTCCATGTAACAAAATGCTAATGCTTTTTTGGATGTAGATCATAATGGGACAACATCACTAAAAGTAGACCTCACATTAGTAAAATACCGCCACTCCTGCTGTATATCATGACCTGGATAAATGAGAATATTTATAGACAAAGCTGAATGTACCAACATATGAACAACAGAGCATTGCACCTAACTGCACTTGCACCTTGTATCCAGTGCCAGAACTAAGGGGAGGCAGCATTGGCATGAACTTTAGATGCAATTACATGGAGGATATTTGGGGCAAAACATTTTACATTGATTACAAATGACCCATGCGGGTAGCCAAGTGGGATATTTCTAGTGAATTGTCGAAGCGGAGGTTCAACACAAACACACATGGCCCCTTGTTGAAAGTGTTGCCCAATGTGGTCGTGGGGGGAAGTGTTTATCTTACCTGCAGTTCTGGCAATGAAGGGGTTTAAGCGACTCGCTACAGGTAATTTAACTCGCTGTCTCTTTTAATAGATTAGTACTTGCAGGTACAGCTTTCACCAGACAGATACTAATACTGATAGAATGTAGGTGTTATAGGGACAGGTCTGTGCAACTCCCTGTCAGCCCGCAGACCTATGAGCTAATGTTTAGGTAGAAAACCCAGGCACCTCTCAACTTGCTTTGTGAGATACAGTGGGGCATTTATCAAAGGGTGAACTTTCACTTTCACCCATTCATAAATACTCTTTTAAAAATCCCATAGAAATTAATGGAGAGAGGCGGAATTTCACTTAAATGGACTCTGGAGATCTCTGACTTCACTCTTTCATAAATATAAATATCTGTGAGAGAGAGGATTGGAGGAGTGCAGGGAGTTGTAACATTCTGGCTCAGAGGAGTGCAGGGAGTTGTAACATTCTCTCAGAGAATTGTTGGGGGTTGTAACATTCTAACTGAGAGAAGTGTTGGGGGTTGTAACATTCTAGCTCAGAGGAGTGCAGGGAGTTGTAACATTCTATCTCAGAGAAGTGTTGGGGATTGTAACATTCTAGCTGAGAGAGTTGATGGGGGTTGTAACATTCTAACTGAGAGAAGTGTTGGGGGTTGTAACATTGTAGCTGAGAGAAGTGCTGGGAGTTGTAACATTCTAGCTGAGAGAGTTGCTGGGGGTTGTAACATTCTAACTGAGAGAAGTGTTGGGGGTTGTAACATTCTAGCTGAGAGAAGTGCTGGGAGTTGTAACATTCTATCTGAGAGAAGTGTTGGGGGATGTAACATTGTAGCTGAGAGAAGTGCTGGGAGTTGTAACATTCTAGCTGAGAGGAGTGCTGGGAGTTGTAACATTATAACTAAGAGAAGTGTTGGGGGTTGTAACATTCTAGCTGAGAGAAGTGCTGGGAGTTGTAACATTCTATCTGAGAGAAGTGTTGGGGGTTGTAACATTCTAACTGAGAGAAGTGTTGGGAGTTGTAACATTCTAACTGAGAGAAGTGTTGGGGGTTGTAACATTCTAGCTCAGAGGAGTGCAGGGAGTTGTATCATTCTATCTCAGAGAAGTGTTGGGGGTTGTAACATTCTAGCTGAGAGAGTTGCTGGGGGTTGTAACATTCTAACTGAGAGAAGTGTTGGGGGTTGTAACATTCTAGCTGAGAGAAGTGCTGGGAGTTGTAACATTCTATCTGAGAGAAGTGTTGGGGGATGTAACATTGTAGCTGAGAGAAGTGCTGGCAGTTGTAACATTCTAGCTGAGAGGAGTGCTTGGAGTTGTAACATTATAACTAAGAGAAATGTTGGGGGTTGTAACATTCTAACTGAGAGAAGTGTTGGGGGTTGTAACATTCTAGCTCAGAGGAGTGCAGGGAGTTGTATCATTCTATCTCAGAGAAGTGTTGGGGGTTGTAACATTCTAGCTGAGAGAGTTGCTGGGGGTTGTAACATTCTAACTGAGAGAAGTGTTGGGGGTTGTAACATTCTAGCTGAGAGAAGTGCTGGGAGTTGTAACATTCTATCTGAGAGAAGTGTTGGGGATGTAACATTGTAGCTGAGAGAAGTGCTGGCAGTTGTAACATTCTAGCTGAGAGGAGTGCTTGGAGTTGTAACATTATAACTAAGAGAAATGTTGGGGGTTGTAACATTCTAACTGAGAGAAGTGTTGGGGGTTGTAACATTCTAGCTCAGAGGAGTGCAGGGAGTTGTATCATTCTATCTCAGAAAAGTGTTGGGGGTTGTAACATTCTAGCTGAGAGAGTTGCTGGGGGTTGTAACATTCTAACTGAGAGAAGTGTTGGGGGTTGTAACATTCTAGCTGAGAGAAGTGCTGGGAGTTGTAACATTCTATCTGAGAGAAGTGTTAGGGGTTGTAACATTCTAGCTGAGAGGAGTGCTGGGAGTTGTAACATTCTATCTGAGCCATCTTGCTAAGGGCTGTAGTCCAATAAGACCATTTTCATTTGCAGGTTGACTATTTCTCAGTTTAATACAAGAGGGCCCCTTTTGCAGTTTTGGGGTTCCAGGGCAGATAGTTTCTCTATACCCCGTCTCTGTTTTGTGCAACCGCCTCCAGTTTCCCCACACACCTGCACCAGTGGAATGTGCTGGCTCCATGCAATAAACATTCCTGAGCCATAACCTGAAGCCAGAAACCTGCTGGTGGCACCTGTCACGCCGGGCCGCTTGTTTGTCTATCCAGCAGCTTCCTGATCCTCGGGGCCCAAATGGCTGCCGGTATTGTGTATGCGAGGGATGCCACACAGAAGCCTGAAGTAAACAGCCAGACAATGGGGAATGTGTGCTGGGTCCTAACGTGTGCAATAAAGCAGATCAATCTGCCACTGAAAGGACAATAGAGAACAAACAATGAGGCCTCAGTCCCTTGAAACTGGCAGGAGTCGCTGCTGTGCTTGCCACCGACATAACTGAGGGCTCACTGTGTGACTCTAATATTATATATTATAGGGCCTCTCCAATTGCACCTTCCTGCTCCCGGGCTCAAACTGCCCTAATCCTAATGCTGGAGGTGCGTCAGTATCTGGAATTGTGTAAAATACTGTATGTTATGGGTCTGGCCACTAGTTCCACCATTGTGACCTCAACTAGAGCTGATGTAGTTGGGTAGGGCAAGTGTCACACCTGCCCATTGTATATCAGCCTTCCTGCATTGCCAGGGCCCATATTCTCTAAGTCCCACTGACAAGAGCTGGTGTATGTAGGTGGCACTTAGCTGAGTTAAAGGAACAGTTCAGTGTAAAAATAAAAACTGGGTAAATAGATAGGCTGTGCAAAATAAAAAATGTGTCTAATATAGTTAATTAGCCAAAAATGTAATGTATAAAGGCTGGAGTGACTGGATGTGTAACATAATAGCCAGAACACTACTTCCTGCTTTTCAGCTCTCTAACTCTGAGTTAGTCAGTGACTATAAGGGGGGCCACATGGGACATAACTGTTCAGTGAGTTTGCAATTGATCCTCAGCATTCAGCTCAGATTCAAAAGCAACAGTTATGTCCCATGTGCCCCCCCCCAAGTTACTGATTGGTTACTGCCTGGTAACCAATCAGTGGAAACCAAGAGAGCTGCAAAGCAGGAAGTAGTGTTCTGGCTATTATGTTACACATCCACTCACTCCAACCTTTATACATTACATTTTTGGCTAACTAACTATATTAGAAACATTTTTTATTTTGCACAGTCTATTTACCCAGGTTTTATTGTTATACTAAACAATTCCTTTAAGGTTTCTGGCTGTGTACCCAGTGACTAGAAATATGTTACATAAGCTGGATGTCACAGTCCCTTCGGCCGGCACCTCTCACTGCTGGTGGCTGCCTGTTTGTCAGTGCGACTCCAGAATCGCTGACTGTACTAGCTGTTCCGCCTGAGAGAAAACACATTTTTCCATCCCTTTGTTGTTGTGAGAAATAAGCCAGGATTAGTAACATTCCCGCTGGGGAGCAGCGAGGCCGCAGGAATTGTGGGGTGTCCTCCTGCGGGAGGCTAAATAACAGTACAATGTTCACATCGGACCCTGCTCATGAATTCCAACCTTAAAATTCTGGCTTTTTAAGGGAAAAATATTCTTTTATGAACTCAAATTTTCTCTTATATAACCTAAAGGGTTTGGCTCTGCTTTATGTAACCAGCAAAGGCATTGGCCCCCTTCTAATGGTGCAATTCCAGCAAGGGCTTTAGGTGCAGGGAGTTTGTATGATCTTCCCATGTCCCTCCAGGTACTTCAGGTTCCTCCCAAACTCATACAGACATTCCACACACCAGAAGTGTCCCACCAAACTAATGTTTCCTGCATCACTAATGTCTAGCAGTACCCCCTGCTCTAAATGATATAAGAAGTATATTATTGGCCACTGAGGGGTTCTGTGACCATATAAAGGCACAAGGCTGCAGGCTGAGTTATACAGGGAACTCTGAGTATCACTCATGTATTATAAGGGATAATGTACCCCCTACTGTAAATGATAAGGATATTAGGATACAGGGAACTCTGAGTATCACTCATGTATTATAAGGCATAATATACCCCTTACTGTAAATGATAGACAGGTTCTGTGACCATATAAACATTTTGTGGCTGCAGACTAAATGATTTTATATACTGTAGCACCATCAGTGCCCAGTTTGTTCTGAGTTTGCCATTAATGTATGGATTTATTTATTTATCATACTTATCCCTATTTCTACCCCCATTATCTCCCTAAATTCCTTTGTGACTGTCTGGATATTAGACATTAACCTGTGCATATATATGTTTTATTTAACATTTGAAGTGGGCCTCCTGAGATATATATATATATATATATATATATATATATATATATATATATATATATGGATGAGATTAAAAGGATCTGATCCACCAGGGATCCTCTGGCAGCTCCTTCCATACCTGGACTTGGAGGTAGTGGCTCAAAAACAAAGAAAGAAGGAAAATTCAGCTTTAATGGGCACGTCTGTAACTGAACTGTCATAAGACGGCTGGACACGGTAATGTGCACAACAGCCTGGTACACATTAAACAAAACATTTACTCAGGCTTTTCTTGTCCAGCATCAGGTGAATGTACAGTTATCTCCTTCTTGCTTTGTTTTTTTCGTGGCTTTTATGAAGGTATTACTGATCGAGAAAGGCTCCATTATTCTCAGCCTCTCCAGCCTATCACATCCCACAGTTATGTGCTTTAACCGGCATTCATTACATAGAACCTATAGTGACTAATACCTGCCTCAGACCTATAGTAACCAAAACCCTCAGAACCATAGTAACCCGAACTCTCAGACCTATAGTAACTAGAATTCTCAGACCTATAGTGACCAATGCCTTCAGACCTATAGCTATAATAACCATTACCCTCAGACCTATAGTAACCAGAACCCTCAGACCTATAGTGACAAACACCCTCAGAACCATAGTAACCAGTACCCTCAGACCTATAGTAACCAGAACCCTCAGACCTATAGTAACCAGAACCCTCAGACCTACAGTGACCAGAACCCTCAGACCTATAGTAAACAGTACCCTCAGACCTATAGTAACCAGAACCCTCAGACCTATAGTGACCAACACCCTCAGAACCATAGTAATCAGTATCCTCAGACCTATAGTAACCAGAACCCTCAGACCTATAGTAATCAGAACCCTCAGACCTATAGTAACCAGAACCCTCAGACCTATAGAAACCAGAACCCTCAGACCTGTAATAATCAGAACCCTCAGACCTATAGTGACCAACACCCTCAGAACCATAGTAACCAATACTCTCAGACCTATAGTAACCAGAACCCTCAGACCTATAGTTAACAGTACCCTCAGACCTGTAGTGACACAACCCTCAGACCTATAGTGACCAATACCCTCAGACCCATAGCAACCAGTGATATGGGATATCGCCCACCTCAATGTGGGCATATCGGGGAGAGATCCTTTCGTTTGGCGACATCGCAAAATGACCAGATCTCTGTGTATGTCCACCATTAGGTCACATGACCAGGAGCTAGTTTAATCCGCTGTTCCTCCTCTGCTGTGCTGCCTGCACCCAAAATCATCACCTTTGCTCTTGTCAAGGCAAACGTGGTGGGCTGCATATAAATGCAGGGTTCCTAAATTGCCCTGGAATAACTGACGATGGGCCAAGGTTTGCACGTTTTAGTAAAGTAAAGTGAAATAAGTACAGCGAAACCGTCATAGAACATCTCCTGATTTTAATTATCCCGCATTTTATACTTTTGTTCTGTGGTCCCACCCATATACAAATGCATTTCCCCGGTTTTTACACCATTGGGATTTTTTTTGGAGGGGCCATGAAAAACATAGAATAGTGGTTCTATTGTACTTGTTGGGGCTGATTTACTATTAATCTGCACCAGTGTGGTTACCCGACCAGCAACTACTTGATGTATTACTCAATGGGACTATGGGCTATGTCCCCAAATCTGTTGATTTCCATTGGCTATTGATCAGCTGATACAATGCTCATACCGGGTGCAGTTGTCCCATGAGCTGATGGTTGGACATCACTGCTATAGGGGGATGAACCATGTGGGCTATATCACTAGTAAAAATTAGGGATGCACCGAATCCACCATTTTGGATTCGGCCGAACCCCCGAATCCTTTGTGAAAGATTCGGGCGAATACCGAACCGAATACAGAACCGAATCCGAACCCTAATTTGCATATGCAAATTAGGGGTTGCATATGCATATGCAAATTAGGGGTTGAAAGGGGAAAATATTTTTTTATATTAGGGGTTGCATTTGCATATGCAAATTAGGGGTTGAAAGGGGAAAATATTTTTTACTTCCTTGTTTTGTGACAAAAAGTCACGCGATTTCCCTCCCCGCCCCTAATTTGCATATGCAAATTTGGATTCGGTTTGGCCGGGCAGAAGGATTCGGCCGAATCCTGCTGAAAAAGGCCGAATCCCGAACCGAATCCTGGATTCGGTGCATCCCTAGTAAAAATGATTATCAGCCAATCAGGAGAGTGTTTGCAGGTGTGTTACTGGTGCCTAATTTATCCTGGTGCCGCAATATTACCCAGATTGCAACAGTGAGATGTTTACTTGGTGGTGGGACCCATGGGGAAGGATTTTCTCCCCAGATGAATGGAAAGGGTGACTCACAGCAAGGGCAGGCAGGGGTTAAGTGGTGTTTATTTGAATTGGGCATCTCTCTCTACGCCACACACATAGGAGACAGGAGAATCTGTGCTTAGACAAGAAACACCCTGTTAGTGCTGCACAGCCAGCTCCAAGTCTTCACATGCCAGCGTGCCAAACACAGTCAGGTTACATGCGGCCACCAGCGAGCACAGAAAAGCCTGTCACCTTGTAACCCCTGAAACGATACACCGATAAATGTAATACGGGGGGAAATAGCAAATATGTTAAAGGTGAAATAAACCTCACTTTCGTTTTTGATTGTTTAGAAGCGCAGAGCCTAAATTGTTTTTTGGTCATAGAGAGTTAAGTGGTTTTCAGGTACTGCTAATCTCATTAGGAAGTGTGATATAAATAAACCTAATTTACAGGTGGTGAACTCCTGTCTGCGAACTAAAAGGCTTTGTTGGGATTAACCACATTAGGCAGGTATTTATCCTTCCGTTAATTATATTCATCTTTTAATTTGGATTTATTTTTACCTCTCAGTCCACCTGACATGGTATCTCATTTTTTTTGGCTTATTTCCCCCACTGAGGTCCAACATTAGGTCAGGGTCCTCCTTATAAAAAGGTAATAGTTATATGGAAACATTGCTGCTATTCAGCCATAGTATTGAAAAAAAGTGTTCACCCTAAGTAACCTGCAAGGTGGGATGGAGTCTTATGCTAGGGCCAGACAAATCAGGTCTCAGACTGTAGAGAAAGCAGGCCTAGAATTGGCTTCTCCATGGCTGCCTTTCTGCACCCTCTGCTTGTACCTGGAAACATTACCTCCTCTTTGATGCAGGCAGATGTGGCAGATTACAGAGATAAAACAAGATTAAGCATTTTGCGCTGAAATCTGCGAAATTTAAGAGTAGGTAATGTTTCCAGATACAAGCACAGCGTGCAGAAAGGCAGCAGGTGAGGAGCAAATTCTCAGTGAATTCGGCCCTAGCCTTAGTAGCAGTGGGATAATAGTATCTGGGAAGGGAGTGTGACTGTGGGATAGCAGGTATAGTAGGGAGAGATGGTGTCTATAGTAACAGTGGATAATAGTCTCTGGGAAGGGAGTGTGACTGTGGGATAGCAGGTATAGTAGGGAGAGATGGTGCCTATAGTAACAGTGGGATAATAGTCTCTGAGAAGGGAGTGTGACTGTGGGATAGCAGGTATAGTAGGGAGAGATGGTGCCTATAGTAACAGTGGGATAATAGTCTCTGGGAAGGGAGTGTGACTGTGGGATAGCAGGTATAGTAGAGAGAGATGGTGCCTATAGTAACAGTGAATAATAGTCTCTGGGAAGGGAGTGTGACTGTGGGATAGCAGGTATAGTAGGGAGAGATGGTGTCTATAGTAACAGTGGGATAATAGTCTCTGGGAAGGGAGTGTGACTGTGGGATAGCAGGTATAGTAGGGAGAGATGGTGTCTATAGTAACAGTGGATAATAGTCTCTGGGAAGGGAGTGTGACTGTTGGATAGCAGGTATAGTAGGGAGAGATGGTGTCTATAGTAACAGTGGATAATAGTCTCTGGGAAGGGAGTGTGACTGTGAGATAGCAGGTATAGTAGGGAGAGATGGTGCCTATAGTAACAGTGGATAATAGTCTCTGGGAAGGGAGTGTGACTGTGGGATAGCAGGTATAGTAGGGAGAGATGGTACCTATAGTAACAGTGGATAATAGTCTCTGGGAAGGGACTGTGAATGTGGTATAGTAGGGAGAGATGATGTCTATAGTAACAGTGGGATAATAGTCTCTGGGAAGGGAGTGTGACTGTGGGATAACAGGTATAGTAGGGAGAGATGGTGCCTATAGTAACAGTGGGATAGGGAAGTCTCTGGGAAGGGAGTGTCATTTCTTGTGCAGTGTGAGTCTCACATGCTCTCTCCAGTCTTCTGAAAAAAGTTCAGAAAGAGTATATTATATGTAAAGTTGAAACATTCCATGGTGTGTTGGACATAAAAGCCAGTGAATGTCCCTCCTGCACAAAGTACCTTTGTTATCCCCAGTCGGCAGAAACGTAGCGCAGGCAGTAGGATATTATCATGTTATGGAGGATTTTGCAAATATAACGCTGAAGGTCACAATGCTCCCATTTACATAAGAGCAGATTAGTTTATCGTATCTGTACTTAGCAAACGTGCAATTAGACAGGGGCCTGTGCTGTACCTTATAGAGTAGGGACTGTAGAACTGGCAGTTTGTGGCAGTGATGTCAGGCTTCTATTGATGACTTCATATCAGAGTCACCAGACTGTGAAAATAATGATGTCAGATGTGAGGATGTCAGTCTGGGGTTTTATATATATATCTGTCTTATATACATCCTGGTAACTGAGGGGCCCACAGGCTTTTATTTTGTTTTAATACGATTCTTTTTCTAGGAAAATAAACTGCCGGGGAAATTGCATGGAGGAATCAAACAGTCTCAGCTGGATGGATTTCCGTGTGTCTGTAAATGTGCAGTTTTTCTACATAGGCAGGGGTGGGGGGACTATCAGACAGACCTGAAACAGGGTTCCTTATATAAATATAGAATTCCCTCCCCTTTAAAGGGGCAGTTCAGCTTTAAGTTAACTTTAGTAAGAGGGGTCCAAACAGGGGCAAATTCCCTTCTTACACAACAGCACTTGCCGGTAGAAACTCCGGTGCTCAGTGCAAGATGGACAGTGTAGCACCTATTTGTGTTGCTCATAGAATTGCCACCTCACCCCTTTAATACTGGCCACATAATAAATCCAAGTCCTGTGTGGCTAATTAGCAATTCATTTAAATGCATGCAGCATTGCTGCACATAAATCAGTTTAGTCTGCAACGTGCATCTAAATCATTTGCTAACTAGCCATGCCGGATGTGGATTTATTATGTGCACAGTGTTAAAGGGGTGAGGTGGCAGATCTATTTGCCCAACCTGTAGTCCTTCAGTCCTTATGACACACATGCGTTTGTTCCTGCACCCTCATTCATGCGTCCCACAAACGCAGCTAATGCTGAATGCAGGTAGAATGCATCAAACGCCCATATGTTAAGGTACAACTCTCACCCCCTGGAACCAAAACTGCCATCAGAGGGAACTGCAGTTCAGAGGCCCTGTGGAAGAGGGGCCACAAGAGACTAGTAACCTAAGGAGACAAATTAAAGCTTAAACATGAGTATGACTAGAAATGCTGTATGTTACAGGTGGCCATACACATATAGATTTTGTAGTATGTGCTGGCCACATTAGGCTGATTAAATTGATTGGCCTTTGGCCCAATAATTGGCACCTAATGGGTGCCAAGACCCATTAAAACGTTCTCATAGATTATTATAGGCTTATATCGGTTGGAGAAGTCAGAGAGGGCCCATGTTGCTCACATGTGCTTGCCATCTTGGATCTTGTTAGGCCATCTTGTGAGTGTCAGTGGCACTGCACATGCTCAGTCAGTGTGCTCTGGGCAGCTGTTGGGAAGCTTAGTGATCATTGGAATCATCAAGCAGAATATGAGGTTTATCTGTCATAGAAGCTGATACTACTACACTTATTACTACTGAGCAGCCATGTAATGTGAAGAATTAATTACTACTCAGCTTTGTATTTTTCTAAATATAAATTTTATGGTGAGTTAGTCCCTAATCTCAGCTAAATGACAGCAGCCCAGACCATGTGCTATGAATCAGCAGAAGAAATGGGGAACTACTGGGGCATCTTTGATGGAACAAAGGCTGTGGTGGCCTTGGGCTGGTACAAAAGCCCAAGAGGTATAGTTTTAAACTGAAGTTCCCCTTTAAGGGAAGACTTTCTAAGTTTTTAGTTGAGAATTCTGCTCTTTGGTGTAAATAGTATAATTGTGCTACCCCCCCCCATTGGAGGAAAGGAAATGTAAGCCTGGTGGGTAAGGGGGACAGCATTAGTTCTGTCACTTCGGCGTCAAAAAGGCTGGAAGCACCCCCTGAATAATCTGCAATCTAATTAGTTTTAACATAATTGATGATTGAAATTATTTTAGATGAGGGTTAATGAGCTTTAGCTGCAAGCGCTGCTGTCACTGGGCTGTAGGTGCCAATTGCTGATATAATAAACACATATCCTTATTACATAGAGCTGGGGATGTTTTGTTTGTATTTGTTTATTGGATTGTGTAGAAGTCAAGTCACAATAATATAAACTAGCAACGAGTGCCCAATGTTATTGCACATCCCGGGGGGTAAATGCAGCTGTGGCAGGGGATATCTCATTGCTGGGGAAGGAGTAGGAATATGTTAAAAAGTAAAAGACAATGGGGTGCTCAGATCAATTCTTCTCTGCATGGTTGAGGGGGAGCTGCCATGTTACTTACCTCAGTTGAGGCACTGGGCAGAATGACTGAATCACATTGCCCTGTAGAATAGTTTGTAGGCATCTCACCTCATGGAAATGCATGGTAATCTTATATTCCTTGCAGGTCATTGATGAGTTTAGTGTTGGCCTCTGTCCCCCCAGAGTCACATGAGATGGAGTGCCTGCTAGGGTTTCAGTGTTCATAGAAGGTCCTCCAGGAATCCGGACTGATACTCGCTAATTGTTCAAAAATGAGGAGCCCTAAATTGATAGGGCATCTACAAATATCTGATTAGGCCACTGTTGATCAGAGCTTTCTTTGGAGAGCTACAGACAGGGGTGACTCCCCTTGGCCTCACACAAGGTCATCATCCCTTGCAGGTCTACATCAACAGGGATAGAGGCCAGTGCTGAGTATAGTGTTGGCCTCTGGCCCAGGGTCACATGAGATGAAGTGACTGCTAAGGTTTCAGCGTTCATAGAAGGCCCAACAGGGATACTAACTGAAATCACAGTAATAATCCAAATATTTTTTGATAATGAGGGGTCCTAAACAGATATGGAGCCTATGAACATCTGATCAGGCCACTGCTGACCATGGGTTTCTTAGGAGGACTTCAGATAGGGGTGAGTACACTGGGTCACCATAAGTAACCATAGGGCCATAGAGCAACCACCATCAGCCAAAGCTAGGAGATGCCATCAAATGTAATTAAAGGGCCACTGGTTGACCCATGCCCTGACGGTACAAAATACAGACGATACAAAATATGTCAATACCAACACAGTTATCGCCAAGCATTGGGTTCCACACCTTGCACAGACTGATCCACTATACCTCACATATATTCTTTGTAGCCTATATAAATAAATGTTAATAATAATAATAAATAGCTGAGGGAGCTCAGCTGCACGACCTTAATGGGAAAGCCTTTCCCTGGCAAGATCCTCTCCTTGTTTGTCAAATCTTTGGAGTTCTCAGGGTGTGAGGGAGAGGATTAATTGTGTATTGTCTCCATCATGATGGTGTAATCTTGTGTGTGCACAGGGGCAGGGGGGTTGGCACGGAACAAAGGAATCGTTGGGACGGTTTTGCAGTCTCTTAGTGCTGCCTGGGAGATGCTTTTCGTTAAAGCTTCTCTCTCTTCCCCCCCCCCCCAAGACAAAACTTGGCTCATAAAAATGTCAGTGCTGTGAGGTTGGAGCCTGATTCTCAGAGACCCTGAGAACATCCGTCCAAACACAATATAATCAACCAGCTCGGAATTAAAAACTCCTTTTCGCCACAACGCTTCCAATCTTTCATTGCCACAGGGGCCTGCCATGAATTGTCACTCAGTAGAATGTGGCCCCTCTGGCACAGGAAGGGTTGGCTCCTCAGCCTCAAGTCTTGGCACCTAAAGTGAATCCTCGTGGGTCTTGTTGTTGTGTGTGTGGAAGATTTATTCCCCCCATAGCAGTACATCAACCACATTTACCATAAGATACGGATGTAGCCCAGTAGGTAAAGGCACAATCCAAGGAAATAAGCTTGGCAGCCCTCTGGGAATTAGACATTTCAGCAATTGATTTTCCCTAGAACCCACAGTATCTCCTGGCAGCTGACATAGGGGACTCACTGGCCTTGAGCTGTTATATCTCTAGCTGTTGTTGAACTACAACTACCAGCATCCTAACCAAAGTAGTTGGGGGGGTATCCAATTTGCCTTGTGCAAGTGATCTTATAGGATTGTTAAATGGCACATAACATCAGCTTCCAGCCTTTCTAGGGCAACATTTGGCCAGGGCCCTCATTAGCCATAGTCATAATTCTGAGAACATCCAAGACAAGGCAAATACGTTTTCACCCAAAATCTTACTCTAATTTACCTTCAAGCTTGGCTTCCAAGAGTATCCAAGTAAGAAGATTCTTCCCCCCATATATCTCCTAATGGGCCTCCAATCTGTACCTTCCATTTTGAGTCCTTCGATATCACATGGGGCAGTTTCTCCATGACCAGCCTAAAGAAACTTCTAAAAACCATCCATGGTGCCAGTACAGGTGGAGAAACCATAATCACACATAGGCCACTATGTATATTGACTCCGTACCTCCACAGTTGGCAGCTTATTGGTCCCTGCCCAGCCAATATCTTCCCAAAAAGTGTCCAGATTTATATGGGAAGAATAGAAAGTCCCACTGGATATGAACTGTATCAGCCTGGTCTTCTCTTCATAGGCATGTCTTATGATCTGATGTGACATGATGTGGCCAAGCATATGGTTTAGTAGCCATCTCGACTTCATTTCCCTTTACATTGCACATCGTTTTAAGGAAGGCATAAAAATGTTGTTCTTGGATGACAGTTTCCCTTTAATAATATTTTGAATGTGTTGTTAATATGAAATGCTGTTTTCTGTCCCCAAATAGCAGAAGGGATTGTGTTTGTTTGGAGAGAGAGGATTTCAGTGCAATAGCCCCAGGGCTCTCTCACTCAGAATATGTTTTGGGAATAAACAATGAGTGAAGAATTCAAATGCAAATGAAGGGAACTGGCCGGGGCGCGTTAATTCATGAGCCATTCTTCTCTTCTAGATTGCATTAAAATAGACCCCATGAGGTAAGCCTGGGCAAGATGATGCGTGTGGGATCGGCCTGCTCTTATTTTATTGTAGCCAATGCACTCATATGGGGAAACTGAGCTATTCATGCAAAATGGGGGTAAAATGTCTCGTTGCACCCTTGGACTGCCTGACTTGAAAAAGCAACGGTACGACATAATGAGTCCTGTATACCAAGCTCCAAGCTTACCACCATTAAGGGTGGAGTTCATTATATTGAGGGCGTATCTGGGAGGATCTGATTAAATCTCCTCCCACAAGTGGAGATTGGGGATAATGGGGAGCACCTCCCCTGCAGTGGTGTAACTAGGGGAGACCAATGGCCCATGACACCACCTCCAGTGACATTTCCACCCTTATAAAGCTGCCATCAGTTATCCATACTACTAAAGGTGGCCATACACACTAGGATCCACTCAAGATCAGAATGGGCTGGCGGGACATTGGGAAAAAAACCCAGTGGGCCCCAGTGACCCAGACCATGACAGCTGGCAAGCGATAAGAAGAAGGTGTTGCACAAGAAGAAGGGGGTGTTATAGCGATAGTGATTGGATAGAGACTGAAGTAGGGGGGGCAGGAGTATGTGGGGTCCCACAAGGTAAGCCCCAGTAGGCCCTGTCCCTCAAGTCCAACATTTGGAGAGGGTACCAAGCAAGCAGATCTTTTTCCTATTTAGCCACCTACATTCTGAGCCAATTTCATGATGCGATGATTTGGATTTTTAGCCAGGTATTGGGGAAGCAGTTGGGGAGGGCAGATAAGCTGCCGCCTTGGTCTGCTAGCAGGGTGCCAATTAAAAAAATGCCCTTTGCATACCTGGGCACATCCCTGATCTGCCTTGAACAAACCCCATTATGCCAAAACCCCTCCAAACAAAACCCCACCACTCCCTTCAAGCCCTAGCCACAAAACACACATTTCCCTCTCTTGGAGCCACAGGGTTCCTGACTGGAGTACCCCCTAATGGCTGCCCTACCCAGAGGTGCCATGTTATGCCCACAGCCAACTTAAAAGATAATGTATTTGTGCAGTGGGTTTTAGGGTAAGGGCACATGCTAAGATTCGGGTAGATTTAGTCGTCCGGAGACAAAGCGCATATTCCTCGGGCGACTAATCTCCCCAAAAAGCCTTGTAAAGCTAGAATCTAAATCGACGGTGGGATGGCACTCGGAGGGCTTAGTTTTCCTAAGTTGACAAGGAAACGACTTCGGAAAACGAAGTGCCACCCCGCCGCCAATTTACATTCTAGCCGGCGGAAAGGCTTTTCGGGGAGATTAGACGTCCGAAGAAGAGACGATTTGTTTTGTGGATAAAAAAAAAAGCCTTGGGTTTGTATAACGCTCTATAGGTGCCATGGGGGGGAGGTAGATCAAAAGATTTTTTTTTATCTCCCTGAAGACATAAACCACTTAGTCTCTTCTATGATCCAATTGGTAGATAATTAAAGAGACAGTGCCCATATCTGTCTCTTTGAAGATGGCATTCACCCTTATCATTAGTGAATAATCTGATTGCAAACAAGATGCATGAACTGCATAGACATGCAACGAGCTGTGTTAAAGGGACTTTGCACCGGCCAGTTATGTAGTTATAGAACAATACCTGCTTTGTCTTTTCTACCTGAGCCAAATGACTCCTACCATGCCTTTCTCTTAGGTGCTTCCCTTATTGCTTGTTAGAGCATTGCATTCATTTTCCTCTGGGGGTGCTCTTTCACTATGAGGTTACCTCATGCGAGCAATTATGGCTGCTCATACTCATTTGAACTAGGGATGCACAGAATCCAGGATTAGTTTTGGGATTCGGCTGAATCCTTCTGCCCAGCCGAACCGAGTCCGAATTTGCATATGTAAATTAGGGACGGGGAGGGAAATCACGTGACTTTTTGTCACAAAACAAGGAAGTAAAAACATTTTTTCCCTTACCATCCCTAATTTGCATATGCAAATTCAGGTTCGGATTCAATTCGGTATTCAGCCAAATCTTTCACAAAGGATTCGGGGGTTTGGCCGAATCCAAAAAAGTGGATTCGGTGCATCCCTAATTTGAACATCCACAAATGTGCAGATAATGTAGTTAAAAAGCATATGGAAGGCTGCAGTTTGCTCCACCCGATGCATGGAAAAAAATAAACATTTTGTAGAAATAACTTTTTTTTCCGTGGGGAGGTGATTACCTCCAAAAGAGAATTGGGGGGTCCAAGAGCACCGTCTCTTATCCTGAGACAGAAGTCTAGTCTGCCCTGAATCCTGCAACCCATGTGAGCTGCCAATAAAAACACTAAGATAAATGCCAATGATTTCATATACAGGTGTGTTTATGTATTTGTAAGGTTTCTAGGGGGGGAGCAGAAAGCGAAAAAACCACTGCAGTAACAGTCCATATGTGTGTGTATATATATATATATATATATATATATATAGATATATATATATATATAGAACCCCAATTGTAGATCCATGGATTTTACATTTTACCATTTTACCATTATGACATGGTCCCCTGGTAAAACTTAAAATCAAAGTTCTATTGTACATCTATAGCTATTTATTATTTACTGGGCCTCCATCACTGGGTGGGGGGGCAATTGTCCTGGGCTTGGTTGCGTTTATTAAGGGGGGCCCGGCTGTGCTGCACTTCCAGGATTAGCCAGGCCCCCCTTGAGTTGCCAAAGTAGGAGCTGAAGCCGCCACCAAAGCAGGATACAAAGTCACCACCAAAGTAGGAGCCGAAGCTGATGAAAAGAGCCTAATAAGAAGAATTGATCACTATGTTTTTAATAGGGATGCACCGAATCCAGGATTCGGTTCGGGATTCGACCTTTTTCAGCAGGATTCGGATTTGGCCGAATCCTTCTGCCTGCCCGAACCGAATCCTAATTTGCATATGCAAATTAGGGGCGGGAGGGAAATTACGTGACTTTTTGTCAGAAAAAAAAAAAGTAAAAAATGTTTTCCCCTTCCCACACATACAGGGTTCGGATTCGGTTTCGTGAAGGATTCGGGGGTTCGGCCGAATCCAAAAAAGTGGATTCGGTGCATCCCTAGTTTTTAAAAAAAAAACCCTGGGCAGCAATTCTTTTTAACTTTATGGGGGGACCCTGGCCACCAATGTATTTTTAAAAAAACTGTTATGGAGGGCTGGTCACCAATGTTTTTTTTTTAACCTTGAAGTGGGGCCCTGGCCACTGGGGCGTGGACTAGAGTTGCCACATTTCTGTTTGCCCATCTCCGGGCAGGGTGGGTGATATCAGGGGGGGCAGGTGATGTAGGAGGCGGAACAGACACCATAGGGGCGGGTCTAATGACATCAGGGGCGGGTCTTGTGACGTGGCAATCAGCGATCTGGACAGGCAGTTTTCACCCGAACAGCCCTTCCAAAAACCAGACTGTCCAGGTGAGAACCCTAGCCTCGCCACTGCTTGTTTTTTTCAACTTATGGGGGGCCCTGTCATACAAATTCTGATGGCGGCCCTGATTATTTATATAGTACTTGCTGGGAATTACAAACTGTACATTGCTTTGCCTACACGTGCCCATAAATACACTGCAGGGCTCATGTGAAAATACAAGTGCAATGTGCTAGGTACATAAACATATTGTTTTTCATCCATAATGCAATGGTTTTTTTCAGAATTGCAATGTGCATTTTTAATGCATTTTTGCCCCGGCTTCCCTATCCTTGCACCTTGCATGTAAATAATGGTTGATTGCGTTTTTCTTAACATGGTGCGTGGCTCAGCACAGCATGACTAAGGGCTCTTACACGCGGGCGTTTTTTCCTGCGCTCCCCTGCATTTCGCTTTCACAGGGGAGCGCAGGAGTAGACACACTCAATTATTGTGAAGGGGGCTGTACTCACACAGACACATGTAAGCACCAATGTGGGACACAGCATGTTGCATTTCACCTGCATTCAGCGCATACATGCGTCTGTGTGAGTACTGCACCAGAAAGATATTACTTTACATATATTTATAATTAGGTAGTAGAAGAATATTTTTCTCTTGCTTAAGGGCAGAGACAATTTGGGGAGATTAGTCACCCAGCGGCAAATCTCCTCTTTTTCAGCGACTAATCTCTCCGAACTGCCTGCCCTGCCTTCCCGCTGCCTAGAATGTAAATTGCCGACGGTTTGGCACTCGGAGCGCTTCGTTTTCCGAAGATGCCCGAAGTTGTCTCACAAGGAAATTTCGGGTGACTTCGGAAAATGAAGCGCTCCCAGTGCCTTCCCGTCGGCGATTTACATTATAGCCAGTGGGAGGCAGTTCTCTCACGAGGAAACTTCGGGCGACTTTGGAAATTGAATCACTCCAAGTGCCATCCAGCTGGCGATTTAGGTTGTAGCCGGCTGGAGGCAGTTTGGGGAGATTAGTCGCCGCGAAGAAGAGCTGATTTATCGATGGGCGACTAAATCTCCCCGAATCTGAGCGTGTGTCTCTGCCCTAACGGTAAACCACCCCTTTAAAAGGCACACTGGTGATCCTATTGCCCTATATGATATACGACTCCAGCAAGTATGCAATATGACATCACTAAAATATGGTGACATCACGCATGCTCTAAAAATGTTCTTGCAGTAATGATGGGGGGCATGAAGAAAAGATAAATATTAGGAGAAGGAAAAAGGGAGAGAGAGCGCACATAGCATAGTAATTCCAATACAAACAAACCTTCCCTGTGTGCAGTGATGTAGCTGCTGCTGCTGCCAGGGGACAGGCTGAGGAGAAGGAGTTGCAGCAGCAGAGACTGGCCCAGAGCATTGCAGGGAGAGGGAGGGATGAAGGCTCAGGTTCCAGACAGGGGGGAGTGACTCAGGGAGGAGGAAGGGGCTGGGAGTGAAGATGAGGAGTGAGGGGGAGGAAAAAGTCACACAGACTTTCCATTGCCCCAAACACACAGGCTCTACACTGGTTGTACCTCTCTCACATCCACTTGGGAGAACTTTCCCTGCCCAACACATTCCTTACCTACATTTCCCTTTCCTACAAATCCCTTTGCTACAAATCCCTACTGGAAGCGCCTGGCTTGGTTGGACATCACTTACTGGGATTCCTCTGCACTGAAACCTTCTATGGGACTATCGGGGATTCTCGCACAGAACAGAAATCACTGAGAATTCTCTGACTCTTCTTAAAATTCCCTTTTTGGAACCTCACCGGCTGCTGCTCATTTACCGGGGCCTCCTGGGTTGGCTGCTGCTGCCCCGGACTCACTGAGGGATATTTACTTCTCATTGGCTGCAACGGGACTTGGGAATCTGTCCCCTGGGACGCACGGAGTCTCGCCCGGCACACGCCTCATGCTGGACTGAGGGGATCCGCTTACAGCGCACTCTCTCCAGGTAATGCCAAAAAGCTCACGACATTGTGTAACTCCAGAGGCTCCTCTGCTCACTAGAACAGAGACACAGACCCCCACACACAGGGGATATTCCTATGTCATGTCATTAATTCAGTTGCATTCTGCTTCTTGCTTCAGTGCGAGTATATCGCTGTGCGTAATTGAAAGCGCAGTGCGTTAAATCCGCACAAAAAGCGCCGCCTGGTGATTTTTTTATTGGAGAGTTTGCCTTTGGCAATACCTGAAAATGTGCCCTGGTGTTATAGAAAATTAAGGCAGCCCCTAACTTCAAAACAGCTTTAAATTGGCCAATTATAATTTTGATATGAGATGATCAGATTTTTGTTTTTGGACAAAAGAGTGGCACTCCAGTGCCTGAAATGGAATCACAATATGAATGTACAAGAAGAAGCTTGGTGGCTTATTTACTCCAAAATGTGACCACTGAGAGGTGATGTATCATTGGAGTGTGTGGATGATATTTCATTTTAGCTCTGCAAAGCCATATGGTCCCTCCAGCAAAAATAGTGGTTCACCTTAAAGTTAACTTTTAGTATGTGATAAAAAAAAACATTTCTAAAGAACTTTTCAATTGGTCTTCATTTTTTATTTGCCTTCTTCTTCTTCAGACTCTTTCCAGCATTCAAATAGGGGTCGCTGACCCCATCTAAAAACCAAATGCTCGTTAAAAGCCCCCATACAAGTCGGCAGCTTATTTGCCCGTGTGTGGGGCCATCCGATGGGCTTCCCCGATCTATATCTTGATTGGGCAGGTTTAAAAATCCCGTAGGATCGCGGCAGAATTTATGCATCTATGTGATCCTGCGATCTGACCACCCATGTTGGATCCACTATGATCAAAATCGTTGGGCCCTAGGACCCTCGGACCAGCCTGATATCGTCCACTTCAATGTGGGCATATCGGGGAGAGATCCGCTCATTTGGCGACATCGCCGAACGAGCGGATCTCCCTGTGTATGGCCTCGCCTATTCATATTCCAGTCTCTTATTCAAATCAGTGCATGGTTGCTAGGATCATGTACACCCTAGCAACCAGATTGCTGATATTTCAAACTGAATAAAAAGCTAAATAACTAAAAAAAAAAAACAAATAATAACAAATGAAAACCAATGGCAAATTGTCTCAGAATATCACGTTCTACGTCATACTAGAATTAACTCAAAGGTGACCAACCCCTTCAATGATATATTTGAAAATAAGGCTGTTTGTGCAGAAGGAACAATGTCTATGTGTTTTAGGACATTTATAGAAAATACGGTCAAGGTGATCATAGTAATAATTAATGGTCAGTCTTGGGTTAGAAATGATGGTCAGCTGGTGGGCCTCCTACAAGCAAGCAGGGCACGTTGGCAGTTGTAGTGGAGCAGCGTATGAAGGGCCACTGCGGCCTGTGTTATGGCTTGCAATAGAAGCATGCGGAGTCTCCAGTAGGGTTATGAAAGTAACGTATAAACACAGGCCTCCTGGTAATAACCAAACTGTCTAAATGCCATTCTCTTTATTATCTGATGCCGGAAACGCTGGAGGGCTGCAGGCTGACAAACTACAGAATGCAGAATGTGGATTTGCTTATTACAGATGTTATACCTGGGAGTACCCCTTGCAGAGTAAGACTAAGTGCTCGCTTAACAATAGCTCCTTTGTACAGTTAGATGTCACAATGGGTATGAATGTCGGAACCTGCCGGGGACCGGTTGCTATGTATATTTATATTGCACAAGCCACATTTACGCCTCTGCAGTGTGTGTGGGGCTGTGGAGTTAAAGGTTAACTGAAATACACAATCCACTGCATGCTTTTGCCCCATGGTTGACGGTACTGATTTTTCCAGTTGAGGTGCTAAGAATCTTGGGGGGCCCAGCACAAGGGGCACGAACAGTCTGACTAGTGGTGTGTATATACCCTGGCTATGTCTGTGCAGTTTGCATGCGTGTAGTAAAATATTTTTTAAATAAAGTATCTCGTAAAGACTGTTCCTTTTGGAATGTCCTGGGGTCACAGGGAATACTGCACCTCCGTGTTCTTATATGAAGGATTCCTGCTGGAATATTGTTTTTTATATGTGCTCCTCCTTACATTGTCTGCCTTATACAGTAGCCCATTAATTGCATTAATTTATCCTCCCCCCATTCACCACCATAACTCGGCAACGACTTGGGGGGATGCGTCATACAGGTTAAACGAGCTGCAGAACAATTAATGACAGGTTTATAGTCTGCGCCGGGGAAGGGAGAAAGGGGCTAGGATTTTTGTTCACTAGAGAGAGGCCTGTTGGGTGTTAAACTGCTGCAAACCCATGGATGCATTGGAAGCCCCTGAACAGAGCCCAACAAAAGTTTCTCATTTTGGCAAACTCCAGTTTTTCTTTATCGTTATAAAAATCCTCGCAGAACATTCCTTTGTCCCACCGGCCGTGAATTCCTGAGCCCAGTCTGCGTGGTATCTGGTGTTAATCAAGGAACTGGCTTGGAAGTGTGTGTTTGTAAAAATGGGGGAAAAATCCACTGATAACGTAAATGTTCCAGGGGCTGTTGTGCAAAAACTCAAGCTCTTCCCTCTGTTGTGACTGTGAGTTTGTGTTCGGCCGTAGAACTCTATTGTACCTTTGTTTCTTTGGTTCTAAAACATAAACATTAGCCACTTTCCCATACTGGACGTGTTAAGAGTGAAAAAGTGCATTGCAAGGGCCCTCATTGAATGTACATGGTGTGCCGGAATCTGGGCTACGTTCAACGAGGGGAATCCGTGGCCAAGAGGGAGGTTGAATTCCTCGGCTTTATATTAGAGAGTACGTCTCTTTGTACACATTTAATTGGGGTTGCGGTAAAGCTCCTTGATAAGTAGGGATTGAGCAAGGTCTCCCCTTCTGCAGAATCCCAATTAAAATGCAGATTAGGGCTATTTTCTGATTTTGGCCAAAGCTTTAGAAATAGAAGTGTATGGTGGAGCACCGAGGGAGGAGGCCAGGACCTCCTTAGAAAGAAAATGAGAAATTCTAGATGGGAATTAAACACACACATAAGAGACAGTGGCAGTATTGGGCATTCCAGGGATTTAGAAGGTTTCAGGGGTGCAGGGGTTAAACCCTCTTACATTGAGCTCTTTGGAGTTGGCTGCATGGGGACAGAGAAAGTCATCAGACAAGGTGTTGTTTTGATAAAAAGGATGTGCTGACAATAGGAATGGCTGCTATAGAAAGTGACTTGTATAATAGAGATTATACCAAGTGTCCTTAGGGCTAGTCCACACGGGGAGATAGCGACGCGTTTGCGGTCGCGGCGACAAAGCGCCGCGACAGTCGCCGCGACCGGCGCAGGCGACAGTTTTGTATGGGCGCCTATGTAAAAACGCCTGTGCTAACCACACGAGGCGATGCGCTTTTCAACAGTCGCCTAAAAATGCCTCGCCAGGCTTTTTCAGGCGACTGTTGAAAAGCGCATCGCCTCGTGTGGTTAGCACAGGCGTTTTTACATAGGCGCCCATACAAAACTGTCGCCTGCGCCGGACGTGGCGACTGTCGCGGCGCTTTGTCGCCGCAAACGCGTCGCTATCTCCCCGTGTGGAATAGCCCTTATTCAGAGCAGAAGACTGTTGCATGATGACTTAAATCATTGGTAAAAGCAGTGGCCCTTTAATTCCCCGCATTCTTTCCCAAAGAGGCGAAATTACGTTTTGCTTTGGCGATGGGAAAAAAAAATGTCACTTTAAATACTTCCGGATCTTCTCTAATGTGCCGACGCTTTGCAGGGAAAACAGATATTAACATGTGTACTGGGAGTTTGGAGAGCTTTTTTTTTTCTTTTGAATGTTTAAAGAAAAAGAGAATATTTTTGTAGGTTTTACAGGAAAAACAGGATTGTCAGGTGAAATTTAGGAGGCCACTTTTTGGAATATGTTATTGCCTTTATTCCTGGCACAGTGTGGACATGTGTATCACCTTGTACTCAATGCTGGTGTTAGAATGGGTTACAGACGTCTGCAGGGATTCCAAGGAGGAGAAATTCTATATGTGATTTAACTGAACTCTGTAAAGCTGCACTTGGAGGTAGGTTGAGTTTGTGGAAGCTCAGTGACATACCATAAGTTTTTTAGTTCTTAGATCTTGAACACACTGTAGCAGCATTATTATGTAGCTACTGGGAAGGGAGTGTGACTGTGGGATAGCAGGTATAGTAGGGAGAGATGGTGCCTATAGTAACAGTGGATAATAGTCTCTGGGAAGGGAGTGTGACTGTGGGATAGCAGGTATAGTAGGGAGAGATGGTGCCTATAGTAACAGTGGGATAATAGTCTCTGGGAAGGGAGTGTGACTGTGGGATAGCAGGTATAGTAGTGAGAGATGGTGCCTATAGTAACAGTGGATAATAGTCTCTGGGAAGGGAGTGTGACTGTGGGATAGCAGGTATAGTAGGGAAAGGTTATTGTAACTCTTTAGATCACTATAACTCAGACTTTAATTATCTGTTATTTATAATGAATGTGGCTCTTTAGTTGTTAACATCGTGCTTCCCTCACCATATGACAAGCTGCAGGGAGTTGTAGTAGAGAAATGCCTGTAGGGTAGACACATAGCTTTCAAGCTTATCTAAAAGTCCAAGAACTATTTAGCCTTCAAGTCATTTGGAAATATATCCCAGGCAGATTTACATTCCTCTGTAGTTGTACTTGTTTCTCTGTAACTACCACCCTTCCCTTGAAGCTATAAGTGCTTTTAATGTGGGATTCGGCTTAACGCAGTCATTCCTCCACAACTGCATTCTTTTCAGTTCTTTAAGTCGGGCATGTCATCTGCTTATGTTCATTGCAGTAGGCTCACTGGGAATGCTGGGAGTTGCAGCCTGCCGACATACACCTCATGTCTAATTGGGAGACGCCTGTGCCCCATTTTTTGCTTGTACGGCTGCTTGTAAATAGCCCAAGCTTCAATGACTTTACTAAATGGGCAAAGACATGCCGTGAGGGTCATTGAACAATAACAGGGGGAATCTCTCTGGCTGACCCCGATGGTCTTTTATTGTGCTAATCCCACAGACCCCCTCACCAGTGCAGTCAGGAGAATAAACATCTTCCTTTGATCAAATCATAGCAGGGGCTTAATTTTATTTAATCACCCTCTTTATTCCTCCTCCCTTATTACCTGCTATGCCCGCTACAAGCCGCTCTGTATAATCCGCTCTCGTTTTCCCTCTGCCTGTTTTTGTTGCAGCTACAGGGTGCTGACGTCATTATCTGTCTGTCTGGCTTACATGATTGGATTTGCAGTGTTTTGTTTTCCCCTCTAATATACGGCACCTCCTGTGTAAGGGGCCATAGGCTACAAGCTGATTGTGTGAAGTGCGTTTTACGACTGGGCGGGGTTTACAATCGCTGATTTCGTTATACCATTTGACGCCTATGGAAGGGTGGGTGTAATCTGACTCAAGTACTTATGGTCAGACTTTTAGGGCAGAGACACACGGTCAGATTTGGGAAGATTAGTCGCCTGGCGACAAATCTCCTTTTCTTCGGGACTACTAATCTCCCCGAAATGCCTCCCCCGCCTTCCCACTGCCTTGAATGAAAATCGCCAGTGGGATGGCAATCGGAGCAATTCGTTTTCCGAAGTTTCCTCGTGAGACAACTTTGGGCGACTGCCATCCCGCTGGCGATTTTTATTCTAGCCAGTGGGAAGGCAGGGGAGGCAGTTCGGCCCGAAGAAGAGGAGATTTGTCGCCAGACGACTGACTAATCTCCCCAAATTTGACCGGGTGACTAATCTCCCCGAATCTGACTGTGGGTCTCTGCCCTTAAACAAGAGGTTGTTTGTGCTTTTCCTTTTTATATAAATCTCTTCCACAACAGGGTCGTTGGTCATTGGGGTTTTGTTCCTATTATGTCAGTCCAACTAATGTAACTTATAACTTATATTTGCTCCTTTAGACCGAGTTACCTGCCTATGTATGGACCCTCCCCAATAGATATCTGCCCAAAAATTGTCGAAATATCTGTCAGGCAGGTTTAAAAACCCAATCGGCACATTGGTGCATTGATGTGGTTGTGTGTGGCTACATTTTAGATTTCATTTTAGGCAGCTTATTATACAGGTAATGGATCCGTTATCCGGAAACAAAGCTCTGAATTACAGAAAGGCCGTCTCCCATAGACTCAATTATAATGAAATAATCCACGTTTTTAAAAATGATGTTCTTTTTCTCTGTAATAATAAAACAGTAGCTTGTACTTGATCCAAACTAAGATATAATTAATCCTTATTGGAAGCAACACCAGCCTATTGGCTTTATTTAATGGTGACATGATTTTCTAGTACACTTAAGGTATGAAGATCGAAATTTCAGAAAGATCCCTTATCTGGAAAACACAAGTCCCAAGCATTATGGATAACAAGTCCTATACCTGTACATGGTCTTTTGGAACTTGATTAGAAGCAGGTTACCCCCATTCTTTGAACTCCCTCCCGAATCTCTTCCTGTTAAAGCATTAGTTCAGAGACACAAGCTCAGATTCGGGGAGATTTAAGGTGACCATACACGGATAGATCCACTCGTTTGGCGATGTCGCCAAACGAGCGGATCTCCCTCCGATATGCCCATCTTCAAGGTGGGCAATATCGGGCAGATCCGATCGTGGGCCCTAGGGCCCAACGATCGGATCCTAGCTCTCACAAACGGGTGGTCGGATCGCAGGACCGCATCAATGAACAGATGCGGCCACGATCCGACGGGATTTTTAACCCCATCCGATCGAGATCTGGCCGACTTTCGGCCAGATCTCGATCGGGGAAGCCCGTCGGGGGCCCCCATACACGGACCAATAAGCTGCCGACACGGTCTGTCGGCAGCTTTTATCGGCCCGTGTATGGCCACCTTTAGTCGCCGGGGGTATATCATGTCTTCTTCAGGGCTACTAATCTCCTCCAACTGCCTCCTGCCAGCTAGAATCGAAATCTCCGGCAGGATGGCACTCGGAGCGATTAGTTTTCCGAAGTCGCCCATGGTTCCTTGTGAGGCAACTTCGGGCGACTTGAGAAAACAAAGTGCACCGATTTTCAGTTCAGGGAGATTAGTCGTCCCAAGAAGAGTAGATTTGTCACTGGCGACTAATCCTCCCAGAATCTGAGCGTGTGTCTCTGCCCTTAGGGTTAGTGCGTCGTATTTACATACACTGGGAAATGGTTTCCTGCACAGCAACCAATCAGCATTTAGCTCTGGTCGTTCTGAAGCAGCTAGAATCATGAACGCTAAGCTCTAATTGGCTTCTATGTGTTACAAACCTGAGGCAGACTGCAAACATCTGAAGAGCTTACAATCTCATTTTCCAATAGAGGTCTTTCCAAAGAGGCCAGTGAAAGTGACTGTAAATGCTCTAACGGGGATGGCTTTTATTATGTGCTAGGTGGCCAGTGTAATATCTCATTAGGGAAAGGAGGGGGGGGGGGTGTGAAATCTCCATGTTCCTTTGTTTAGAATTCTTGGCAGAATTGAGGATTCTAAAGCCCCTCATTGCTTAACCCCCACCCAACTTAATCTTTGTCTTTGGGATGGAGATCAGAGCTCAAAGGCAAAGGGGAGGCTTTTCCAAAAGGCAGGAGTCACAAGTGTGATGGATGGGTCAACATGAGGGAAAGGGCAATTATCACCCCGGCTCTTTAGACCCCCCACGGAAAGTGAAAGTAAAACAAACACAAACATAAAGGGATGATACTCAGGTGCTAAGCGCCTCACCTGCGATGCATAAACATCATTAGGCCATTGAATGAGGTTTTAAGGTTATTTGCTAATGTAATTGCTGTTAGAAGCTCTTTGTGTCTGGCTGTGTATAGTCTCTGCACTGCTGGTTCCGATTCCTGAAGCAATGTAGCCGATTAACATCTAACTGGCTTCGGCTACATTTTAAAACAAAAAAAAAGTTGTTTTTTTTTCCAAAGTAAAATGCTGCATTGTATTCAGGAGCCAGAGTGGGACAGATGTGGGGGGAGAAACTGTACTTTTGAAGTTGGCTTAGAGATGTGTAACAGTAAAGGTGGCCATAGACTCAAAGATCCGCTCGTTTGGCGACATCGCCAAACGAGCGGATCTTTCCCCGATATGCCACTAAACAGCATGGCTATATCGGGGGTAATTCGAACGTTTGGCCGTATGGCCGAATGATCAAATTACGATGCGCCAAAGGGCTCAGACGGGTCGGTCGGATAAAAATCAAACCTTCCCGATCGATGTCGTGGCCAGATATCGATCGGGAAGACCTGTCGGAAACCCCCATACACGGGCAGATATGCTGTCAAATCTGTCCAAACGACCGATATCGGCAGCTTTATCTGCCCGTGTATGGCCACACGGGCAGATTCGGGGAGATTATTCGCCAGGCTTCAAATCCTCTCTTCTTCGCCGCGACTGATCTCCTCGATCTGCCTTCCGCCGGCTAAAATGAATACCCATAATTGTCTCACAAGGAAACTTCAGGCGACTTTGGAAAACAAAGCACTCTGTGTGCCTGCCCCCAGGTGATTTACATTTTAGCCGGCGGAATTGAGATCATGGAGATTAGTCGCCACGAAGAAGAGGAGATTTGTCACCTGGCGACTAATCTCTCTGAATCTGCCCAGACACTAACAGTCTCTTCCATCACAGACGGTTAGCAAGAAGAGGCAGCGAGGCCCATTTCGCTTCACGAAAAATTAGCGAAACTTGAATTTTGGCTATCAAAATATTTTTGACGCCGGCGACAATTCCGCCGTCGGCGACAATTAAAGTCAATAGGCGCCTAGAATTGGCGACGAATTTTTGCTGCAATTGCACAAATTTATTTTTAATTCCGGTGGAGAAATGCGGAAATTCGCCACAAATTCGCCCATCACTACCCATGTCTGCTGGAAATAAGAGCATGACATTTAATTCTAAGGGACTGTTAACCTATTTGCCTTGTTCCTTAATATATTTTATGAATCAAATACAAATGTAAAAGCTTAGCTGCCCAGAGCACACTGAGCATGTGCAGAGCCACTGACACTCAAACAATGGCCTAACCAGATCCAAGATGGGGAGCTCATTTGAAGGCCTGGATCCTGTTGTAGGACTGCTGGACCTCTGGGCTGGTACAATGTATAAAATACGAAAGGTGCAGACTGGCTTACCCTATGCAAGCAAGATGGCAGCTCCAAATTGTACGAATAAGGGCTGTAATGAGCTCAACTTTCATAAAACACTGAGAATATTTTTTATAATCTGCTTTCTGGTGGGGCGGCGATGATCGAAAACATTTGGTCCGGATGAAAACCAAACAGAAATAATAACAATTTATTATAAAGGAACAGGCAACAATGGCTGCAGTGTCTCAAGCTCAGATGCATGGAGTGGGTGGCAGCGTTTACTTTTCATTTGGAGAGATTTCATTTTGTTTTATTTCCGGGCGTGATGGGTCCTGGCCAAAAGCGACTAGGTGGGGGTCCATTTTTATTTTTATTAAAAGGACTTTTGTCCAAGCTGAAAGCTGTTTTTGCACCACCAGAACCCCCCTCCCCCAACCACTGTTTTGGGCTAATGGCCCCCATGACATTTCATTTGGTGCTGACCAGTAATGCTGGAAGTCTCGTCCTAATAAAGGGAAACCTGGATTTTTTTAAGGACCCTAATTTTACGTTTTCCAGGATTTTACATTTTTTATTTGTGGTCCCACCAATTTTTATTTAGGTTGCGTATGTGACTGACAGAGAGTCTTGCACATGCCCCCCATAGTGTAACATTATTAACACACTAAATATTGTTTCTCAAAGTAAAACAGACTCCTGTGCTTATAAACTTTCAGCAAAAACTTACTTTAACACATTTCCCGGATTTTACATTTTCCTGGATTTTACATACTGTAATTCTTTCCTGGTCCCTGAAAAAACATAAAATGGGGGTTCTACTGTACATCTATTCTCACCCGAGCTCTTGCTCTTTGAGCTGCCTGCCATCCATGGGCAAGTTTCTTGGGGTAGTTACCCACTTATTTGCCCCTCTTGCTAAAGACTAGGGATGCACCGAATCCAGGATTCGGTTCGGGATTCGGCCAGGATTCGGCCTTTTTCAGCAGGATTCGGATTCGGCCGAATCCTTTTGCCTGGTTGAACCGAATCCTAATTTGCATATGCAAATTAGGGGCAGGGAGGGATATTGCGTGACTTTTTGTCAGAAAACAAGGAAGTAAAAAATGTTTTCCCCTTCCCACCCCTAATTTGCATTTGCAAATTAGGGTTCGGATTCGGTTCAGTTTTCGGCTGAATCCTTCGTGAAGGATTCTGGGGTTCGGCTGAATCCAAAAAAGTGGATTCGGTGCATCCCTACTAAAGACAGCAGTTCATTGCACCAACTGGGATCCAAAGATCTATCCAGTGATGCATAAGGAAAGCTGCACCCGCATTGTTTACAGAATTGCCCCCTATAGCCTCCCCTGCATAGCCTACCCCAGATAGGGTTGCCACCTGGTGGGTATTTTACTGGCCTGGCCGGTAAAAATGATGGTTGATCCCAATGTTATTAATAGGGAAAAAAGATAAATATATAGGAAGGCTGGTATTTTTTTCCAGAAAAGGTGGCAACCTTAACCCCAGACCCCTTGACACTGCCCTGCCTGCATGCTAAGGGTTACTCCATTCTCCAGGGTGGGGTGGTTATTGTCAGGCAGCAATATTAGAGTTGAGCAATTCTGTGACTTTATGGAGAGCACCCTGCTCAGATTCACACGCTCAGATTCGGGGAGATTAGTTGCCCAGCGACAAATCTCCACTTCTTCGGGGCGGCTACTCTCCCCGAACTGCCTCCCATCGGCTAGAATGTAAATAGCCAATGGGCTGGCAATCGGTGTGCTTTGTTTTCCGAAGTTGCCTCACGAGGAAACTTCGGGTGACTTTGGAAAACGAAGCGCTCCTAGTGCCACCCCACTTACGATTTAGATTTTAGCTGCCAGGAGGCAGTTCGGCAGTCTCCCCGAAGAAGAAGCAATTTATCTCCGGGCGACTGAATCTCCCCGAATCTCTGCCCTATATGTGGCTATTTTTTTTGGTGCAGTTTTGGAGGTATTTGGACGCATTCCCTGCCAGATCTCTTTGGCCTTGTTTCTCTCCCTAAGCCAAGTGATTCTGGCAAAGCCCAGAGTTTGCACAGTGCAGAGGCAGCGAGAGGGGGGGAGACAGGGTTTGTCGGTGGGACTGAGGGGCTCTGTGTGTTGTTCTGCTGTGAGTTCAGTCCCTGGGCCTGCGGGTCATTAATCACAGGCAGGTTGACAGGTACAGACTGTAGCTCTGGTCTGGGGCAGACATGGGCCTGGCATTTTAGGGGGGATGACAAGAAACAGAGCCGACTTTGGAAAGATCTTGCAGTTAGGCCGCTGCTCGGTGCAGTCAGTTGAATTACAGACTTCTCCTAGGAAGTTCATAAAATGTAGAAGTCAAAGAATGCGCTGGGAGGGAAGTCGCAACATGCAGCCCTCTTGTATGCAGCCGCAACCTCACCCCAGAGCCATGGAAGTGCAATATTTTGTGCAACATCTGAGTTACACAGCAGGAGGATTTCATAGTAATGTGGCAGCCATCTGTGTTTGAGCACTCAGTGTTCTGTTGCATTAGTCTCTATAGGACGCTTCTCTGCCAAGGTAACAGCATTATGGCAGCTCCCACGTACATATTAAAGCAATGGTGTTTTGTACTTGCAGTAATAAATACTCTAATGCTTATTGACGTTTAAAGGGCAAATAAACCTAAAACACATTTATAGTTGCAACTTTTTAACTTATGAGCAGAACAAGCAGAACGCAATGGACCTGAATTATTGTTTTTTATGATTGTTAAATGCCCGACCCACAAGGATTAAAAAACAGACTGTCGTGTCCTTGTACATCACCCACTGATGTCCCTGCCGGCTCAGTAAGTCGTGAAAACAAGGGCAGGGGAGGCCGAATAGCTGGGAACGAAGGTGTCGGGGAATCGGACGAGACAGTTATTTGGAGCAGCAGTTGCGCAGGGGAAATTACCTGCCATGAATTAGGGGTAAAATCATACAACACTTTAATAAAGTGCCAGAAATTGTAGCTTTGTACTGAGGCCGCTGTGTTTAGGGGTTATTCTCCCACAAAAATGGATGGGCACATCTATTCTGTATCATGTATCCCCCCCCATACATTAAAGCACTTTAGCTGCTTTCCTGCCAGAACAATATAGTGATTGAATGTTGTACAGTATATACTTATATACTGAATACAGTTACACAGTAGAAGGGAGAAACCCTTCCTGTAATTCTGAGCTTTCTGGATAATGGGTTTCCAGATAGCGGATTCCATATATTCAATATTCCCAAAGCAGGAGACAACAGGAAGGAAAATTTCGCCCCAGCCGTTGGTCTTGAATTTGATTTATCAGTAGGATTCCTTCTCCTTCTGTACATGTGTTTGTTGTGATTGTGTGTTCACACTTGGGATGCTTGGCAGTCCCCCTCTTGCCATAGACCAGGGGTGTCCAAACTTTTGGCTCGCAGGGCCACATTGGAAAAAGAAAAATTGTCTGGGGCCACACATGAAATACACAAACATGTTTGGTTTGTAAAAGTAAAGGAAATGCACACAAAAGAACTACAATGCCAGTTGGATAACCAGATGGAGCTATACACTGAAATATGGGACACCTGGATATTAAATAGATTTATTATTATATTATTATTACTAACTGGGCAATGGGCAGAGTCCCCCCTCTTCCTATATCTTTTGCGACATGACGTTTCCTCGGGAACCTGTTAAGAACAAGAAATGGTTTGCATTTGGTTGAGCAGAATGTGAGAAGACCTATCCATGACACGGGCTACGGAAATCCCTGCAAAACAAAACCAAAGGTGTTTACAGTAGGGATGCACCGAATCCAGGATTCGGTTCAGGATTCGGCCAGGATTCTGCCTTTTTCAGCAGGATTTGGCCGAATCCTTCTGCCTGGCCGAATCAAATCCTAATTTGCATATTCAAATTAGGGACAGGGAAGAGAAATCATGTGACTTTTTGTCACAAAACATGGAAGTAAAAAATGTTTTCCCCTTCCCACCCCTAATTTGCATATGCAAATTAGGATTCGGTTCGGTATTCGGCCGAGTCCAAAATAGTGTTGACTAAGTGAACATCTTGTGTATATGCCTATGGGGCAATTGTTAATTTCTGGTGCAATTTTCTTTTTGAAGGGAATACCAACCCCAAAAAAATGTTTTACGCATAACAAAAGAAAATATATTTCTAAGCAATAAACCTTCATTCCATTTTGTCTTTGGTGCTCAAGTTATTGGTACAGGTATGGGACCTGTTATCCAGAATGTTTGGGACCTGGAGGTTTCTGGATAAGGGACCTTTCCATAATTCGGATCCTCTAGAAAATCGTGTAAACATTAATTAAACTTAATAGGCTGGTTTTGCCTCCAATAAGGATTAATTATATCTTAATCTGGATCAAGTATAAGCTACTGTTTTATTATTACAGAGAAAAAGGAAATAATTTTTAGATTTGGATAAAATGGAGTCTATGGGGCAAATTCACTAAGCGCCGAACACTAGCGTCAATTCGCTAGCGTTTGGCATTTTCGGTACTTCGCAAATTCCCTAACGAACTCTGGCGTAAATTCGCTAGTGTTACTTCGCACCCTTACGCCAGGCGAATTTTCGCTAGCGACGAAACTACGCAAATTCACTAACTTGCGCAGTGTACTGAACGCTACCTTTTACGCTAGACTTCCTTCGCCACCTCAGACCTGGCGAAGCGCAATAGAGTAGATAGGGATTGTTTCCAAAAAAGTAAAATTTTTTTCTAAGTCCCAAAAAACGCTGGCGTGTTTTCTACATGATGGGTGATAGGCTGAAAAAGATTGAAAATTTTTTAGGGGCTCCCCTCCTTCCCCCCTACATTTCCTGACTCATGGCAACTTACCTAGACAGTGGGCACATGTGTAGGGCAAAATAACATTTATATTTGCTGATTTGAAGGTTTTCTAGGCATTTGTAGTGCTAATACGTGTTCCTCCATTGAAATTTGAATTTCGCGCCGTATGCAAATGAACCATCGCTAGCGAAACTTCGCTTGGCGAATTAACGCTAGCGCAACTTTGAAAACTTACGCTACCCCTGTGCGCAACTTCGGATTTTAGTGAATTTGCGGAGCCCTGGCGAAAATACGCCTGGCGAAGTGCGGCGAAGTTGCGCCTGGTGCAACTTCGCATCTTAGTGAATTTGCCCCCATGGGAGATGGCCTTTCTGTAATTCTGAGCTTTCTGGATAATGGGTTTCCGGATAACGGATCCCATACCTGTATATGTATTGTTATTGAAAGCAGTGTGTGTCTTTTCTCTGCCCTGGTGGCTCAGACTGTTGATACAATGTAAGACAAAGCAGCCCATTAACAGACCTGACCTTGCGTCAATTACCCATTGACGCAGAGATAAAGTTGCACGAAAATTCGTTTTGTATGGTTTTCAGATTGTGTGTGGATTGTCTCGATATTTTTTGTACCATGGTGATTGGTCATTTAATCAATTGGACAGGTTAGATGATTTCTGTCGGCTAATGATAATATCTCTGCAGGTATTGCCTGTCTGACCATATCAATTGTGACTGTCACTACTATCTGTCAGACATAACTTTCCTTCCCATAGGCCAGAACATCGTCTGATTTATTCTTTTACTACTTTATTTCATCTGAATGGTTAGTGGCAGGTCGGGAGACAGGGCCGTACAATTGTTTGTACAATAAGAGGCTAAAATCTGCTCGCCTATGGCCACTTTAAAACTTCTGTGACTTCGTTTAACATCCAAGGAGTTAATTAAATGCTGCTTTCAGTAACAAATGTTTTTACAAATAATAAATAAAAAATAAAAGCATCAATAATATTTAATAAATGTGTATTGGGAAGTTGCTTAGAATTATGTTTTCTTTTAATAGGCCACATTTTGATTTTGCGGTTGACTTGCCCTTTAGGGTAAGTCCACACGAGGAGATTCGGGGAGATTTTGTCGCCTGGCGACTAATCGTCTCGTCTTCTGATCGACTATCTCCCCGAACTGCCTCAGCGTGTTTTCCCATAGGCTACAATGAAAAGTCGCCTGCGCTAATGCACACACGGCGATCACTGAGGCAACTTTGGGCGACTATTGAAAACGCATTGCCACGTGTGCATAAGCGCAGGCGACTTTTCATTGTAGCCTATGGGAAAACACGCTGAGGCAGTTCGGGGAGATAGTCGCTCAGAAGACGAGGCGATTAGTCGCCATGCGACAAAATCTCCCCGAATCTCCTCTTGTGGCCTTACCCTTAGGGTCAGGGCACACAGGCAGATTCGTGGAGATTAGTTGCCCAGGGACAAATCTCTTCTTCGGAGCGAATAATCTCCCAGAACTGCCTTTCCGCCGGCCAAAATGAAAATCGCCGGCGGGATGGCACTCGGAGCAATTATTTTTCCAAAGTTGCCCAGAAGTTTCCTCGTGAGGGAATTTCGGGCGACTTCAGAAAACAAATCGCTCCGAGTGGCACTACCATGCCGTGGCAGATTTTAGCCGGCGGGATGGCAGGGGAGGCAGTTCAAGGAGATTAGTTGCCCCGAAGAAGAGAAGATTTATCGCCGGGCGACTAATCTCCACGAATCTGCCCGTGTGCCTTGACCCTTAATTCACTGTCTTAAAATCTTCTTGCTTTTTCAAGATTTAAGCTGAAGTACATCAAGTCTTCTTGTTTTCTCCTAAAAAAATGCGTAGCTGCTCTCTGGGTGCTTTGCGCCAAGGTTACCAAGACTGCAGCTGCAGGGGTCGGGCGAGCAGGCTGCACAGTTTATGTGTCATGCTCAGTCCAGCATAAGGGCAACTCTCACTGCTTGGAAGTTACAGTAAGGGTTTATACGGGCGACTGGCACAGACTGCTGATTTAACATAGATGTCGAGGTTGAAAAAAGACGCACAACAAGCCTTACATTAGCCAGACCCCATTCCCATGTAATGTCGATTCTCTATGGAATATAAGCAAGCTACGTTGTTTAACTGGCTCTCTGAAAGTAAACAGCTCACACTTATTGCCAGGAGCATGTGGTAACGATAACACTTTATAAAATACATTGTATTTATAGTGTCTGACACACTCACGCATAAAACATTAGAGAAAGAAAATGTGTCCAAATGTTTTTTTCGCTACGTAAAAGCCGATGCGTCACTTGATCACTTAAGGCGCTTTAAAGGGGTTGTTCACCTTTGAGTTAACTTTTAGTATGATACAGAGAGTGATAATCTGAGACAATTTGTAATTGGTTTTCATTTTTTATTATTTGTGGTTTTTGAGTTATTTAGCTTTTTATTCAGCAGCTCTCCAGTTTGCTGTTTTAGCAATCTTGTTGCTAGGGTCCAAATTACCCTAGTAACCATGCACTGATCTGAATAAGAGACTGGAATATGAATAGAAAGAGGAGTAATAAAAAGTAGCAATAACAATAAGGGTTTTTTTTTTTATTAAAGTCCTATTGCCAAAAATCAAAAAAATTTTTACTATTAAATCCAAATTTTTCAGGATTTTTTATACCCCAAGGATGTAAAAAGTCAGAATACGAAAATCGGGCATCTCAGAACTGCCGAGGTTGCATATAAGTCAATGGGAGACGTCCTGAAGATTTTTTATTCTGCACTTGGTTTTGCGCAGTTTTCGGGTGGAAAATCCGAAAAATTCGTACTATTTGTTTTTCTTCATGATTTTTTCGAATGTTTTTCCTGCACACTAAATGCTCGGGAAAATGTATTGGTAAATAAGACAAAAAAACCTGTGCGAATTTGGTGGGAGTAGTTTTCAGAAAATAAGGAGATAAATGGGCCTCTATATGTGCAGCTTTACAAAGCGTTTGTTTTTAGATGGGATCAGTGACCCCCCCATTTAAAAGCTGGAAAGCGTCAGTAGAAAAAAGGCCAATTTTGTGGAATAAGCTGAAGATTTTGCGATTTTCAGGCAAAAATCAGAAAAAAAGTTTTTAGGTGGAAAATCCAAATAAATTCGTACTATTTGTTTTTTTTAAACAACTTTTTCGGGTGTTTTTCCCGCACAGGAAATGTTTGGGAAAATGTATTAATAAATAATTTGGAAAATAATGAGATAAATTCGGACTTTTTTAAATGGGCCTCTATATGTGTAGATTTACAAAGCGTTTGTTTTTAGATGGAATCAGTGACCCCCATTTGAAAGCTAGAAAGAGTCAGAAGAAAAAAGGCCAATAATTCGAAAACTATAAATAATGAAGACCAATTGAAAAGTTGTGAACCACCCCTTTAGGGCAGAGATACTTGTAGCGATTCGGGAAGATTAGTCGCCCTGTGACAAATCACCTCTTCTTCGGGTGACTAATCTCCCCGAGCTGCCTTCCCGCCGGCTAGAATCTAAATCGCCAGCAGGATGGCACTCGGAGCACTTCATTTTCCGATGTCACCCGAAGCTGCTTCTAACTTCGGGCGACTTCAGAAAACAAAGCACTCTGAGTGCTTCGGGCGACTTCGGAAAACGAAGCGCTCCGAGTGCCATGCAGCCGGCGATTTAGATTCTAGCCCGTGGGAAGGCAGTTCGGGGAAATTAGTTGCCCAAAGAAGAGGCTATTTGTCTCCGGGCGATAAATCTCCCCAAATCTCCACGTGTGTCTCTGCCCTTAAAGGGGAACGCCACCCAAATGAGAATTCTAAGCAGCTTTCCAATATACGCTAATTGAAACATTTCAATGGTTTGTAAGTTTAACGGACCCCCAAGTGTGTTGGTGGAGGATTCCGGCACCTTTGAAATAGGTTGTTAGTCATGTTATTCCTGTGCGAATACAGGTCAATCAATCAGTTGATCAGCCATGGGACGTTTTAAAGACCTCTGAACCCTCAACTTTTCCTGCAATGCCCAAGGGAATATCTATGCTGGTATTTTTGCTTTCTCCCTCATTGGAAGCTTTTGACAATGGCAGGGAAGGTGAAGCTGAAACGGCAAGCTCTATAATCATATATTTTCAATAACAAGGGAAAATCTATATTAAACGGGTGGTTTACCTTTAGATAAAGTCTTTGGAATGTATATAGAATGGCTAATTCTAAGCAACATGTAATTTGGTCTTTTTCAAATGGGGTCACAGACCCCCATCTAAAAAAAAACAAATGCTTAGTACGGATACAAATGTATTGTTATTGCTACTTTTTATTATTTGTCTTTCTATTCTGAGCCTCTCCATATTCCAGTCTCTTATTCAAATCGATGCATGGTTACTAGTGTAATTTGGACCTATATTGCTGAAATTGCAAACTGGAGAGCTGCTGAATAAAAAGCTAAATAACTCAAAGGCCACAAATAATAAAAAATGAAAACCAATAGCAAATTGCCTCCGAATAACGCTCTCTACATCATACTAGAAGTTAATTTAAAGGTAAACAACCTCTTTTATAACCGCATGGGCATTATATATGGCATGTTACTGCTTAGGGGGCCATACAGATCAGACTTGGGTACTACAGGCAGGCTACACGGCGTGGAGCTTGGCTCGTAGATTATGAGAAAGAATGGAAAAGGTATTTATGTTTGGCCTGCAGTAAGGAAAGGTCTTAGGTTTCTTCTGGCAGGGGAGAGGAGAGACAGCAGCCTCCAGGCCCATATTCACTTCTAGCAAGTACACAATGGAATTCGGGGAGGCTGGAGGGTGAGAAATTGCTGAAATGTATTTATGAGGTGCGAACTAAGAACTTCATCTTCTGGTGCAGAGCAATGTACGTGTATGGGTTAAAGAGTAAGGGCAGAGATACACACTCAGATTCGGGGAGATTAGTTGGGCCAGCGACAAATCTCCTCTTCTGCAGGGCGAGTAATCTCCCCAAACTTCCTCCCGCCGGCTAGAAAGTAAATCGCCGGCAGGATGGCACTCGGAGTGCTTCGATTTCCAAAGTCGCCCGAAGTTGCCTCACGAGGAAACTTTGGGCGACTTCGGAAAACAAAGTAATTCGAGTGCCATCCTGCTGGCGATTTACATTCTAGTCGGCGGGAGGCAGTTCGGGGAGATTAGTCGCTCCCCAAAGAAGAGGCGATTTATCGTTGGGCAACTAAATCTCCACGAATCTGAGCGTGTGTCTCTGCCCTAAGGGTTCCTGAAAATGAAATCTTTTATGTTTTGACGGCACTATAATCAGAAACTAAAAATGTATAATTTATTTTACCACTTGACTGATAATAATGAGTGGGACTTTGGATTCAACCCCCTCCATTTGGCAGGCTTCTCTTTGCCTCTATGTATTACCTCCTGAGGCTGTGGGTGCGTCCTTGGGTGGGGGTTAACACTGGTCACTCATTTAATCCAGGTTTTGGTCCTGGTTACACAATCAGATCAGCCATGCTTGGCCTACCACTTGGGTGGTCATAGCAGAATTTGGCAGCTTTGCCAAACAAACAGGTTTTCTTGGTCTCGGCTCCAAAGCTACCCATACACAAGCGGATTTTGGTTGCTGATTCAGCTTCTTTTGATGGATATTTGCATTCCTCTGAATCTTCTTGAACTCTCAAATAACAAGAGCAGGGTTTGAGGGGGCAACCACAATGGACCGCTAGCCTCCTTCCTTTCATGAATTGCAGGCTTATTAATGGAACAACCACAAAAGAAATTCCATTGTCTTGCGGCTTTATTGGCTTTTATTGTGTCTGTGTTTGTAGGTAAATAGAGGCAATAAATATGGACTCTTGTAGAACCTGAAAAGCTTTTTAAAAAAGGAGCGGTGCTGGAGGGACTGTGTGTGCTTTGATGTTATTGGGGGCTTTTGGAATGTTTTTGGGTTTGACCAATAAATAAGGAATCCCATGGCCTTTGGTTCCCATTAATATTCTGTATAACCTGCTGAACCAGAGCTGGACATATCCTTGGGCAGGTTTTTCCATGTTTAGTAGATCATGGTCATCTTGCTGGATACCATCAGCTCAGCATTAACTCCATACTCTTGTGGTTGTTTCTGCTCAAGCCTCTATGGAGGTCCATCATGTTTTTAGGCCCATTTTAGTTAATAAGCTTATAGATACAGAAAACCAATTCTGTACCATGCATATGTAATTCAGTAATAGAATATCTAGTCCATTCCCCAAATCTTTAAGCCATAAATTGGCCATACATACAAAGAGCCCCTTGTTTGGCGAAGTTGCCATACGAGTGGATCTCTCCCCAATTTGCCAACGTTGAGGTGGGTGATTTTGGGCTGATCTCATTGTGGGCCCCAAAGACCAATAATAATAATGAGAAGAATACAGGCGTTCTTATTAACGAACCAATGCGGTCCTCGATCTGACGGGATTTTTAAACCTTCCCAATTGACATCTGGCCGACTTTAGGACATATATTTTGTAAGGAAGGCTGTTGGACGGCCCCATACACTGCCCAATAAGCTGCTGACTTAATCTGTTGGTTTATAATGGCCACCTTTATTGACCTTCTAGCTGGGCTGTTATGTGTTTGTAGTAGAGCAAGGATCTTAAGTGGTCCTCCTACACCAATCTGAAGCCCTACAGTTGGGGACCCACTGGCCTAAAGCATGCAATAACCTGAGAGGTACAATTCTTCTAGATCTATATAATCTCCTTTATTGGCATGTATACCTACTTAGAGTAGAGTAGACATATGGGGGCAGATACACTAACCAGCGAAAATTCGCCAACGTAACTTCGCACAACACTTCGACAGGTGCAAATGCGCTCAGACAATGCCAGTTCAGTAATATGTGGAGCTTCGTCCTGGGCGCAGAACGCTGGCGATTTTTGGCGGGAATTTCAAAGCGAAGATGCAAAAGCGTTCATGTATGGACATCTTTATTGTCAATGTTGGTTCAAATACTTAACATTTCCGCTGTTAAACCACATGTCCAGGGAACCATATTAAAGACAATAGAGTTATTTTAATGCCCTACACACGAGCCCACTGTAAAGTTAATTTTCTATATATTGGAAAATAAATGGGGGAGTCTGGTTTTAAGGACTTTTGCAGGAAAATTCGCCAGTGTTGTTTGAACATTGATGCATTTTTGGCTCACAGAATATAATGTAAGTAACAGAAGATTGAAGAAGATCTAGCTACTCTATTGCACTTTGCTTGGTCTGAGCTGGCGAAGGCAAGTCTGGCGAAAGAGGTAACGCTCAGTAAAATCTGCATTTTAGTGAATTTGCGCAGTTACGTCCGTTTGCCAGAGTGATAAATATGTGAATGAGCGACGGTCTCTTTCGCTAGCGAATTCGCGCCTGCGCCCATTAGTAAATTGTCGATGTCCCTTTCGGGCGGAAATGCTAGCGAATTGGCGCCAGCGTTAGCCACTTTGCCCTTTAGTAAATCTGCCCCTTAGGGTAAGGGCACACTGGCGATTCATATTTTCCAAAGTCGCCTGAAGTTTCCTCGTGATGCAACTTCGGAAAACGAATCGCCGCATGTGATTAGCGCCGGCGATTTTTTATTTTAGCCAGCTCAGAGTGAGAGAAGTGTTCGGGGTCGCCACAAAGTCCAGGCGATTAGTTGCCAGACGACTAAATCTCCCCTAATTGCTCAGTGTGCCCTTACCCTGAGGCGCAAATTCACTAAGCGCCGAACGCTAGCGTTAATTCGATAGCGTTTGGCATTTTTCGTTACTGCGCAAATTCACTAACAAACGCTGGCGTAGTTTCGCTAGTGTTACTTCGCACCCTTACGCCAGGCGAATTTTCGCTAGCGACGTAACTACGCAAATTCACTAACTTGCGCAGTGTACTGAACGCTACCTTTTACGCTAGACTTCCTTCGCCACCTCAGACCTGGCGAAGCGCAATAGAGTAAATAGGGATTGTTTAAAAAAAAAGTCAAAATTTTTTCTAAGTCCCAAAAAACGCTGGCGTGTTTTCTACATGATGGGTGATAGGCTGAAAAAGATCGAAAATATTTTTGGGGCTCCCCTCCTTCCCCCCTACATTTCCTGACTCATGGCAACTTACCTAGACAGTGGGCACATGTGTAGGGCAAAATAAAATTTTTATTTGCTGATTTGAAGTGGTGATACGTGTTCCTCCATTGAAATTTGAATTTCGCGCCGTATGCAAATGAACCATCGCTAGCGAAACTTCGCTTCGCTTGGCGAATTAACGCTAGCGCAACTTCGAAAACTTACGCTACTCCTGTGGGCAACTTCGGATTTTAGTGAATTTGCGGAGCACTGGTGAAAATACGCCTGGCGAAGTTGCGTCTGGCGCAACTTCGCATCTTAGTGAATTTGCCCCTTAGAGTCTTGGCTTGATAATATGAGGGAGTTGTCCGGTCCTGCTTTATTGCTAACAAAGTAGTAAAAGTATCATTATAGCTCTCCCGCCTCTGTGCTCATATTGTAGTAAATGTATCATAGTGCCCATCCCAGCTCCACACTTAAACACTCGTGTAGAGACGAAGTGGGGAACACAATGTCGAAATCCTATTGACACAGGGAGCTTATAAAAGCCAACTCTCCAGAGACGAAGTGCAAACACATCCACCTGGGCAGTAACATTCCACAACGTTTCTTCTTTTCACCTTTTCATAAAAGAGGCTTTTGACTATTGTAACACACGGGCCTTTGTGCCTTTTGTGGCAGTTTGCTGGAGCATGTTGTGTGTTTGTGGAGGTGTATGTGTGTATGTGTGTGTGTGTGCTTAGCGGTTGGAATGTGGCTGTGTTCTTACAATTACAATCAATTGGCTCTTTTCTCCGGGTAGTAATGTTAGTCTGAGGCTTAAATATAAACATGTGCTCTCCGTGTATCCCTGGATCTCGCATGCCTACAACCGGGCTCTATTGGGAGTTTGTAAGGACTGATTTATCAAAGTTCCAATTTGGAATTTGTTTTTGCATTAAAATTCTCAAATTCGAGTTTTGAAAACTTGAATTTGTAGAGAAAAAAAAAACTTGAAAACCTCGAATGTAAAAAGTGGGCTGTTCTGAAAACTGTAGAAGTCAACGGGAGTTGTCCTAGGCCAAAGTTCCATTTGAGTTTTTGAAAATGGTTTGACAGTTGGACCATCGAAAAAAATGAGTAGGATAAGAATTTATAGCATTACTCATTATTATTGAGTTTTTTATATCCAAAAAAGCGCAGTTTATTTTAATTAAAATTTTAAATTGTTTTAAAAATTTGATACAATTTGTCATTGTTATTACCCTTTATTATATAGAGGTATGGGTTCTGATATCCAGAATTCCCGGGACCTGGGGTTTTCCAGATAACAGATCTTTCCTTAATTTGGATCTTCATACCTTAAGTCTACTAGGAAATCATATAAACATGAAATAAACCCAATAGGCTGGTTTTGCTTCCAATAAGGATTAATTATATCTCAGTTGGGATCAAAAGGAAATCATTTTAAATGTGGATTATTTGGATAAAATGGAGTCTATGGAATACGGCCTTTTTATAATTTGGAGCTTTCTGGATAACAGGTTTCCAGATAACGGATCCATTCCAGATAACAATTTGCCATTGTTATTACCCTTTATTATATAGAGGTATGAGTTCTGTTATCCAGAATTCCCGGGACCTGGGGTTTTCCAGATAACAGATCTTTCCTTAATTTGGATCTTCATACCTTAAGTCTACTAGGAAATCATATAAACATGAAATAAACCCAATAGGCTGGTTTTGCTTCCAATAAGGATTAATTATATCTCAGTTGGGATCAAAAGGAAATCATTTTAAATGTGGATTATTTGGATAAAATGGAGTCTATGGAATACGGCCTTTCTATAATTTGGAGCTTTCTGGATAACAGGTTTCCAGATAACGGATCCCATAGTTCCAGCACATAATACAGACATTATGGGGCAGATTTATCAAGGGTCAAATTTCTAATTTGAAAAACGTCGAAATTCGAATTCAGAAAGACCAACCGAAATTAAAGCAAAGTTGTTTTTTTGGACGAATAGGTCAGTTTTCGTTCAAATAGGTCATTTTTCGAATCGTACGAATCAAAGTTTTTCCCAAAGTCCACCAATTGACTCCAAATAGGTTCTAGGAGGTCCCCCATAGGCTAAAACAGCAATTTGGCAGGTTTCAGATGGCGAATGGTTGAATTCGAATTTTTAAAGAGACAGTACATGATACATTTTTTTTTTCCAAATGTGTATTGAATTTAGACTATTCCCTAGTCAAAGTACACAGAAATTAGCTCGAAATTAGATTTTTTAAAGTTCTTTTGATAAATCTGCCCCTAAATATCATTTACATCAATCCCTGACTCAGTGGAGCTTACAATTTAATAGCTGCTTTCCTAGGCACTGGGCAGACAATATCACAATCCCACCCTGTAAATTGTGCAACTTTTCCTCCCCAAGAACAAGGCACATTATCTTGACCATCTTTGATTTTTGATTTCAGGGGAAAGAAATCTTTTAATTAAAATATAAGCTGTTTAATAAGATCGGATTCAGAAGCGTGAGAGGGTTAAACGCGGAGCTGTTTGTACAAGACATGGGAATATGTAGCTGTGCCGCAATAGAATAATCCATTTCTTCTTCTTTTTGTCATTTTGTGGGGCCCCCGCTAAGTTTTGTGTTGAGTGAGAAAGAAAACCTTCTTGGTCCCAGCCTCAGACTATTGGCACAAGCCGTAAATATGTCTTTATGGAAGCAGCAAGTTTCGGCATGCGTTTGTATAAAGGGAATGTTTGTGTAAGAGTTGTTTTTATAGGCCAATGTTTATTTAAGTTTTCAGTCGTAATGGGAGAGGATTTTTTTTTTTTATGGGAGGCAGTGGTCCCCCCCCTTTTAATTTTAAAAAATGTACTTTTTAAATAAAAATAAATTTGGGATCTGGAGGTGCCACGGGGTTTATAATCGTTAAAGTCGACGCACGTGAGTTTTGTAAAGTCTGGGTTTAATCACTGCTTAATTTCCTAAAAAGGATCTTTGTTTTTTCCAGCTCCCTTTTTGTATTTGTTTTGGCAAATTTAAATATATTTTTCTTCGAGCGATTTCTGGCGTCCGGGCCTCATTTTTAAATACGGCTGCCGAGGTTCTCTCCGCCCTGAGCAATTAGTATTAATACAAATGTATCAGGATTGTAAAACAAGAAATAGATGCAAATGTAAGTGGAATGTGGGTTGCACAGAAGACAAGACTCCATGGAAAGCAATGTAGGTGACATGGAAAAACAATGTATGTTTAATGGAAATCCGGGCCCCTGGCGTTGCAGGAATATCGGGGTCCCGATCTGGAGATTTGTACTGTATAAATCAAGGACTGATATCATCCAAATACCTAGTAATGGCTGCACAGGGGCCCCAGTAATGCTGGGCTCACAGTGCACAGAATCTCTGCTGATGGAGGCTGGTGGTAGCAATATTCTGCACCATACTCACTATTAAAGGGCACTCAAAAACTGTTTGTTCCATAATGACAGAAAAATGGAATTCCAGGCAACTTTCCATTATACGTTCATGAATGTGCTTGAGAAGGAAAGCAGCATTTGTTTATCCCTTTCTGTTCTCTGCTCCAGACGTCAGTTCTCCTCCGTGTCCATCAGCTGGCCTCTGCAACATTGGTTCGGGAGTCATAGGCAGCAGTGCAGCCAGATAATCAATCGTAAAAATGTGTAATTAATGCACATTTGGAAGGTTTTCTTTAACCACCCAGGAAACATTTTAATGATCAAGCTAACTAAAGGGGCATGGTAAGATCCGTTATGGACGGAGAGCTTGGGTACCTGCTCAGGATTTCGATGGAGCTGTTGAATGCCGATTCATGGATATAATTCGATGTACATAAGTACAACTCACTGGGCAGAACGGGCTATGCCAATAGATGTCTCTGGGCATTTCGAGAAAAATAAATCCATAAAGCCTACTTGTAAACTGGGTGTGAATAGAAACAATGGAAGCCACAGTCCTGTAAAGCACACTAAGGAGCATGACACTCAATGCTTTTTGGTTTCTAGCTTGGGGGTAAAACGCTTGTTAATACCCAAAGTCTACTTTGGCGGGTCAACTTGATTACCAAATGATGTAGGGGTACCTGCCAGATCCATCTTGGTGGGCCTAGGACAATCAACCCTTTCTTATTTCCACCTCTCTTCTAATTGACACCTACTGTCTACTTGTTGTAGGGTGGACCTTCCATGTCAGGACTCCGTCTATCACTGCTCCATGTGCAGCAGCCAGGGCCCTTTCAATTATTAGTGGAGACGTGGTCACAATAACTCTGCCAGTGTGAAAAATGCCCCTTAGGCGTCAATGGCAGAAAGAGCCCAACTCTGGGAAAATAAGCAATGGCATCTAAGGTTAGAGGGGTTCCAGCTCTGTTATAAAGTGAGCTCTGTCTAGTAAATACCAGAAGCAAAATAAGTATTTATTCATCCCTTCTTGGCATTCTGCTGACATATTTCCCCTGCCTACCTGGGGACGTTCAACCTGAGCCTGAACCATTTTAACCCATATAAATCAACGTTAAATGGCTTACTGTTGATATTCTCTGCACTGCCTGTTCTGACTCCAGGAAACAAGGCAGCAGAAGATTATTAGCAGACCTGGAGGAGAGCTGACTGCTGCTACTTTGTTTTGCACCCTAGTGTGTATGAATATTATAGGGGCGTTAGATCATACCTCCCAAATGGCCCGTTTTAATGTGGGACTGTCCCGACTTTGACAGCTGCAGTTACAGAAATGTTCCGACTTTCTCTTTGATCTCCTGCACCGAACAGCCAGTGGCCGGTGCACTTAGATCATTTTGTATCAATTTAAGATAAGCAAATAAACAATTGTAACAATTTAAGATAAGCAAGTCTCTTGGGAAAACTGTGACTTCACAGGGCAATTTCACCTTCATTAGAAACTGTAATAACACATAAAAACCTGATCCTAAAATGTGTTCAAACTTTCCATAACCTGCCAAATTCTGTAAAATGGATGTGGTAATTAGGGGGTGTGATCATAAAATGGGCGTGGCCCACACACATTTTTTGTCCCTCTTTCTATTTTCAAAATGTTGGGAAGTATGACTTAGATTGTAAGCTTCACTGAGGCAGGGACTGCTGGAGAATAGGCTGGCTCTATATAAATACAGAATTAAGATTCAGGGCGCTTGTCTCCAGTAGGGATGCACTGAATCCACTATTTTGGATTCAGCCGAAGCCCCAAATCCTTTGCGAAAGATTCAGCCTAATACCGAACTGAATCCGAATTTGCAAATGCAAATTAAGGGTGGGAAGGGGAAAACATTTTTTACTTCCTTGTTTTGTGACAAAAAGTCATGAGATTTCCCTCCCCACCCCTAATTTGCATATGCAAATTAGAATCTAAATTTCGCCGAATCTGAATCCTGCTAAAAAAGGCCGAATCCTGGCTGAATCCCAAACCAAATTCTGGATTCAGTGCATCCCTAGTCTCCAGTGTGATTTTTAGCTCAGTGGCCAAGCAACAAAATTAATAAAGGGGCACTGGAATTGCCCCCGTGTGCCATTGCCCCTATGCTGGCACAATGGGGACTGCGTTTCTCTGCACACACGAGAAGCTGGAACCTTCATTCTCCCTGCCGGGCTGGTGGTGGTGGGGGGAGAGTTTGGCTTTGCAGCTGTAAAAACACTGGAAGAACCTACAGCAGTTTTCGCACTTTCTCTGCAAACAAGAGCCCACAGAACTTGAAAAGACCATTCCATTTGCAGAGATGTAGGGTCCAGCCCAGGAAAGCGAGCAGCCGTCGCACGCAGCTCCAGGCACATTTAAGAACACAGGGCTTTTTTTTCTTCTTTTTGCCAGCAGCAGATTTGCAAAGATTTGAATATGGATTTTTCTCTGACCACATGCTGCAGGATTTTATAGGCTTTCTGAAGGATTCACTGCTTTATATTCCATTATAAGTCCTGGCTCTTTCCTTGACGACAGGGGAGCTTTAAAGTGGCCATAGACGCACGGATAATATCGTGCAAAAAATAAATTTTCGTACGATATTCGGTGTGTGTATGGTGGGAGACGAGCCAACCTATATCCGCAGAAGAAGAAGAAGGTTGGCTCATTGATTGGGTGTCTTTGAAGACAACCAAACATCGAAGGGAAACAAATTTTCGTACGATATTCGGGTGTGTGTATGGTGGGAAACGAGCCGACTGATATCGGACGAAGACTTGGATATCGGTCGGCTCATCGTTTGGGTTGGGTGGAAAATTATGATCGGGTGAAGGCACCTGAACATCGGCCATTGTTAGTGCTATACAGATATATATATGTATATATATGACGATTCAGCTCTACACGTGTGTATTGAAACGAACGATCTTTCTTGGAAACCTCCATCCATGAAAGATTGTAATTGTAACATCTATGGCCACCTTTAGAGGTTTGCTCGGGCAGGTCTTCTCTGTTGGCCACACTTGCTGGCTCTCTCCCACACTTGGTAGTTCCTCAAGTTGTTTTGGGGTTGAAACAGATAAGGCACCTGCCCCTATTGCCTGTGATTTCCAATAGGTGGTGTGTACGTAATTATTTTGTGTATCTGTGTTTGCAGTGACCGCAACTTCACCAGTTGAGCAGATCTTCAGGTTTAGGGCCAAATTTAAGGGGAATGCAGCATCTTAAGGTGGCCATACACGCACCAATATTATTGTACTAAACAATACTAAAGCAGCTATCAAAGTCTCATGAACGTTAGAGACCCCTGATACTTCCCTGGCTCCATCTATCACCCCATTGCTGGTTATATTGATCATTGCAGAGATCTGAACCTGTCTGACGGAAATGCTGCAGGCCACACCGGCAGCAAAGGGGTGAAGCACAGGTTTATTCCCTTTTGATATGTGTCAAGTGTTAAAAAACAGGTTTGGAGAAAAAAAAAAAAAAAAGAAGCAGAGGTCAGGGCTCATTTTCTTGGGAACAAGTTAAACTATTAGAAGCCAGCTGGAGGAGAACATCTACATTGTTTCAAGAGTCGGAACTAGAGGACAGAGAAGGGAGGGAAACGAATGGGCTGTTACCGCATGTCTCTGCTAACGCTGCACATTGCATGTTTCTGGAGCAGTGGAATTTTTATTGTGGAGATGTGGTAAATCAGCCATGCTCGGGGTGGTTTGCTTGATTTCACCGGGCAGCAATGTAATGCCACAATAAAACCAAACAGCGGTGCAATTTTGAGGAATAATGCGCCTGTTTAACTCCCGTCGTGCCGGGGCGGCTCACAAAAGCAATTTGTTTGGCTCATTTAAACTGGTCTTTGGGGTTTTTTTAACCTTAGGTAGAAGTCCTGACATTTCCATGACATTAAAATTGAAGCTGCGCAGATTAAGGAAAAACAAATAGTTATCTGCCGCTGGCTTGCCTTTAAACGGATACTGCCCTGTATGTGCCAGCGTGTAGAAAATTCAACAGTTGTACAATTGTAAAAAAAACCTTTAAGGGTCACAATATTCTTTAATTTTTTTCCAGAAAACTTAACAATAAACAGGAATGTCTGTGCCTGTAAAGATTTATGGTATCCCTCATTACAGGTCATTAGAAAGCCTAGAGAGGAGTCACAGCTATGGAAAGTGCCATTTACAGCCATGTTTGTCTAGCCACACCCCTATTATGTCATACCACACCCACAGGACTTCTAGGCACCTGCCAATGCTGGCTTCTTAAACAGGTATGGGACCTGTTATCCAGAATTCTTAGGACCTGGGGTTTTCTGGATAACTGATCTTTCCGTAATTTGGATCTTCATACCTTGAAGGCCCCCATACACGGGCAGATAAGATCTGCCGACAGTTTATTGGCCCATCTGATGGGCGTCCCTGATCAATATACAGGCTGGGTAAAAAAATCCAGTCGGATGGCGGCCGCATCTGTTTGTTGATGCGGTCCCACGATCCGACTGCCCGTATTGCCTCCATTCTAAAAATGCACCGAATCCAGGATTCGGTTCAGGATTCGGCCTTTTTCAGCAGGATTCGGATTCCGCCGAATCCTTCTGCCTGGCCAAACCAAATCCGAATCATATGCATATGCAAATTAGGGACCAAACACAGATACACAAAATAATTACCAAATCTTTTGAGAAGGATTCGGGGGTTTGGCCGAATCCAAAATAGTGGATTCGGTGCATCCCTACTCCATTCTGATCCAAACGTTGGGCCCTAGGGCCCACAATCGGATCGGCCTGATATTGCCCACCTATTGCCACAGGAGCGTATCTCCCTGTGTATGGCCACCTTTAGTCTACTAGAAATTCATGTAAACATTAAATAAACACAATAGGCTGATTTTGCTTCCAATACGGATTAATTACCGTATATACTCGAATATAAGCCGAGATTTCAGCCCCCAAAATATGCTGAAAAAAACTCTACCTCGGCTTATACTCGGGTCAAGCGCAAAAACGGTCTAAGAATAGTCGTCGGCGTCCAAGAATAGTCGCCGGCATCCAAGAATAGTCACCGGCGTCCAAGAATAGTCGCCAAGATTATTCGCTGGCTTCCAAGAATGGTCGCCGGCATCCAAAAACGAGACGCCGGCACCTCCAATGGGAGCAGAAACCCTCAATTTTTTGATTGAAACTTACCAGAAGCCGCTGCATTTCTCACCCTAGGCTTATACTCGAGTCAATAAGCTTTCCCAATTTTTGGAGGTAAAATTAGGTACCTCAGCTTATACTTGGGACGGCTTATACTCGAGTATATACGGTAGATCTTAGTTAGGATCAAGTACAAGCTACTGTTTTATTATTACAGGGAAAAAGGAAATCATCTTGAAAAATTTGGATTATTTGGATAAAATGAAGTCTATGGGAGACGACCTTTCAGTAATTCCGACCTTTCTGGATAATGGGTTTCCCGGATAACGGATCCCATACTTGTATAGGCATACATAACCAACTATGAAGCTTGAGGGAACTCCATTTTAAAGCTCACACAGACAGACCACAAGGCATTGTCTAGCCTAAAGAGCTTGCAATCAAAAGGTTTTAGAGGTTTAGAGGTTTAGCAGGGAATTATTGGCTGCAGTCTCTGTTAGTGGCTATGCTGATCTCTGCTGTCTCTTTTGCAGGTCTCCCGGACAGGGAGCGGAACCCCGCAGTACCTGGGACCTCACATTGATACGTGCGGCTCATGCTTGCACTCAGCTGGACACATGGGGATGTCCTTAGTGTGGCGTTCAGGGAGAGCAGGAGGAGGCGGCCACACTGACAGGATGCTGATACTTGTGATACTTGCATTTCTTTTGGTCAGCCGAACGCTAGCCCGGCCATCTTACAGCATGGTGGAGGATGCGACTCCTGAACCCGAAGGTAAAATGGGAAATTATTTCAGTTGTACCATCAATGTCATGATATCCATGTACCCGTTTTTGTTTTTAGCGATTGTTTGTTGATGCTTATTGGAGTGCTCACGGGATGATTGGGTTTTGCTGTAAAGTTTGACTTTAAATGGCCATCTGTATTGATCTGGAATTGTCAGCTTGTTATCCCACTGTTACTATAGACACCATCTCTCCCTACTATACCTGCTATCCCACAGTCACACTCCCTTCCCAGAGACTATTATCCCACTGTTACTATAGACACCATCTCTCCCTACTATACCTGCTATCCCACAGTCACACTCCCTTCCCAGAGACTATTATCCCACTGTTACTATAGGCACCATCTCTCCCTACTATACCTTCTATCCCACAGTCACACTCCCTTCCCAGAGACTATTATCCACTGTTACTATAGACACCATCTCTCCCTACTATACCTGCTATCCCACAGTCACACGCCCTTCCCAGAGACTATTATCCCACTGTTACTATAGGCACCATCTCTCCCTACTATACCTGCTATCCCATAGTCACAGTCACTTCCCAGAGACTATTATCCCACTGTTACAATAGACACCATCTCTCCCTACTATACCTGCTATCCCACAGTCACACTCCCTTCCCAGAGACTATTATCCACTGTTACTATAGGCACCATCTCTCCCTACTATACCTGCTATCCCACAGTCACACTCCCTTCCAAGAGACTATTATCCCACTGTTACTATAGACACCATCTCTCCCTACTATACCTGCTATCCCACAGTCACACTCCCTTCCCAGAGACTATTATCCCACTGTTAATATAGGCACCATCTCTCCCTACTATACCTGCTATCCCACAGTCACACTCCCTTCCCAGAGACTATTATCCACTGTTACTATAGGCACCATCTCTCCCTACTATACCTGCTATCCCACAGTCACACTCCCTTCCAAGAGACTATTATCCCACTGTTACTATAGACACCATCTCTCCCTACTATACCTGCTATCCCACAGTCACACTCCCTTCCCAGAGACTATTATCCCACTGTTAATATAGGCACCATCTCTCCCTACTATACCTGCTATCCCACAGTCACACTCCCCTTCCCCACTACTACTACTATTACCCCACTACTACAGGTGTTCTTCCACAAATCTTACAACAGCTTTTGTTCTATGGGGCCACTCAGCATGCAGGACCCTAGGCAGTTACTCCAAAGATGGTTTACTAGCAGAGATTATTTCCTGAGTTCCCATATTACTCACCCTTGATTTTGTCACATGCTGTATATTTTCCTTCAGGCAATAGACAATACTGTGTTATTAACTTTCCAGGTGAGAAAGTTTGAGCTCTGTTGCTCTTAGTGTTTTCCCCACCCCCTCTTTCTGAGGGCTTTGGTTGAACCCTCGCTTGAATGTCTGTGTGAAGGAAGAGCTAATGGTTTGCCCTGGAGGGATGTTTCATGAGGACAGGCAATAGAAGTAGCTGCTGATTTTTTACTGCCTTTTTCCCCATTCCTCAGTCCAGTCTGTCTGAGTGTAGTGACAAAGTATGGGAGTAATGCCACCCATCCTGTTTGTGTCACATCAATGTGGAACTACACCTCAATGACTTCAGTTCCCTTAGAGCAATAGAAAGGGAGTAGACAAATAGATAAACAACATTATGCCTTTGCTGCCAGTGTCTTCCTTAGATAAAGGCTGGTATTCAATCCCACCCAACCTAACCTCATGTCAACCCACATATACTCTTTAAAGGGGAATCGTTGATCATTTGGATATTGATGTATCAAAATAAAGTCCATGGAAAGGATGTTATATTTCCTACCATGAAAATCGATCCCTGGAGAAGATGGCTGCTAATGCTATGGGTTTACCATTGATGGGAAGATAATAGTTGTCCTCAGCTGAGATCTTCAAGTTGTAGGTCTCCAACCCTCCTAGTGCCATTAGTTCATACATTATTTGTTGAGTTCTGGGTTATGATGGTGCCAGTGAGGACATTCTTCTCCTGCCTAGTGATGATACTATTAGGGGGCAGAAGGGAATAAACCAACGGGTGCCAGGTTTGGCCATGTTTGAAAGAAACCATGGCTTAGATAGAGCAGGGGACCCCAAACTTTGTTTTTTATGAGTGCGCCACACTTGAATGTAAAAACTGTTGGGAAAACACACAAGCAAGAAAAAATTCCTTGGAGATGCCAAATAAGGGCAGTAATAGCCTAATTGATAACCCTGTGTGGACTCAACCTGAAGAAGACTCTGTAAGAGTAAACTTGAATTTAAGTCAAAAATTTCACTTGGTTTTTACATTGAGGCCACTGAGAGCAACATCAATGGTAGTGGAGAGCAACATGTTGCGCACGAGCCACTGGTTGTGGATCACTGGCTTAGAGGGTAAATAAAGTTGAGTGAACATTTAGGGGGTTATTTATCAGAGGTCGAATTTAATGTGATGAGTAATGTGAATTTTTAAAACTCTTAATAAATTCTATTGTATTCACAGTTTCGAATGGTATGTTATTTATGAAAAAATGTGAATGTCGATTCAATAGTCTCGACCCAAAAACTAGAATCAAATTCAAATTGTTTTCCTCCAAAAAAAAAAAAAATCTACATTTTTTTCCTCTCATTGGAGTCTATGGGGCATCATTTTTGTAGCTAAACTTGGCAAAAATTTGGCTCATCGCTATTAACATCTTCAAAAAGTTCAAGGGACCCTTGCCATTGACTTCTACATCAACTCGGCAGGTTTTAGGTGGAGCATAGCCAAATTAAAACTGTTTCCAGGGTTGAGGTGTGATAAATCTCATATTCAAATTAAAATTATAGTTGATGGTTTTAAATTTGAATTTGTGAGTTTTTTTTTTGAAAATTCCAATTTGAAATTACCATTCAAGCCTAAAGGTGGCCATACACAGAGAGATCCGCTTGTTTGGCGATGTTGCCAAACGAGCGGATCTCTCCCAGATGTGCCCACCTTGAGGTGGGCGATATCGGGCTGATCCGATCATGGACCCTAGGGCCCAATGATCGGATCATAACGATTGGTAAACGGGCAGTTGGATGGTGGGACAACATCAACGAACAGATGCGATCCAATGGGATTTTTTTGTCCTGTCCAATCAACATCTGACCGACTTTTGGCCAGATATAGATCGAGGAAGCCCGTTGGGCCCCACACACGGGACAATAAACTGCCGACTCGGTCTGTCGGCAGCTTTTATCTGCCCTTTAAGTTAATCTGCCCCTACATGTAACATCCATAATAAGTTTGCTGTAGAAGGTCAAAAAAAAAAAGGTTTGACCATTTTGAACTTCCACTTGTACAGGGACCTTATGGATAAATTACAGTTTAGTTACCCTTTAAGCCATGGTTTCTTTCAATACGAATATTTTTCTATTTTTTTTTTTTTGCTGAAAATAAACATTGACATACGGAGGGCTATAGATTTCCTCTCTAGTGTGCCTTTAAGGGCAGAGACACACGGTCAGATTGTTTTCCGAAGTCGGGAAGGCAGGGAAAGGCAGTTTGAACCGTAAAGCAGTTAAAAGATATTTTCTCATATGTTCGGCAAAACATGGCAGCTTCTTGGTATTGCCACCGCTCTGCTGAAATGTTTTCACTGTATAAAATACAGATGCACAAACTCCTGCCCTGTAAGGCAACAGTATTATTTCTTATTCCTTCTTCTATTCATCTTCCAGTCTTTGATTCAAACCACTGCCTGGTTGCCGGGGTAAATTGTACCCTAGCAACCAGATAGCTATTGGTATTTTCACCACCTGTGTTTTTGAATGGGCAAATACTGTGTAGTGCCGATGCACCATAGCCCCTCATATGCTTCTGTTTATTGGAAAGTGCAATCAGTAGACCCATGTATGGCTGCCTTCATATATATTCCGAGACAATTTGCAGTTGTTTTTCATTATTATTTGTGTTTTTTAAGCTTTTTATTCAGCAGCTCTCCAGTTTGCAATTTCCATAATCTGGTTGCTATGGTCCATATTACCCTAGCAACCATGCACTGATTTGAAGAAGAGACTGGAATAGAAAAATGAGTAATAAAAAGTAGCAATAAGAATAAATGTGTAGCCTTGCAGAGCATTTGTTTTTAGGTGATCCCCATTTGAAAGCTGGAAGAAGAAGGCAAATAATTAAACTATAAAAAAATAAATAATGGTGACCATTTGAAAAGTTGTTTTGAATTGGCCATTCCATATCATACTAAAAGGGACATCAGATCGCTGACTCTTAGGGGGTTATTTATCAAAGTCCAAATTTATCTCAATATTTTCTGCTACAAACTCCGATCAAATACGCTCTGGTTTATTTCGATTATTTTTTTATTACATTTCCCCGAAAATTTGCTTTGCGGTAAAAGATCTGATTTTCACGATCTTTTTGGATTTTCTCATCCGATTTTCACGAATTTCAAGATTTTTTCAGAATTTTCACCCTGCGCACATCAAAAAATCATTGGGACTCTTCCTATTTACTTATATGCAACCTCGACTGGTCTGAGATGCCGGCTTTTCAGATTTGGACTTTTCCATCCTCAGGGTTTAATAAATTCTAAAAAATTTGTGATTTTTTAAAAGTCTGATTTTATGAAAAAAAATCACAAATTTTTCTTGATTTTTGCATTTGGAGTTTTTTAAATACCCCCCCCCCTAGACACTTTTTGGGGTGAGACTGATCTAGTATCACATGACTGGAGGAAGCAGAGAGGCACCTAGAAATGTGCAAAATGACAAGTAAATTTGATTTTCCCATGTAATGAGCATTGGTTTCGGATACAAACTTTTTTGTCTGTGCCTGAAACCAATGTGCGTATTGTTGGAAAATTTGACATTTTTTACTGCAACGATAATGTCTATTTCAGGAAATATTACAAAATGCATACAGACATTTCATGTAGGAAAAGTATTTCAATTATTATTATACTATTTTAGTTATTCTACTTATTTTTTTGTTTTGTCAAGAATCAGACGCTTTTAGCATCATCAGCTTATGTGCATATAAGGAGGTAAACAGACAATAGTACGGCGGGTTCTTATTGTTTCTCAGAATTCTGGGGACTTGTCAGGCTCTCCCTTGGGTCTGGAAGCAGCGCTTAATTCTACTAGAAAATCACATAAACACGAAATAAACCCAATAGTCTGGTTTTGCCTCCAATAAGGATTAATTATATCTTAGTTGGGATCAAGTACAAGCTACTATTATTATTATTACAGAGAAAAGGGAAATCATTTTTACAACTTTGGATTATTTGGATAAAATGGAGTCTATGGAGATGGCCTTTCCGTAATTCGGAGCTTTCTGGATAATGGGCTTCCGGATAACGGATCCCATACCTGTACTATAAAAAAAGGGAGAATAAATGAGCGCCTACCTGTGATATGTTACCCAAACGTTACCTTTATTGACCTTCACGCCAGTGGATGCTATGGATTTCTTAACAAATGTTCATCTCCTCCCTTAAATGTCTGAACTAACACTAACACTTCTTCAGAACAGTGGTCCACAGGATGCTTTAGGCCTTTAGCCTCAGTAACCCAAACACATGTGAAAATAAGGTCAGGCCACCACAACCTGATGGCTACAATGGTCCTATATGTTCCTTTTGTTCCCAATCCAAAAATGATACTTAAACAGTAGAAAACCACAGCAGAGAGACCACGACTGGTCTTCATGCATTGTCTGCTGGCTCAATCAGGGGTATCCTTTAAAACAGTGATCCCCAGCCAATGGCTGTTGCTCACCAACCCCATGGATGTTGCTCCCAGGTGCTTAATTTTGAATTCCAGGCTTGGAGACAAGTTTTAGTTGCATAAAAACCTGATTTACTGCCAAAGAAAGTCTCCTGTAGGCTGTCAGTCCACATAGGGGCTACCAAATAGCCAATCACAACCCTAAAGGTGGCCATACACAGGGAGGTCCGCTTGTTTGGAAATATATATAAATGGAGAAGTACATTGTAGTGAAAGTCCCTCTGGAAGGTTATTAGGAGGGCACCTCACAATTATATTGATGTCTCAATGGAGAGGATTTTGCCTGGACATGTTTGCTAGGGCTGCACTGTGACTGGCGGAGGCAATGAGCCCAGCCCTATATAAACAGCTTTATATAAACAGCCAGAGCTTGCACACTCAACTGCTCTTGCCTTACATTGAGAGGAGACCAGCCATAACCCAGTACAACATGCACAGACTTTTCCTTTCTGCCGGATACACAACAGAGAGGCCTATGAAACCTCCTCCTTTTACTCCAGCTCCTTGTTATAGGGGCGCCCAGCTTCTTGGAGGAAAGAAACACTGAGGTGAGAGTTACAGGATCTCTACATAGTTGGATTCCAGAGAGCGTGGTGGGTAGTCACCATATTTTATTTGGGGGTTCAGGAAATTGTATTTTAATTATTGTGCATTATTGATTGCATGATAATTACTTCTGTAAAGTATAACTTGCAGCAGAACTGAAATGCTCTCCAGCTCTTATTGGCCACTCGCTGCCGGGATTTGGACTTGGACAGAATGTGAAGGACTTTGAGACTGTGTGGTGGCCTAATGGTTGGTGGAGGATGCAGGTTGTTGCAGTTTATCAGCTTTAGCTCCCTTGTGAGCCTAGTGACCCCCAGATCAGTGTCGTTCTTTCTGGTGCGGAACATGTCCAGAACCCGAGGCATTGGATCAATATGATACATTTCCCTAACCTGGAGAGAACTTGCACGAACACACGTCTGCTTCCTTGTATGGACATGCGTTTGGGAGCACAATCCTGCCTTCTCTAGGAGAGAAATCTTCAGAAAATATAGTCCGCTTATTGTACGCCATCTGGAATGAATTATGAACCGAATGCCGGCGATGAAAGGGTTAACAGAGCCATATAAAGGATAATGTGTTTTTTTCTCTCAGCCATAAGAATAATCATAGATACAGTAACATAACCGGCGTGTCATTAACATTATCCATAAAAAATATCTCCCAAGAGTGAACTGCTGTTACTTCCTAGAAAAGCTTCCTGAGTATTGTTGAACCAATCCAATGACTCCTCCATCACTGATGTATTGTGATATAGACCAGGGACGGGCACCTGCAGCATCCGGGGGTTGTTGGAGACCACAGCTGTTGAGAGTTGTAGTTGTAATAGCTGCAGATTGCCCAACTATGATATGGATAATACCATGCTGAGGCCATTTCCATTTGGTCTTCATTATTGTTTTTATTTTTTTAATTTTCCTCTGCCGCTCTCCTTAACAACGGGACATGTGTTTGGATAACAGAATAAAAGATGACTAGCAGAAGGTCTGTATAGAAAAAACATTTTTGGACAATTTGCTATGGTATCTCAGGGCTGTTTATGTCATTACATAATTGACCTTTGCTGGGGTTTAACATAAAAAGCTCTAGGACTGTTGCAAATAATCACAGCAAGTTGTACTGGAAAAAAGCAACAACATCAAACTGCTGCTTGTACACAAACCTGCCCTCACCCTTACCTACAGGGAACACTGTAACATCTGGATTTGGTAACACTGGCCTGAACTTAAAATGAGTTACTAATGACTAGTAACTCAACTCATGATTGAGCCTTGCTTGAACAATGAATGTATCTAATCGCTTGATTTCGGGCAAAAATCTGAAAAAAATCAGGCTTTTCAGAAAAAAACCTGAATTTTTCGGATTTTTGCCCAAAAATAGTTGGATTTTTGGGCTAATTCCAGCATAGACCAGCGAAACTTCCAAATCGGATAGGGACCTCTGCCATTGACTTATGCAACCTCGGCAGGTCTGAGAAGGAGGCGTTTCGGATTCTGACTTTTGGCAGCATCAAGAAAAATTTGAGTTTTTAAAGAAAACCATGAAAAATTTCAGTTTTGCACCAAAAAGCCGACTGGACTTTAGTGAATAACCCCCTGAATGTTCCATAGGCAGGTAACAATTACCGATCAGGGTCCGTTTTTTATATGCATTGGTTCATGTGCTTGCAGGCCTTATTCAGGCTTTCTTAGGGATTCTGGGAATTGTAGTCCAGCTACCAGGGCAGAGCCCTGCAGATCTTTTCATGTATTAGAACTACAATTTATCGTATCGTTTGCAAAACAAGATGTATCTACGTTTGCTTTAATAAGAGTTTTAAAACACATCCCTGATAGAATAACTTTGAGATCCAAAGAGTCATTAGCGCACGGGCTCTTTAACTCTTTGACTACAACTCCCAGTATCCTTTCATACACACATGTTAAATAGACTGCTGTTCTGGGAAAAGGCCTGCAGTAACAACTACCCAGCAATGTACTGTATGTCCCTACCTTACTCAAGTGATGGTATATGGTTTTGTTTATGCCATGTTAGCAGGCTGGGAGAAGCATGTGCTGCATTTAGGGTTGGAAAAAAATACCGGGCTTCCTATATATTTATCTTATATCACTATCAATAACATTGGGATCAGCCATCATTTTTACCGGCCTGTCCGGTAAAATACCGTCCGGTTGACAACCCTAGCTGCATTCCTTTACTCTTGCAGGGTCAGCGGCTATGTACTATACAGTCACTGTTACAACATGTATTTTCCGTCTCTTTAAAAATAAGAGTAAATTGCTATTTCTGCTGTTTGCTTGTGGTTGCAACTTGTTAACATAAAGTCCAACTTTTACCTGTCTGTGTAAGCTAGTTGTGCCCAAGCCAGAGAAAAAGCTGCAGGAAAAAAAATTAAAATGGTTGATCTCCTTTAAGTTTACTTTTAGTACTTTTAGTATGTTAGAGAATGGCTAATGCTAAGTAACTTTTCACTTGGGGGCAAATTCACTAAGATGCGAAGTTGCGCCAGGCGCAACTTCGCCGCACTTCGCCAGGCGTAGTTTCGCCAGCGCTCCGCAAATTCACTAAAATCCGAAGTTGCTCACAGGGGTAGCGTAAGGTTGCGAAGTTGCGCTAGCGTTGATTCGCTATGTAAAGCGAAGTTACGCTAGCGAAGGCTAATTTGCATACGGCGCGAAATTCAAATTTCAATGGAGGAACACGTATCAGCACTACAAATGCCTAGAAAACCTTCAAATCAGCAAATAAAAATTTTATTTTGCCCTACACATGTGCCCACTGTCTAGGTAAGTTGCCATGAGTCAGGAAATGTAGGGGGGAAGGAGGGGAGCCCCAAAAAATTTCACCCATCATGTAGAAAACACGCCAGCGTTTTTTGGGACTTAGAAAAAAATTTGACTTTTTTTGAAACAATCCCTATCTACTCTATTGCGCTTCGCCAGGTCTGAGGTGGCGAAGGAAGTCTAGCGTAAAAGGTAGCGTTCAGTACACTGCGCAAGTTAGTGAATTTGTGTAGTTACGTCGCTAGCGAAAATTCACCTGGCGTAAGGGTGCGAAGTAACACTAGCGAAACTACGCCAGTGTTCGTTAGTGAATTTGCGCAGTAACGAAAAATGCCAAACGCTAGCGAATTAACGCTAGCGTTCGGCGCTTAGTGAATTTGCGCCTCGGTCTTTACTATTTATATTTTTTTATAGTTTTTTTAATTGCTTTTCTCATCAGACTCTTTCCAGTTTTCAAATGGGGGTCACTGACCCCATCTTAAAAGCAAATGCTCTGTAAGGGCAGAGACACACTACCCGCCGGCTAGAATTCTACATTCTAGCCGACGGGATGGCACTCGGAACGCTTCATTTTCTGAAGTCGCCCGAAGTTGCCTCACGAGGAGACTTCGGGTGATTTGGGAAAATAAAAGCGCTCCGAATGCCATCCCGTCGGATAGAATGTAAATCGCCAGGCATTAGCTAGCAGATTGCTGAAAACTGGAGAGCTGCTGTATAAAAACCTAAATAACTCAAAAACCACAAATAATAAAAAAAAATGAAAACCAATTTCAAATTTTGCAGAATGCCACTCTCTGCATCATACTAAAAGTTGATCAAAAGGGGAACAGCCCCTTTAAAGAGCAATTATACCCTATGTAAAGTGGGAGGAGACATATTCTTTCCCTTACACCATATAGTATGAGGTTATGTCAACATTCCTCCCCTGCACTTTTGCATTTGTACATCCCTGAGAGCTGCCATGTTTGCTGTCCCAGTTGTTAATCACAATACCATTGGCTTTCAAATTTGCCTTTTGTCCAGTAATTTTAAATGCTTTTAACATGTCTACTACTTTTAAGTGTCGCTAGTTTGTCTGTATTTTTGGGGTGCAGTGATAACATGATATTTCTCACATAGCGTTGGGAAATATTGAGTGGGGTGTCAGCGCATGAGCTTTTGTTGACTTGTCACTAATATTGCTGTATAGAGTGCTGCTTGATCTCACTGGAAATACTTTGGGTGCTTTACTTACCAGTTTGGTTTATTCCTGTCTCTCTCTCTGTCTCTCGCTCCCTTTCTGCCCCCCCTTCTTCTAGAATTTCCAGCCAAATACCAAATCTCCAAAGCTGATGTCTTTCCCGTTCTGCCTGGTGAGCCGCTTGATCTCCGCTGCCCACTGGCCGATGGCCCCCCTGTGACTTGGACTAAAGATGGGGCAAAGTTAGAGGCCAACAATAGGACGTTGATTGTCAGGAACTACTTGCAGATTAAAGAGACTACCCCCAGGGACACAGGGCTCTATGCCTGTTCCGTGTTAAAAAACTTCCATTTTTTCCATGTCAATGTCACAGGTGAGTGGAAATAGAGCCTCCGGAGCAGGGGTTGCATGCCCAGACGCAGGTGCTGTAGCCACACAAGAATGAGTCAGCTCAGAGTTAGTTCAACCAGCCTTCAGCAAAAATACAGACTCAAGCTTGAAAGTGGCAGTAAGCCTTTGGGAAAACCAGACTCAGACCCATCTACTTAAGTACCAGAGATTCCCAGTGGGCCCAGACCCTGGTGGGACCCAGCCATGTAGAATTCCCATCTGCCCTTCCTTATTTTCACCATGGGTCTATCTCAAAAGACCTATATGCTTTGGTACTATCTCTATTTAATTTCTGGAGTGGACCAAGAATGTTAGGTTCTCTGGTGGGTCCTAGGAGACCCAGTCTGACCAGACATCCTTGGTTGACTCTCACAGAAATTAGACAAAGATAGTACCAAAGAATATAGGTCTTTTTCTGATAGACTCATGGTGAAAATAAGGAGGACAGGTGGGAATTCTCCAAGGCTGGTCCCACCAGGGTCTGGGCCCAGTGGAAACTTTGGTAGACCTGGTTGTCCAGCAGTTACTGGTTTTACTGAAGTGGGAGCTGTCCATAAGAGTTGACTTATTCAGCCTGCCTGGTTTTGAAAAGGTTCAGGGACCACCAGATGTCAAGGAGCAAATAGCCTATCATAAATCTGCATTCAATCTGCACAGAACTATATATAAACATAATTTATATCATCACTTATGATGGATCCCCTTTAAATGATGCTGTGCTTTGATTTCTGGCTATGCATTTAATTTCATTTAAATATAGAGCAATGTAGCTTATTGTGCACACAACATATGAGCTAGAGCTGCCATATTTTTTGCTCAGATGAGGCAAATCTGAACACATTAACGTTGTTAGGGTTGCGGTTCTTTGCAGAGAATGCAACTGTGTATAGTTCCTGGAGGATTGCCTTGTGCACACACTAAGCTGTGCTCACCTACCATACATTTCTATGTATCTCAGGCAAATGGAAAATAAACACTACTTAGAAATAGGTTTATTTTCCCTTAATTTCCAGCTCACTAGTACTGGCTTATTGCACATGCTGTGGAGACACCTCCCTTAACAATGCTCCTTTTAATATGAACCATCCCAAATGCCTCAGTATTCAGAATTAACATTTCCAGCTCCCATCATCCTCAGCTACACTATGTATTGTAGTTCAGCTACAAAAATTGTGCTATAACTTGACTTGACTTGAGAGTTGGCATGTGCAACAAGTTATGGAAGAAGTCGCCATTGTTATCAGTTAGGGTAGTCTGTTTGCAATGATCAATGATTTTAGATGTGCGTAAGTTTTTAATAAGGCCATGTGCCTTCATGTTTTCCAGAAGCCAGTTCTTCAGGGGATGATGAAGATGATAATGACGGTTCTGAAGACTTCACCAATGACAATAATAATATAAGTAAGTTTCATGGCATGTCTTCAAATGTAGCAAATATAGGCAAGGGCACGTGAAGCTGTGATTCGTTAAGAGGGAGCAAATTATGATGGCCACATTCTGGTATCTTGGTTCATAATCTGATACGCAGTCTGTGTTAGTAATATTAGGTTCATGACTATGTATCTGTTTATCTGAAGCCTTCACAAGCACATTGTTCTCATTAAAGGGTTGTTGGTGCATTAGTAATATTTAGAAAATGTATCTTAAGTTACCTACAGTACATCAAAGGAAAGGTTTCTAAATCCCAAATATCTGAAAGCTTTATTGGTTCCATCTAGCTCCTAGCTGATTAATGGCATCATCCTGCATAGAAGGACAGAAGAACCATTTCCAATAAAGTGTTTTGTTCTCCTTAATGCTAGGAGCTCCATACTGGACTAACACAGAGAAGTTGGAGAAGAAGCTTCATGCTGTTCCCGCAGCCAATACAGTGAAATTACGCTGCCCGGCAGGAGGGAACCCCACCCCTCGAATGAGGTGGTTAAAGAACGGAAAGGAGTTCAAACAGGAGCATCGGATAGGCGGATACAAGGTAAGGTTGTTTTTTCTATCTATCTATCTATCTATCTATCTATCTATCTATCTATCTATCTATCTATCTATCTATCTATCTATTCAACGTCCATTCCTCCAGTGGACAAGTATGTCCACCTTTATCTGATACTAGTTTGTGTGACTAGCCAATTAGCCAAAGCAAAGAAGGAATTAATTAATATTTTGCTATAATTCCTTTATTATTAATAATGTATTATTCATGTTTATAATATTTCTTCTGGTTTCTCTCTGTTGTCATACTTCTGTGTCTCTGCACCAGTTCACCAGGGTAATTGACTTGTTGTGTCTTCTCTTGACTTTGTTTGTTTATTGTTCCTATATCTGACCCTGAAAATTAAAATTCTTAATTGATTAACTGAGTTGGTTGGAATAAGAGGTAATGAAGGAGTCTCTGGTTGCAGAGTTAATCAGACTTGACCTTATGATTGGGCACCACATCATCTGATGGTTCCTTGTCCAAAATCTGGCCAAGTGAAATCTCAAACGTCTTGGTAGCATTGCTGAACTGGGGGGTGCAGCCCTGAATTTGAGAAAGTGCATGAATAAATGCAAATGTTCAGTTGGAACTTTATATGATACTGCTAATTGTTAGATTGACATAGTATAGATATATTATCCGTTGATGATGATAAATGTGGCAGGTGCAAACCTGTTATCAGAGAATTATGGCAATTGAAAAGGCTCAGGCTGTGCTAATTGATTTGGCACTTTCAGATATTGGGCTTTGGCCTGGGTGTGTAACAATAAAATATATTGTACCTTCTAGAGTAGCAATCTTCAGATTTCCCACACTGTCAGTTTTGCCTCCAGCCTTGGGAGTTCAAGCCTTAGAAACCTTTTAGTGTCCCACCACCTTTCCTGACACCTGGTGCACAACCACTTTCTCAAGGTTTTATAACCACCACAGAGTCAATAAAGGTCATGTTTTCCAGTTTTTTGGGCCATAATTTGTCTCTACACTAAAACCAGGTGTTGCCTCAAACCCAATAAACAGCAAATTCTGGCTTGTTCTTGGCTCCATGTTTCCTGTCTTTCCAGGTCGTTAGAAAAAGCCTCTGATTGTCAATTGACAACATGTCACCATTTCCAGAAACTCTTACAACACCTGTATGGTGCCTGTCCAAATAATTGGGATGTTATTGAGATTTTTGGGCAAGTTTTACTGGTTTGGGAAGTAACTGAGTAGATGTTTTACTGTTCGTCTGTGTAATCAGTTTTCAGATTGGACAGGCTAGAAGCAACCTGTAGGCAATCAGGTCATCAACATAGTCAAAGTCAAAAACAAGACTGTGGGCAGTTATTTTAATAAAAAACAAAACCATTTGAGTTCAGTGGAGCTTACATTTAAAATTTGGTGGGCGGTCTTCTTCCTTCTAGGCAACAGCAGCTTCAACTCTTTTTAGCTCCCATTCAGTTTCGGCTCCCATTTGGCTTTTCGACTTTGGCTCCCATTCGGCGGCTCCACTTTTCTGGCCCACTTAACCCTAGGCTGACCGCCCAACTGGACATTTGTCCGAACTGCCAGATGGCAAGTCCAGGCCTGGTTGTAAGATGTTTTCCGTTCAAGCCCTTCTTTGAAGGTCCATTTGGTCAGGCTTTGGTCAAGGTTACAGATATACGAAAACATTGGCGTTTCCAAGAAAATACATATTTAAGGTGGCCATAGACTTGCAGATTTTATCCAATGTCCGGCAAACGATCATGTGTTGCAATCTCCCAACCTAAATCCATTCACATTAAATAAAGTAGTAAAAAGAACAAATCAGAGGATGTTCTGGCCATGAAATGACAGACAGCAATTGTCCTAAAGTTATGTTCGACAGATACTGTAGTAGTGACAGTAACCTATTTATATAGTCAGAGAAATTATCGTTAGTCGACAGGAATCTTCTGATCTGTCTAATCGACTAAACCACAGATTGCCATGCTATGAAAAATGTCTGGCCAATCCACACACGGTCTGAAAATCTTACAAACCTTAGTTTCATAATCTTAATCTTTGCGTCTATGGCCAATTTTACCCCAAATTTCACTCTTAATTGACCTTCAAGCTGGGATTTCAGGAGTATCGAGGAGAACAAATAGATGTTCTCCCCGAATCTTACTCTTTTATGTCTATGTCTTTTATGTTTATGTCTTAGTTTGACAATTTGCTATCGGACCTTAAACTGCAAACAGCTTGTACTGAGGCAGGACAGAAAGGTCAATAGAAATTAAATAAAGAAATTTACCAGTTGCAAATTGTCTCAGATGATCAATGTGTGCATCATATTGAAGGCAAACTATCCTTTTAATGATCTACAGTTGACTGGTTTGGATATAGACGTGGGTTAATTTTTAGCCTTTGGGTATCAGGAATCTTTGAGAATCCCCATGGATAATCTTTAACTTTATATCTCCCTTGTCCCACTCTGCTGTGCTATATTAACACCTTTACTGGGCTGTAAAGAGATGCCATAAGTAAGTAATAATTATCTGCAGCCTGGTGGGCAATGGAGTCTTTGCAGAGCCTGGCAGTTTTATTGATGGCCATGTATAATGCCATACACTGATGGTCACTGTTTGCTTGAAGTATAATCGGGTTGAGAATTACTACAGTATGACATTTCTCTGTAGCGTTATCCTTAAATGTATTGCTCCAAAGTTCCTGCTTGGCACAACCTGGGCATCTGGGCCCTAGACACGTTACTAATTAGCATTTATTTGCAAATGATTGGTATGAACTGAATCAGAGATATGTAACCTTGGGCCCTTCAGTACGCCCACTCCAGCAATGAGACATCAGTCGAGCTATGAGAAGAATGCTGGGAGGCTTCTGCAGATCTGCACCACTGGGAGTTCTGAACTTTGACTGCTGGGAGATGTAAGAGTGGACACAAGCTGGTTTTAAATTGTTAGAGATTAGTGACTAAGCGAATCATTGGAGCAGAGCTCCATGAAACCCAAGTCAACGACCTACTGTAATGGTAAGGGGCCACACTTTACTTGTTGGACTGGCCTTTCAGCCTGTGGGCCAAACAGCTAGATCTTTCAATTCTAGTGCACAAGCAAAATAAACGTTACTTAAACTATATAAATTATTTAAATCTCGCTTGCAGTCAGCCTTGGAATTCACCAACGCAACAAGCAGGCAGCAGCCATTTTGTGGACACTGTTATTTAGACAAGCATTGTAACAACTCAAAATCTTGTTTATGCACCAGAACGGGGGACCCGATGTCCTTGCCTTTGCTCAATTATAGACTGCTGCTCAATGGAGGGGCAATGGGGGAGGGCAGCAACATGTAGCAAATGCAGAATGGAAAGTGAAAGTAATTGGCTGCCTCTATTCCTAAGGCAGGCAAAATATGATTGAAAGCTGATATCTCTAAATGCATGCATAAGAATGGATGTTTTAATGAAAAAAGAATTTGGGGTTCACATCTGATTTGGAAATGACTTTTACTACACGGCTTTTTATGTCTGGGTGACAAGTACACTTTAAGTCTACTACCCAATAGGCTGGTTTTGCATCAAAAAAGGATTAGTTCTATCTTAAGGTGGCCATACACGGGCCGATAAAAGCTGCCGACTCGTTACTCAGACCGAGTCGGCAGCTTATTGGCCCGTGTATGGGGCCCCTCGACAGGCTTCCCCGATCAAGATCTGTTCAAATGTCGGCCAGATTTAGATCGGATGGGACTAAAAATCCTGCCGGATCCTGTCCTGTCTGTTCGTTGATGCTGCCCCACGATCCGACCGCCCGTAAAGTCACCGTTAGGATCCGATCGTTGGGCCCTAGGGCCCACGATCGGATCAGCCCGATATTGCCCATCTCAAGGTGGGCATATCGGGGAGAGATCTTTCTCCATGTATGGCCAGCTTTAGTTTGGATCAAGTACAAGCCACTGTTTTATTATTATAGAGCAGTGATCCCCAACCAGTAGCTCGTGAGCAACATGTTGCTCTCCAACACCTTGGATGTTGCTCTCAGTAGTCTCAAAGCAGTTGCTTATTTTTGAATTCTAGGCTTGGAGGCAAGTTTTGGTTGTATAAAAACCAGTTGTACTGCCAAACAGAGCCTCAATGTAGGTTGACAGTCCACATAGGGGCTACTAAATGACCAATCACAGCCCTCATATGGCAACTCAGGAACATTTTTCATGCTAATGTTGCTCCCCATCTCATTTTACTTCTGAACGTTGCTCACAGGTTCTAAAGGTTGGGGATCCCTGTTATAGAGAAAAAAGAAATCATTTTTAAAAATGTGGCTTATTTGGATAAAAATAGAGTCTATGGGAGATGGCCATTTCATAATTTGGAGCTTTCTGGATAATGGGTTTCCAGATAATGGATAACATATCTGTATCTTATAGAATGGGCAATTCTAAAAAACCTTTCAATTGGTCTTCGTTAGTTATTTTTTGGTTTTGAATTATTTGCCTTCTTCTTCTGACTCTTTCCTGCTTTCAAATGGGGGTCACTGACCCCATCTAAAAACAAATGCTCTGTAAGGTTACACATTAATTGTTATTGCTACTTTTGATTATTCATCTTTCTATTCAGGCCTCTCTACTGTTCATATTCCAGTCTCTTGTTTACATCAGTTCATGGCTGTTAGTGTAATTTGGACCCTGACAACCACATTGCTGGAGAGCTGCTGCATAAAAATCGAAATAACTCACAAATCACAAATATTAAAAAAATGAAAACCAATTTCAAAGTGTCTTAGAATATCACTCTGTACATCATACTAAAATTAACCCCTTTAAATACACCATTTGTGGGGTCTGCATAGACCATCTGTTTATATAGTAACCTGTGGCACTGCAGCTGTTGTTGGACTATGACTTTTAGCCTGTCTGTCTATGTGACCCCAGTAAACGATGAGCCCCTTCTAAGAAAACTTAAGGAGAAGGAAAGTCGTCTTGCACTTGGGGGTGCCAAATGTTAGACACCCCTAAGTGATTGTATTGACTTACCTGAAACCCGTTGCTCCTATCAGAAGAAAACTGCACCGGCCTGGGGTTATACCAATGAGCACCATGGTAGCGATCCTCTTCCGCCTTTTTCGCGGTTGTGCATGCACAGTAGACCAAAAAGCCGAACTTCAACGTAAAAGTCGGCTATTGCGTTCTACTGCGCATGCGGCTGCCCCAGGAAATTTAAAGAAAGAAGAAGCCGGAAGAGGATCGCTCTGCGGTGCTCGCTGGAAGAACCCCGGGCTAGAGCAGTTTTCTGCTGATCGGAGCATCGGTTTCAGGTAAGTCAATACAATCACTTTGGGGTGCCTAACATTTGACAACTTTCCTTCTCCTTTAAGAGAATTTTGAGGGCATTGAATTAGTAAAATGTGTTGGTTCTATTGGCAGGTATAAATATGTCCCAAGCTTGCTCCAATCAAAAAGTAATCAATAAATCTTTCTAGAAAGGTGCAGTCATGTATCCTTGTTTTTCTGCATATGTGAGCGTTTCGCTGGCTGCATGTCTGTACTTGCGGTGCTGTCGATGTGTTTTCACCCTGCATTTTTATCTCAGTGCGTAAGGGCTGTCCCCGCCGAATGTCGAGCTCTTCCCATTTCAGCCTTTACCCGCATGGAGTGTGCACCCCTGCTACTTGGGCATTCTGATCCCCACCTGCCGGGCGCTTATTCCCTTGAGTAAATGATTGTGCTGCTCACAAAACTTTGCTTTCAGGCATGTAAGATAAACCTTGCCTCTAGCCGTGAGCTTTTGTGTTTACTCTGAGAGCGACGGGCATGATTGGGAAGACAAACCAAGCGCAAGATGACAATATCCACCCAAAAATTTAATGGAAGAAAATGTCATTTTAAGTTAATACGTTCTACAGTTTACACTTTATGGGCAGATGTAATTGCTGCTGAAAATGGTATCTGCCTGGCTGTTGATATTCTCTGAATTGCTAGTTTTTGACTCTTGAAACAGACCTTGAGATCTGTATGTCTTTTCTTTTCAGAGTTCCATTTACACACCTGTTTGGCAAGCCATTGGCTTTTGTGGCTTAATGTAAAGGGAATATAACACAATAGGAGGGCTAGGGTAGGTGACGAGGAGCACCGAGGACAGCCGGCCTGAGAGAATGGCTACTTAAGCAACTTGAATGCTTTAACACAGGGGTCCCCAACCGCTGGACAGTCCTGAACTGGGCTGCCGAGCCTAGCCCGCAAGTTACTCTGGCACCCCAAATTCGAAGCAGGCACCCGGAATTTAACACCGACAAGCCCCAAATTGGAGGCACAGTTGCCGCTGGCCCCCCAACCCCTTCCTGACATCTCCCGACCCCCTCCCCCGGTCCTTGCAAAAATGTTTTCCTGTACACCGGTCTCTGTGCCAAAAAAGGCTTGGGACCGCTGTTATAACACACACAGGCTACTTTCACCTCTCGTTGGCCACCTGAAAAACACAACAACCAAGTGTCAGCTGCCTAAAATTCCAATTGTCACCTTCATAGCTTATTTACATGTGACCATGCAACTACATGTAATGCAGGACGTGTGGCTTAGTAGCCACATCCTTGTTTTTGTGCGAATGTTCTAGGTGCGTATGTCGCAGGTGTGTTAATTACATGGCCTCTGTGTAGTTGCTTTTGTTTACATTGAAATCCTCCAAGAACACCTGTGCTCACAAGACCTGTGCGTTCCTTGCACCTCCCAAAAGACAAATTTACTCCATGAGAGGCAGGTTTAACATTAACTGGATTCCGTTCCCACATCTGCCAGGTCGATAAGTTGTCCTCCCGCCCCCTTGGTTCTTTCTACACAGTCAGGTTGACAAGAGTAAATAAAAGGGCAGAGCAAACAGTTTAATCGCTGGGAATTGCTTGAGTACACAGCGCTGATTGTGGTGAGACGGCCGCCTTGGAATGAAGGGCAAATGTCCCGGAATTTGGCAGGACAGGTATAAGCGGGTTACGGTATAACTCGTGAAGGCGTGGTCCCACCATGTTCTAACATAACCGCCTTGTCCAACGCTCAATGCTTACATGCATCAATAAAAGAGCAGACCATTCACTGATAAATGAGCCAAAATTCCCGTTCTTTTGTACAGTGTAACGTTGTGCTATAAGGAAGCAAGAGAAAGCCACCTCTTGATCATGATGATGGAACCTACAATAGATAAAAGAAATTAAGAAGGACGCAAAAAATGTCTTCCCCCTTGGCAGCAATGTCTGAATTCTGCTGATATTTGGAACATTTAATGCAGATATTCCTTCATTTTGCTGCACAAGTTTCCGTGTAATTAAACATGTAGCCATGGTGTCCTTCATATGTCCCCATCTCAGAGGGTTTGGGATATCTCTGAACAGTCCATTGGTTAAAAGGAGAGACATTCTTATTTACTCTGTGAATGTCCTCTAACAACGATGGGAAGGGTAGTTGTAAATATTGTCGGCACCTGGCTGGTATTTTCTGAATGATGCTTAGTGCCACTGTTATTAAAGGGGAACAATCGGGAAAATGAAAATGTAATACAAGCTTCAGCACACTGAAATAAGAAACTTTCCAAATACAATCAATTTAATATTCTGCATTGTTTCTGAAATAATCAAGTTCATCTCCATTATTCCTCTCTCAGCATCTGTTTCTCATCATTTTGTCTTCATGCAGGAGTTGGGTGTCACATGACTGGAGGCAGCTGGGAAACTGACAATATGTCTAACCCTACGTCAGATTACTAAATTAAATATGAAAAAATCTGTTTGCTCTTTTGAAAAATGAATTTCAGTGCAGAATTAACTGATGCATTTTGAAAAGAAGAACATTTTCCCGTGTCAGTATCCCTTTAAGGTGAAAGAGATTTGGGGTGAAAACTGATATGCTGTCCTAGATATTCTTGGAATTATGTCTGATAACACCAATATTTTCTTATGTCTATAAACTGACCAAAGGTTGGATGCTTCAAGCGTGGCTTGAACTGCAAATGTCCAACAGCCACTGCCAGAAAGTACATTTTGAAACTGTTATGATTTAGCAGGGCCATCATCCAAAAAAAAAAGTAGGGTTTTACACAAAATCTGAGGAGTTTTCAGTTAGATAATGGCTATAAACAGGCACACCCTGGGAAATAGAGTATGGCTTAAAATGGCCAACATTATCCTTTTAAAATATTGCCAATTATACCGTAAGTTAGAACTATGGCTACACCAGCGACAACTTTTCCCAATCAGATTTGCTCTGATTCTGGTAGCCCGTGGCAAATTTCTGCCTTAGCCTTAAACCAGCTGAGTCATCCAGGGAATCTGCAAATTGTAGTTCAGTAGGTCTGGCTTGTCTGTCCTGCAGCCCCAGAGGCAAGTTTCTTGAATGTTCCAATGATCGCTTGCAAGTGAAATGGTTGATATTTTTATCAAGTTATTGATTCATTGTAGAAAAACATGGAATTTGTCAAAATGTTTTGTCATATTTTTGGCTTTATGAAATAGTCTAGGAGCTCTTGACATTTCCATGCTAGCAAACGAATAAACTGTCATGTCAGCCAGTTAAAAGTAGCTACGGTCCAGAAATGGCGTGCAAATACAAACGATTTGTATTGACGTTTTTCTCTCTGACACAAAAGGTGTTTTTTTTTCAAATCTTTTTATTTTCTAAGCTGGGTGCTTTATTAAGTGTGTTGAAAGCACAATAAAGCAAATTCAAAGAACTAAACCATCTTCTGTGTCCAGAGCCTTACACATTTCGCTTTGTATCCCTCTAACCAGAACAACTCCTTTGGGACTCGTCCTTAGAAAAGAGATTGGGATTCTCTTGGTAATGATTGTTCCTAAAATGATTTCACAATATGAGCTGCTGACAGAGTGGAAGTCTCCTGTTGAATGGAACTTTGTATATTCTGAAAGGAGGCTCCTTATTGTATGAACTGATACCTCCTCCCCCCAACCCCCTTCCATGCCATCCCCAGCTCTACACCCCTCCTTTGCATTCCTCGGCACTCTGTGTTCCATAGACATCTTTCCAGAGCTCATTTTCTTGGCCTCTAATTACTTCAGTGTTCTGTCAACCCTGGATGCCTGGAAGACCTGTGAGATGCCCAGAGCCTTCAAGATTGGCTAAAGTTATTTGTTTCTATTAGTGAAGCTGCTGAAAATTAAGCTGGCCGTATATGTAATTGGTCAATGGGTTCCTCAAGGACATTTTGCTATAAAGAACTACAGACACGACAACACAACTTTGCGAATAGAGTCCTGTAAAAAATAACAAAGAACACAAGTATATCAAAATAGAAGTTTCAAACATTTAGGTTTTAGGATAAAGTTGTAAACAAAGCACAACCTGTTGTTTTATCGCATTCTTGATACACTAGAGCAACGAGTAACTCGTGAGCAACATGTTGCTCTCCAACCCCTTGGATGTTGCTCCCAGTGGCCTCAAAGCAGGTGCTTATTTTGGAATTCCAGGCTTGGAGACAAGTTTTGGCTGCATAAAAACCAGATGTAATGCCAAAGAGAGCCTCAATGTAGGTTGACAATCCACATAGGGGCTACTTAATGGCCAATCACAGCCCTTATTTGGCACCCCAGGAACATTTTTCATGCTAGTGTTGCTCCCCAGCTCCTTTTACTTCTGAATGTTGCTCACAGGTTCTAAAGGTTGGGGATCCCTGCACTAGAGGAATGTAGAGTTTTGGGTTGTAGAACAGTATCAGGCTATCATGTAAATACGTACGCATATTAGGTGTTCCTGTGAGTGCGCATGTGGAGGAGAATAGAGTTGGATCACTGTTACAACCATATTTTCCCAGTTTTGAGGGGGTGAACCCAATGTGCGGACTACAAATTTGGGTTGAAACCTAAACCTATGTCACAAGGCCCAGGAGTACATTTATAGTCTTCAGGTTAAGCTGAATGTACAGTGCGTCCATTGTTTCTCAAATATTTTGTTGCTGTTCACCTTTGCTTTAGCAGTTGGCTAAGAAAGCAGATCCAATACCTGTATATAATATGTAATGTGATTGGTCCTTGATTCCCTTTTTTCCCACTGTTCTGTGCTAATGACCTTGTCCCACGGCTGAGTTTATTTGGCAGAGATCTGTAACTGAAACGTTTTCTGTTCTCCTCAGGTTCGTAACCAGCACTGGAGCCTGATCATGGAAAGTGTTGTCCCATCAGACAAGGGCATCTACACGTGTATTGTGGAAAATGAACACGGCTCCATTAACCATACTTACCACTTGGATGTCATTGGTGAGTCCTGCTTCTCTATTCCGCCTTTGCCTGCAGAACAAAATGCTGCACATGAGCTCTTGCAATTTTAACGGTGTTGTGAGTTGTAGTTTATCAGCTTCTAGAAACTAGGCCATAAACATAGCCTTCTGTTTTTTGTCAACGGCAACTCCCAGAATTCTTAACAAAAAGGCAAGTGATTGCTCTACATATTGCTGCCTGCTGAACTTGTACAGAATGCACTTGCATATACTATGCATTGCCAATATGGGTTAAGAGATGCCTGTCTAGTATGCAGCCAATATGTTTAGCCCAACCCCTTCTTAGTCAAGGTGCCCCCCAAGCTTCACTTCTGGATTTAGCAGCGAATATCTGGCGGCAGGTCTGGATTTTTTCTTTTTTAATTTACTAAATAGGTTATAGGTGCCTGAGGGCCACTACTAGCATTGTGCACACCAGCCTGAAAGCCTTGGACTGGGCAGGCTCAGGCGACAGCTGGTTGCAAACCAAACTTTGCCCATAGCCACACCCACACATGTGATATAAAATCCTTCTGATTCCCCACTTCTTCCGTTGGCTGTCCTTATTTATATATTTGACCATGCCCCCCTACACCCTCTTGTGACCTCAGAGAAGGACAGATTTGACGGATATATAAAAAAAGGACAGAATGCCAGTTTGGGTGCGTTTTGGATTGGAAGAGGGCAGGATAAGGTTGGGCATTTGCTAAAATAGATGCTAACTGCTAAATGGCACCTACTGGTACTAGTCATATAACAACCCCCCATCCAGTGTTGGACTGGCCCATCGGGATACCAGGAAAAGTCCCGGTGGATCCAGGTGTCAGTGGGCCTCTTGCTTCTAACCATTTGGTCTTTTTCATGGTCATTCCCTATTTCTTTATGGAAACAATGAGGTTTAATAATGGAAGAATAGAGTATAGTATGTAGAGAAAAGAGACTAGGAGAATAAAGCGGTTGACTGAGGAGAGGAGGTATAATAGTTTGAAAAGTGGGCCCTCAGCCTGAGGTCTTTTGGAGGGCCCCTGGCATCCTAGTCTGACACTGCCCCATCTATCTTCTGCTTATCTTAAGGATCATGGTCAGATTGTTAAAAGCTCCAGGGAGTTGTCAAAATCCCTTATTCAAATCTTTTGAACTTTATAAGTACTCTTTAACTTTCAAATTCTGCCGATGTTGGGCAATTCCAAATATTTAATGTGTGACATAAAAAAAATTCCCGTAGGCCGGGAGAGTATGAGCGGCACTTGAGAACAAGCGACAGGCTGAGATTTCAATGTTTCTCCAGCCCTTAATTAGCCAATGAAGAGAACAGTAATTATCACTCCAACTCTCCCATAGGTGTGTGTTGCCCAGAACACCAGGCCTTTTGTTCTGCGCAGCTCAATTTGGATGAGAATGTGCGGTAATTGCTGTGGTATGTCTGTAAATAACATTCTCAGGCTTTCTTTGAACCTGCTCTTATCAACCGGGGGCCACCGGCTTTTAAGAAACAGCAAAGGAATAAAAGTGGAATTGCCAAGTGGTGATAAAACAATAGTCGTGTTACTGGTCAGGGCAGGGAGGGGGGTTCAGGTGCCTAAAAGAGAAGGAGAAAATACCCTCTCTGAACCTCACCCCTTCCTTCACCTACGCTGGATGGTGTCCCAGGCTGCCGGCCAAGCTCTTATGTCGGGAATTCCTCATGACCCGTTTATTCTGCGTCTTCCCGCACCTAAGACCTGTGACAAAGTTTCGCAGAGGGCAGCCAGCAGGCTATGAGGAAAATTCCAGACCCATGGGTTTTCCCAGCTGCCGAGAGGGTCTTTACACACGAGGATTATTGCCAGGCGGGCACTGTTTATTGAAATTTATGGAGACTTCTTTCTTTTTAACTTTGCAGAGGAAACAGTGGGACAGCTCCCACTCCCTATTTAAGAAGTTTAAACATTGCCTAAAAAGAAGGTATAACCTTAGCCTTAAAATGAACTGCTGAATTAAGGTATCCACTCCCTTAAGGTGGCCATACATGGGCAGATTAAAGCTGCCGATAACGTTCCTTTAGACTCCTGATCGATATCAGGCCAAAAATCAGGCAGATATCGATTGTGCAAGTTTGATTTTTTTCTGCAATCCAGGACCGCATCGGCTAGTTGATGCGATCCTGCGACGCGTCTGCGCCCATTCACAACATTGTAATCCGCTCATTGCTTATCTCATTCTCCATATCTCTTTCACATCTGTCTCTCTTTCGATGTCTCCCTCTCTATGTATCGCTCTATCTCTTTCTTTCGCTATCTCTCTAACATTTACCATCTCGCTATCATCTTTCTATTATCTCTCTCTATTTCATATCTCTATGTCTCTTTATCACTCCATCTGTCTCTCTCTCTCTATCACTTATCTGTCATTTATCTCTTTCTATAATCTATCTGTCATCTATATATCTATCGCTATTGATCATCTATATATCTATCATCTATCTCTCCCGCTTTCTCTCTCTCTGTCTATCTATCTCAACTATCTATCCATCTGTGAGCTTTATAGTAATGGCTTATTGGGATTGAATAGCCGGTTGTAACGTGAGTGTGGATTGTAGTAAATATAAGACAAACACATTATTTACAGTAACCTTGTTGGTTAGTCTGTGCCGTCATTATGGGCTGGTCTCCCGCCTTTGTAAGCACTGGGCTCACGTAAGCCACTTATTGAAGCATACGGTAATGGCTGGTTAAAAATAGATATTGTTGATGGCAAAATCATTGTTTGTGTTGATTTGAAGTGCCGGGTGTAATAATTTGTCTGATCAGTCCCTCGTGCTAGCTGGTCACATGACCTGTCTGACCAAGGAGGGAGTGGTCTGAATTCAGTGGGTCAACAAACATGGCTGTGAAAAATACTCCAAAGCAGCCACATCTCTAATGTTTTTTTTGTATATAAACTATGCCAGCATTGTTTTTTCCAAATACTGAACACATTTCTGCTGGTAAATCCACAGGTACAGTGACCCTTTAAATATATGTTTCATGGAGGCAATGATTTGCCATACGCAGGAATAGGAGTCACTGGCAGTTCCATTCAATCCATCACGGGGATCTTTTGATGTAAGGAAGCCAAGCGTGACAGTTCTGCACAGGTCCATGTGTGGCTCAGTCTGTGGCGTGTCCCAGCTTGGCCTGATAGTATTTCCCATTTTGTCCCCCCCCCCTTCTCCGTACCCTGTTTTTTTGGGCAAAGGAAATTAAATCCTGCTGCTGAGCTCTGAAACACTGAGCTTGACAAGTGAAGGAAAGGCAAGGGAAAAAAACTTGTAATAACATTGTGGCCGGTCCCACAGGAGGCAAATGGATGCTTGTGGGGGAGCAGTAAGGTTCCAATTATACAGGGATCATGTGCCGAAATCGGCCTCTTTTTAACAACGTTAGCTGAGCCCAAAAGGCTGTATGGGAGCAATGAAAGGGAGCTCAGACTGTGAGCCAGGCGGTATTAAACATCCCAGTGTTTACCGGCAGGAAGGAATCTGGGGGAGCAATCAGTTTAGATCTGGTTGGATGACATTTAGACAACCTTGTTCTTTTGTTGCAATGGAGGAATGTGCACGAGTTTTCTGCCTTGTTATTGGAAGGGCAAACAGAGCTAGCAGTGCCAATGGGGAAGCCGGGGATAATGGGGCAAATGCCAATGCACCCTAAAACTGCTTCTGAGAGGAAGATATGAGAATATTGCCTGAAATGGATTGTTCAACTGTAAATTAATTTTTAGTACGATGTAGAGAATAATAGTCTAAGAATATTTGCATTTGGTTCATTCATTTTTTATTATTTGTGTTTTTTGAGTGATTTAGCTTTTTTATTCAGCAGCTCTCCAGTTTGGAATCTGGTTGCTAAGGTCCAAATTTGTATTGATGCATTGATTTGAATAAAAGACTGGAATTTTAAGAGGCGAGGCCCTAAATAGAAAGATGAGTAATATAAACAAATTTGTAACCTTACAGAGCATTCGTTTTTAGATGGGGTCAATGACCCCCCTTTTGAAACCTTGAAAGAGTCAGAAAAAAAAAGGCATAATTAATTTACAAAGATGAGTAATACAAACAAATTCGTAACCTTACAGAGCATGCGTTTTTAGATGGGGTCAGTGACCCCCCTTTTGAAACCTTGAAAGAGTCAGAAGGAAAAAAAGGCACAATTAATTTAATTAAAACAATTATAATAAAATAAATAATGCAGAGCAATTGTTGCTTAGAATTGACCATTCTATAATGTATTAAAATTTAGCTTAAAGGTGAAACACCCCTTTAAAATATCCCTGATAAGGGCAGAGACACACTCAGATTCGGGGAGATTAGTTGCCCAGCGAAAAATCTTCTCTTCTTCGGGGTGACTAATCTCCTCGAACTGCCTCCCGCCTACTAAAATGAATTGTTGGCGGGAAGGCAATTGGTGAGCTTCTTTTCCAAAGTCGCCCGAAGTTGCCTCACGAGGAAACTTCAGGCGACTCCGAAAAACAAAGCGATTTGAGTGCCATCCTGACGGCAATTTCGATTCTAGTCGGCGGGAGGCAGTTCGGGGAGATTAGAAGAGGCGATTTATCGCTGGGCGACTAAATCTCCTCGAATCTGAGCACGTGTCTCTGCCCTAAGACAGTCTGGCATTTCTCGGCTCCTTTATTATAGTTTATACAATGGCAGGAATTTCTGTACAGGGATAAAGGCAAATTATCCACAACTGGGCAATAGTCCTCTAAATATAAGAGTTGGCAATTTAGTCTTTCTTTGTTAAAACCACAGCTCCCAGCGCCCTTAGCTTACCCATGACTTTTTATTAGTGGGGGCTGGATCAGAGCGTGTTTATGATTTAACTTCAGGGAATGTCAATTTCCGGCAGAGACTCCACATAGACACTCAGGATCAGAGATTGTGTCTCAAAAGACACAGAACAGGATCAGTTACCCTTTATCTAAAAGTCTCATTTACATTTACTGCCCCGTGGCCTGGGAGGTCTCAGTCTCATTTACCGACCAGGGGGTGGGAGGGAGAGATAAGAGCTCTGGATGAGGCAAAGCAAACAAACCATTCAACTTCCAAAAGTGCATGATTCTAAAATTCCAAAATCCAAATGTATGAGGGGTGCAAGGCAAATGCCTTTCAAGTCAATGGCAGGCGGCAACGGTGGAATTGGTTATTTCTTTGTTGGTGGATAAAATGCCAGGTATGCCATTAGCCTTATACTCCAGAGACTTATTTATAATAATAATAATAATACAGGTATAAGATCCGTTATCCGGAAACCCATTATCGAGAAAGTTCTGAATTACAGAATTTTATTCAAATAATTCAAAATCTCAAAACTTATTTCCTTTTCCTCTGTGATAATAAAACAGTAGCTTGTACTTGATCCCAGCTAAGATATAATTAATCTTTATTAGTGGGAAAACTATTTTATTAGGTTTATTATAATAATAATTATATAAATATAATCATTATAATTTTTAAAGGATTTTTAGCAGACTTAGGGTGGAGGCACACAATGCTATTTGGGGGAGATTAGTCGTTTAGCATCAAATCGCCTCTTCTGCGGGCGACTAATCTCCCCACAATGCCTTCTGGCCAGAGGGATGGCACTCTGAGCTCTTCGTTTTCCGATGTCGCCAGAAGTTACATCGTGAGGCAACTTCGGGCGACTTCGGAAAACAAAGCCTTCCGAGAGCCATTCCGAGTCGGCTGGAAGGCTTTTCGGGGCAGATTAACCACCCGAAGAAGAGGAGGCGATTATTCGCCGGGTGACTGCATCTCCCTGAATCTTCCCGTGTGTCTCAGCCCTTAAGGTATAAAGTTCCAAATTACAGAAAGACCCCTTATCCGGAAAACTCCAGGTCCTGTGCATTTTGGATAAAAGGTCCCATACCTGATGGGAAAAAGAGGAGAATTGTGCACCAAGTATATCCCTTTAAGAAGTGGCCCCTGCCTGTGCTAAAAAGAGTACGGGGGTGACCCTGTGTGTGTTTGGTCAAGTTTATGGGACATTTTGCTGACAAGTTTTGAAAGAAGGGATGTCAGTGAGGCAATCATGTGAGTCGACTAATGGTTAGATCCATGTTCTTGTTGCTGGAGACCCTGCAGCTGTCCTCCTGCCTCCATCCCCTATAAACCTCCCAGACTCTCATACACATGTACTTGCCCTTGGAGAGCTGCAGCGGCTGCCCAGCGCCTCATTAGTGCTGACATTTCATAGGCTGAGACGAGGAGCGCTGCAGACAACACGCTATAAACAGCATGGACCCACGTGCGCTAATTGTTGCCGTGCTGTAAACATCCAGGAAACCCATCCAGGTGAACATTCCTCGGCTTCCTGCTCAATCCTCACAGGAATAGAGAAATGCTAAAGATGCACGGCCTCCCTCCACCAGCTGCTGTTCGGCTGCAACTCCCTGCACCTTCAAATGTATCCATTCTCAAGGCAGCGGGATACTGTCATGGGAAAACGTGTTTTGTTTCAAAACACATGAGTTAATAGTGCGGCACCAGCAGAATTCTGCACTGAAATCCATTTCTCAAAAGAGCAAACAGATTTTTTTATATTCAGTTTTGAAATGGGGGTTAGACATATTGTCAGTTTCTCAGTTGCCCCCAGTCGTGTGACTTGTGCTCTGATAAACTTTAGACACTCTTTAGGGCAGAGGCACATGCTGCTGTTTCGTGAGAATAGTTGCCCAGCGACAAATCGCTTCCTAATCTCCCCGAACTGCCTTCCCGCTGGCTAGAATGTAAATCGTCGGCAGTATGGCAATCGGATCGCTTCAGATTTCCGAAGTCGCCCGAAGTTTCCTTGTGAATTGACTTCGGAAAATGAAGCTTTCCGAGTGCCATTTACATTCTAGCTGGCGGGAAGGTAGTTTGGGGAGTCGCCCGAAGAAGAAACAATTTATTGATGGGCGACTAATCTCCCGAAATAGCAGCATGTCTCTGTCCTTACTGCTGTACTGCAAGCTGGAGTGATATCACCCTCCCCCCCATCCCCCAGCAGTCTGACAACAGAACAATGAGAAGGTAACCAGATAACAGCTCCCTAACACAAGATAACAGCTGCCTGGTAGATCTAAGAACAGCACTCAATAGTAAAATCCAGGTCCCACTGCGACACATTCAGATACATTGAGTAGGAGAAACAACAGCCTGCCAGAAAGCAGTTCCACTGTCCTGTGTGATTGCGCTCATGTTCAGTGCCTGGTACAAGCAGTATCAGCCCTAATGTCCACTGAACACGCATGTGCTTGGTCCTTAAATCAGGCTGGTTATTGTATTATAAAGAGAGCAGTTTGCACGGAAGCGCAGGAGTTGTGGGTCAGTGCCGCGTCCGTGTGTGTGTGCTGCAGTGCGTTATACAATCCTTGGGTCACTTCAGCAACATGAATGTAACATTTCAGAATCTTCCCCCCCCCCTCTCCCCAAGGGATCTGCCTGCTGAGCACTCACAGTTGAGTTATTACCCTCCAGTGCTAAGATATACATTGCTGTATGGAGGAGCATATGGTAACACTCACATCCCTGCATGGAAATGGAGCTCTCACATCTATATGGGACTGTGTATACCGCTCACAGCCAATACTGTAGCCCTGCTTCTTTGCTTGGGACTTTAGATTGTAAGTTTCTCTGCTCCACTGACGCCATTAGAACAAAAAGCATCCTGCCGTGCCATGGAGATATATAGTGAATAAACAAGTACCCCCTTCTTGTAAAATACAGTATAAGGATATAAGGAGTTCCATGACTTTATACAGGTCAGGGAACTGCGAGGTTACTTCTAATATCCTCATATTTTCCAAGAAGCGGTACTTTATTTATTATAATACAGACGTTTTAGCGAGTCAGGTGACAAAAATGACATCACTACTCACCATTTCTAACTGATGACATCACTAGCCACGGTTTATAAGGATATCATTTACAGGATATTCATGGCTTTCGAGTATTATAAGCACATCCCTAAAATAACGTTAATCACTTTTGTTTGGAATCTATAAAGGAACCCTGGTGCCCCTGTGTATATTTGCCTTTTAGTTTCACCTGGGTGTCTTTTAGCCGTTGCCCTGCAGACAGCCCATAGGGCAAGGCCAGACGTGGCGTTTTTACGTTGCATTTTTTAAAAAGAAACGCCGGGCGTAAATACGCCACTGAAACCACACGCGATGTCAACATGTGTTTTTCAGCACATAGGTTTCTTTTCCCAACATGCACTTCTCATTGTTCTCATTGAGAATTTGGATGCCATATTTAAAATACGCTAGATCCCATAGAGTCTATTGATTTGGTAGTTTCTTGATGTATTGGCGTTTCTGCTGAAAAATGCCAATACTGGCGTCCTGTGGCGGGTTTCGGATTGCAATCGTCCTGTGTGAATTGCCATAGTGCGTCTTCCATTAGTTTCAGTGGTAGTGCAGTTTATGCGTATTTACACCTGGCGGAGCTTTTTTAAAAACGCAGCGTAAAAACGCCAAGTCTGGCCTTGCCCTTAGGATTCCTTGTGACCCCAGGGTAATTTGAGTGTGTGATTTGTGTAATAACACGCCGCAAGGTTGGTGCCGGTTGTGTGCGAGTGCCAGCATTACGTCAGCGCAGAGCAGCAGCCACAGTAACCTGCATGAAAGCCGCCTTTGTTCTGGGGAGGTGTGCTGGCTTTATCCACCACCGCTGCTCTCTGGCCGCCTGTTTGTGAAACAATTTATTGGAATACTCACAGATTGACTACACTCACACTTAACACCTTCCTTGCCAGGGGAACCTGCAGCAGCTTTGGCCAGACCTGTTTGGTTAGACCCCCTTTAAAGGAAAACTATACCCCCAAAATGAACACTTAAGCAACAGATAGTCCATATCATATTAAGTGGCATATTAAAGAATCTTACCAAACTGGAATATACAGTATATTTAAGTAAATCTTGCCCTTTTACATCTCTTGCCTTGAGCCACCATTTCGTGATGGTCTCTGTGCTGTCTCAGAGATCACCTGACCAGAAATACTGCAGCTCTAACTGTAACAGGAAGAAATGAGGAAGCAAAAGACACAACTCTGTCTGTTAATTGGCTCGTGTGACCTAACAAGTATGGTTTGTTGGTATGTTTGTGAGTACAGTGAATCCTACAATCCCAGGGGGCGGCCCTTATTTTTTAAAATGGCAATTTTCTATTTAGGATTACCCAATGGCACATACTACTAGAAAAGTATATTATTATGAAAATGGTTTATTTACATGAAGCAGGATTTTACATATGAGCTGTTTTATGCAATATCTTTTTATAGAGACCTACATTGTTTGGGGGGTATAGTTTTCCTTTAAACAAATGTCCCCTTTTTCTGTTTGTAGAGGCATTTTGGGAGTTGTCGTTAGCCATGGGCCATAGGTAAGGGCAGTAGAGAAACATAGGGATGGAGAGAGTTATAGTTCAGCTGGGGACGAGTAGCCGTCAAAAAATTGAGTTGGGAGTCCCCCTCCACTCCACCACGGGGGGTTTATTCATCCCATCACCAATGTTGTTGCAAGCAGAATATCTATATAAATATTAGGGATGCACCAAACCCACTATTTTGAATTCAACCGAACCCTTCGTGAAAGATTCGGCTGAATACCGAACTGAATCGGACTCCTAATTTGCATGTGCAAATTATAGTTGGGAATACGGTTGCCACCTTTTCTGGAAAAAAATAAAGTCACGTGATTTCCCTCCCGCCCCTAATTTGCAAATGCAAATTAGGATTCGGTTCAGCTGTGCAGAAGGATTGGGCCGAATCCTGATGTAAAAGGCCAAATCCTGTCCGAATCCTGGATTCAGTGCATCCCTAATAAATATCGCTGGCTATGAATGATCTGAGCCGCTGGAGGGACTACAGATGAGCGGGCGCCCAGTGCCAATGGCCCCCCTCGGGGATCTTTACATCGACATTCTGTCCGCTCTCAAGGCCAAAGTGAATCCATCACTGTCCCTCCTTCTATATAAACGTCTGTCTGCAGGGAAATGAATGGCCCTGGTTACAGATGAGCCCTTTGTTTGCCAGGGGATGCTGGGAGATGTAGTTGAACAGCAGGGACATGTTTGCTCAACCACATTACTCCCATATAATGTTTAATTGAGCTTCAGATGAATGGCATCCCGGAATGACTGTCTATATTGGGCACCCCCTTTTCCATACAAGTTCCCTGCCCTGTATAATTGAACAGGCATCGCTTTTTTTCTTCGGGCGGTATCATTTGAAGCCTGTGATTTTTTCCTCCCCATCATTTACATATACCCATCCCCCCTCCTTCTCGGCTTGGCACCAGTTTTGCTGCAGGGAGTGGTGCCAGGATCTATATGGGCCTGCCGACCTGAGTTTTTTTCCCTCCCCGACCTGGTAACTGATCCATTATTTACTTTATAATGTATAGGAGGGTCTGTATGGGCGGCATGAGTCTGCGTGGGGGTGTGTAAAATACACAGCTACTTGCACACAGGCATTGCATTAGAGATGACCTATGGTATGTATAACATGGGAACATAGTAGTAAAGGTTGAAAAAAGACCCATGTCCATCAAGTTCTACAAATTGTATGCACTACCTTTAATTTATATTGATAAGGATAAAATAAATACATTTTAATGTTTTTTTAAGCACTATCATTAAAGGAGAAGGAAAGCTACGGAGGCATTTTATTGCCAATATATTAGCTGCAATAGTGCAAGCTAGAATGCTATATTTATTCTGTAGAATGCTTTACCATACCCGAGTAAACAGTTCTAGAAGCTCTCTGTTTGTTAAGGATAGCAGCTGCCATATTAGCTTGGGGTGACATCACTTCCTGCCTGAGTATCTCCCTGCTCACTCATAGCTCTGGGCTCAGATTACAGCAGAGAATGGAGGAAGGAGGGAAAGAGGAGCAAACTGAGCATGCTCAAGCCCTAGCCCTGGAGGTTTAAGATGAAACAGGAAGTCTGATACAGAAGCCCATGAGTACACAATGGAAGGAAAGAAATGTGGTGTTTCTTTTGACAGAGGACTCTCAGAGGAGCAGCATTACTTTGAGGGTTTACTGGTATATTTAGGTGGACCTTTCTGATAAGACTTACTTAGTTTTAACCTTTCCTTCTCCTTTAATTTATATTGATATGGATAATATAAATATTTATTTTTGTTTTTTAAGCACCGCCATTAATTTATATTAAGGATAAAATAAATACATTTTTGTTTTTTAAGCACCACCATTAATTTATATTGATAAGGATAAAATAAATACATTTCTGTTTTTTAAGCACTGCCATTAATTTATATTGATGAATATAAATTAATTCATTTTTATGGGGTTTTTTAAGCACTACCTTTAATCTATATAGATAAGGATAAAATAAATACATTTTTATATTTTTTCCCCCCCAGAACGATCCTCGCACAGACCCATATTGCAGGCTGGACTTCCAGCAAACACAACCTCCGTGGTGGGAGGAGACGCAGAATTTGTCTGCAAGGTGTACAGTGATGCCCAGCCCCACATCCGCTGGGTGCGATACATCGAGAAGAATGGAAGCCGATATGGCGTTGATGGTTTACCCTATTTTAAGGTGTTAAAGGTGAGTCACATGCTGGGATGGAAGGTTTGCAGCAGTAATATGGAGTCATATGGGTGATGGTTCAGCTCTTCCAACCAGGGCCTTGACCCATACAGGGTGGAGATGAGTACAATGCCTTTTGCGCTGCATTTAAACCAATGGGATTCTATGGGTCAGCACACACGGGTGCATGCACTTTGGTCTGCAAACACGGAGTTTGGTTAATCCTTTTGAGCAGGGGCGCTAGCTCCAGAGGAACTACAACTCCTAGAATCCCATAGCAGCTCAGTCCTGTGCGTGTTTTAGGGATAAGATTGATTTAAATTGCCCTTCTACAACAGCTATTATCTCTTACTGTTCATTAATGTTCTTCAATGCCTTTTATACATTAAAAAATATTGTCCATGTTTAATAGTCCAGCCGAGGGATAGTCAATTTGGAGTCCGCTGCAACTCCCGGCATCCCCTGAGAGCTGTAGGTTGACCAGCCCTTTGTTATAATGTTGATCGAAGACAGGCCCGGACTGGCAATCTGTAGGTTCTGGCAAATGCCAGAGGGGCTACTGTAAGTTGTCATAGACAGACACTATTTATTGGACTGTTTTGGCTTCTGTGTGGGTTGTTTGGGCCTGAAATGCCAGGGCCTATTTTGATTCCCAGTCCAGACCTAATTGAAGATATTTAAAGGAAAATTAAAGCTTTAAAAATATGGCTAGAAATATACTATTTTGTATATGAAAGCCCAGAGGTTCAGAAGCCCTATAACAGTAAACGTCCATGTCTTAAATCAACAGATGTTAATAGGGAACTACAGGGGGGCATCTTCGGAGACACAGATCTTCACTGTTAAAGGGCTGTGGCCTGGTACGGAACCCTAATAAATAACATTCCTAGCCTAATTCTTTGTTGAACTTTAGTTCTTTTCTAAATCCCCGGTGTTCATTTTGGCCTGCATTATATATACACTGAGATTTTGGGCTAAACACCTCTGGGAATGTCCCACGTTTCACCGCACAAGGGGCCCTTTGTCAGGGGGGAGAATCAGATGACCCCTAAAAACAGCAGTGACCCTTTTCTGTATGTTTTTTTCCCTCTGCTGCCTGCCTGCGTTTAGCACTCGGGAATTAACAGTTCCAGTGCGGAAGTGCTAAAACTGTACAATGTGACCGAAGCGGACGCAGGGGAATATATATGTACGGTCTCCAATTATATAGGAGAGGCCAACAAGTCTGCCTGGCTCACGGTGGAACGTGAAAAAGGTAACGTCCCTTCTCGCTGCACGTGGGCTGCCCCGCGCTCTTGGTGCTTCGGTGAAGGTGGCGTTTGGTGAAACAATCTGGTATTGGTGTTATTGCCGTTGATGTCAACGGCCATGGAAAAATACCCACAAGGACATTGGATATCCCCTTGCTATTTCCTTGGATTATGTGCTTCCTTGGTGCCCATTTTCCCAAGAAGGCTCTAGTGGCCACTCTTAGATGTTCTGTATGATAATCTCCTTTACTATGAGTGCCATATGCAAGTGCCAGTATGACCACACTTATTTGCCCTCTTTAAACCCCTGGAATGTACCAACAGATGCATAGTTTGCTCCAGGTCTGGTGAAGGAACCAATCAGCGAGTGGCATTTAAAGGGATTCTGTCATGATTTTTATGGTGTAGTTTTTATTTCTAAATTACACTGTTTATACTGCAAATAATTCACTCTACAATTTCATTCCTGAACCAACAACTGTATTAGTTGTGATATTGGTGTGTAGGTGCATCTCAGGTCATTTTGCCTGGTCATGTGCTTTCAGAAATAGCCAGCACTTTAGGATGGAACTGCTTTCTGGCAGACTGTTGTTTCTCCTACTCTATGTAACTGAATGTGCCACAGTGGGACCTGGATTTTACTATTTAGTGCTGTTCTTAAATCTACCAGGCAGCTGTTATCTTGTGTTAGGGAGCTGCTATCTGGTTACCTTCCCATTGTTCTTTTGTAAGGCTGCTGGGGGGGTGAGATCACTCCAACTTGCAGTAAAGAGTGACTGAAGTTTATCAGAGCACAAGTCACATGACTGGGGCAGCTGACAAACTGACAATATGTCTAGTCCCATGTCAGATTTCACAATTTAATATAAAAAAAATCTATTTTTTCCTTTGAGAAATGGATTTCAGTGCAGAATTCTGCTGGAGCAGCACTATAAACATATAAACATGTTTTTCCATGACAGTATACCTTTAATGATACTACTGCCTTAGGAAACATCTAATTGGTTGATATTGATTAGTCTTGGAGCAATCATGGCACCTTTGGACACTTTTTATGGGGGCATAGGTTCCTGGCATCTAACGAGGCCCTTATATTTAGTATTTATACCAGGGAGACCCAACCTGAGATCCCCCAGCTTTGATCTAGAACTTTCAACATCCCATGGATGATGAAGGGAGTTGTGGGTTCAAGGACAGATGGGCAATTTCAGTATTATTTTGAAGCCCATTTTTCCCCCTTTGCTGCTGTCCCCCTAAGAATGAAGAATGAGTCCAATAGAAGAGCATGCCTGTACCATTCTTAGACACTGAGTATCCTGCCTTGTGGGTAATGCCTTTCCATGTCATGTAATTGCATGCATTGCTGGTGATTATTTCTGGTGACGGTTCATCTGCACCAATTACATTTTACAAACTGATTTTGTTTTTTAAAAGAAAGTGTGTTTTTATTTTCTGGTGACTTTCTGGTATTCTGGGTCTTTTGAAGATTGTCTTTGTGGAAAAGCAAGGGAGGTCTTCAGAGTCCCCCAGGGACCTTCTGGGCTGGAGATATCGCCCGAGCTTGTTCCACGTATCCCTTTTTTCTCATCCGGTGTTTTCTTTGCTCTTCTTTTCTTTTTGCCACCCTTCTCTTCCAGGCGGCTGGCGTTAACGTTACGGACGAAGAGATAGAAGTCTTGTATGTCAGAAATGTTTCTATTGAGGATGCTGGGGAATATACTTGTATAGCTGGAAATTCTATTGGGATTTCTCAACATTCTGCCTGGTTGACGGTTCATCCAGGTATTATTCTCTTCTCTGGGGCCTCTGACTTTACCTTACCTCTTGCTAGGATAAATATTGGGATAGAATTCTATGTGGCTCTAGTCTAGAAGGGCACCAGTCGGACTCCTGTATGCTAACATCTCGTATTCACAATGTCTCAATTGTTTTGGTCCTTCGATTTCATTGACTATATGTTTACAGTCAATACCAGAACAAATGTTGAAGCCAAAGGCAATTGATAGGGCAGCTTCCGCACATTAATGGAAATTCCAATAATACACAATCAGACGTTCAAATTATAAATACATCTTGTTATTTGGCCCCTTGTAGCCATGTTGAAATTCTATCCCTGCATAAGCATGTTGCCCTGATTGTATTGCATGGCATGGGTTCTTCATGCAATGCGTGCTCAATGTTTTGCCTGGAAATTTTAATCCCTTGTCTGCTTTATGGTAGAAAAAAAGGGTTTAAAATTAAAGGAAAACATAGCCCATAAAATAAGCCTGTCTTTCTGGGTGTTCTGTCTCTAGATTTCTCTTTCTTTCTCTCTCCCTTTCCTGCTGATCCAACACTCTGGAGAAATTATAAGGTAACCCCTACTGGCAACATGTGTGTGGATATTTGCTTGCTTGTACGTGTATGTGTAAAGGTGCAAGTGTGTCTGGTATATACTGGAATACATATATGTACTATAACATATTATTATTAAACGTTAACTACCCCTTTAAAGTAGTTGTTTCGTAAATGTTCTTTATTTAATTGTGCTTGTGTTTGCTAGACATATATAAATTATATAAGATAAGATTAATTAGACCACCTGTATTCCTTTCATTATGATCCGATCGTTGGACCCTAGGGCCCACAATTGGATCAACCCGATCGGGCAGAGATCCGCTCATTTGGCGAAGCGAGCGGATCTCTCTGTGTATGACCAGCTTCAGTGGGATTAGTCTGTCCACACCCCCATTGTTATGGCACCCTATGGTTGGTATAGTCCAGCCTTGCATTTTATATAAAAACGAAGGTGTAGTGGTCTTAAGGACAGACTAAAGATGTCAATATATGGCATGAGAAGCCAGCCCGTTGGGTTATCTGCTACCAATGAGTCAACTTCATCCTTAAGGTCCAGTTGGCCTATTAGTTGGTAATCAAATTGAAATGAAAGAAACATTTGGTTGGGTTGGTGGCATTTGACCATGATTGTGTGTTGCTAACTTGCACTCAGTTTGATTGGTCAGCCTGCTGAGGAATTAACCCATGTGTGGTCAGCTTTATATGCTGTTAACTTGCTCTAGTGCAGCAACCAATCACAAACTGAACCTCCTTCTGCAGTTCTCCATTGTAACGATAAATGCAACTGTCTGATTGGTTGCACTGCACCAACAGGATGCGAGTGTGAGCTTGATTGTGTGTTTTTGTCTATAGACTTGTATTATAATCCTACCTCACCTCTTCCCCTGCCTTCTGCCAGCTCCCGTGAATGCACCAGAAGACAACCCCGTCCCCTATTACATGGAGATTGGTATATACTCCTCTGGTATTTTTATAATCGCCTGCATGGTGATGATCTGCGTGATGTGCCGCATGCGCCAAGGAGCCAAGAAGAAAAAGAACTTCACCGGGCCGCCGGTGCACAAACTCACCAAACGAATACCGCTCCACCGCCAGGTAACAGAAAGTAGATAAAGAGTTCAAAGACCCTTTTACATCTGCCGACAGCCGCCGTGCGTGAATAAAGAGTAGAAGTAGCTATTTAAATGGCCATTATCATATGTTATTATCTGTCTTGTTGGGATTTTAGGATACTGGTCTTCCTCACAAGGAAACCATGAATCTGCTGCTGGAAAATGTATTTCCCAAATTTACTGCAGTTTTCCACCAGTAATTACATTTCCCCTTAGTATCGTTGGTTTACAGGGGACTTTTGGGGGTTGTAGCTTAGTTTAAGAAATGCTTAAATATAATATACCAAGCATTTTCTCCAAGTCATTTACCTTGGTCTCCAAAACAAAGGCCAAACTGTGCACAGCAGCAGTGATGCCACTTTTAGGTATGGCTGGGCTAAGTGCTGTCACTGTTGCATTCTGGAAAGGATTTACAGCAGTTTATTAGTCAGTATGAAAACTGGTGTTAACACAAGCATTGCTGTTGCATTTAAGATTGACTTGTGTCTGTGTAATTACCTGTTACCCATTAGCCATTACAGTGATTGGATCTAGAATGTTGTTATTTACTTGAACATTCCACTTATTAGTATAAGCGTTTGCACTAATAGTGAGGAGGGGGTTTGTACTAATATTTTCTTGATTTTTAGGTGTGTGAATACCCAGTACTTTTGTTTTCTAAAGGAGAACTGTAACAGGTATTTGGGCTCTAGAATGGAGAAGATCTGAACGTCTGATCGCGTATTATTGGCATTTCCATTCATGTGCGGAAGCTGCCCTTATCAATTGCTTTTGCCTTCAACATTTGTTCTGGTAGTGACAGGTGCAAGTGTCAGGTAGGGGAGAGACAGTTGGGAAGAGATAAGAGAGTAACTAGTCATAAGCATGTGGGGGATTGCAGCAAGCTATGGGGAGAAATTCCTAAATTGATGTGGAGAGATGACCAAAAGAGCATGCTGAAGACTTGAGAAGGACAAGCAAACTGAAGGGAAAGAGCAGACATTGAAAGGAGGAGTAAGGTAAAGTTTGGGTGGGAAAGGACAAGTGAAGTAGAGACTAGGTAAGGATGCGCGAGCTGCAGTCTAGGGGAAAGATGACAGAGCTAAAGGGTAGGGAAGCATCAGCAAGCTGGAGGCCTGAGGAAAGATGAACATGCTCAAGGAGGGAAGGATGAAAGAGCTAGATGCTAGAAAACAAAGAGTAGCGAGTTGGAGGCCTGGGAAAGAATGAACAAGCTAGAGGCTAGGGAAGGATAAGCAAGCTGGAGACTAGGGAAGTGCGAGCAAGCTGGAGGCTGTGGGAAAGTTGAACAAGCTAAAGGCTAGGAAAGAACGAGCATGCTCAAGGCTGGGAAGGATGAGAGAGCTAGATGCTACAAAAATAGTAGAGAGTTGGAGGCTGGGGAAGAATGAAATGGCTGATGGTTGGGAAAGGATGAGAAAGCTGAAGGTTAGGGAGGAATGAGCAAGTTTAAGGCATATGAAAGCTGAAGGCTAGGGAGGGACGAGAAAGCTGCAGGCTGGCAGAAGGCAACAATTCAAGAAAAAACAGTCAATGAAACTTACCTAGAAAGCAGCCACCGATAGGTCAACATCAGTGAGGGAGCAGATGTGGAAGGATAGGGTGAAGTACACAGTGAGGGAGAGCAGAGCTACAGCTATTGAAGCAGACAGCAGAATGTAAAGCAAACATATGGAATCTGGACATTTTATCTGTACAGGATGAGTCTCTGCTTATCACATGCAGCAAAGCCTGATTGCAGAACTAGCAACTCTGCCAGCGTTCTACATATCTGTATGGTTTATATTTATGGAGAATAGAGGAGGCTACAAACTAAAGGTTGCTTCTGCCTGTTTTAGACCAATGGTATCTAAATGCTAAAATACCTACTGACATTCCCTACTGTATTTAGGAGATTCTTCAGCTATGGATCATGACATCCCTAGTTATGTTCTATAAATTTGTATAGAGTTTTTTTATTTGTGATGGAGTTTGTGTATTCTACCATGAAACTCAAGTTTAGACCAGGTCACCAGGTTTTAGTCAATCAGTGCAGCTGTTAGGGCCCCCCCCCATGCACATGGTATGAGCTGTCTGTAGATCCCCCCTCTGTGCTGTTGATATAGGGCACATATCACAGAACATCTCTCTTATAAATTCAGGTTTCTGCAGATTCCAGCTCATCAATGAACTCTACTACTCCACTTGTGAGGATCACAACACGACTCTTGTCCAGTACTGACGCCATGCCCTTACCGAATGTGTCTGAATATGAGCTACCACATGACCCCATATGGGAGTTCTCAAGAGACAAGTACGTCTTGGTTACTACATGATATCTATTGTTGTTGAGCTTCCATGCTGCCCAGTGCATTGTCCAATGGAAATGTTTCAGCTTTGCCTTCCCTGTTTTCTCAAAATTTTTAATGGTTCATTTTTTGTGGATTGCCTCACCAACAAAGGACCTTGATGTCCATAGCAGCAGCAAGACTTCTTCTCCTTTCCAATAGCGGCCTGTTGCCTTATTTCCAACATGCCCAATAGATATAGACAATTCTAGACACTCTTACACTATAATCTGCAAATATGTTTGATGTTTCCAATCTGCAGTCTTGCAAAATACTTTCGCTTCCATCTGGGGCTAAGCAGTAGAGAGGTATTATGGGTAGTCCAATGCATATGAGGATGATGGGTATGTCCCAAAATCCAAGCTCTCCTGTGTGGGTTCTCTTGTGCTTTACAGCTGCATTAAACATATTACTTCCAGCTGTTTTTCTTTGTTCTGGAGCTGGTACTCTAACTTTGTACTAACCAGCCGAACTGCCGACTCCAACTCTTGTCCCTGTGCTTCTTTCCCAGGATGACGCTGGGCAAACCACTCGGTGAAGGTTGCTTTGGGCAAGTGGTCATGGCTGAGGCACTTGGGATTGATAAAGAACGTCCCAAGGAGTCTGTGACAGTGGCGGTGAAGATGCTGAAAGGTAAGGAGCTTGGGTGTGACTGTTTCTTCCTTTCTCTCAGGGGGCACAGGGTCACATTCCTGACCTTCATGCTTTAGGATAAATCAACAGCTGTGACAGCTTAGCTGCCCCTCTCTGTGATTCCAAAACAGTGTTTTATAGCTGTGTGTAATTTACAGACCCCTTTCCTTTGAGTTATGCAATCTTTCTGCCACTCTCCCTGTGTTTTATCCTTGTGTCTCCAGGGTACAATGAGTGTCTTTCTCCATTAAATCCTGCCTGCTGATCTTTTTCCACCGTGGAGCTTGAAAGTGCTCAGTTCCTGCTTGTTGCAGTCCCACCAAGCAGTCGGTCCATTTTTAAGGCGCCCTGAGTATTTGCTTCCTCCTAATTTATATGTTTTGCTCCTCAGGAGTTTGGTTAATTTCACCCTTCTTGCAAGATATGTGGAAACTGTCAGGAACACATTCTTTTGGCTGATAAGGCATTCAGTAAGGGCAGAGACACCCTGCTATTCGGGGATATTAGTCAGCCGGCGACAAATCTCCTCTTCTTTGGGGCAACTTATCTCCCTGAACTGCCTCCCCTGCCTTCCCACTAGCTAGAATGCAAATCACCGACGAGATAGCACTTGGAGTGCTTCGTTTTCTGAAGTCACACAAAGTTTCCTTGTGAGGCAACTTCAGGCGACTTCAGAAAATGAAGCAATCCGAGTGCCATCCCGTCAGAAATTTACATTCTAGCCGGTGGGAGGCAGTTCGGGGAGATTAGTCGCCCCAGAGAAGAGATTTGTCGTTGGACGACTTATCTCCCCGAATCGCATCGCGTGTTTTTGCCCTAAGGCTTCGCAGAGCTGAGGGTTGTCAAATTCATAGCTTATTGGCATTTACAAACTCAAGGTCTCAGATTCATCAGTTGGATATTGAGGGTTCGTAGATATTGGAAAATCCGCTTGATACACAAATATACTATTATATCATTAAAAATATGTTCAGACCTCCTGACGTTTATGTGGTTTCCAAATATCAGATAGAAACAAGTTTCCCAAAACACTAAGCCAATGGCACACAGGGTTTCTTTGAGTCAGAAAACACAGCAAAAAAAAACACCCAAAGCCGCTACTCCTAGGCTGAAACCGCCAAACACATGCTTGTTCCACGCTTGTCAAGCGACAGCAGACTGGAAATGGGTCACTATGCTTAACCCCATGTACCATTGTCTTTAGGATTATGTAGTATCACAGGAGAAGTTTGCCTCAGGACAGAAAATAAAGAAAGTGATTATTATGGTTTGCTAATGGGGAACCATAACCATTTACTTGTATAACCATTACTGACATCAGCACCCAGGGACAGCAGTGTGGTAGGCCACCCAAAGGCGGTGATACTCCTGTAGACACCAACAGGAAGTTTGCCTAAAAATACATTTCCTGTAACAGTCGTATCTCATTTCTAACAACGTCCTGAAACCTTTGTTAATATTTGCAATGTCTCTTTCGTGTAAACAACTTGCTTTTAAATGTCTCCAGATCTATTATCCCACCCTTTATTCTCCATATGCCCCCCCCTTTGGTCATCTAGACTGTAAGCTCCTCTGTTGTTTTCCCATTCTGACATAGACTGCACCAATCATGTGCCGTAACATGGAGTGATGACATTTAGATAACTGCACTGATGCATCTGTTTCTATTTAGATGATGCTACAGAGAAAGACCTAGCAGATCTGGTCTCAGAGATGGAGATGATGAAAATGATTGGAAAGCATAAAAACATCATTAACTTGCTAGGAGCCTGCACACAGGGAGGTGAGTAAGTGATCTGGCAGGTACAAGTAACTAAAATGAACACTAAAACTTAATGCAGTGCTTCTTCCTATGTTCACGTCTCAATGTACAGCACTCAATGGCCATGTCTGTACAAGGTCCACATTGATATTTGCAGTGGATCAGCTTAGTCTGTCTTGACTTTAATCCACAGTTCCCTAGCTCCATCTCCAAGTTCTTGCCTCTATCACTCTACCCACTGTTCATCATGAAATTTACACCACTATTGCACCTTCCTTAGGGTAAAAGAGGTCCCTCCTTAGGGCTTAATTGTCTTTTTCTATCAGTGGTCCTAAAGGTGGCCATAGACGCACCGATAATATCTTAAAAACCGAACTTTCGTACAATATTCTGTGCGTGTATGGTGGGAGACAAGCTGACTTATATCTGCAGAAGAAGAAGGTTGGCTCATTGATCGGGCGTCTTTGAAGGCAACCTTACATTGGGCACTGTAAGGGCAGAGACATATGCTTAGATTTGGGGAGATTAGTCGCCCAGCGACAAATCTCCTCTTCTTCTGGGCGATTAATTCTCTGAACTGCCTCCCGCCGGCTAGAATGTAAATCGATGGCAGGATGGCACTCGGAGCACTTCGTTTTCTGAAGTTGCCTCGTGGGAGATTAGTTGCCCCGAGGAAGAGGCGATTTATCGCCGGGTGACTAAATCTGCGTTTAGTGCTGAATCTTCAGATACAGGTACGACGATTCAGCTCTACGCGTGTGTATTGAAACAAACAATCTTTCTTGGAAACATCTTTTCCAGGGTAGATTGTAATTGTAACGTCTAAGGCAGGGATTCCCAACCTTTAGAACCCGTGAGCAACATTCAAAAGTAAAAGGAGTTGGGGAGCAACACTAGCATTTTCTTGGGGTGCCAAATAAGTGCTGTGATTGGCCTTTTAGTAGCCCCTATGTGGATTGCAAACATACATTGAGACTCTGTTTGGCAGTACACCTGGTTTTTATGCAGCCAAAACTTGCCTCCAAGCCTGGAATTCACAAATAAGCACCTGCTTTGAGGCCACTGGGAGCAACATCCAAGGGGTTGGAGAGCAACATGTTGCTCACAAGCTACTGGTTGGGGATCACTGGTCTATGGCCACCTTAGGCATGGTGGGGTGTAAATCACATAATTCATTGAGGAATGTGGAGGAATCCACTTTCACTATACTAATTAGCAGATATTCCAGTGCTTCTTGTGTAAGGGCACAGCAGAAGGTTTGTTCTTTAGACACTGGAATGTCCATCTCTGTTATCCCTAACAAGGTTGCATCTACTTGGCTTCTAGGCACACTGTATGTCATTGTTGAATATGCTGCTAAAGGAAACCTGCGTCAGTACCTCAGGGCCCGTCGCCCTCTTGAGATGGAGTACTCATTCGATGTTACTAGGGTTCCTGATGAGCAGATGACTTTTAAAGACTTGGTCTCATGCACTTATCAAATAGCAAGAGGCATGGAATACTTGGCTTCACAGAAGGTAATAAAATAATCTTACCCCTGTACCCTTACCCCTGTATCTTGTTTTAGACCCTCATTCCCATCAATCCCAATTAAAATACCTCATATAAATCGCACACCAATTCAAAAGCAAAATCAAATCTGTCCCTGAACTAGGGACAGATTCTAATCTTCCCGATTCCCTTTTATCTGTTTCAGTGTATACATCGGGATTTGGCAGCCAGGAACGTGCTGGTCACTGAAAACAATGTTATGAAGATTGCAGATTTTGGTCTGGCGCGAGACGTCAATAACATTGATTATTATAAAAAGACAACAAATGTGAGTGCTGGTTGGTTATTGGTTGGGCTGGTTGTTTTCTGTTCCGCCATATTACAGAGTAGTGGCAAACATGGGGATTTTCTCCATCAAATAGAACTTGTGGCTTGATACAGGTATCGGACCTGTTATCCAGAATGCTTGGGACCTGGGGTTTTCCGGATAACTGATCTTTCCATAATTTGTGTCTTCGTGCCTTAAGTCTACTAGAAATTCATTTAAACACAAAATAAACCCAATAGGCTGGTTTTGCTTCCAATAAGGATTAATTATATCTTAGTTGGGATGAAGTACAAGCTACTGTTTTTTTTTATTACAGAGAAAAAGGAAATCATTTTTAAAAAATTTGGATTATTTGGATAAAATGGAGTTTATGGGAGACAGCCATTCCGTAATTCGGAGCTTTCTGGCTATCGGGTTTCCGGATAAGGGATCCTATACCCATACTGTGTAGATCTTAGAAGGTGGCTGCACAAAGAACAACCATTTTGGACAGTTACCTTGTTTCTGAATGAACTGTCCGGCAGTTTGGCCATTGCAGTTGTACTGGAGAACCAGAATATCATGACACGTCATTAGAGTTTACCCCCCCCCTCCCATGTGGTTATGTTACCCAACTTGGCAGCAGATGAGATTATGATTCCATGGATTGTGCCAGGTTTCTTGCGTTCTGAAGAATAGATAGCCCATAAAATGACTAGTATTTCATCACCTGAACCCGTGATTGTCAGACTTTTTCAGTTCAAGCCCCCCTCGGAGGTCCACCCATTGATAAAGATTTCCTTTTTATCTCATAGCATAGTTACGCAAATGTGGGTAAATCAGTCATTCAGCCAAACAGAAACAATGAGCTTCAGATGTACCTATGAGAGCAAACTGTTGTCCTCCATAATCTCAGGCCTTCAGTCTAAAGCAACTTTGGCACTACTCCAGGACCACTCTAGGGGATACAGTTCCACTGTTTGGGAACCACTTACCTAAGTCAATTTTCAGGCTTTTTCCACATTCAAAAAGCCCAACACACAACTACACCTCTTAACATTGCGGCATGTGATAATCACATGATATTCTGGTTAGAATAATTAGTGTGGAAGAAATAAACCAAGCATCAATATAACCAGGTCTACATACAACATAAATACTTAGGCGCAAATTCACTAAGCGCCGAACGCTAGCGTCAATTCGCTAGCGTTTGGCATTTTCGGTACTTCGCAAATTCACTGACGAACGCTGGCGTAAATTCGCTAGTGTTACTTCGCACACTTACGCCAGGCGAATTTTCGCTAGCGATGTAACTACGCAAATTCACTAACTTGCGCAGTGTACTGAACGCTTCCTTTTACGCTAGACTTCCTTCACAACCTCAGACCTGGTGAAGCGCAATAGAGTAGATAGGGATTGTTTCCAAAAAAGTCAAATTTTTTTCTAAGTCCCAAAAAACGCTGGCGTGTTTTCTACATGATGGGTGATAGGCTGAAAAAGATCGAATTTTTTTTTGGGGCTCCCCTCCTTCCCCCCTACATTTCCTGACTCATGGCAACTTACCTAGACAGTGGGCACATGTGTAGGGCAAAATAACATTTTTATTTGCTGATTTGAAGGTTTTCTAGGCATTTGAAGTGCTGATACGTGTTCCTCCATTGAAATTTGAATTTCACGCCATATGCAAATTAACCATCGCTAGTGAAACTTCGCTTCGCTTGGCGAATTAACGCTAGCGCAACTTCGAAAACTTACGCTACCCCTGTGCGCAACTTCGGATTTTAGTGAATTTGCGGAGCACTTGCGAAAATACACCTGGCGAAGTGCGGCGAAGTTGCGCCTGGCTCAACTTCGCATCTTAGTGAATTTGCCCCTTTGATTCTATAGGTGCTTTCTGCATCTTTGAGGTTTACAGTTTCATGGGTGACTCCCATACTCTGACCATTGTCTCTTCCTGTCTCACCCTGATGGGAAGCGCATAGAGCCAATGTTTGTCTCCCAGTGCCTGATGTTAACATTGTTACTGTACATTCCATGGCTGTACCCCCCCCCTCCGTATTGATCCGATATGTTTTGTTCTCCCAGGGCCGACTTCCTGTCAAATGGATGGCGCCGGAAGCGTTATTCGACAGGGTTTACACTCATCAGAGTGATGTGTAAGTGTGCGCTAATGTTTACGTAAAGGGAACAATAGAAGGAAAAGAGCATCGTAGAGCGTTATACATTTCTGGATTCCAGGATATCATCTTTCTTGGATCGTTTGACATTCTACTTAATCTTTAGGGGGAATTGTAAAAAAAAAAACTATGCTTAAAGGGTTTAATAAACGCAAACACTAATATTCAGTCTCTACGATGGAAATTGATATGAGGATATACCGCCCTCTTACATGGTTATTTCACCTATCTATGCAGGTGGTCGTTTGGTGTGTTAATGTGGGAGATATTTACCCTGGGGGGATCTCCGTACCCTGGAATTCCTGTTGAGGAACTATTTAAGCTGCTGAAAGAGGGACACCGGATGGATAAGCCAGCGAACTGCACCAATGAACTGTAAGTACACACGGTGTCAGGCTTTGTCATTTTGTATATTCCATTCTAACAGTGATGAAAATATCCTTTTTTTTTATCACGGCTTTTGTTTTTATTTGAATACTAAAATCTTAAGACCCTTTTCCCCCTGAAAAACTCCTTTTTGATATGATTTTACTACTGGCTGTAACATACAAGAACTATACAGAGAATCTTGTAGGAGGAGCTTCGTGTCAGTTTCAGTCCCATGTGACATTAGCCATACAAATATTGTTCTTTATTAGGGATGCACCAAATCCGGGATTTGGCCTCTTTCAGCAGGATTCGGATTCAGACGAATTCTTGAGCCTGACCGAAATAAAATCCAAGATTGCATATGCAAATTAGGGTCAGGAAAGGAAATAATTTGACTTTCGTCACAAAACAAAGAAGTAAAACAATATCCACACTATTTCCTTTCCCACCTTCAAATTGCATATGCAAATTAGGATTTTATTCGGTATTCAGCCAAATGTTTCACAAAGGAGATTCGGCTAAATCTCAAATAGTGGATTTCGGTGCATCCCTAGTCTTTATTTTCATCAGTCCCTGTCCCAGTGGAGCTTACAATTCAAGGTCCCTATCACACTTGCACAAACTATGGTCAGTTTATTCAGGAGCCGGTTTTTGGTGAGTACCTGGATAAAACCTATGCACAGGGAGAACATATTACCTTGTAGATAGTGCCCAGATCAGACTTGGACTCAGGACCCCAGTGCTGCGAGGCACCATGTCACCCATACATTCTTGTAACTCATTACAACCAACCAGCAGGTAGTATTTACTGGTCTGCTGTTTGAACGATCTGGTTGGTTGTTGGTTACTTATTACACAACCTCCAATATATTTTGATGGGAGAAAAACATAATTAGGAAGAGTATAATCTGTTGGTTAAGTTACAGAGACAAGTATTCCTTAAAGGAGTAAACGCCTTATAAAAAAAAACCTACCCTACATAGACCCTCCCTTAACTCCTCCTCCCCAGCCTAGCTGCTACCCTGGGCAAATGCCCCTAACTTTGTACTTACCCCTCGGTGCCGATTCTAGGCATTGTAGTTCACGGCAGCCATCTTCTTCTCTTTGGTCTTCATCGGGAAGTAAGTTCCATATCAGCGCATGCGCAGTTGTAGCAGTCTTTTTGCGCATGCTCTGAAAGTCACGAAAATTGCAGAAGCGCCAGAAGAAAACCCAATGAAAACCGAAGGAGAAAAAGATGGTTGCTGTAAACTCCGATGCCTTGAATCTGCACCAAGGGGTAAGTTAACAGTTAGGGGCATTTGCCCGGGGTAGCAGCTAGACTGGGGGGGGAGTCTATGTAGGGTAGGGGGGTAGGGTCCTTTAACTCCACCAGCCTCCTCCATTCCCCATATAACTCCTCTCTCAGGTAACTCTTATCTTTGAATTGAATTCCCATCCTTTCCTCTCCTACTTTATAACTCCAATCTCTGGCCCACAGTCAGACAGATTTTCAACATTATACTAACCCAGCGTCGATTCTAGGGCTGCTGCCGCCTCCTCTCCCACTCCGTGCTTAAAAATTAGCGTCAGAGCGGGTTTAAGGGGGCAGTATCGCCAGTGCATTATGCGCAATAGAGCTCTCTGCACTAGCGGAGCAAAATTTCCAGGTTAAAACCCGGAAGTTCGGCTCTTAAAGTTACAAGTAACTGGCCACTTGCTGCCGCCTGAGGCAAGGGTTTCACCTTCCCTCATGGCAGAAGCAGTCCTGTACTAACCATTATTTCCCCTGCTGGAGCTGAAATAGAAGCTTGTTCTCACAGATACAGATGATAGACTTGATCTTAGTCTCCTTGAACAGTGTGTTGCCTTCACAAGACTTCATTCCCTTCTCTCTTTTACTCTGCAGGTACATGATGATGAGGGATTGTTGGCACGCCATCCCCTCTCACAGACCCACCTTTAAGCAACTGGTGGAAGATCTGGATCGCATTCTCACACTCACAACCAATGAGGTTAGCATTGTTTCATATATCTGGCACCATTGATCTAGGACTTTTTGAAACTTTGAATTGTTTAGGGCACATAACCCTGGCACTTTTTGAAGAGCATGAGAATATTTCTGCCTGTGGCAGAGAGGTAGCACTCAGTTTGCTCACTTGGGCCATACATTGTTCTTTCTTTGCAATCTATAGGCTCATTTACTTTCCGTTTGCTGTTGGTGAGGGCAGGGGTAGGGATGCACCGAATCCACTATTTCGGATTCAGGCAGAAACCCCCGAATCCTTTGTGCATATGCAAATTAGGAGTCGAAAGGGGCAAACATTTTTTGTTTGCCCCTTTGTTTTGTTACAAAAAGTTATGCAATTTCCCTCCCCGACCCTAATTTGCATATGCAAATTCGGATTCGGTTTGGCAGAAGAATTCAGCCGAATCTGAATCCTGCTGAAAAAGTCAGAATCCCGAACTGAATCCTGGATTCAGTGCATCCCTAGGCAGGGGCACATGGGCAGATTCGGGGAGATTTAGTCGCCTGGCGATTAATCGCCTCTTCTGCGGGGCGATAATCTCCCCGAACTGCCTTCCCCCTGCTATAATAACAAAACGCCAGTGCAATGACACTCACTGCGCTTAGATTTCCGATGCCGCGGATTTGGAAATCAAAGTGCCGCAAGTGTATTGGCGCAGGCAATTTTTCATTTTAACAGGCGGAAGGCAGTTCGGGGAGATTGTTGCCCCGAAGAAAAGGCGATTAGTCGCCAGGCGACTAAATCTGCCCATGTGCCTCTGCCCTAACTATCATGCTCCTGTATTCAATTCACCATATCAGTTTAGGTGTACTAGTCTATCCCCTTTGGATCATTTATAATAAAAGATTTCCTTTTGGTAAAGATAGGTCTCCTCTATGATGCAAATAAAAGTAGAATACATATATAGCTGACATGCCTTTGAAGATTGGATGCATATCTAAGTATATAATTAACAATTCTATAAAAGAAAAATGCTCTGGTTGTTGGGAAGTACTGGAACTAGGGATGCACCGAATCCGCTATTTGGGATTCAACCGAATTCTTCATGAAAGACTTGGCCGGATACCGAATCTGAATTTGCATATGCAAATTAGGGCGGGGAAAAAAATATTTTACTTCCTTGTTTTGTGATGAAAATTCACGTGATATCCCTTCAAGATTCGGTTCATCCGAATCCTGCTAAAAAAGGTTGAATCTTGGCCTGATCCCAACCGAATCCTGGATACAGTTCATCCCTAAGTGGAACCTGTAGTTCTAATCTGGAGAGAACATTGTGAATCTAGAGTGGAAATGTGACAGTGATGTTTTTCTCCCTGTTTAAGTCACTACTCATCTCTCTGTTTTCTTTCCTACCCAGGAATACCTCGACTTAAGTGCTCCCCTGGAGCAGTATTCTCCCAGCTTCCCTGATTCCTCCTGCTCCGCGTCCTCCTCCTCCGGTGACGATTCAGTGTTTTCTCCCGACCCCACGCCTCATGACCCCTGCCTTCCCAAGTTCCAACACGTTAACGGGGTTGTAAAGACATGAAGCCTGTTGCGTTCTGCAGCTACCCTATTAAGACTGCATGTCTCATGGACAGATTCTGCAGAACGCAGAGGAATGTGGACATTCCAGTTGAAGACGTGACGCTAACGAAAAAAAACAGCGTTCTGCAAATTCCGTTGTATTCACATTTCCCGAAGGGGGTGCATCAAATGGCGGTACAACAGCGCTGTTGGCGTAGCAAAGCACGGAGACAGTATGGAGGATTGCGACAAGCCGGGATTTTCACTTGTAACTACTTCAGGTGTTCACAGATACATTCTTCTTCTCACCGGGATCATTCACTTGGACTCAAGGCTTCTTGTTGCCTTTCTTGTTAATTTTGTAATATTTTGAGAAAATATATTCCAGCACCTCTAAACCCTTCACCAGAGCACATACACAGCATTGTTGCTGCTGGATATAAATGTAAATATATTCCAAATATGTATAAATATATATTATATATTTACAATTAATTATTTTTTGTATTGATTCTAAAAGAAAAAGAAAAACACCCACAACACAACAAAAAGAACTTGCTGTCAGGGTTAATACTACCGGCCAGCAAGTCACCGAAGAGAGGAGGTAATTGCAAAATTCTGTTCTAGAGGCGCCCTATACTGACAGAAATACTTCCTTTCTTACTAAAACTAACCCAGTTTTAATTTATTATTAGCACACTTGAAACACACTTGGAAAATGAACCAACAGGTCTGGCTTTTTTAAAAATGATGTATTTGGCCAATGGTTGTAGTTAACTTAAAAGAAAACTCACATATATTTTTACCATGAAATCACAAAGACAAGCTACAGAGAGCAGATTGTATAGAGCTTTATGGTATTTATGCTGTAATATAGAAAAAGGAACCATTTTTTTCATTAAATAAAAAAACTATTCTATTGGCCTTCTCCCCGAAGTGGATGTGTAAAATGTATACTAAGAAATGGTAAGCTAAGACTGTAAATAAAAACTTTGCTGCTGTGGAATTTCTAGATTGATTGTTCACTCTATGGGTCAAATTTACTTACCGCCGACTTAGTGCCAGCGTTGACTTCGCCGCACTTCGCCAGACATAGATTCGCCAGGGCTGCGCAAATTAACGAAGATCCAAAGTTGCGCTAGAGATGTTACGATCAGCGGTTCGAAGTTACGCTACCAATCGGAAATTTGCATACGGCATGCAGTTAAAGTACAATGGCCGGATATGCAGCAGAAAACACATTACACTACACAAGGCCAGGGAACCTTAATAAATGTTTTCTATTGTGCCTACAGTATAGTTTATGTTATCAAATGTAGGGGGGAAGGAGGGTACCCTAAAAAACAAAATTCACAGCCTATCACCCTATAAAAAGCGTTTTTTTGGGACTTAGAAAAAATGTCAACTTTTTTTGAACCATCCCTATCAACTCTATTGCACTTCACCTGGTCTGAGGTGGTGAAGCAAAGTCTGGCGCAAGAGGTAACGTTCACGAAAATCCGCAAGTTAGTGAATTAGCGTAGTTACGTCCCTTCGCCGTAGCGCAACTTCCCTGGCGTAAGGATGCGAAGTAGCGCTAGAGTAGGTCCACTTTACTAGCAAATTTACGCCAGCACCCTTTAGTAAATCGGCAAAGTTGCAAAATAACGTCACGCTAGCGTTAGCCACTTCACCCTTTAGTAAATTACCCCTATTGCTTTTTTTTAATTATATGAACACTGTATGGCCAAAGGCATGTGGACACCACTTCTTATTGGAGTTATTATTACCAGTCATTGCTACCATCAGTAGGTGCCGCTTTGAGATTCTTCACTACTCTGCTTCCTACTTTATGGCAACAGATCGGGGGAAGGCTCTTTCCTGTTTCGGCACAATAATGCCCCCATGCACAAAGTAAGGACCAAACAGATGAGATGGGAGTGGAACTGCACAAAGCCCTGACCTCAAGCCAACTGAAATTCCTCCCAGTGAATGATTTGGAATGCTGACCAAGCCTATTCTCCAACATCAGTGCCCAAGCTCTTACAAAAGAATGAAAACAAATCCCACCAACAATGTTCTGACATCTACTGAAAAGCTTTCCCAAGAGAGTAGAGCTTATACAGTAGCAAAGTGAGAACCAACTTCATATTAATGGAATGACATGTTTAACAGGCAGGTGTCGACATAGATTTGACCATATAGTGTATCTGAAGTGTGGCCAAAGCCGAAGGCCATATGTTAAACAGTCCAACCTTAATATAAAAGGTCCCCCAAAAAGGTTCTTTTCACTGGGGCCTTGACACTGCTAGACAGCCTCGGATATAGTATCATTTGGCTTTGGACTGCTTAAGGCAGGGGTCCCCAATCTTTTTTACCCTTGAGCCACATTCCGATGTAAAAAGAGTTGGGGAGCAACACAAGCATGAAAATGTTCCTGGGGGTCTAAAATAAGGGCTGCTATTGGCCATTGGGTACCCCCTATGAAGACTTGCAGCCTACAGGAGGCTCTGTTTGGCAGTGCACATTGTTTTTATACAACCAAAACTTGCCTCCAAGCCAGGAACCCAAAAATAAGCACCTGCTTTGAGGCCACTGGGAGCAACATTCAAGGGGTCGGAGAGCAACATGTTACTCACGAGTCACTGGTTGGGGATCACTTGTGTAAAGAATTCTCTATGTAAAGAAGTAAGCCATAGCTTAGCAGTTATTGTGTATGTTATAAATTAACACAACTTTTAAGGAAAGCAATGTTCCTGCAACAGCAATTAAAGAAAGTCTGAGTGTTCTGTTCCTGAAAGAACATTAAGAAGCTTTTATGTTCTCAGGCCATTAAGATCATTTATTGCATAACATATAATTCATGTCTAACTATCTCAATATTAAACACAATAGCCTAGACAACTGGGAAGAGTAGCCTTGGAAATTAGGCACAAACTGATCTTTTCTAAACGTTTTAAACCCTCTGTATCTGAAAGAACAACCTGCATCTCAAATAACCAAGGTGGAAAGTATTTAAGGAGAATCCAGGCTTAAAATGTATTTTAGTTATCCTATGGAAATTACTTTTTTTTCACCTAATTTCAGAACAGATAATCCTAGTTGTATTTTTTAGTAGTCCAATGGAAATATGAAGATAGTAATACATCTTGTTGCAGGTCTTTCTTTTGCCTCTGTAAAGGTACATTCATCTTTATTAAAAGGAGGCATTCTATTGAATCTTTCCTCTTAAATGACCACACATTTGTTTATTTTCAGGATATCTGATCGGTCAGCCGCAGTGGACCACCAATCTTACTGATGCAGTTTTGTTTGTCTGTAAAGTTTGTGTTTATTTTGATATTCATTGGCCCCTTGTAGTTAGGGCCAGACCAGACAAGTGAGCCGTTACTCTTTCTAACGCAACATGCTGGGTAACTCTGGCCTAATGCAATGGCAGCTGCAGTGTTATCAGACTACTTATAGGCTACTGCACTAAATCTTGCAGTCTCATCGTGGCCTCTGGTCATTGGCTGCCCAGTATTGAATAAGTAAACACGAACATCTGCCTAATGCCTAAGATATTTTTAGTTGCACTGGGTAATTTCCACAAAATGACAAGCAAAAGCAAGACCTGAACCCACGCAAATGAGAAGATTGTCTTCTACAGGGTGGCCAGTCTAAAAGTGTAGGGAAACGTAGCTTTATAAGCAAGACATGCGGTGTATGCAAAAAATGGTGCATTCTGCCATGCAAAACTAAACAAATTAATCGCAACATTGCTTCAGAGACAACCAGGAGCTATTAATGCCGGTCTTTTGTAATACATTTATTTTTCTCTGCATGCTTTTCCTCCTGTGCCAGCAAGTCTTGCTCTTGGGCCTTCAGCCTTCAAAAGCCATGATGTGTTTCTTTGCTATTTCATCCTGCAAATTTTCTAATCTTGAGTATTTCAGTCCAAACAAAGAGATGCCAGGGGTTGCTGTATCTTGCAGAGCAGTCATTGTCAAGCTTCAAGTTCCCCTTGGAAGATATTCAAGACCCCCCTTCAACTAATAGCAAGGTTACAGATATAGGAAACATAGTTTTTTCAGCCAGAGGAGCAAATTATGTTTCATCCCATATCTCCCCCTAATTGACCTTCTCCCTGGGTTTCAAGGTGTACTGAACCATCAGGCATTGTATCCAAAAATTCACCTGCAGGCTGAGCTTGATCCACAATTTGGAAACTTTAAAATTTAATGACCGTGGGGAAAGATATCTGAAATTGGTAAATTAAAGGGGGTAGTCTGTTTGTCCATGGCAAAAGGGATGGATATGAATGATAGCATAAAAAAAGTGTTGGCACATAAGAAGAATACTAATGGCAACTGTCCTTCAAAAAGGCAAGAAACTACAATTTGGTTAGAAGGATCAGACTACTTCTGTTATCCCTTGTCCAGGTACCTAAGGCATTTGCAGTAATACAAAATGGAGGAATACCATTCAAGTTGCACATCTTCTCTCTCTGAAAGGAGGACTGAAAAGGATGAATAAGCTTTTATCCTATGGGTAAAATACCATACACGACAGGCCTTATATTGTCTGTGATCCCAGTTACTGCCCCACCATTTGCAGTTTTCATGCATGATGCATCTTCTCCCACGTTCTTACAGTTGCAGCAAGTATGAAGCGAGTGTCTCCTTCAGCCCAGGCAGTCAAGGGAGGAGAGTTGGGGAGTCACAGAAAGGCTGCCAGGTTTCTGCAAGGGAGGGATGTGATGGGGAGCTTGTCTAGACATGTCACCTGGCAGCCTGGGCACAGTTTGAAGCTCTTTAGAAATGTAGATGTGTACTCAACATGTCACAGGAAAAAGCTCAGCAGGGAAAACAGCAAAGGACAGCAAGGGGGAAGTTTGTTGGAAAATTAACCTTTGCTAAATAATAATAATGCTCTCCAATGGACTTTGAAGTATGACTGTAAATAGCACCTAGATGCATGGCTAGGAGAGATGCTGTAGACTTCCAATGGTGTAACACTTTATTGAAAGAAGAGACCGTATGTTGTTGGATTTGAGGTGATTGTGAGCCAGCTACTGCTGAATATTGGAGTTTATTGGTCACAGAAGTGGCTAGGAGTTCCATCTTCACATTTGCTAAAGGGATATTTTTGTGTAGTTGAGGATTGGTGATGAGTAAATCTGTTCGTGAGCCATGGATTTGAGGTGAAATTCCAAATATTGCCATGTGCACATTTTTTCACAAAACGGCCGTGAAAATTTGCAGTGAAAAAACGCCCATTGATTTTAAGGCATTTGGAGAAAAAAGTCACCTTAAGAAAATCTATCCTTTGACTTTGATTTGTCACCATCAAAAGAGGAGATTTGACTGGGGCGACTAATCTCGCTGTCGCCATAAGAAAAAAAACACATATTGACTTTAATGCATTAGGACAAAAAAGTCACCACAAGAAAAAACGCCCATTGACTTTAATGTAATGGGATAAAAAAAAAGTCGCCATAAGAAAAAATGCTTATTGACTTTAATGTATTTGGAGAGAGAAAAATTGTGCACTTACAAATTTGTCACTCATAAAAGTGCCTGTTGACTTCAATGCGTTTTGCGAAGTTTTGCAGTTTCACAAATTTTTTTCGCAGTTTTGCGAATTTTTCAGCAAAATGGGACAGATTCGCTCATCACTATTGAGGATACAACCACGTTCTTCTCCCACGTTCCTTCTCAATATCAGAGCCTCTCAAGGTTTCAATCTTTTATGACTCATGATTAAAGTGGACCTTTAAATCACTTTTATTCCAAGTGTTCCTATTTTTCTTTGAGAGACTAGTTTGGACTGAAATTGTATCATGCTGATCCGAATTGGACCTAAACGATCATAGTATTTTAACTATTATTTACTTATGAAAACAGAGGCCAATCAAACATGTATAAAGTTGTCTGGTGAGCACCTGCCAGAGCTTCCCAGAACCTGCTTGGCAGGTGCATAGTATTTTTTTTTAAATAAAAGTGCAGTTACAACATTAACCCAAACTAAAGGGTAGATTTACAAAGCACTGATAAAATGACACATACATTTTATTGCTTTTTTTATCTTCAAGGAAACTCTCATGAAACTGTGCAATTCTTTGTGAGATAGTCATGATGATGTACAGAGTTGTTGAAAGAAATACAGTTCTTAAAGGGATACTGTCATGGAAAAACTTGTTTTTAACTGATGTGTTTTGAAAAAAACATGTTTTCCCATGACACTATCCCTTTAACTATTCTTAACTATGTGTGTCCTTCTTCCAATAAATAGGTAATCAGTGTTTCTGTGTCTGATGTGATGGTCTATGTCGAACTCTTGCAAACCCTTCCAGACTGGGTTAATGGTGTGGTTGGACGAATGGGGGTTCAGATTGTCACCCTTGCCTTGTGTACCATAGCTCCTTGGCTTAGCTTTAATTGACTACACAATAAACATCATTATCAAGAAACACTTGCAATGGAAGCAGCATGTAACATACTCGTCAATCAGGAACCTTGAAGGCAGCTGGTATGCTCAGGCGCGCAAGGGAAGCCCTGTGGATTCCGGTGTTCACTGACGCCCTTTTGGGGCTCCGGGCTTTCTGCTGCAGAACCAACAAGAAAAGTATATGGTGTTAGGGAGCACCAACCATCAATCACAGTATATGGTGTGCAAGGCCAAATAGCAATTATATACAAAATAGGGGAGAGAAAATTAGAGAGAACTGGCCCTCACAGTTGCACCTTCCCATATGTAACCTCCGAAGTATTTGGAAGTATTGCAATTAAAACGTAACTTTTAATATATATTTTTAAAAAGTCCAGACCAAAGAAATATTAAAAAACCAGCGAGAAACAGGACGTTGATTGACTGATAAAGGAGGGTTGTCACTAATCGTGCTGAGCATCCATTTAACCCAGCGAGCGGTTGATCTTAATGGGTATTGGTATAGACTGTGGACTTGATTAGCAAAATAGCCAACTTGCCTTGCTGATAAATATCAGTTCTAGCACTAATGATAAGTTCTAGCCCACAGTTAGTAATCCGTTTCCAACCCCTTCACCCTCCGATTCACCACCCGCTGTAAGATGTCATTCTGTGAATGACCGTGTTGTTAAAGTGCTTAATTACTACATAGAGTTAGAGTTCTGACCCGCGGATCCATATGCCAGAGCCAACCCCTTCACCCTCGTAGCACACCCTCCCGATCCGTTTTACAACCAAGGTCCCTATCAGACGTCCTGCCTAACTGAAACTAAAAGGTGCGCCTGACGCGCGTTTCACTCGCCAAATGCGAGCTTTGTCAAAGGCCTTTGTTTCTCGCTGGTTTTTTAATATTTCTTTGGTCTGGACTTTTTAAAAATATATATTAAAAGTTACGTTTTAATTGCAATACTTCCAAATACTTCGGAGGTTACATATGGGAAGGTGCAACTGTGAGGGCCAGTTCTCTCTAATTTTCTCTCCCCTATTTTGCAGAACCAACAAGGAATCGGTGCGTTTGATAGTAATAAGTCCGTAAAGAGGTACCAACAAGGATTAGGCAAGACGTAGTCACAAAACAGGCAAAATGGTCGAGGCAGGCAACAAGAATCAAAGTCAAAACAGGCAGAAGTCAAAAAACAGGAAATTCCAACAGTAAATAACGTTTCAGCAGGGTCTTTAAACAGAAGACAGCTTGAGCACTGTTAAAATGGAGGAAGGAGAATTGGAGCCAAAAATTTCTATCTTGCACTGAAAAATTTCATAATGACGTTCCACATCAAAACACAATCGTCCCGGCGCTAGCGACTAACTGGAACGAACTGACGGCAGCATCACTTGCGCACAACCGGAACACGTGACGTTGCCGGAAGCGTGCGCCTGTGCCCCAGAAGTCAGGGAGAGATGCGCCGGGAGGTAAGAGAACAGAGAAATGTCCCTGCGTGTCTTACACAGCACCCACAACACACCAGTGGAACATTATTGTTCCCAGCTAGATCATTCTAAATAAGGCCAAAAAGTAATTATTTTTCATGAGAACTGCTAAAAAAAAAAATATTTGAGGTCAAAAAGAGAGAGATTCTAAAACATATGGGTGGGGTGGTTGGCCATATTTTTTTTCAATGCTCACATCTAGCAGTAGGTGGAATTCTGGGGGACAACAGGGATTTCTGCAGCTCTAAAAAATGAGGCTATATTATTATATAATTATAAAGTATTATTTATTTTGAATGTAAAGAAAATGAGCAATGACCTTGTTTTCCATAATGCTATGTGTCAACTACGGATTTTATCCTTTAATTATATAGTGCCAACATATTGTAGATATTGTACATCAGTTCATGTTCCAGTGGAGCTTACAATCAAAAGGGTCCTATCACATTCACAGCCTACAGACAGTTTAATCTTCTATTTTAAGAAGCCACCACAAACTCTCTCATTTCTGTGCACTCAAGACAATATCTGATCCTGGTGCCACTTATAAAAAAGTCATTGGTCATTTAGTTGTATGGGGCCCAAGGTTTCGCATGGCCTCCATTAATATACAGTGGAGGCCAACATTACTCAACATCTGTGCTTCTTCTGTGCAATCAAGAATTTTCTTATTCTCACCTCTACTGTTTGGTCTTGTCCTTCTCTAGATTTGTGCAATTTAGCTTAAATTCTCTGCTCGACTATTAACTGTCTGGGTCATTGGCTGTTACCCATCAAGGTCGGACTTAACATTCCCCAAAAGAGTTCCTTTTAGCTAAAGGTCACTTTTATTTCTTTACTTTTGTTACATGCATGGCTGTGATGCAATAATATATCTCTGTTATTTTTTTTATAATGCAAAATCCATGGGTGCTCTGTGTGCCATATTGGCCCCTTACCATTCTGTGCCAGATCAAGTGCAGCTTTTGGAAATTTCTTTAAATATATAATGGGTTTAAATGCTTTGCACACTGTTTTCCCCCTTAAATAACTAAGAGCACTTGTGTCTGCAAATTTGGGTAGCTGTTTGGAAAGAGGTTGGTCAACACTGCCGCCATCTTGTTCTACTTTTTCCATCTTGTTCTACTTTTCTATTGTCCATCTCTCTGTATTGTAGCAGTATCTTATACAAGGCCAGACAGTTCCCATAATATCCTTACAGCAGGCCTCCTTTGCAGCATCTGCCTCCCCCTGTTGCACTCAACCAGTTTACTGACAAGGAAGGATGTGGGAGCTGCTTTGTCTGGAGGGATTCCTGGTCTGTGGCTTTTGCATTGCAATGCAGTCGGGTGAAACAGAAGACACAAAAAGGCAGGTTTGGTACAGTAATTTGTCAAATTAATACACTCCCCTCCCAGACACACAAAGAAAAATACAGTTGTGTCCAGGGTACAAAACCAAGTCATTTTCCAGAGAGACTACAGGAACAAGAATGTAGAATTTGTACTTTTTACCTTTCTTTTAAGCTACAAACACAGCTCATCCCTGGGAAAATATTACTTCTGGATCCATGCCCAGTCTCTACCTGCTCCTGCTTGCTGCTATCGCTTTCACGCTGTGAAAAGGAACAACCTGGATTAACCCCATACTGGAGATCCAAGTGCCCACTTGTCACAGGGCCGAGATTTTTTTTTTTACATTTAATAAATGTGAAATGTAATTAGTAAAGTCAAAACTGGTGCATGCCGTTCAAGAGCATACAATGAGTTTTTTAAATATAAAATCATTTGTAGTCACAAAATTATTTGCGGGCATGGACACCTCTCACATTCTGGGGCCTGGGGTGCACCCCTTGCATATTCCCAGCTGTTCTCTTATTGAACTCCCAGCAATTCACTTTGGGGCACATTTACCTAGGGTCGAATATCGAGGGTTAATTAACCCTCGATATTCGACCGTCGAAGTAAAACCCTTCGAAATATCGAAGTCGAAGGATTTAGTGCAATTCGTTCGAACAATTCAAAGGATTTTAATCCATCGATCGAAGGATATTCCTTTCATCAGAAAATTGTTAGGAAGCCTCTGGGGACCTTCCCCATAGGCTAACATTGGCCTCGGTAGGTTTTAGGTGGCGAACTAGGGGGTCGAAGAATTTTTTAAAGAGACAGTACTTCGACTATCGAATGGTCGAATAGTCGAACGATTTTTAGTTTGAATCATTCGAATCGAACTCGAAGGTCGTAGTCGAAGGTCGAAGTAGCCCATTCGATGGTCGGAGTAGCCAAAAAAAACATTCGAAATTCAAACTCTTTTTCCTCTATTCCTTCACTCGAACTAAGGGGCCGATTCACTAACTTCGAGTGAAGGATTCGAAGTAAAAAAACTTCGAATTTCGACGTTTTTTTTGGGCTACTTTGACCATCGAATGGGCTACTTCGACCTACGACTACGACTTCGAATGGAATGATTCGTAGTAAAAATCGTTTGACTATTCGACCATTCGATAGTCGAAGTACTGTCTCTTTAAAAAAAACTTTGACCCCCTAGTTTGCCATCTAAAAGCTACCGAAGTCAATGTTAGCCTATGGGGTCCCCATAGGCTTGCCGAACTTTTTTTGATCGAAGGATATTCCTTCGATCGTTGGATTTAAATCCTTCGAATCGTTCGATTCAAAGGATTTTATCGTTCGATCGAAGGAATAATCCTTCCGTACTATCTGCGCTAAATCCTTCGACTTCGATATTCGAAGTCGAAGGATTTCAATTCCCAGTCGAATATCGAGGGTTAATTAACCCTCGATATTCGACCCTTAGTGAATCAGCCCCTAAGTAAATGGGCCCCTTTGTGTTAGCAAAAACTACCTAGCACTGGCCAGCTGTAAAGAGTATATCCGATTAGTCTGGGTTTCTCCAGACAAACTGAAAGCATCAACAGCTCAGACTCATTTTCCAATATTCAAATGATTAAATCCGGACTCTGAAGAAAAACCTCATTCCTTAAAGATAGTAGATAACCTATGCCATCTATGTGATGCTAGATTTGGCACCAGAGAGGCCAAACTTGTCTGAAATACTACAATAATTTAGAAGGCTCCTGCAGACCCTTCGGTCCACAACCTAATATGATCCTCAGCCAATGGCATTTTCCAGTTTGTCCAATCAATATCTGAGGATTCCCTGTTCAGATAATAGTGCTGGTGCCATCTTGGAATCTAGGGCAAGCGCGGCGCGCCTCTTAAAGGCGCAGGCACGCCGGCGCATTTGCGCCAGCACGTTTTGACGCCCGTTTGGCGCGAAATTTTACCTATTTAAGGCCCATTCTGTTTCCCAGCCGGTGCCCGTGATAGAACTTGTTTCTAGTGGTTTCCTGAGCCTTGTGCATCTGATCTGAATCTCGTCTGTCTGATTATCCGTGCTTGACCCTGCCTGTATCCTGACTATTCTGAACTCTGTATCCTGACCCTTGCCTGCCTACGACAACTCTTCCTGCTTAACCCCTTGATTGACAACTCGGTTTGACCCTTGCCTGCCTGACGATTCTGATATCCGCCTGCCTCGACTCTGCCTGTCTGATGATTCTTCTGCCTGATCCTTTTGTACTGTGACCTTCGGCCCAAAAAGACTTTGCTAACAGCCGTGCCCCTTCGCCAGCCAGAACATCTCGCCTTGCACCCCTCGTTAAGTCCAGGTGGCACCCAAGTAAGCTGAGGGCTCCTCCCGAAGCCCAACAGTGGTCACACTACTGGTGAAGCCGAGCTGAGACCAGGGTGCTTGGCATTTGTTCTGGCATCGGGTGCCGGCCGTGACAATTACCTTATTTGTCAGAGCCCAGATCAACATTAGAGTTCACTGATACAGCCTTATCGGGGGAATGTTACTTACATGCATGGCTTTTCCACAGAGAACATTCTTTTATTCAAATAATCAGCTATTCCTTGCACTCATTGATCAGGTGTATCCACAGGCACACTGGCATTAATCCACGATACTTGGGGGAACATAGGTCTGTCTAAAGCTTGTTATGAAATAAAAGCAGGCATGAACACATTGCAGTGCAAAAGGAACTTGAGGGTTCTTCACGAACAAGCGCATTGTCTAGGGATGGGCGAATTTCTTCACCTTGTTTCACTGCGGAAATGATGCCCATAGATTTTAATGGGCGTCTACGACATTTCGCTGGTGGCCTAGCAGTGTGCAAAGTGTTATTTTGAAAATCTACCATTATTTCAGACATGATATTAGTCGCAGTTATGATGCAAGCACAATTGCTGTTTAGCAGTTTTGGAGTGGGGTTTGAGTCACTTCAGATGTTTATAATGATTGAATGGGCACAAGTAGTGCACCTATTAATGCAATAGTGGGAACTAGGTTGGTGGTAGCTCCAGAAGTCAATAGACGCTGTTGCATACTATGGATAACAAGATTCAGGATGGTCAAATTGACCATCATGTGGTTTCAACACATACCTTAATTAATTGTTTCAATTTGCATTTCATTATGTGCATTTTAGAGGGTAAATGAGCACTATAAAGTCTGCAACAGACCCAGCAGCATACAGAAGATCCAGCAAGAGTCCGGACTAATGGCTCGTTAGCTAAATATATGTGTGTATAAATGATCAGGTTCCCCATGGCCTGGGACAGTCTAATACTGGACTGTGATGGAAAACAACTGCACTTGTTACTGATGCATACAGAATTCAACTCACAGTTGGTATAAGCCATTTGTATTGTCACAAATGAATGAAATGCCCAAAGTGACATCGGCCTTAAGTAGAATGTAAGTCAAAAGGTAACACAAGGATACCTAAATTCATAAATAAAGATATGTAATACACAGTGGATGCCAAAAGGCTGGTGAGGATTAAAGTAACACAACTGGACCTGTTCAGGTTAAAAGTTGAACACGGTTGGAAAGGAAAGGGGTGCAATAAAACAGAGGCTGGTGAATGGTAACCGTCTGATAATGGCAAAAGTCGAACAAAGGTCATAGTGAACGTGGCTGTCGAACAAAGGCCAATGACAGAAGCAATGGAACAGAGATCTGTGGAGAAGAGGGTAAGAAGCTGGTAAGGCTAGCAGTAGAACATTGGTAAAGAAAGCAGTGGAATATTGGTAAGGGTAGCAGTAGAACATCAGTAAGTTTAGCAGTAGAAAATTGGTAAGGGTAGGGACATTGGCAATGGTAGTAGTGGAATAACCGTACCTAGAAAAATACTAAAGACTATGCCATTGGAGGATACTCCAATCAATTATATTTGAGAGACAGTAAAATAGTAATGTACCCCAAAACACCCACATAATAAAAGTATCCCCCACCCCAGAACAGAGGACCCGTTCAGGTGATTTGAGAATAGCCTTAATGGGTTAATGGATTATTATTAAATAACCCTTATTTTCAATTATATATTCCTGGTACCTTGAAAAAAGATTTCCAGTAACAGTTCATAAGAGATTATTTTGGAACTGAGTTCAGAGATGGGATAAGTAAATGATGCAGTGGAATGGAACACTTTGGTTATAAGGAAAGTCTTTGATCTCACAAAATAGAAGGGACACTTATGGTGGGAATATGTTAACCACCTGCTATACTAATGTATATACAGATATATATATATATATATATATATATATATATATATATATATATATATATATATATATATATATATATATATATTCATCATCTTTCCACTCGTGGGTATTTAAATTCTTTAAAATTGCAGGAAAGACGATATAGCTTCTAGCTCAGGGGACAGGATGATCAATAAAGTTATTATTTTTGATAAGGGGATTGTTCACCTTCCAATGCTTTTTTCAGTTAAGTTGTTTTCAGATAGTTCATTAGAAAGAAAGATTCAATTATTTTCTATTTGTGACCATTTCTTCTAATAATGAAGTTTAAAATTTCAACGGAGCTCTTGGAGGGGGGGGGTTCACCGACTCTGTAAATTGTTCTAATTTTATATATACGTTCATCCATTTCTTACCTTTGTCCCTGCTGAGCCCCGAGTTAAAGGCAGCTGTTAGAATTAATACAATGTTTGCTAATATTCCTACATACGCTGCTGACAAATGTATTGGTTCAGAATCGGCACTTGGATCACTGAGCTTCCAGACTGACACATCATTTTTGGAAAAATTGTCAAAATGGTAAAGCAATTGAAAAAAGTCTTTATTACCGGTGAATAATCTGAAAACAACTGAAGTGAAATTTTATTATTTTAGTATTTGCAAGGTGAATAACCCCTTTAAAACACCAATGTGGTTTATATAATAAAGGCACTACATTTGGCTGGGAGCAATAACCCCTAGAAACCAATCAGCAGGTAGCATTTACCAGCTGCTGTGGGTTACTGCTCCCGAGCAAACTTAGTGCCTTTTTATTGCCTATGGGGACATGGATTCTGACATGGGTAGAAGATTATCTAGACTGAAATCTTATCATGAAGTGTTTCTCTTTTCTTGAAATATAGCCATATATATATATATAGTGGTTTTTTTTATTGATTTGTAGTAATGAATTGGATTCAATGCACATTTTTTGTAGAGCGGACTTCAAAGCTTTTTATGCCTAGTGAACACCTTCTAAAATCACAGTCTCTAATGTCCAGCATTTGCAGCAAAAAAGATGCACACATACAGATGAAGTGGTGTAACCAGGACCTCCAAAATAATATGCCACTTTCCATTCCCTTTGTCAGAGTACGGCAATATCTTTAGAAAACAGCAATGGAACTGAATTCTGAAGGATGAATGGCATATTAATAAATAGTCAGAGTGTCTTCTGGACAAATGTTGGTGGCTTCTGTCAGCGAGGAAATGCATGTAGGTCAACGATGCTGAGGGATACATTGAATGGCTGAACTTGTCATATGGTTCAAGCCCAATTAAGGAAGCAACTATGTTGCAGAATCTGGGTTAAAGACAATGGGATGTTGAAATCTGCCTCTTCCTCTTGGCAGAAAGCCATTGTCCCAGTACTACATTGGTAAAAAATAGGCTTTTGTAGAAAAGCCACAAAGGCCCGTGCATAGGGTGGCAGAATTTCAGGGGTTGCATGTTGCCCAAGTTCCAATCACCATACTCCAGACCCAACAAGATAAGGCTTGCACTTGCATATGAAGGGGGAGGCAGGAAGATGGGAGGAAGAAAGGGGTGGCTAGTGGTCCAGACTTAGGGGCACCTTCATTCTTTGGTGAAGACCAAAGGATGGTTAACTCTCTTTATTTTATCATTGCACCAGTTTATTGATTCTAGTGGATAATTTTTGACCCTAGGATGGTGTTCCTCTTCTTCCAAAAATGCACCAGTCGTGGGCACTTTTTTCTCACCATAGTCTTTCGGTGCACCAGAATCATATTTGTTAGCTAAGGGCACCGGAAGAACATGGTTGTGTGGCACTGAAAAATAAAGCAAACTGGGTTCAGACAACGATCTGTGGGCTTGTGAGGGGCTTCCACAGACAGTCGCTATTAATTGGGCTGGTGGGGGCTGTTTGAGCCTCTGTGTATCTGAAAAGCCAGGGTCTATTTTGATTCTCAGTTCAGACCTGACTGGATGGGTGCATTTTTGGAAAAAAAAAACGCCAATTGAATCTACCTGTCCTTGTTGTTTAAAAATCTATTATAACCATTTTTTTGTATCTATTTGCACAAACTGTAAGAAACAGAAACTCATTATGTACTCCATCAGCTTGCCATGTCCCAAGTGGCACCAATTGATGTCCCTTTTGCTGCTTGCAAGTTTGAGGCCAGCCAACCAGAGACAATAGATTAGGCAAGGCTGAAACTGCAAGATGAGTCCGTATCACCACAATAAAAGCTTAAGAAAGCAAAACGCAAGGGAAATAATTATAAATTCTGCTTCATATTTCCATCGTGCAAATGCACGTACATTGCAGAAACCGTCAGGGCTTGTATAAAAACATTTCTTAAAGTCCTATCCAAATGAAACAAGTAGAAAACAAATCTGGGCGTGCTGAGTATTCTATATTCTCTTTTTAATCGGAACGGAGAGGCTCAACGTCGGCAGACTGACTACCTATGACAGGTAATAGGATATAAAGAGCTTTTTAGAGTATATAAAGAGACAACTTTAACTTTAAATATTCAAAGTAATACAATAAAAAATTTGTCCCGTATGTATATTTTACCTTGGGCCATTTCCATACTTGCCTCAGTCCCCAGACTGGCTCTGTTACTAAATAGGAGTCTCTCAGTTGACAGACCCAGGCATTAGATGTGACACGGCAGACAAAAAAGAAAAATCTCAGCTGTTTCTATTACACAACTTCAATTAAAGGAAAGTGAGTCTGAGCCGACTCTGGGCTGCGGGTTTGTAACATTTTGGAAAGCATAATCCTGACTCAGCTCAACCACAATAAAGCTGTTCTTTGAAGTCAGGGGTTGGTGATACAATAATGTGCGTTTGTGTGCCTTTATGTGTACATGGATTAGTTGTATTTTCATTTCTTGCAGTTGTTGGCCCTGTAAATAGCAAGCAAAAGCCCAAATAAATACAGGTATGGGACCTGTTATCCAGAATGCTTGGGACCTGCGGTTTTCAAGTATAAGGGCTCTTTCTGTAATTTGGATTTTCATACCTTAAAGCAGGGCTCCCCAACTTTTTTTTACCCATGAGCCACATTCAGATGTAAAAAGAGTTGGGAATCGACGCAAGCATAACAAATGTTCCTGGGTGGGACAAAATAAAGGCTGTGATTGGCTATTGGTAGTCCCTATTTGGACTGGCAGCCTACATTGGGCTCTGTTTGGCAGTACATCTGGTTTTTATGCAAATAAAACTTACCTTCAAGTCAGGAGTTCAAAAATAAGCAACTGCTTTGAGGCCACTGAGAGCAACATGTTGCTCAGGAGCCTTAAAGGAACAGTAACATCAAATTTTTTTATTGTTTTAAAGTAATACAAATATAATGCAATGTTGCCCTGCACTGGTAAAACTGGTGTGTTTGCTTCAGAAACACTACTATAGTTTATATAAATAAGATGCTGTGTAGCAATCAAAGGAGAAAAGACTCAGGTTAAACAGCAGATAAGCTCTGTAGAACATAATGGTGTCATCTGTTATCCACTATTTAACCTGTGCCTTATAGCCTTTTTTCAATTTCAGCCACAGCTACGCAGCAGCTTGTTTATATAAATTATAGTAGTGTTTCTGAAGCAAACAGGTCAGTTTTACCAGTGCAGGGCAACAGTACATTATATTGTCCTTACTTTAAAACACTTTAATTTTTTTTCGTTGTTACTGTTCGTTTAAAGGGATCCTGTCATCAGAAAACATGTTTTTTTCAAAACGCATCCGTTAATAGTGCTACTCCAGCAGAATTCTGCACTGAAATCCATTTCTCAAAAGAGCAAACAGATTTTTTAATATTCAATTTTGAAATCTGACATGGGGCTAGACATTTTGTCAATTTCCCAGCTGCCCCCAGTCATGTGACTTGTGCCTGCACTTTAGGAGAGAAATGCTTTCTGGCAGGCTGCTGATTTCCTTCTCAATGTAACTGAATGTGTCTCAGTGGGACATGGGTTTTTACTATTGAGTGCTGTTCTTAGATCTACCAGGCAGCTGTTATCTTGTGTTAGGAGCTGTTATCTGGTTACCTTCCCATTGTTCTTTTGTTTGGCTGCTGGGGGGGGGAAAAGGGAGGGGGTGATATCACTCCAACTTGCGGTACAGCAGTAAAGAGTGATTGAAGTTTATCAGAGCACAAGTCACATGACTTGGGGCAGCTGGGAAATCGACAATATGTCTAGCTCCATGTCAGATTTCAAAATTGAATATAAAAAAAATCTGTTTGCTCTTTTGAGAAATTGATTTCAGTGCAGAATTCTGCTGGAGCAGCCACTATTAACTGATTCATTTTGGAAAAAAAGTTTTTTGCCATGACAGTATCCCTTAAGATGTACGATCGCTTGAATCCCATTAACCGCACGATAATTTCGAAGGATTGGTCGGGCTTCCCTAAAATCGGTCGTTCGGCAAGAAGAATCATCGCGTCTATGGGGAGCTTTAGGTCTGAAAATCACGAGGACTGCTGATGCTTCCCATTGTTGGCTGTGGAGGTCTTCCACCGACCTGAAAGAAAGACAGGGCACACCATCCCTAAGTTTCCTTAAAGGAGAAGGAAAGCTACAGAGGCATTTTATTACCAATAGATTAGCTGCAATAGTGCAAGCTAGAATGCTATATTTATTCTGTAGAATGTTTTACCATACCTGAGTAAAAAGCTCTAGAAACTCTCTGTTTGTTTAGACTAGGAGCTGCAGTATTAATGTGGTGTGACATCACTTCCTGCCTGAGTCTCTCCCTGCTCTGGGCTCAGATTACAGTAGAGAAGGGGGGGGGGTGTGGGGAAGAGGAGCAAACTGAGCATGTTCTTGCCCAGGGCAATGAGGTTTAAGCTGAAAACAGGAAGTCTGATACAGAAGCCCATGAGTACACAATAGAAGGAAAGAAATGCAGTGTTTCTTTTGACAGGGGACTCAGAGCAGCACTACTTTGGGGGTTTACAGGTATATTTAGATGGACCTTTCTGATAAGGCTTACTTAGATTTAACCTTTCCTTCTCCTTTAACAAGTTGATTGCTTGACCCACCGGCAGAATGTTCATGTAAATGTAAATTACCACAATCAAGATATGATTAAACTGTATGTGATTCAATTATCTGGCCTGTGCAGCAACCAATAATATACAAATAAAGATTTTAGATCATGAGAATGTAGGTTGTTCCACCCTTCTGATCAAAGAGTGAGCAAAGAACACAAATAACATGGAGATTTTAAAGGAAAAGGTAGAGAGACATTACCTTGTTATATTTTCTTTTACCGATAAGGGCAATGACACAGGGGCCTTTTTCTAATCAATTCAGCTTGTAATAAAACCCTTCCTACTTGCGTGGGTTTTACGCCATTGACATCAGTGGGAAACTCATATATAAGGTATAAACCCAGGGCTGCTCCTTCCTAGCGGGTAGTTAAGAGTGCCAGCAGAAAGCCGCCTCTTGTAACTTTAAAGGGATCCTGTCATCCGAAAACATGTTTTTTTCAAAACACATCAGTTAATAGTGCTACTCCAGCAGACTTCTGCACTGAAATCCATTTTTCAAAAGAACAAACAGATTTTTTTATATTCAATTTTGAAATCTGACACGGGGCTAGACATTTTGTCAATTTCCCAGCTGCCCCTGGTCATGTGACTTGTGCCTGCACTTTAGGAAAGAAATGCTTTCTGGCAGGCTGCTGTTTTTCCTTCTCAATGTAACTGATTGTGTCTCAGTGGGACATGGGTTTTTACTATTGAGTGCTGTTCTTAGATCTACCAGGCAGCTGGTATCTTGTGTTAGGGAGCTGCTATCTGGTTAACTTCCCATTGTTCTTTTGTTTGGCTGCTGGGGGGGGGAGGGGGTGATATCACTCCAACTTGCAGTACAGCAGTAAAGAGTGATTGAAGTTTATCAGAGCACAAGTCACATGACTTGGGGCAGGTGGGAAATTGACAATATGTCAGATTTCAAAATTGAATATAAAAAAATCTGTTTGCTCTTTTGAGAAATGGATTTCAGTGCAGAATTCTGCTGGAGCAGCACTTTTAACTGATTCATTTTGAAAAATTTTTTTTCCCATGACAGTATCCCTTTAAGAGCCAAATTTCTGGGTTTTAACTCAGAAATTCAGCTTTGCTAGTGCAGAGAGCACTATTGCGCTCATTGCACTAGTGATGCTGCCAGCCTTATACCTGCTCTGATGCTGATTTTTAAGTGCGGAGCGGGAGGGGGGGGGCACAGCAGCCCAAGGATCGTCCATGTATAAAGTAGCCGATACAAAGTCTAGCATGTTCCAGTGTATATGTAAGGAGGCAGATAATAAAGCAGGCGGAGGTATGAATAGCTGAAAGTGTTTCCAAAATAACCTCCTTATGAAGAACACGACCAACTACTCTAAAGTGGTTTGTAAACTGTTTAGATTTAATAGTAACCAGAAATGTCTTGCTACAGCCATTCATTAGCACATTGGATATCCCTATGAATGTCGCATTTGCTTTTGATTGGCTGGTTTGTCATTGAAGCACTTAAAGGAGAACTAAACCCTAAACATTAATATGGTTAAAAATGCCATATTTTATATAATAACCGTATTGAACCAGCCTAAAGTTTCAGCTTGTCAATAGCAGCAATGATCCAGGACTTCAAACTTGTCACAGGGGGTCAGACACTCACATGCTCAGTGGGCTCTGATTGGCTGTTGAGAAGCTAAGCTTAGGGCTCGTCACTAATTATCCAGCAGAAAATGAGGCTGGTCTGTAATATAAGCTGATGCTACAGGGCTAATTATTAAATTCTGATGCTAATTGCACTGGTTTCTGTGCTGCCATGTAGTAATTATCTGTATTAATTACTAATCAGCCTTATATTGTGATATTTCTATTCTATGTGTACTATATATTGTATATACTATATATTGTGAGTGGGTCCCTAAGCTCAGTAAGTGACAGCAGCACAGAGCATGTGCAGTGAATCAGCAGAAAAGAAGATGGGGAGCTACTGGGGCATCTTTGGAGACACAGATCTTTACAGTTAAAGGGCTGTGGTTGCCTTGGGCTGGTACAGAAGCAGGCGGAAGGCAGGAAGAAGGCAGTTCAGGGAAATTGTCGCCCTGCAGAAGATGTGATTAGTCGCCAGGCGACTAAATCTCCCCGAATCTGCCCATATGCCCCTACCCTAAGATAGTTAGATGATCAGCTGTAGAGTACATGGTATCTGATTTCATAGCCGGCATATCAAAGCCATCTCAATATCTAACCTTAACCTGAAACATTATTGCTGCCTCCCAAGTACCTGTATTATTTACCCAGAAATGGCTTGAACAGTCCTGCTGTGGAGATAAGGCTGGCTCAATCCTAGCCATTGTGATAAACAAGCCATTCATGTACAAAACGATACATTGATTTACTAAGGGAGAGGCTACAAGGGTATCGCTGGGGGGAAAATAGCAGTAGAAACTCCTCTTTATCCCAACTATATCACTAGTGATGTTGCTCAATAGCAAAATAAACAAGACACTTCCCACAATGCGATGGCTATTGACTGCCATGAAAGGCAATGTGGTGCAATGAGAGCTCAACGTTTGCTTCCATGTTATTATGCAATTATATTGACATCTATTAATACATTTATATTGGTTGCTTAGAATCACATTTTCTTTCTTTATGCAAATATACTCTCGTAATGACAAGGATTTATAGATGAAATCAATATACCTTGAAACCAAGGATACTCTAGCCATGATTTTTGTATTGGGATTGCATTTTTTTGGTGATCAAAACACTATATATTTTATAACTCTTAGGTTCATGACACACGGGTTTTATTCTCTGAAATGCCTGAAGAATAAAAAGAGTCTGTCATTAGTTTTAATGGAAAATACATCTCACTTATTTCCATATAAACCAATAACATGCTCCTTAGGCTGGAAAAAAAATGGTGGAAAATGTGTCTCCTGTGCCATTACTCTTAGGTGTGAAGACTGGAGTACTCAGAGATGTAACTAAATATCAATGGGCCCCATAGCATTTATTTGTATTTTTCAGGCCCCCAAAATGTGTAGAGGCTGACCTGTTTTACCGATATTTATTATTTTAAATATTTATTTATTTTAGGGATGCACCGAATCCACTATTTTGGATTCAGCCGAACCCCTGAATCCTTGCCGAAAGGTTCGGCTGAATACTGAGCCGAATCCTAATTTGCATATACAAATTATTATTCTGATTCGGTTCGGCTGCGCAGAAGAATTCTGCCGAATCCGAGTCTTGCTGAAAAAGGCCGAATCCCGAACTGAATCCTAGATTCGGTGCATCCCTAAATTTATTTAAATTGTATATGAAGGAAGGCCTTATAGGGCCCCTATACTTCCTGGGCCCCCCTGCCACTGCTGGGTCTGCTTCCTTTGTAGGTACGCAATTGGTCTTCATTGTTTATTTTGTATATATTTTTTAAATTATTTACCTTCATGCTTTGTCTCTTTCCAGCTTCCAAATTCGGATCACTGACTCTGAAACAAAAAGCTAACTGAATAATGACAAAAAATGAAGACCAATTGCAAATTGTCACAGAATATCAACATCTACATCATCCTAAAAGTTAATTTAAAATGTCAGCTGCCCCTTTCTTTAAAATCCTAAACAGGCAAAAAGGGTAGTAGGTAGGGTGGGGTCCACTGGTGAAGCCATCCGCATAGCCAGTTATTGCTCGACACAGAAGCCATAAGATGGATCTGCAAAGCCAAAAGCAGTAGAAAAACAATACCTTTAAAATGACTTTTGGAACATTGAATAAAGTATTGTTTTACAAACAATACCAACTGGAATGGCCTTGTACAATAAGTGACAATGCTAGGTTTCATGTGTGATCATCAGAAATACACATACTACTGTATCTCTTGTTGGTAAAGAATTATCTTACACAAGCACGGTTTCCACTTTTATTGTTCACTTGAAAAATCACAGGAGTACCGCTATGCATTTAAGTTGTATTGCACAACACATGCCATCCCAGGAATGTTAGTGGGTAATGGGTTGAACATTCCCAAGGTTAAAAATGTTCACAAATTCCCTTGAAAGTCACTAGTGCTCTAGACATTAAAGGACAATATACCTTATCTGTCATTAATGTATACTTATCTATATAACTGGAGATCTTGACCCAAAAACGGATCTCCATGCTGTTTAGAGTGGGTGCTCATGATTCCCTATAATAATGTGAATTGACTTTTGACAACAGACAATACTTATACATACAATTATCTATGTGGAGCAAACCATGAACATCGTTGCACTAAATCATAATTATTCTGTTGGTGGGTGATTTGTCGTGGAGACCAGGCCTGGATTGGGAAATGCCAGAGGGGCTGCTGTAAGATGCCATAGACAATCACTATTTAGTGATTTGGAGTGGGACTGTTTAGAACTTTGTGTACTTGAAATGCCAGGGCCTATTTTGACTCATAGTTAGGGCCTGGACTATAGACTATACCCTCATTGCAAATTGAAACCATTTTGCTTTGCAATATTCCTGCTCCCACTTACTCCATACCAAATGGCTATGCTCTCTCATGTTCATCATATACATCCAACGTATCAACCCAAACTCCTTCCTTGATATCTGCTATCTCTTCCCCTCTGTGCTCTTTCCCTATCCTACCCACTCCCCTGTTCATATCACTGCCATTCTGCCACTTCTAGGGTTGCCACCTGGCCTGGCCACTTCCAATCATCTCCTTGCACCAGGTATCACATCTCTTTATTTCCCTCATCTCATTGGACCATTTAAAATCCCTTCTCCATCACATTGCCACCAATGTTCATGCAGTACACCCACCCACTTATTTTTTGATGTTCACCCTCTCTCTCTCTCTTTTTATCCCCACACCTCTGAGCTTTCACCCCTCTCTCACCATATTAGGGGTCATTTACAAATGTAGTCACAAGTCCACTTGTGCTAAAATGGAAGAAATTGTTGAATGTATGGGATTATGCCAGGTCTGTGTAGAGTAGTTTGAGGTAAAATTGTAAATACAAAAAAAAGCACAGTAAAGGTGGCCAAGGACGTAGAGATCCCCTTGTTTGGCGATGTCACCAAATGAGCGGATCTCTTCCTGATATGTCCACATTGAAGTGGGCGATATCAGCCCTAGGGTCCAACGATTGGATCATAATGCATCCGATGTGGGCGGTCTGATTGTGGGACCTCATAAACACACCGATGCGGCTGCAATCCAACAGGATTTTTTAACCTGCCTGATCGAGATCTGGCCGACTTTCAGCCAGATATCGACCAGGAACGCCCATCGAATGGCCCCACACACGGGCCAATAAGCTGCTGACTTGGTGTGTCTGCAGGTTTTATCGGCCCATGTATGTGGACCTTTACTCTTTTTACTCTTTTTCAGATAATTCTAAAATACAAAAAAAATACTTTAATAAAAAAAAGTTTCACTTTTTGCAAGGTTTCATTAATATCATCTTGGCATCAACAACAGTTGAGCCAGGGCACATGGTGGAACAGTACTATTTTTATATAAATATGGGCCCCCGCATTGAATCTTAAACAACTTAAAATGACTCCCATCCATCAGAGAAATCTCTATAGCCCCCCTGCCTGATGAACTGTACTTGCCTTCCATGCTCTTTCAGTTCTGCTTTTCCACACTCAGACATCTCTAGATCTGTAGGATTCTAGAGATGCTCTCCATATGGGGAGAATTTTGCTGGGAATTAAAGCCTGGCACTCATAGGAAACAGTTTCCATGGCGTTAAATTCATGATGCAAAGATCTGCATTTGATTTGGAGACTGTCTATGGGAGTACAAGATGCAATGGGATGAAACAGTATGTTAAATTGGGAGAGACACAGAGCAAGTGGGGGTCTCAGGGGGATAGTAGAGATGAGAGGGTTACGGGCCCCCAGACATCGTGTAGTTATAAAAAAGAAATGCTTCCAGCCAGCTGGAGGTCAGTTAAAAATTGTAAACCCTCATTTAACATTTATATCTTAAAAAAAGGTTATAAAATGTTGGTGACCCCCTGATTTTTTTTTTGTTTAAAATGAAGAAAACATGAGGCCATTCTAATAGATTTTATTGCTGTGGTAAAATTTTAGGGACATTATTTTGACAGGGGTTAAGAAAAGACTATACAAAGATTAGATATATTTCAGTAACCCTTCCCTGACCATTTGGGTATTGGGTTTTCTTTAAGGCAAATATGCCAGGAAGCCAATTTTGAAGGTCATTTAGGGTGAGATATTGGTGTGAACACTAAATGGCCAACATTCTGTATGTAGAACCTTGCTGTTATTTTTAGAGCCTTGACTACTTATTGGAATATAGGAATATAAAAGGATAATCCTATTATGTGACTAATATTTTGTTGGTAGACAGAAATTGGACTGTTATAGCTGGTACCAGAGAAGGGACTGGGCAGGATCAAGTCATGTCTATCAATCTATAGATATTCTATAAGGAGCTTTGTAAGATGTGAATGATGCAAACCCTCTTTGATTGGGCGTCCATCATGTAAGGTGTGTTAGGAAGAAACAATTATGGACTCTGTTGGACAAGTAAGCTGGAGAGTAATGTGGCTGATCTTGTGCAAGTAGAAGGATATGCCAAGAAGCAATTTAAAAGAGTTTTAGTTCGCCTTTAAATTATTTCCACCTGCAGCCTCTTCTTTACCCAGACTACTTTTCTCACACTAGTTTAAACTTGCAGTTTTTTAGGCCCCAAAGCAGTGTACTTTGGCAGAACAGTGAGCAATAACTTTATATTATGTGAATCCTTGCCAAAGAACTCAAATATTTGTATTTATACATTTACAATATAGTGACTAGCACATTAGCTGAATTTAACATGGCAGAGCGTCCTATAAAAATAGCTGTACTTTTATGTATAGCCAAGTTATAGAGAAATAAAACAATAACAACAAAGTACTTTAGAGGAAAGAAAATGAATTAAAATAAATATTTCTACCCCCCCCAAAAGAAATCAAGATGCAGTAGAAAAAGTGTAAGGGTACATTGAGAGCAGAGAGTTTGGGAAAGAAAGGGGGAGAGCAGAAAAGGGTAAAAGACGGGTACAGGGGGTAGGAAGAGAAGCAAACGGGAAGATAGGGAATGAGGAGAGGGGGTAATTAGGAAATAAGAAAGAGAAGAAGGGAAGCAGACAGTCCAAAGTGAAGAGGACATCTGACATTTGAAGTGATGACATGACATGATAGGAAAAAGGGTGAAAGGCAAAAAGAAGGGTGAATATAGGAGAAAGGGGCTTGGGGAAATGATAATGAAACAAGTACAGGAGACAAAAGCAGACAAAGCGAGAGACAGAATAATAGAACAATGCATTGGAGGAGAAAGAAGCTGAGTAGACAATGGAACAGCAGGAGAATAGAAAAGGTGACTGGGGGTTGAGTATTTATGATATTTAAGGCTGTGAGCCTGTGTCTGAGGTCTAAGCTTCCCCTTGCTATGTGAAGATAAGTCCCCAAATAATAATATAGAATAGCAATGTTACATCAAGCAAAATGAGCTTCATCGAGCTCCAGGTCCCCAGATAAGAAGTCTTTGAATTCCACCACAATGTATGGTACCTGATTTACAAAGCACCCTAAGAACATTTCTGCTTATATGGGAATTTTCACCCAGAATCCTTCTAGAAACCGAAAACACTGGTCATCATAAACTGCTACTGCAAGTGGGCTAGTAAAAAAATGTTTTGAACATTATTACTGATCACTGGTATGGCCCTTCAGATATAATTATATTTTAATCTAAATTAAAGAGGACTAAAGAGGAATAGATTTAGTCATATTGGGCACTAAAGGACTTGATGGTTTAACCTATAAGAAAAGGTTTGACAAATGACGGTTTTCTCCTGTGGAAAAAATTACCTTACACTAAGGGGCAGATGCATCAAGGGTCGAATATCGAGGGTTTATTAACCCTCGATATTCGACTGGGGAATGAAAATCCTTCGACTTTGAATATCGAAGTCAAAGGATTTTGTGCAAATACTTCGATCGAAAGATCGAAGGAATAATCGTTCGATTGAACGATTAAATCCTTCGAATCAAACGATTCGAAGGATTTTAATCCAACGATCGAAGGATTATCCTTTGACCAAAAAAAGTTAGGCAAGCCTATGGGGACCATCCCCATAGGCTAACATTGGGTTCCGTAGCTTTTAGGTGGCGAACTAGGGGGTCGAAGTTTTTTCCTAAAGAGACAATACTTCGACTATCGAATGGTCAAATAGTCAAAGATTTTTAGTTCGAATCCTTTGATTCGAAGTCGAAGTTGTAGTCGAAGGTCGAAGTAGGCCATTCGATGGTCGAAATAGGCAAAAAAACACTTCGAAATTCGAAGTTTTTTTTACATCGAATCCTTCACTCGAAGTTAATGAATTGGCCCCTAAGTGTGATCAGAAAATATATCTAACTAAGACTGTAAATGTGACAAAAAACATATTCAAACTGCTGAAGGGAAAAGTTTACCAGCAGCATAGGATGGGTTTCTTATTTTAAGATTAATCTTTTTTAAATTCTCCACCAAGATAGAGCCATGAGTGGTCCATAGGTTGGTTCCAAAATGGTTTGGATTGCTTTTAAAAGGGACATTTAAATGTGAATACATTATACATGTGTGTGTGTTATATTAATGTTCCACCAATCAATAATACTTGATCCTTCAAATTACTTTTCCCCCCTCAGGAAATTTGTTTTCCTTCCATTGGAACAGCCTGTACAGTGTTTTGGTTGGGGTGCACTCCATGGAATTTCTTTAGTTAACCTAACTTACTAGGCAGGTGATTTTTCGCTATGGAACCATGTTTGGTATCTATTTATGTAGCTCAAGAACATATGGCTCATGGTCATCAGGAGGATGAAATGATGTGTAATATCCTACTTTGGAGTAACCACGATCCAGCTCTTTCATTTGCGGAGAAATGATGACAATACACACAACTGGAAGGTTGTGTATAGGGATGGGCGAATCGCAGGAATTCGCTGCAAATTCACGCCTGGCAAATAAATTCGCTCATCACTAGTTGTGTACTGTCTATTTATTTTAATAAACACAAAGAAAACAAACAAAAGATAAAATCTACTCATACTGTACATGGATGTTATTTTATATTCTACTCACTGACATATTGATAAAGTCATGATGAAGTCATCAGTAATAATTCTTATGAAGAGGCAGCTACTAATCTGTATGAGTGAGAGAGTCTATGTGATGCCAGTACTCAGACCTGTAACTGTGAGGTCACCCAAGTTGGTGCCGTACATGTCAGAGCTGCTAATTCTTCTGCTGAATACAGGGAAAATGATCATCATCATGCACTATATCCAAAATATTTTTTTTGTATTTCCTTTTAACAAGATGCCAGTGCGTTTTGTTCTCCCACCAGACGCCAATTAATAACTAGGAAATCTATTTGTTCTGTTCCATTCTTCTACACAGAAGATTTCTTTTGTCTGTTCCTTTTAGCAGGCTTTATGTAGAGAACAATTTCTGCTAAAACTACTCTTTCTTATCACTGGTACTTTGTTCTGGTAATATAATTATATACAGCATATAATAGTAAAGTAAGTGTGTTCCAATCTCATAATCTGAGAAGGCACTGTGGCTGTAGGATAGTAGATATAGTAGGGAGAGATGGTGAGTGACTATAGTAACAGTGGGATAATAGTCTCTGGGAAGGGAGTGTGACTGTGGGATAGCAGGTATAGTAGGGAGAGATGGTGTCTATAGTAACAGTGGATAATAGTCTCTGGGAAGGGAGTGTGACTGTGGGATAGCAGGTATAGTAGGGAGAGATGGTGCCTATAGTAACAGTGGATAATAGTCTCTGGGAAGGGAGTGTGACTGTGGGATAGCAGGTATAGTAGGGAGAGATGGTGCCTATAGTAACAGTGGATAATAGTCTCTGGGAAGGGAGTGTGACTGTGGGATAGCAGGTATAGTAGGGAGAGATGGTGCCTATAGTAACAGTGGGATAATAGTCTCTGGGAAGGGAGTGTGACTGTGTGATAGCAGGTATAGTAGGGAGAGATGGTGCCTATAGTAACAGTGGGGATAATAGTCTCTGGGAAGGGAGTGTGACTGTAGGATAGCAGGTATAGTAGGGAGAGATGGTGTCTATAGTAATAGTGGGATAATAGTCTCTGGGAAGGGAGTGTGACTGTGGGATAGCAGGTATAGTAGGGAGAGATGGTGCCTATAGTAACAGTGGGGATAATAGTCTCTGGGAAGGGAGTGTGACTGTGGGATAGCAGGTATAGTAGGGAGAGATGGTGTCTATAGTAACAGTGGGATAATAGTCTCTGGGAAGGGACTGTGACTGTGGGATAGCAGGTATAGTAGGAAGAGATGGTGTCTATAGTAACAGTGGGATAATAGTCTCTGGGAAGGGATTGTGACTGTGGGATAGCAGGTATAGTAGGAAGAGATGGTGTCTATAGTAACAGTGGGATAATAGTCTCTGGGAAGGGATTGTGACTGTGGGATAGCAGGTATAGTAGGGAGAGATGGTGCCTATAGTAACAGTGGGATAATAGTATTTGGGAAGGGAGTGTGACTGTGGGATAGCAGGTATAGTAGGGAGAGATGGTGCCTATAGTAACAGTGGGGATAATAGTCTCTGGGAAGGGACTGTGACTGTGGGATAGCAGGTATAGTAGGGAGAGATGGTGTCTATAGTAACAGTGGATAATAGTCTCTGGGAAGGGAGTGTGACTGTGGGATAGCAGGTATAGTAGGGAGAGATGGTGTCTATAGTAACAGTGGATAATAGTCTCTGGGAAGGGAGTGTGACTGTGGGATAGCAGGTATAGTAGGGAGAGATTGTGCCTATAGTAACAGTGGATAATAGTCTCTGGGAAGGGAGTGTGACTGTTGGATAGCAGGTATAGTAGGGAGGGATGGTGTCTATAGTAACAGTGGATAATAGTCTCTGGGAAGGGAGTGTGACTGTGGGATAGCAGGTATAGTAGGGAGAGATTGTGCCTATAGTAACAGTGGGATAATAGTCTCTGGGAAGGGAGTGTGACTGTGGGATAGCAGGTATAGTAGGGAGAGATGGTGTCTATAGTAACAGTGGATAATAGTCTCTGGGAAGGGAGTGTGACTGTGGGATAGCAGGTATAGTAGGGAGAGATGGTGCCTATAGTAACAGTGGGGATAATAGTCTCTGGGAAGGGACTGTAACTGTGGGATAGCAGGTATAGTAGGGAGAGATGGTTCCTATAATAGCAGTCGGATAATAGTCTCTGGGAAGGTACTATGGCTGTGGAACAGCAGGTAGAAGTTCAGTTACTACTGGAGTCATAAGTGAAGCATTCCTGTTTTATAGAAATTGTTTGACACCGCCACCATTAATGCTGGTTGTGATCTCCTCTGAGTTTTGGGTCCATATGTCAATAAACTGACACCAGTTAAATTTTTTTTGCCCCGCACAAATTCTAAACTCTCCCACTCAGATTCACAAAACCTCTTTGATATGAAAGGAATCTCTTTGTGTGTGTAATACGCTCAGTATAAGGGCCATATGTGAGTTCAGCCTTATCCTATACATTGGGTGGTTTCAGTTACCCACCATAACTTTATCGTATGTCTGGTTTGAATTGGGGGAGCGCTGTATCTATCTGTCCTCTCTTCCTGCCCAAAGCCTTTGTGTTATTGTGCCGACACTTTGGCATTCCACAGTGAGAAGAAATCCGTTTGAAGTAAATGTTTAAAGCCTCATACTCGCTTAAATAAACCACTCATGTGCCTTTCATCCTTGTTGCATATTGCAACCCTCGAGAAACCTAGAAGTGCTTCTGTGTCATTTTCTGTAATAAGTTACTGGCCTGCAACCGAATGTGTGGGAAAGAAAAGCTGCAGTTATTTTAACCATTTTCTATATACTGAGTCATTTTTCCCTGTGCAATATACTCTGTACCTTAGTCAGGTTTATAGTAATTTTTCCTTTAAATAGGCAAGTGTGCACATAAGATTTTCTTTCCATATATTTCCAATGCACAAGTTTCCCCAACCTTTTATAAGTATGAGCCACATTCAAATGGAAAAAGTGTTGGGGAACAACACAAGCATGCAAAGGGCTCCAGGAATTCCAAATAACAACTTTGGCTATTTGGTAGCCCCTATGTGGACTGGCAGCCTACAGGAGGCTCTGTTTGGCAGTACACCTGGTTTTTATGCAACCAAAACTTGCCTTCAAGCCTGGAATTCATAAATAAGCGCCTGCTTTGAGGTCACTGGGAGCAACATCCAAGGGGTTGGGGAGCAACATGTTACTCATGAGCTACTGGTTGAGGGTCACTGTTCTAAAGGGTTCATTCTCTGCTTTTCCCCTGCAGTCACAAATTTGTGCTGTGAAACCAAGATCTTGCCTAGTATCAGGTCCAGACTGAGAATTAGAATAGGTCCTGGCATTTCAGGTACATAGAGGCCCAACCAGCCCACATAGAGGCCCAAACAGCCTCCACCAGCCCACTAAATACTGACTTTCAGTGGCACCTTATAGCAGCCCCTAGAACCCACAGATTGCCAGTCCGGGGCCTGCCTAGTATACAATCTCCAGCGGAAGGTGGTGGCAGGAGATGTGCCAGAAGGGAGTATCAGAAATTAATAATTATTAGTAATTACCCACTTAGGGTCACTGTGCATACAGCTCAGTAAGCCCTAGGGGAGAGTTATAGTTCAGAGTGGCTTCTCCCTTTCATTGACATTTATAGCACATTTATAGCAATCTAATCCTGTTATGATCTCCTTGTGCACTTGTAGACGTTTGGAAGTAATGTACCCATTAATCTTGTGCCAATTAATCTAAGAAATTAGCAGCACGGAAGTGAGATAGCCGCTGGAACCAGCACGAGGCCAGCTTGTTGCTGCACAACAACAACCACTAGTGAGTGGGGCTGAAAGGGACTTTGGAGGCAAGATTCCAGGTGACTTGCAGCCAGCACAAAGCTCCTTTCATTCTCTTGGAGCAGTTATCAGCAGTAGAAACCTGTAATCTGCACAAGAGTAGCTGAGATAAGGCTGCTTTTTCCCTGTCATTAACCCCATGGCCGAACACACTAAACTCTTTTATTGACCCTGCAGCCCGATGCTGGGGTGTAACACCAATAAAATACTAGTAAAGGGACACTAACCCTATAATAAAGGTTTTTTTTTAACATTTAGCATGCATAAGCAAAAATAAAGGTTTTTAAAAACAGGTTATTGTTATTGTGCCAGCACACAGGCGGGGGCATTTTGTTTTGCACTCCTTACTTACCTTATCTATAAATGTATGGATGTATACTTATCTATAAATGTATGAAAAAATTACATGATATCTTAACCCTTTCTGTGGCTGCTTCTCCTTGATTTTGCCACTTCAAATGTTACCAGTAAACATGTGGGTGGCATAGATCAAAGATATACCTGGAAACCTGGAATTTACAATGGCAATTGTATGCATACAAATCATAACATAGTAAGTTAGGTTGAAAGAAGACACATGTCCATCAACTTCAACTTTTTAACCATCCCTCCCAACTGATCTGTTTTTCGCAGGACAGTCCTGATTTTGACAGCTCAACCCGCAGTCTTTCTCTTTGATCTCCTGGACTGAACAGCCAGAAAAACATACAACGTTTCTAACTTAATTGGTTTTTGGGAGAGAGCCCAGAATACAATTTAGTTACCCTATCACATTAAACCTAGTCATGGACTAGGAAACCCACATCTGATCTATCAGTGCATTTCTAAAGAGAGGGTAGATACTTGCCCGCACCCATTGCCCGTTTACTTTAAATTGTAAGGTACATAGCTGATTAACAGTATATCATTTTGGGGTCCTGTTTGGTCCTTTATATCTTTAAGAAATGAAGATCACAGCTGTTACCTCAATCTTTGGTCTTCACTGATTGTCTTGAAAAGACCCATCGAACAGCCTTAACGCTGTTATTATGAAACCACTCAAGTAATATCCCTTATTATGAACATTTTTATGTAATAATTTGAAGCAGCTCATTTTTATTGTGGGTGAGATCATACATCAGGCGACGGCCTGGCTCCTGGAGTATTTAAACCAAAGCAAGAAAACCCAGCACTGCTTCCTTATAGTGGCAATTTAGCAATTCAATAGTTAAAAAAAAGGATCTGATAAGATGCCACGGGCAACTGTACTGGTGCAGTTTTCCAGCTCTCTTAGTAAATTAACCCCAATTTATTTAGATCTTGCTGAAGATTCCTCAAAGCTGAAAATGGATTGGCTAACTTATGATGTTTAGAGCTATAGGATAACCTTTAAGACTGGATAGAAAAGGCAAACTTTAAAGGGATCCATGAGAAATACATCATTTAGCTTTCCCCAGCAGAAAAAAAGATCAAGCTATCCAGGCAGATGGGTTTCTGCTTCATGGTCTTGGGCTTAAAAAGGATACCATACGATCATATGGTCATACACTGGCAGATTTAATAAGAAGTCAGTTCACAGGGCAAAATTTAAAAACTGCGCACCCCTGGGCCGATTGCCCCCCCAAAGTGTTATCTTTGGGGGGAGAAAGACCATACCTGCTTTTCTCTTTATTTAGCATGATCTCTTCCAAAGACACCATTAAGCGGGGTTGGGAGAGCAGGCATTGAGTAGAGAGCCCCCTCCTAATATAAAATGAAAACAACAAAGAAAAACGCTGCTCATCCCTTTCTGGGGTTAATTTCTGTAGTAGTATGTATATCAAGCCTGACCCATGTGCACCCAATAAAAAGGGATGAGCTGCATTTTTCTTTGTTGTTTTAATTTTATATATATATATATATATATATATATATATATATATATACTGAGGAAGGTCCACGTTGTGTAGTCTAAAAACCACTGCCCTACAACAATATTAGCTGTCATGGAACCAAATACTCCCTTAAACACTTTTTTAAGCTCCCTGGGCCTTGCGGTGTTGGGTACCAGCATAGAACAATAAACTCTATCCCAGGCAATGACCTTCATTGTTATTTTTTACAACGCCAAAAAGTCAGCACTGGATAGGCTAAGCAAAATTCCTTATTTAGTTGTTTTCATCATGTTTAAGAAACGTTCCCTGGACTACCTGTCTTTGGCTGTGGCCAGTGAAATTGCTGAGTAAGTTTTTGGAAGCTATCCGCTGCCGATGATGCTAAAAAAGGTTTACAAATCCGGGAACTTGAAAAAACTCAACCTGTGCCAAGTTCAGCAAAACTGCTTTTGTGCGATGATTAAAATATAACAAGAATGGGTTATTTCAACACTAAAGAATTCCATCTCTCCCTTTTTTCTCTTCTAAAAGCAAACCAGACAGAGCCTTCGAAATCCTATCCTATAAGCAGGCATGTGGGCCAATAAACCTCGTAAACTGAAATCTTAACCCCTAAAACTCCAAGATATACCCCCTTGCCCCTACAGATAAATACTGTATATATAATATACTGTATATATTATCATTTATACATACACACATACACAGTGCTATTTACATGGTGGCTGCAGGTTGTAGACTTTGTCAAAACTTCCAATCAGAATCAGAGACCCCCAAGGAGGTGTGCTTAATGGAAAGTAGGAGGGGTTTTGTCCTAATAAGGGGTGTGTCTCTGCATAACCCGTCTTGCGCAAATCAGGTTGTATCATCATGCTTCATTATACATGATTCTCCTAATATTTTCAATTATAATAACAAAGGGCAGACACTCCTTCTTTTTCATTTATACTCAGTGAACATGATCCATTAAATGTAGAGCAAAGGTACTATTTGATCAATTATACATAGTTTTTCCTGTACCCCCCAAGATTATCGTGAATAGGCTCCAGATTTAAAATTCTTAATTATTCCTATTTGTTTTAGTACAGAAATAATCAGTTTTTTCAAGGATCGTGCAACAAGTTAATCATGTTCTAAGAAGCATAAGAAAAAGAAGTTTGGCCATGGAAAGTCCTTGACTCTTATAACCTGCAAAGTTTTGTAAAATGAACATGTTAATTAGGGGGTGTGGCCACAAAAATGGGCATGGTCAAAAAAAATTCACCACAATATGTGCGCCAACTTTTTTGTCCCTCTTTTTATTTCCAAAATGTCGGGACGTATGTATATATATATTTTTTTTTATCCCAGCCCACCCCCCTGGATGCCCAAACTTTTCATCACACCCAACAAAGATGCCATTGATGAGCTGTGCTTACTTGCCACAGTTTATTAGTTTCAAGAGATTCTATTTCCAAATAACCTCAAACCACAACCTGAGTCTTTAATTTTGTTTTCACCAAAGACCAGCTGCCCCCACCCACCACCTCAATGGTCTGGTGCTCGTTAAGCATTAACCATGGTTATAAGATTACTACCGACATACAAACACTTCATTCTAGTTGCAAAGGCAGAAAACAAATAGAATGAAAGCACAGTGGGAGGAAATGGAAGCTTTATTTTCCATTGAGGCTCATCTCTAGCGACTGAAATATAACTTTCTCACCTGCATTAGGTGTCCTCTATTCAATCGCCTACTACAGAAAAACCCCCACAAAACCGCACCTGGGGATAAAAAACAAGACGTGTAACTGTTCATTTTATTTCAGAGGATACAGGTAAAAACAAGCCATTGTGGCCAGGGAACAATGCGACGCTTCGTCAGACCTAATCAAAAGCAAAACATAGACAATTACCTTAAAGCAAGGGGTCATCACCTCGATTATTGAATGTAACATAAGGACATGGTTGTTATTTACCCTTAGACAATGGACTGGCTCAGAATTTAATTCCGAATCCTTTCTCCTTTCCAAATCCTTTCTCTTGCAAATAAGGCGTTTTCAGCTTGTAATCGCGTCTGGCCAGCAGTAATTTAAAGCAAGTTCCAAAACATTTGTTATTCTTTACTGAACATGGATCATTGTTTACAGATAACATTGTGCTTCTCAGAACGCTTGTCAGCATCGACTTCATCGCAGAAATATTTAAAGTCAACAGGAGAGAAACTTGTTCCAAAATACCCCTAGGAACGAGACACCCCAGCAGCCATCTTTATTATCACCTTCTTAAATGTACCCAAACACTGCGGCCCACATTTTAAACCCTCTTGCATATAAACAAATCCTTTTTGCGAAAAAAACACATATATTTCTGTCACTAATATGTGCTATGGATAATGCCACAACAAACACTGCCATTTTAGGTGCTAAAGTTTGTCCCTCTGGCAAGTGCTCACACAAACTTAGGACTTAGGACACACATACTTGCTAGGTGACATTATACAATGAATGGTCACTTCCTGTTACAGTTAGACCCTGTACTTTGTCCTGTGAGAGAACAAACTAAGTGGCTCAATGTAAAACATACAAAAAGACCATATATATATACGGATATTCTTTGATAGGGAACACATAGTTCTCATTTAAAAGCCACTCAAAATGACACAAATGACGTCAAACTGTAGTATATATAAATCTGCTTCAAAATCGGTGTAAAAAGTAGAGTTTAACATTACTGGTGAATGTTGCTCATAGCAACCAATCAGATTTTTGCTTTTGTTTTCTCACTTTTGAAATCGAATTGCCAATTGGTTGCTATGGGCAACATCACCGGTAATGCTTTTTACATGGCACGATAAACATGCCCCTTCAAGAGGTGGTTCACCTTTACATTAATTTTTAGTTTGTTATAGAATGGCCAATTCTAAACAACTTTTCAATTGGTCTTCATTATTTATCATTTATAGTTTTTTAATTATTTGCCTTCTTCTTCTGACTCTTCAGCTTTCAAATGAGGGGCACTGACCCAATCTAAAAACAAATGCTCTGTAAGGCTACAAAATATATTTCTACTTTATATTACTCCTCTTTCTATTCAGGCCTCTCCTATTCATATTCTAGTCTATTATTCAAATCAGTGCGTGGTTGCTAGGGTAATTGGGGCCAAAGCAACCAGATTGCTGAAATTGCAAATTAGAGAGTTGCTGAATAAAAAGCTAAATAACTCAAAAACCCCAAATAAAAACGAAAAATGAAAAACAATTGCAAATAGTCTCAGAATATCACTCTCTGCATCATACTAAAAGTTAATTTAATGGTAAACAAACCCTTTAATGTGCCAATCATTTTTTCCTGCGACAAACAACACAATTAGGTAGGAGTAGTCCAAAACTAAATATCAAAGTTATCAGATTATCGAACGAAAACCAGCACAAACAGCCCAAGCTATTAAGAATCCTGAAGGTAAAAAAAAATTCCAATTGTTAAAGAGCCCATGTGCCATTGACTTCTACATGATTTCCACAGTTTAAAAAATATTGGGATTTAAGGGGATTTAAGTTTGGAGGTTTGGTCAAATATTGTTTTTTGCAAGAGATTGAGAAAAAGTTGCGTTTTTTTAAACAGTCCTCCCCATGTATGTAGACAATGATTTGTGAAATATGCATTACAGTTTGGTAAATTGATTCAGATATGCCACAAATCATCCAAAGCTAAGTCCCTTTCTGATAGAGCAAACTCCTTTAGCTATGTTCTTGTTGTTTCTCTAAGGGCTCTTACTGACGAGCGGTTGAAGCTGCGCTCCCCTGCGTTCCGTTTTTCTGCGTTCAGCCGCAGGGGAGCGCAGGAATAGACGCATTTAGCTTTTTTCAATGGTACTGTACTCACACACGTGTAGGCACTGAACGCAGGTTGAGACGCAACATGCTGCATTTTTCCTGTGTTCGGTGCCTACACGCGCCTGTGTGAGTACAGCCCCATTGAAAAAAGCTAAATGCGTCTATTCCTGAGCTCTGCTGCGGCTGAACGCAGGAAAATGGAACGCAGGGGAGCGCAGCTTCAACCGCTCGTCAGTAAGAACCCTTACTCAATGTCACTGTAGGACTCTTGTTAAGGTGGCCATACACAGAGAGATCTGCTCATTTGGCGGATCTCTCCCCGATATGCCCACATATAGGTGTGTGATACCGGGCTGAACCGATTGTGGGCCCTAGGGCCCAACGATCTGATCAGAATGGAGGCCAAGCGGGCGGTTGGATCACGGGACCACATCAATAAAAAGATGCAGTCGTGATCCGATGGGATTTTTTACCCTGCCTGATCGACATCCGCCCAACTTTCAGCCAGATATCGATCGGGGACGCCCGTCGGATGGCCCCACACACGGGCCAATAAGCTGCCGACTCGACAGTATTGATGTTTTTAAACCTGGTAATATATTACCAATTATTGTGGTGCTGTGCAAAACCAATATTTCTTTATGATTTACATGGCTTGTTCACCTTTGAGTTAACTTTTAGATTTATATTGAGAGCGATATTTCGAATTGGGCTTAATTTTTTATTATTTGTGGTTTTTGGTTATTTAGCTTGTAATTTAGCAGCTCTCCAGTTTACAATTTCAGCAATCTGGTAGCTGCTAGGGTCCAAAATTACGATCGCAACCATGCAGTGATTTCAGTAAGATTCTGTAATATGAATAGGAGAGGCCTGAGTCGATATAACAATATATTTGTAGCCTTACAGAGCATTTGTTTTTAGATGGGGTCAGTGACACCCTTTTGAAAGTTCGAAGAGTCAGAAGAAAAAGTTAAATAATTAGGGATGCACCGAATCCCGTATTCGGTTCGGGAGTCAGCCTTTTTCAGCAGGATTCGGATCCGGCCGAAACCTTCTGCCTGGCGAACCAAATCCTAATTTGCATATGCAAATTAGATTTCGGATTTGGTTCGGTATTTGGCCGAATCTTTCGTGAAGGATTCGGGGGTTCGGCTGAATCCAAAATAGTGGACTCGGTGTATCCCTAAAAAGAATTGAAAAAAACTATAAAAAATAAATAATGAAGGCCTATTAATATAAAATACTGAAATGTAACTGAAAGGTGAACTACACCTTTAATTCTTTGTTGAAAGTATTGTGTTTGCTCAGCCTTTCCTGCAGAAACTCACCATGGTTGAAGCACTGGACACAAAGAATTTGGACTTATTAGAATTTGGACACAATTATTCATGTAACATCTTACAAATCTGCCAGATCATATTTTGCATTTCTTACAGTCAGTGAATTCCAAGTCCCTTTGGCGAAAAAACAAAAAAGGGGGTTAATAAGGCTCACTGTAGACACTGGCAAGGTAACAAATTCATGTTGCAATGCAGTATTTTTGGCGCCTCTATAAATTCATCAGTCACAGACACAAAATTATTCTTCCAACAAAGTGATTGTGATATAAAATTGCTAAATAAGCACATTCCCTGCCTTAAGGGTAAATTGTCAGATACCATATAAAAAATTTCTTAAACAGTTATCAGCACTTGGGCTGGATTGCCTAATCTATTTTATTTATAACCTAGTCTTCTACTGGGGTCACAGCCAACTGAATGGAACACTCCATAGCAGGGACAGCTACCTAGGTTTTCCCATAGCAAATTCATGCCAGCATCAGTATTTTCCTGTACTAAGCACAGATCTGCCAGAACATTTGTGACTTTATTGGAACACTTACCCTTTTTTCAGTGATTGTGGATGGGGACATGCAGTTATTAACTGAGAGCTGAACCATACAGCCAAACATATAAAAACACACCCTTGTTCTTTATAGATTCCTTTAGCGCCTGATATTCATTCCATTGGGTAGGGCTTGCAGAATAAACAGTAATGCTATTGTTAGCCTCTTTTGCACCAGTTTTGCCCTATATTGGCTTTAAAAAATTAATGTAAACAATTTCAAATGGAAACCAGATAGATTCCTAATAAGCTCATCTCTTGCTTTCAGTAAATGGGATAATAGTATCAGCAGCAACAGTTCAGTGTACAAATAAAAACTGGGTAAATAGATAGGCTGTGCAAAATAAAAAATATTTCTAATATAGTTAGTTAGTCAAAAATGTAATGTATAAAGGCTGGAGTGACTGGATGACTAACATAATAGCCAGAACACTTCCTGCTTTTTCCACTGGTTTCCACTGATTCGTTACCAGGCAGTAACCAATCAGAGACTTGAGGGGGGCCACATTGGTCATATCTGTTGGTTTTGAATCTGAGCTGAATGCCGAGGATCAATTGCAAACTCACTGAACAGTTATGTCCCATGTGGCCCCCCTTCAAGTCACTGACTAACTCCTTTATATATAAAATTTTTGGCTAACTAACTATATTACAAACATTTTTTATTTTGCACAGCCTATGTTTTTACCTAGGGGCAGATTTATCAAGGGTCGAATTTCGAAGTAATGGGAGTTCTTTTGAACTCCCATAATTTTAAAATTCGAATAAAATAAGGCCAAAATTTATTTAAAAAATCAAAGTTTTTTCCTGCGGGTGAATAGGCTGTATTCGAATCATTCGAATTGAAGTAAGAGTAAGTCCACCAATTGACTGCAAGGGGCAAATTCACTAACCTGCGGAAATTTGCCAGCGACATCTTCTCTCACGCGAAAATGATGGCGATGTTTCGCTAGCGTTAATTCGGAAAGCAAAGCGAAGTTGCGATAGCATTGGCTAATTTGCATACTATGGGAAGTTAAATTTCAATGGACGTATTTGTTGCAGCAAATACATTACATTACACAAGCCCAGGGAACCTTAATAAAATAAAATAAAGTTGTTATATTGCCCTACACATGAGCCCAGTGCATAGTTTATGTGCCATATATAAGGAAATGTAGGGGGGAAGCCGGGTACCCTAAAAAAAAAATACAGTCTTTTGCAGCCTATCACCCTGAAAAACTGAAAAGTCGCCAGCGTTTTTTGGGACTTAGAAAAATGTTCAACTATTTTTTGAGGAAGTCCTATCTACTCTATTGCACTTCACCTGGTCTGAGGTGGTGAAGGCAAGTCTGGCGCAAGAGTATACATTCATTAAAATGCGCATCTTAGTGAATTTGCGTAGTTACGTTCATTCGCCAGAGTGAAAATAGCATGGCGTTAGAGTTGAAGTAGCGCTACAGTCTATCTCCTTCGCTAGCAAATTTACGCCTGCGTTCATTAGTATATCGGCGATGTACGCTAGTCACTTCACCCCATTGTGAATTTCCCCTTAAATAGGTTCTAGGAGGTCCCCCATAGGCTAAAACAGCAATTCGGCAGGTTTTAGACGAGACAGTGCTTGATAAATTTCAATATTCGAATTTGGACTATTCCCTAGTCGAAGTACACAAAAATAGCTCAAAATTTGATTTTTTTTACTTCAGAATTTGACTTCGACCCTTGATAAATCTGCCCACAAGTTTTTATTTTTACACTGTTTGGGTTTTGTCATAGAAAGTCCCCTTAAAGGTTAGTCCAGCTTTGGACATGGCCCTTTCAAAGGTGTGTGGTGGAGCTTTTTCCTTTAGAGGTTAGAGGTTTCCACTGTCACTCATTGGCCAGGGATGTTGGGATGTCAGGTATCCTTAATCTTTAAAAGGGGAGTCTACATGTGGTTCTGTCTCTTTTGGACCTAACCTGCTGGAGGGTGGTGCTGGAGAGCCAGAGATAGGAGGCCTCAGAAGAAGTAGCTAGCATGAGGATAAAGTCTGCTATAGCTGAGTTAAAGTCAGGCTGAGTGTAGTTAGCAGAATAGGCAACTATAAGAGGTTAGTACTGGGCACGGTCAGACTGGAGCATTGCAGTCACACTGAGGATGGACACAAAGGGCCTTCCTGTCAGTCACGAGGGCCCCCTTCCAAATTTTGAACTCACCCAACCGAATAGCGTCACATAGCGCCACATCACAATTTCTTCTTAACAGGGACGGCCGATCGGGGGAGCGGGCCTGTGACGGATTTCTTCCCATTGTCCCGCCGGCCTAATACGACCCTGACCCTAGGTGTCATCTGCCTGCATAGTGACTCAAGTTGTCAGGCTTAGTAATAGAGATATCTCCTGAAGAGCACCAACGTGAGGGTTTTGCACTCTTGGGACTGGACACTTGCTAGTGATTAGTACTGCGGGTTGTTACTAATGCCCTGCCTTTGACAAATACCATTAAAGTTACTGCTAAAAATATAAAAATACTATTAAATGATTGTATCTTGTACCATTCTGAATTGACACCATTGCACCCAAGTTATTGAATTTCTGTAAAGTGTGTGTTCCCAGTTTGGAAAGTGAAAAGGCAATGTCTTCTTCTTCTTCTTCTTCTTCTTCTTATAATTATATGCCTTCAATGCTAATTCTTGCACATTTTACACTTAGACGTGGCCAAGAGCATTTGGGTGTATTTCAGCTCCAAAATATTGATTTACAGGCAGCGTACTGAGTAACGGCATATTTATGGGGAAGCAATAAAATGCCAAGGGCAAGATGTCCTGCTTCCCTACAAGGTTACATGGCGAGACACAGTATGAGTGTATTAGGCACAGGACCTTCAGCTAGACAACATTGCTTAGTCTCTCAAGAGCTGTGAATATGATCGGATTTGCACATAACCCAAGATAAAAGCCAGGGGACTATTAAGAGGTTTTTCAGATGCTGTAAGTTGCTAAATTGGCAATAAAGAATCGAGGTGGACTGGCTGCCTACAGAAACGTGCTCATATGATTTAAAGTTTTTGGACAGAGCAGTGAGTGTGAGTTTTGGGACCTTTTTCTTAAAGGCGCAAAAGCATAAAAGCAGAATTGTCTGTTTTCTCTATGTAATGTCAAATGTATTAGCAGCAGAGGAAACAGCCAAAGTATATTTTAACAGGAGAAAACTAAGGGTAGAGTTGCCCTCTTCCCTATCTCTTCTATATGTCTTCTTTGTTATCGAAAAACTTTTTGACAAAATAACAAAAAAAAATGTTTCACTATGGATATGCCCTATACTACCTAAATCTCAGCAAGATGGTTAGTTGTTTGGATGATTACTTATAAATTCGAATGTACCCACAATTCAACTGGAAAGGTTATTTATTAAAAAATGTGATTGTCTAAAATTAGATCGAATGGGAACGACCAGAAAATTCAATTCGTATTTGATTCGAATACGAACGAAATTTGCATAAAATTCTCCTCCGAAAAAAACTTGAATGTCAGGAAACCTATTAACATCTTCAAATGGGTCAACGGACCTCTGTCATTGACTTGTAAATTAATTTGGCAGATTTTAGAACTGTTTCCATAGTTGAGGCGTCATAAATCTCATATTCGAATTTACTATCGAATTGGGGGGATTCAAATTTGTGTGAAATTTGTCGCCCAAAAAAATGATTTGAAAATTTGAATTCGAATTTACTATTCGACCCTTAATAAATCTGCCTCTTACAGTAAGCGACGTACTAACTGTAATGATTATGGATTGATATCTCATACGCCAATGATTGATTTCCTGTAACCTTGCTATGCTCTAAGGATGGCAGTCATTGCAAAATTAATAATTTCACTACTATCACATTTTGAGGCACATTTATCAAGGGTCGAATTTTGAATTCATGTTTTTTAAAACTCTAGTGGAAATGTATTGATAAAATCAAAAATTGTATACTTGGATAAATTTAACGGACCTGAAAATTCTAATTCAATCAAATTAGATTTGAGTTTTTTTTAAGAAAAAATACTTGAATGTCAGGAAGGCTGCAGACATCTCCAAATCGATCCCTGCAGCTCTCCCATTGACTTAAACAGTAATTCAGCAGGTTTTTTTGGCAAATGAAATTTGAATTCCTAAAGTGTGAGTATAATAAATATCGAAAATCGAAATTGATATGTTTTTCAATATTTTTATCGAAACTCAAATCGAATAACTACCTAGTTGAATTTGACAGTTTTGACCATAAAAACGATTACAAAATTTGAATTTTCAATTTGACCCTTGATAAATCTGCCCCTTTATGTGACACATGGATTACTGATCTGCCTTAAATCTCCGCATCCAAGTACAAACTATTCCCAAGCCTCATTTATCCTCTCCTTTTCTTCCCGCTGGCTAGAATAACTAGATAACTTTGGAAAACTAAGCAATCCGAGTGCTGACGGGAAGGCAGGGAAGGTAGTTCGGGGAGATTAGTCGCCCTGAAGAAGAGAGCGACTAATCTCCGACTAATCTCCCTGAATCTGCCCATGTGTTTCTTGCCCTTACTGAAATGTCTTGATTTTCTCTTTGATCTCCAGCACTGAACTGCTAAAATATAAATAACATTTTTCTAACTTAATTGTTTTTTGGCAGAGAGCTCAAAATATGTGGCAGGTGCACTTGGATACTTTTATAACAATTTAAGATAAGCAAAGAAACAATTGTATCAATTTAAGACAAGCTGGTCTCTTGGGAGAACTTAGACTCACATCTTAAAGGGCAATTCACTTTCAATAGCAAAACTATAATAACATAAAAACCACAGAAATGTGTTCAAACTTTCATAACCTGCCACATTTTTTAACATGAACATGATAATTAGGGGGTGTGGCCACAGAAATTGGTCTGGTCCAAAAAACGTTGCCGCGCTCTGCGGGGAAAATCTTTTTCTCCCTATTTCTATTTCCAAAATGTTGGGAGTTATGTAAAATTCTGTCAATATTCAAATATATATGAATGTTCCCAGGGCTGCCATCAGGGGGGGACAGGGGGTACAAGAGGGGGCAGTGCTGCACTTTCGAAAGAGCCGGGCTCCCCTTGACAGTGATGAAGCCGCGCCGCCCTTCCGAAGTCCCGAACAGTCGAAATGCGGAAGTGCTGAAAAGCCACACAGCTGAAGTCCCGAAGAGGCGAAAAGACCCAAAGCCACGAAAACAGCTGAAGCTGAACTCCCGAAGCGGCGAACAGACCTGAAATCATGAAAACAGCTGAAATTGAAGTCCTGAAGCTGTCAAAAGACCCAAAGGAGGCGAAATTTAAGTCCTGAAGCCATGAGTTCAATTCTGGACACCAATTTGTGTTTTTTAATTTTAATCTTCTGGGCACCAAAGTATTATTTTAATATTCTATAGGCCCCTGCCACCAATGTTTTTTTAAAAAATATTCTTTGGGGCCCCAATTTCTTCAAACTTGTAAGGGGTGCCCTGGCGCCAATGTTTTTTTAAAAAAATATTCTTTGGAATATTCTTTGGAGCCCCAATTTTTTTGAACTTGTAAGGGGGGCCCTGGCGCCAATGTTTTTTTTTTTAAATATTCTTTGGAGTCCCAATTTTTTTGAACTTGTGAGGGGGGCAATGGCGCCAATGTTTTTTTTAAAAAATATTCTTTGGAGCCCCAATTTTTTTGAACTTGTGAGGGGGGCAATGGCGCCAATGTTTTTTTTAAAAAATATTCTTTGGAGCCCCAATTTTTTTGAACTTGTGTGTGTGTGTGTGTGTGTGTGTGGGGGGCTTACCTTTTTTAGCACTGATGTCTGTGTGGTCTTTTAACTGTTGTGTGGAGTGGGCGGGATCTGGGGTGGGGCTTAGGGGCTTAGGTGGGTGTGGCCCCGTGATTTCTAATGGCGGCCCTGAATGTGCCTGTGTGTGTCCTTTAGAGATAAAGGTGAAAGGTCCATTACATAGCCCACAAGACTCCACACACTCGTTCCCAGTTAAATCGCTTTCTCTGTGTTAAAAAGGCAGGAAATTGTACGAGATAAACTCAGCACATGGATTCAAGTCCTTTGATTAAGTGTTGATCACTACAAGGCCAAGTGCAATCTTGAGCGCTGCTGTTCTAAGGGAACAGGAAGAAAACCTTCTATTCAATCCGATTTCATGGCCCCACTCAAGGGCAAGAGTTCCAGAAGCAGCTTTGCATGGCCTTCTGTTTATATTTGACCGTGTAAAGAGGTCCCTTCACATGTCAGTGATGTGTTCATGGCCAAGTGGCCAGCTGCTAATGCAGATTTATTGTTAACCCCATTGTTGCTTGGGAAGAAGCATCCCTACATCTTAATTCCAGCAGCAAAATAACTACAAATATATTTTAACTCTGGGACAAGAAATTAATTGACCTCACTGGACAATGCCGGGTCTAGTATCCCCAAGACCAAGCAATTTGTAAGATGAACTGTATTGCACACACTTATTGAAACTGTCTATTATTTATGCCACCCAGGTGCACTATTCTTTTGCTCCCTCACCAATCTTACCATGATGTGTGTAGCCACATTTACAGCTGGAGAGAACAGGCATTTACAAAAAGGGACATCTGTATGTTGGCAGGGCGAAACAAAGTGGGGAACTTGTATAGCCTTTAACAAAAAGTCCTTTCCCAGAGGTTATTATTCCACTGTTACTATAGACACCATCTCTCCCTACTATACCTGCTATCCCACAGTCACACTCCCTTCCCAGAGACTATTATCCACTGTTACTATAGACACCATCTCTCCCTACTATACCTGCTATCCCACAGTCACACTCCATTCCCAGAGACTATTATCCCACTGCTACTATAGGCACCATCTCTCCCTACTATACCTGCTATCCCACAGTCACACTCCCTTCCCAGAGACTATTATCCGCTGTTACTATAGACACCATCTCTCCCTACTATACCTGCTATCCCACAGTCACACTCCCTTCCCAGAGACTATTATTCACTGTTACTATAGGCACTATCTCTCCCTACTATACCTGCTATCCCACAGTCACACTCCCTTCCCAGAGACTATTATCCCACTGTTACTATAGGCACCATCTCTCCCTACTATACCTGCTATCCCACAGTCACTCTCCCTTCCCAGAGACTATTATCCACTGTTACTATAGACACCATCTCTCCCTACTATACCTGCTATCCCACAGTCACACTCCCTTCCCAGAGACTATTATCCACTGTTACTATAGGCACCATCTCTCCCTACTATACCTGCTATCCCACAGTCACACTCCCTTCCCAGAGACTATTATCCCACTGTTACTATAGACACCATCTCTCCCTACTATACTTGCTATCCCACAGGCCCTTCCCAGAGACTATAATCCCCACTGTTACTATAGACACCATCTCTCCCTACTATACCTGCTATCCCACAGTCACACTCCCTTCCCAGAGACTATTATCCACTGTTACTATAGGCACCATCTCTCCCTACTATACCTGCTATCCCATAGTCACACTCCCTTCCCAGAGACTATTATCCATTGTTACTATAGACATCATCTCTCCCTACTATACCTGCTATCCCACAGTCATACTCCCTTCCCAGAGACTATTATCCATTGTTACTATAGGCACCATCTCTCCCTACTATACCTGCTATCCCACAGTCATACTCCCTTCCCAGAGACTATTATCCCACTGTTACTATAGACACCATCTCTCTCTACTATACCTGCTATCCCACAGTCATGCTCCCTTCCCAGAGACTATAATCCACTGTTACTATAGGCACCATCTCTCCCTACATTACCTGCTATCCCACAGTCACACTCCCTTCCCAGAGACTATTATCCATTGTTACTATAGTCCCCATCTCTCCCTACTATACCTGCTATCCCACAGTCATACTCCCTTCCCAGAGACTATTATCCATTGTTACTATAGGCACCATCTCTCCCTTCTATACCTGCTATCCCACAGTCACACTCCCTTCCCAGAGACTATTATCCCACTGTTACTATAGGCACCATCTCTCTCTACTATACCTGCTATCCCACAGTCATACTCCCTTCCCAGAGACTATAATCCACTGTTACTATAGGCACCATCTCTCCCTACTATACCTGCTATCCCACAGTCACACTCCCTTCCCAGAGACTATTATCCATTGTTACTATAGTCCCCATCTCTCCCTACTATACCTGCTATCCCACAGTCATACTCCCTTCCCAGAGACTATTATCCATTGTTACTATAGGCACCATCTCTCCCTTCTATACCTGCTATCCCACAGTCACACTCCCTTCCCAGAGACTATTATCCCACTGTTACTATAGGCACCATCTCTCTCTACTATACCTGCTATCCCACAGTCATACTCCCTTCCCAGAGACTATAATCCACTGTTACTATAGGCACCATCTCTCCCTACTATACCTGCTATCCCACAGTCACACTCCCTTCCCAGAGACTATATTCCCACTGTTACTATAGGCTCCATCTCTCCCTACTATACCTGCTATCCCACAGTCACACTCCCTTCCCAGAGACTATAATCCACTGTTACTATAGGCACCATCTCTCCCTACTATACCTGCTATCCCACAGTCACACTCCCTTCCCAGAGACTATTATCCCACTGTTACTATAGACACCATCTCTCCCTACTATACCTGCTATCCCACAGTCACACTCCCTTCCCAGAGACTATAATCCACTGTTACTATAGGCACCATCTCTCCCTACTATACCTGCTATCCCACAGTCACACTCCCTTCCCAGAGACTATATTCCCACTGTTACTATAGGCTCCATCTCTCCCTACTATACCTGCTATCCCACAGTCACACTCCCTTCCCAGAGACTATAATCCACTGTTACTATAGGCACCATCTCTCCCTACTATACCTGCTATCCCACAGTCACACTCCCTTCCCAGAGACTATTATCCCACTGTTACTATAGACACCATCTCTCCCTACTATACCTGCTATCCCACAGTCACACTCCCTTCCCAGAGACTATTATCCACTGTTACTATAGGCACCATCTCTCCCTACTATACCTGCTATCCCACAGTCACACTCCCTTCCCAGAGACTATATTCCCACTGTTACTATAGGCTCCATCTCTCCCTACTATACCTGCTATCCCACAGTCACACTCCCTTCCCAGAGACTATAATCCACTGTTACTATAGGCACCATCTCTCCCTACTATACCTGCTATCCCACAGTCACACTCCCTTCCCAGAGACTATTATCCCACTGTTACTATAGACACCATCTCTCCCTACTATACCTGCTATCCCACAGTCACACTCCCTTCCCAGAGACTATTATCCACTGTTACTATAGGCACCATCTCTCCCTACTATACCTGCTATCCCACAGTCACACTCCCTTCCCAGAGACTATTATCCACTGTTACTATAGGCACCATCTCTCGACTATACCTGCTATCCCACAGTCATACTCCTGTAGGGACCTATAGGATCTATTAGGCTCCTATAGAGTTTATAGGTGTTACACTCCCTTCTCAGCAAGACAAATAACTATAGGAATCATATTTATAAATGTGTAGTGTTCTGAATTTCTGATATAAAGGAGCACTAACCTGGTAAATGGAACCATAAGAATCATCTATAGTTAAATACTATACCGAAGAAGATTTATCAAAGAAGGGCATCTATGAATGGCCAGCTAAATAGGGAAGCAGCAAAAAATAAATTGTAATATCACTACTATAACAGCCTTGCAGTTATGTATTGTGTGTAGAATAACCTCCCACATGTAATTGCTTTGTATCATCTGCAATCATTACTATTTAATGGCGCAATGTTCCCAAGTTCCCTGCATTGTTTGAGTGTGCATTGGAGACAGAAATAATTTGGTGCATCTTGGGCAGATTAGAAACACTAGAGAAAATATAACTGTAAAAGACATTTTGTCTGCTCTGTAGCGTGCTTAACCTGCACACTCATGCCCATCTGTAATCTGCTCAAGCTGTGCCACATTCTTTCTTTCTCTCTGACAGATTGTAAAGAAAATAGGGATCACTGATACCTACTGATCCACCCATACATTGATTCGAGCATATGTGTGTGTATATCCATAATTAGTAATATTCCTAAAATGTGTCTACAGAAGTTCATAGCTCTTTGTGGCAAATTCACTATGCGCCGAAGCGCCTAACGCTAGCGTCAATTCGCTAGCGTTGGTCATTTTCGTTACTTCGCAAATTCACTAACGAACGCTGCCGTAAATTCGCTAGTGTTACTTCGCACCCTTACGCCTGGCGAATTTGCGCAACGGACGTAACGGATGTCCCAAACACAAAGGGGCAAATTCACTAAGATTCGTAGTTGCGCCAGCGTCCGCTTCGCCGCACTTCGCCAGGCGAATTTTCGTCAGCTCTATGCAAATTCACTAAAATCCGAAGTTGCGCTCAGGAGAAACGAAAGGTTGCGAAGTTGCACTAGCGTTAATTCACCAGGCAAATCGAAGTTACGATAGCGATGCTTAATTTGCATACGGCGCCAAATTGAATTTACAATGGAAGTATACGTAGCAGCACTACACAAGCCTGGGAAACCTTCAAAACATGAAATAAAATTTTTATTTTGCCCTACACATGTGCCCACTGTATAGTTAAGGTGCCATGAGTAAGAAAATATAGGGGGGAAGGAGGGTAGCCCCAAAAAATTGTTCAATATTTTTTAGCCTATCACCCAAAAAAAAAAAGAAAAAACGCCAGCGTTTTTTGGGACTTTTTTTGAAGCAATCCCTATCTACTTTATTGCACTTCACCTGGTCTGAGGTGGCGAAGGAAGTCTAGTGTAAAAGGTAGCGTTCAGAAAAATGCACGCGTCAGTGAATTTGCGTAGGTTCGTCAATTGCGCAAATTCGCCAGGCGTAAGGGTGCGAAGTAACACTAGCGAATTTACGCCAGTGTCCGTTAGTGAATCGGCGAATTAACGAAAATGCACTACACTAGCGAATTAACAGTAGCATTAGGTGCTTCGTCCTTTAGTGAATTTGCCCCAAAGTTTGCTCCAGGACTGCTAATCCATAGCAACCAATCCAAGGATGCATTCTTCACCAAGAAAATCGAATACTGAAATAAAATTGAAAAGGTTTTGGGGAAAAAACACCAGTTTCTTTAACAAATAAGAATTGAGTCATGCCCTTATGCTCTGTTCAATTAAAATAAATTGCACATTAAGGGGTTTATTTATCAAGCTCCAAATTTATCTCAGTATTTCTAAGATAAAAATCCGAGCAACTCTGAATTCCCGAATGGACCTTATTTATCATTCAAAAAAAATAGGTCTTTAGATCTTTGCCCGAAAAGTCTGAAGTTTTTTGACTTTTCCGCCAAAACCATGAATTTTTCAGAGTTTTCTGACTTTTTGGCCCAAAATCCCCAAAATCATCGGATATCGGTACTGAAGCAGCGCAGACATTGGGACCTTCCCCATTGACTAATATGGGACCCCGAGAGCTTTGAGATGCCGGTTTTCGGATTCAGAGTTTTCATACCATCGGACATTAATAAATACCGAAAAATTCGTTTTTTTAAGGTCCGAAAAATCAGAATTGTTTGGATTTCGGATATTTAGAGCTTAATAAATAACCCCCTAAGTATAACAAGCATTGTGCATTAAATGGGGCATGATGTTAGTTGTGTGTCATTCACCAGTGGGTTTTTAGGAAATTCATTGGCTATACTTTGCCTTTCGCCAGACCTTTGATGGAACCCTCTTAGCTCTGGTTGATACAACCTACACCTTATAATTTCATGTACTTTGTAACCGCGACATCTTTATATTTAGGATCCTTTTGTTGGGACATGCAACACTTGCAACACGTGGCTCCAAAACAAGTTTTTGAAATAAGGAGCAAATACCCAAAGCCCCTGTAATTGTGGGGCCCCTATAGAGGAGTAGTTGTCGGTGGGGGACAGGAACAGTGGATCAGTGTGTTTAAGGTTGTGCTTAGATTACACAGCCAAAACCACTTTTATTTTTTAACTTGCTCTGTTACTTTGTTGCATTAAAGGTTCGGATTTCATATATTTAAATATTTTAAGTTGTTTGTGGTTTCATGTTTTTGCAGCTAAATTGGTCTCTTACCTCCCAAGGCAATGCTGCAGTAAACAATTCTCTCAAGTAAACGTTCTTAAAGCCAATTGCTCTGACCCTAAATGAATCAAAGCTGCCATAAAGCAAGTTTGTATAAGTTAATCAAAATCAGAGTAAAAAAAAAATCCTCATCTACACAATTTTCAGGCATAATAAGTATTCTACTAACTGGCCTACCTAACTCCCATATCTCCCCTCTACAGTCTGTATTAAACACTGCTGCCAGAATTCTCCTCCTCTAAACCAGAAGGGTAGAAGACCCTCCACTGCTGAAGTCCTCATCATGGCTTCCCATAAAACAAAGAATAACTTACAAAATAACCTTCAGAGCCCTTCACTCCTCTGCACCTAACTAGATCTCATCTCTTATCTCTTTATATGCTCCTGGCGGAATCCTCCACTCCTCTCAGAGCAACTGCTTAGTTGCACCCTCCACCACTACTGCTGTTTTCCGCATTAAACCCTTCTGTCTTGCTGCACCTTATATTTGGAATGCCCCTCATTGCCTTCAGATCTAAACTCAGACTACCTCTTGGAGCACTTGCATAACACCTGAACTGGGAGCTGGCACTTATATGTCAGTGTCATCCACTGATTTGTGTCTGTATGTTACCCTCCCATTTAGACTGTAAGCCCTACAGGGCAGTGACCTCCATACTTTTGTCTCCTCGACAATAAGCACTTAATATGTATTGTAACTATACTTATAATTATGTGTAATGTATTTTTATACTTATTTGTACTTATTGTAATGACCCCCTGTTCTACTGATTTATTGTTCTGCTGTATAAATACATACAATATTCTGAATACAGGATCCTTTTAAATGGCCTCTTTGGGTTAGTTTGCATCGGTCCATGGAATCCATGCCTGTTCTTTAGGTGCTAAATGACAATTCTCAGGGTACCATGCCTATTTTGCAAATTATTTTTCAGCATTTTATTCCTGGAGATCACTAGACAATATTTTCCTGGGTATCAAGCTCCTCGAACAAGCTTCTAAATTTTCCCTGAACTGAGATCAAGATAAAAGGTTATTCTGTCTCTGTTTTACCCAAATATTGTGCTTCTGGGAATTTTAACAGTAAAGCCTGAGACAACTTAATCTCCTCTGGGGATGAAGTCTTGCCTTTACAAATTGCTGGCAATACGCCCATGTCGCTGGTGAAAAGAAAAACCTGATTCCAAATCTGTACCATAGAAAGCACAAAAGCCTGCCTGAACTCAATTTGTTGACATTACTGTGCCGTATTATCCACTGTACTGATGTATATCATTTTTTAACCTGTCTGCTTATTGTGTACAATAAATGGATTCATCTATATTACTATAGTTAGCGTTAAGTCTATAGCATATGGGGCCATCAGCCTTAAAGGGGACAGAACATCCACTTTTTTTTAACATTGGTGCAATAAATAGAGTTTGTGCTTAACATTCTTTTTGCTTATCATTTTAAAATCTGAAAATGAAGCTAAGACAGCATTCTACTTTCTGATCCCAAAGAGCAAAGTCAAACAAACCAGCAGTCCAATGAAAGGCCTCAATATAAATAAACATTCCCCCAGCTACAGTTACTTTTTATAGATATAAGAGTAGCTTACTATACAAAGGCTTTCAGTTCATTGGCTTATTTGACTTTGCTCTTTGGGATCAGGAAGTAGCTTTTAGTTTCATTTTGAAATGCCGCCCTCTTTGGAGCAAGAAATAACAAAAAAGATTATAGATTTAATGAAAACAACAGGCAAAACACAAGCCTATTCATTGCACAAGTGTATTATGTCACTTCTAACATGATCACGCAAAGAAAAACAAAGTATATATTTGATCCTTCTAGACCGAGATGGCAAATTTTTTGCCAGTGTATGGGTCTGTCCGATGGCTTGAACAATTGTATTTGGAAGAGGACCACATTCGCCTGTCGACCTGGTCCTCTACTAGATCAGGGATCCCCAATCTTTTGAACCCTGAGCAACATTTAGAAGTAAAAAGAGTTGGGGAGCAACACTAGCATGAAAAATGTTCTTGGGGTTCCAAATAAGTACTGTAATTGGCCATTTGGTAGCCCCTGTGTGGATTGTCAACCTACATTGAGGCTCTGTTTGGTAGTGCACCCGGTTTTTATACAACCAAAACTTGTAAATCATATTATTAAAACATAAACATCTGCTTTGAGGCTACTGGGAGCAACATCGAAGGGGTTGGAGAACAACACGTTGCTCACGAGCTACTGGTTGGGGATCACTAGTCTAGATAGTCCCACATTATGATCTGATCTTTAGCTCCAGCCCATGCAATCTAATCAGAAGTTCTGGCCCACACGCTATCATCTCTTTTCCGAGTAGACCCAGCTTTATACCACATTATCTGACAAAAACAGAGGCCCAAACTGCTGAAATGTATCTGGAAGTACACAAACAAGTTAAGAGAATGCATTTTAGACCCTTTGTAAGCACTCATATCTTTGTCAAGAATGTAAACCACACTGTCTCCTGCCAAACCCATTTACCCCAAGGAAAAGACTCTTGTTGGATAAATGTAAATGCCCTAACTGGCTCTGAAAGCTTGTCTGTTTTGCTTGGATACACATATTGCTCTCACACCAGCCAAGTGCTTTTCCTAAAATTAGCTATGGCAGTATTTACATACATGTTTGGACAGTTCCCTTGCTTTGTCCCTTTGCCATACATTATTGTTGATGTTCTGTAAAGGGATGGACCCGAGATTTCACATTTTCACTTCTTAAAGGAAAAATACGCACTATTTAAATTAACATTTAGCATCTACTTATGTAATTGAGGGATGTAGATGACGGCTGTGTGGTCCTCCAAGCAAAATTTTTATTAGTCCTTATTGGTAAAACCTTTATGAAGAGGATCTGTTTTGTGCAAATATACTTAAACTGGGCTTGAGTGAACATTGGGCGTTTTGCTTTTCCTTTATTCATATGAGTAGAATAAGCCATGCTGCTTATCTTCCATCCATCAGCTATCACTATAGTCAAATAAATAACACAGACACAGTTTTCTATGGAGGGAAAGCAAAGTCCCTGTTTTCTATATTATAATTACTTGAAAAATTACTTTATAAAACAACTCATACCATCATCCATGCAGTCCAGCAAAGAGTGAGCTACATGATGTGCTTCATAGGGGTATTGGTTAGGGTTGGGCAGAAGACTGTACAGCATGGAAATTAGTTGTTGCCTTGACTAATCTTTTGGCAGAAGGTTGCACTGCTGTGCTGGGGTAATGCGATCTAAAGGGCACCCCCAGCAAGTGTCTCAGCTGACATTCTTTATTCTGTAGACTGTAGACATTATAAGACTCTGCTTATGGCCTCTGCTTATGGCTTAACATCAGCCTTGAGCTGGTGGTCACCGTGTTTTAAATGAATGACATTATTAAGTACTGTTGTCCCCCACTAGTAAATGGGGTTGTTTGCTTCAGAAACAGAATTATAGTTTCTATAAACAAGTTGCTGTGTAGCCATGGGGGCAGCCATTCAAAATTAAAAAAGGAGAAAAGGCACAAGATACACAGCAGATAACAGATAAGTTCTGTAGTATACAATGTGATTCTTCATGACATCTGTTATCTACTGTGTATCCTGTGCTTGAATGGCTGCCCCCATGGCTACACAGCAGCTTGTTTATATAAACTATAGTAGTACTTATCTGTTATCTACTGTGTATCCTGTGCTTGAATGGCTGTCCCCATGGCTACACAGCAGCTTGTTTATATAAACTATAGTAGTACTTATCTGTTATCTACTGTGTATCCTGTGCTTGAATGGCTGCCCCCATGGCTACACAGCAGCTTGTTTATATAAACTATAGTTGTGATTCTGGAACAAACACAAAACTTTTACCAGTGCCAGGTAGCAGTACATCAAAATGTCATTCCTTTAAAACACTTTCATTTTTTGGTGTTACTGATCATTTATTTTAAGGCTTATTGTAGTGTTTCCTCTCTTGTAAGGAAAGTAAGTGGAATATCATTTATCTAACAAGCTTCACAGACTCCCTTGCTGTCCTTTCTTGACATCACACAGTTTGCCCAGCACAAAAAGCTCTACAGACCTCCCCTTCTTTATAACGGACCCAGACAACTCCCTAAAGCATTTGGATTCTGAGCTTCGAACTTATGGTAACATCAGCAACTTTAAGATAAACCCAACCAAATCCTTCACTCTTAACTTGTCCTTACCCGAAGAACAGATAGACCAATTGGCCATGACATACCAATACAACTGGCGGAAGAACTCCATAACATCTAGGGGTAATGATCACACGAGATTACAATGAATGGATCCAAGTTAACTTCTCGAAGCAGCTGAGGCAGATATCGTCCGACCTGAACAGAAGGAATGAGAAACCAATATCATGGCTGGGCAGGATCAACGTGATCAAGATGAACACACTGCCGAGACTACTGTACTTATTTCAAACCATTCCACTGAATATACCCAAGAAATTCTTTGTAAGCATGAATACAATTATTAGGAAATTCAAATGGGCTGAGAAACACCCCAAGATAAGCTTTACCCTCACGAGAAACAGATCTAAAGGAGGACTGGCACTGCCACATCTTGAAAAGTACTACCAGGCTGCCATATTAAACAGGATTATAGACTGGTCACATCATGCAGACACCAAAAAGTGGACGGATCAACAAGCAACCTTCACCTACCTTATCCACCTACCATGGATAGACTTAATCCATAGACGAATCAGATACAGGGACCATCCGGCACTAGCCATCACAATGGAGATATGGGACAAGATCAGATCCGGATTTCACAAACATCCTTCCCCCTTACTCCCGATAATAAACAACCCAGCCTTTCCACCGGGACAAGGTTCCTCAAGGTTCCAATGGCTTATACATGATAACCCACAGTTAGCTCACTTTATGGAGAAGGGAAAACTTATCTCCGTTGATAAGATGAGGCAATCAAACCAGATGTCCGCAGTCGACTTATACACACTTTCCCAAATCCGGCACTACCATGGAAGCCTAGGAGGGGAGAAAGCGCTAAACAGACAACTGCTACCATTTGATTCAATGTGCGCTGCTGAACAATTCCCTACAAAGACTATGTCAGCTTTATATAAACTCCTGCAAGAATCACCTCAGGCGCCACCACTGGAGCACTTTCAGAAATGGGCTAGAGACCTAGAAATAGACCTAGGAGAGTCACAAAGGACTACAATAACCCGCATGCTACTGAACAGCTCAAGATGCTGCAGAATGAAAGAGACCAACTATAAAATACTCTCGAGGTGGTACCTCACTCCGTCCAGACTCGATCAGTGCTGGAGGTGTCAGCAAACTACAGGAACCTTATGTCACATATTCTGGGACTGACACAAAATAAAGCCTTTCTGGTAACAAGTTAGAAGCCTAACTGAACAGATAACCAAATCCCCTATACCAGATGATCCAGTATACATACTGCTATTTAATCTAGACAAACCAATATCACAGTTCTTATCAACCATAGAGCCACATTTATTAAACTCTGAGAAAATGTTGATCCCCACACACACTGGAAGCAGACACACCCTCCGAAGATCCAAGAATGGCTGACCAAAATAAATGAGATCTACAGGTTTGAGGAACTCTCCAATGTATCACCGGAACAGACGACAAAATTCATAGCCAAGTGGGTTCACTGGGCCTCCTTCAAAGACTCTGAAGAATACAAATCTTTGACTAGAGGGCAGCCTACTCAAAACTAAACCCTCACTCCTAGACCTTCTAACCTGCAATTTCCTTGTCTCTACTCTTATCCTCCTATGTCTCTCTTCCTTCTTCTCCCCCATCTTTTTCTTTTTTCTCCCCCCCCCATTTTGTTTGCCAACAGGCACTTAGGCCACAGCATTATTTGCCTAGGATATATACTTTGAACCAAATGTAACGCAAATTTGTGACGGACCATCCACATCTGGCAACTAAGATAAAATGTTTTTTGGATAAATTGCCTCTTGTCTCGTGAGTTGTCACTGTCTGTTTGCAGTATTGTATTGTTTACTTGAAAGTTGCAATAAAAAACAAAAAAACAAAAAGCTCTACAGCTGCAGTTACATTGTTTTAGGGTTAAAGGGAATGTGAGCAAAATGACCTGTTCATCTTCCAGTTTCAAGAACAATGTCAGTAGTAAATTGCAATCAAAGGAGATCATTTCTGGTATTGGGGTCTTGATACCATGTGAAGCTTCATCCCCCTCTCTATTAGAACTCACAATGAATTCCAAGCCTTATCGGGAAGAAACTGGATAAAGAACGTTTTATTCTGATCTCCCAAAACAATAGAAGTCAAGGTTTTAAATTGCAGCCTTTCAGCTGCTGGGGGAGTTGAATTAGGTTCCATAAATGAATATATTCATTGTGACATGGAGAACATAATAATGCCTTTCTCATCAGGAAATTATCACCTGTGGCTGTATAAAAGATATATTGTGAGCCGGTGAATAAACAGATTTATCTTCACAAGTCCCTGTTGACCTCAGATAAATCATTACAAAAGTAGCAATGACTTACTAGAGGTGAGGAGGCGGAGGGACAATGTATATCCAGTGTTTATACACCAACTCGGTCACGTATAATTCATTTTTGCTCCTGCTGTGATTTAAGTGCAGTCTGAACGTGGAAGGTTCAGCTGAGGCCATATTTCCTATCCTAATAACCTGGCATTATTTTGTTGGTATCATTTCTTTATCCTGCTCAGTTTTCATATGGGGATAAATGTACCTTCATTTGGCATTATGAAGGAACTGTGGGCCCTGTTGGAATATTTGCAACTGCCACCCAGGTGTGTTTTGTGAGGAAAGTCAGCTTTTCACTGGTAGGGACGGGGGAAGTTGTATGACATCCGCATGCCTCTTATCTCTATATTAAATCCCAGGTGATCTATCCACTCATATACCCTAACCCCTGGGTGTATATATGTAAATTGACCACTTTGGGCCAAAAGGACCCTCTCTGAGGTCCCTAAGCCCTGGTGCAGTAGCATCCCTGTGCCCCATGTAGTTAAACCCCTGCACTCAGGTTAAGGTTGCCACCTTTTCTATATATTTATCTTTTTTGACGTTTCCCTATAAATAACATTGGAATCAACCAGCATTTTTACTGGTCAGGTAGCATCCCCAACTCAGGTCTGGAATGGGATTCAGTACAAGCTGTGGCATTTCAAGAACATAGGGCCGTATTTCCTTTACTGCCGCCCCCTAGGCCGTGCCCCTATTCCGCCTAGTCCTAACGATTCTGGGCCACGCGGTCCTAGCGCCCGCACTACCCCCTCGCCGTAAGCACAAGTGAGCAAGTGCAAGAGCACTGAGGAGCTGCGCGCCCCCAATGCTTCACAGAAAATGGCTAGGCGGCATGCCGCCCCTCACAATTTGCCGCCCCTCACAATTTGCCGCCCTAGGCCCGGGCCTTTGTGGCCTAGCCACAAATCCGGGCCTGTAGAGACCCAAACAGCCCCCCACCAGCAAAATAATTAATAATTGTCTAGGCATTTTATAGCAGCCCCTCTTTTATTTGCCAGAATCCATAGTTTCCCAGTCAAGGCCATTTTCACCCCTCTGCCATAGCTTAGGTACTAATATCAGCGGGCTAAAGTAGAATTTGCCGGACTAAAGAGCAAAGTTTCTTTACAGAAACAGTTAAACCAAAAGTGTTTTAAAGGAGAAATAAACCCTAATAATGAATATGGATAAAAATGCCATATTTTATATACTGAACTTATTGAACCAGGCTAAAGTTTCAGCTTGTCAATAGCAGCAATGATCCAGGACTTCAAACTTGTCACAGGGGTTCACCATCTTGGAAAGTGTCTGTGACACTCACATGCTCAGTGGGCTCTGATTGGCTGTTGAGAAGCTAAGCTTAGGGCTCGTCACTAATTATCCAGCAGAAAATGAGCTTCCCCTGTAATATAAGCTGATGCTACAGGTTTGCTGATTATTAAATTCTGATGCTAATTGCACTGGTTTCTGTGCTGCCATTTAGTAATTTTCTGTATTAATCTGTAATTAATTAAACTGCAACTTCCAGAATCTGAGCCATTGCATTTATTGATATCTTTCAAAACTAAAAAAAAATTGTTATATAGTTTTGCTTTTATCAACATTCTTCTAAGAGGCCGCTGTGATACTGAAACCCCAGGGCAAATGCTATCCCGGCAGTACCCTAAAACCAGTCATCTTCAGTCCTCTTGCTTCCCCTTTTAAAAAACGGAAGAGAAAAGGGTATATGTTTCAATTTCAGTGTCGTGCTTTTATTTAAGTAATCATGAAGAAGCATTTTTTAAGAAATGCATTTATTTTGGAAACCACACTTTTTTGAACGACATGCGCCTAAAAAAATAAAAGTGTTTTCTTTCCCTGACAGATTTTGGCTGGAAATGCCAGCACTGTACGATGGAGACAAAGCCTTGGAATTGCCTTTTTCTGGAACTCATTCAGCTTGGCATTCCTCACTCTCAATAGCTTGCAATGATTGGAATCTGTTGTTAAAAGCTATTAAATTAAAAGCCTAGTCCACAAGGGGCATGGAACCCTATAAAGTATGATCAGGGACTTCTAATGTTTTTAGAATAGGGGGTATATATATATATATATATATATATATATATATATATATATATATATATATATATATATACATATATATATATACATATATATCAGATGTAGGGTAAATAAACTGAGCAGGAAGCATAATTTACTACATACCAGGGATGCACCAAATCCACTATTTTGGATTCGGTCCTTCACAAAAGATTCAGCCGAATACCAAACTGAATCTAAACCTAATTTGCATATGCAAATTAGGGGTGGGAAGGGTAAAACATTTTTTTACTTCCTTTCCTTACCTTTTTGTGTCAAAAAGTCACCTGATTTCCCTCCCCTATTTTGAATATGCAAATTCAGATTCGGTTCAGCCGAGCAGAAGGATTCGGGCGAATTCAAATCGTGCTGAAAAAGGTCGAATCCTGGGTGAATCTGGAACTGAATCCTGGATTCGGTGCATCCCTACTACATACAGACTACAGCTGCTGTTCTATGGGGCTCTGCTATTTGGGATCCGTCAAGTGGACAGTATCTGTATTGAAACCCCTAAAGAAATGTTATAGAGTATATAAGTGACATCTCTTTAGATCCTACCTTTAAGAACAGCTGCTGGTCTGTCTTACAGAGGACATGGTTAGACCAAGCTTGAGCTGAAAGTCCTTGACCCAATTGCAGTGTAAAATAATTCTCTTTTAGTGGGAGAACCAGGCAATCACTGAATGATGTCCAGGATGAAGTTGTAAGACTCAACTGTGAACTGAACAGGGTTCAACCAGGTTGGATTTCTTACTGAAAGAAACTTAATCACAGTTTAATACACTCTTCTTGCAATAAGAGTGCCTTAACAATGCACTAAGCAGGAATGTATTAGATGCAGAAATTATCAATAGTCGCATTTTATATGCTTTGTTGCCTTGGGAAGGACAGCGGTAGGACATGACTATTCATTGAGCATAGAGTTCATAGGTGGGAAACCAGTAGAATGGACCTTTTGAGGGGAGGTCTAGAGGACTGGCTTGCCATAAAGCTGACTTCCCATCTGTTTGTCCAGGGGTGAGGCTGGTGACAAAAACAATGACTTTGAGAAAACCAGTAAAAGTAAATTTGCAGCTTATGATTCACAGCTGATAAGTCAGATACTGTGAGTTAATATCTCAAAAACGGAGTCTATTTTCAGCAGTGGGCTTCATCAGATAAGGTGGTTTATGGCACAAATATGCAGGCTTAGTTTTATTAACGTATTTCCATTTTTTTTTTCAAAGTTCCATCCTATTTGCCTTTAAACACAGCCTTGAGCAGGTAAGAGATTAATAATGTTCTGTCTGACTGTGGCGCATTCAGAAGAATATTTTCCATTTTGTGATGTTTGTTGCTTTCAGTTCCACCCTCTGAATGATATTACTTTGGAAGTCACATAGGGGGGCATTGTATTCTTAGTGTTAAAAACAGGAAGCAGTTTGTGTTTTTTCTTCCTAATTGAAAATATGACGAGGAATAGAAATTAAGACATCATTTTAGGGCTCCAGTAATAAACTGCCCGGGAACAGGATGAGAGGAACATTTCAGATGACCTCAGTTTCATTCATGCTCTGATCAGTTGGAAAAATATCTAGGGTTGTTCATAAACTGTTGAGAAAGTCTCCAGAATCCCTTATTACCTTGTGGCTCTTGCCAGATAAAGGAAGGTCTTCTGAGACATTTACTGCAGGTGCCATTCACTGACTTCTTGTTCATGGAACATAAATCTATGAAAAGTGATGGACATCAAATGAAGGATGACTACACAATGATACTCAAGGATTTTTCAAGGAATCAGAGCTTTTTATCATGATTGCAGTGTAATTGAAGGTGTGCTTCAAGCTCACCCTAAATGCACCTGATGCAGCAAAATGGATGCAATTGTATTTAGATTACATCTAGCATTTTCAGAGGGGTTGCAAGGGTGTGTAAATTACCGGCAGGATTGCACTCGGAGTGATTCGTTTTCCGAAATTGCCTCACAAGGAAACTTCAGACGACTTTGGAAAACGAATTGTTCCGAGTGCCATCCCGCCGGTTAGAATGTAAATCGGCGGCGGGATGGCACTCGGAACAATTCGTTTTCCGAAGTCGTCTGAAGTTTCCTTGTGAGGCAATTTCGGAAAACGAATCACTCCGAGTGCAATCCTGCCGGTAATTTAAAAGGCAGTTTGGGAAGATTAGACGCCCTGAAGAAGAGCAGATTTGTCAATGGGCGACTAATCTCCCCGAATCTGACCGTGTGTCTCTGCCCTTACTCTGAGTACTGAGGGGCATGTTTACTAACATTGGAGATAAATATCTGGAGAGATTTCTGGAGATGTTGCCCATAGCAACCAATCAGATCTTTGCTTTTGTTTTCTAACTTGGCTGTGGCTGTTTAAATCTAATTGCTGATTGGTTGCCATGGGCAACATCTCCAGAAATCTCTCCAGATATTTATCTCCAATGTTAGTAAACATGCCCCTAAGTGACTTAACGGCCCATGTTACCTCAGCACAAAGAGACACAATAAGGGTTGCCACCTGTCCGGTTTTGACTTGGACAACCCAGTTTTTTGAAGGGCTGTCTGGGTTAAAACTGCTTGCCCGGTTTTCCAAATTAGGAAAACTGGGCAAGATTTCCAATCGCCACGTCATGACCCTGCCCCTGTCGTATCACTGTCCTGTCCCCGTTATGTCACGGCTCCGCCCCCTGCCAGGAGTTAGACAGGCCAAAAGGTGGCAACCCTAGACACAATGTTTTTGAATAGCATATCTTGATTTCAATATTCGGGCAGGCACGGATTTGTAGAAAGGCCACAAAGGCCCAGGCCTAGGGCAGTATGATTTTTGGAGGTGGCATACCAACCCCCAGTACTCCATACTTGGGGGTAGATTTACTATAGGGCGAAGTGACTAACGCTGGTGATGATTCGCGGATTTACTAACGGGTGCAGGTGTAACTTCGGTAGCAAAAGAGATAGATGCTAGCGATCATTCGCACTCTATCGACAGGCGAATTTTCGCTCTGGCGAATGGACGTTACTCCGCAAATTCACTAAGATGCGGATATTACTCAACGTTACAACCAGACAAAGTGCATTGGAGTGCATATATCTTCCTCAGTCCAAAAAAACGCTGGCGTCTTTTCCTTTTTGCAAAGTGATAGGCTGCAAAAGTCCTTACATTTTTTTTGGGTAACCGGGTTCCCCCATACATTTTCTAACATATGGAACATAAACTATACAGTGGGCTCATGTGTAGGGCATTATAACAACTCTATTATCTTTATAAAGTTTCCCTGGACTTGTGTAATATTTGCTGCAACATATAAGCCCATTCAACTTTAAATTATGCAAATTAGCCTGAGCAAAGACCTCTTATGAAGTTGCGCTAGGATTTGTTCACATTGCCGAAGTAACGCTGGAGAAAATTTGCCAGCGTTCGGTGCACTGGACACAACTTCACATTTTAGTAAACTAGCGATGTCTGAGCAAATGTTCGCAGAAGTGTTGCGATGGCTGTGAAGCCGTCGATGGTGAATTTGCAAATGTGCACAAAGGAAGGGGAGAGGACAGGGGGAATGAATGGGTACCTGCTATGCAAATCTGGCCCTGTATACAGGCTTACTTACAACATAAATACATTTAGGAAATCTGGTTCTAAATGCCACTACTGTATGTTTTTCCACTGTATTATTCATCTTCCCCATGTGTAGTAGCCCCCCCCCCAAAAAGTATGTGCTTTCTTTAGTGACATTTCCGATACAATAATGGGAGAAAATGATTATAAACTGGATACAGTAAAATTACTGTAACAGTTTATTCACAAGTACTTCCAGTAATCAATTCATACTGCTCCCAAATGAATCCATTTCCACTGAGACTGGTAATTATTTTATTAGTAACCAAATACAGTCGTTTTTCCTGGGAAGAATGTCTGCGTTAAACAGTCCACCAAACAAACCGCATCCTCCAGTCGGCTTGAAACAATAATCATCCTTTGGCATCAAACATATCAAAGGAACTGGTGTTACAGCAAATGTCAGGTAAAAAAAATACATGTTGAATGTGCAAAGGTGCTGTTTCCATTTAAGGTTTGCTAGCTGTGTTCTCAATAGTGCTGGAGATCATTTACATCTCACTCTCATTGGCTTTCTGGCTTCGTCTTCCAATCCATTATATGGTGCCACTACAAGCCAGGCGCACAGGTTGGGAACCTCTGGTTTAGAGGGTGAATAATTAAAAAATTGGCACCATAATACTACCACGGTTACTAAACCAATGAAACATATGTGCAAGCTCACTAAATAGTGCTAAAGTGCAGAAGATTTAAAGTGCCTTAATGTCTGGCATTCTGACCATAGTAAACCCATCTGACGTGCCTAAAAGTGAGTGAAACAACTTGCGTATGACCTTAAAAGTTGTCTTTTGTTGTTGGTTTGTCTGTTCTGCTGAAACTGAGCAGTGATACAGAAAGCAATTGCTTCATAGTCTTTGGCATTGGGAGGGATGCTGGGATGTTGGGATGTTGCCCATGGCTGAAGGATATCCTTGACATAAATGCTAGAAATATCAAACAAGTATTATACACTTAAATAATATACAACATGCTAGAGTCCTGCAGCAGGTCGGTACCAGCAAAAACTTGTAGTGCCCTGCGGGTTGCGGGCAGGCCTGGATTTGTTGAAAGGCCACCAAGGCCCGGGACTAGGGCAGCAGGGTTTTACCCAACCATACCCATATTAGTTCAAAAACACTGGAAATGCTCAGGAGATACAATAATTTAATTAATTTCCCATACGCCAGTCCCCATTTCTCCAGACCATGATGAAAATTTGCACGAATAAAGGGGAGGGGACAGGGTGACGAACGACAGTGGGCCTACGGGCACCCGCTATGTAAATCTGGTTGCGGGTAAAAGTTCCGGGTGCGGGTATAGATGTGGATCGGGCCACGGGTCTTCTCAATAGACATTTTTACTCCTTTTTTCTAATCATGCCTACTTCCGATGATGTCTTATAGCACTTCCTGATTCTTGATGGTCAGCGGGTCGCTGGTCCGGTTTGTGAATAAGGTACTTGCGGGTCGGTAGCGGGTTCAAGCGGGTAAGAATGCGTGCGGGTAAGGTGCGGGTTGCAGATTGCAGGTTGTGGGTAGGGGTCGGTATGGGTTCCAAAACATGGACCCATGCAAGACTCTACAACATGCGCTTGCATCTTTGAAATTTACTTGCCAAGGGTTAGGAGCCCATGGATAATTAGCAGAAGGCCTGTTTAATGTAGTTCTGGAGGCAAAGGGCACAGTGCTGTACTATTTTAAAAATGACTCCCTTACTGAATCCACTTTATCATATAAAGTTGCTCTTGGAAGCATTCTTGCCCAGTAGCTTGTTACAGGTTGCAACACAAAGGAAAACACTGATGGCCATATAATAGACAATCCGCTGAACCCATAAGCTGACCATACACTTGAAGAACTGTTCATTTGTCGAGGTTACCAAAGGAGCTGATCTTTCCCCAATTTTTGCACCTTGAGGTGGGCCAAACTATTAGGTTACAATGACGGGACTAAACACGACCCTTACTCCTACAGGATTTTTAACCTTGCCCATTTAATATTTGGACAATTTTCAGCTACATATTGGTCGTCTGAGGGTCCCCATACACATGCCAATAAGATGGCTTTTATCGGCCCATGTAAAGACTCTGCCAGTACCTTAAAGGTACTGGCAGAGTCTGTTGACAGCAAAAAGAGAGGTGCAGGCAAAAACCATGCAGTAGATGAGGTGAATGGTTTCTGAAACTTCTATTTCTGAGCAATAACTTTGCCCCTAATTGTACTGGTGCAGATGTGTCAGGCAGGTTCAGGCTTCAAAACTCTGGTAGAGAATGCACCACATATGCCATGTGCTTTATACACTCAAAGAATAAACAAGAAGACAGGCGAGTAGAAGAAATATCCAGGCAGATGAACAGACATTCTAATTATTTACATAAATAACAGACTGTCTATTATTTCCATTGCCAGAGGCACTTGCAGCATTTGCTGCCCTATCTGACACCTGCCTGCACAGGCAACTCTACCTGAGCCGCTAAGTAATTAGGCACATCAGTAATTAAGTCACCGTAGCTAATGTTAAGCTCGCTTGGGGCCTTCTGCAAGAATTTGTGAACAGTTTGTACCAATCAAGTGTTTATGTGTCTGTAACAGTAACTTTCTATAAACCAAGGATCAAATGAGATTTAATGTTATTAGTTGTGGCTAGAGGAGAAGGGGGAGACAAAGCCGAAGACATCTTTGTAGCCAAATTCCATAGGATTAGATAAAGAAGGACTTTAAATTAAAAATGTATCTTTCCTAAGGCCATGGTTTGGAGAAAGGAAAGGAAAACTGAATAGCTGTTGGCTGAGAAATAACCAAACTGCTCATATTGACATTATTCTCAGTTGGCCGCAGTGGCGTAACTAGATGTTACTGGCAGGGCTGGATTTACCTTTTGTGCTCCCCTAGGCACAGCTGCTGTGGCGCCCCCCCAGATCTATGGCTCGCTCACTCCACTCTTACAAATGAGAACTGCACGACCGCGGCCCGTGTGCAGTGAAGTTGCGCCGGTGAGTGCGCATGCGCGGCGCAGTCGCGCGATGATGTCATTACACGCGCTAAAGGAATAAGTTGTTTGCGCTCCTTTTCCTTTTGGGGCACAGTTATATAGATGTTAGGTGCGCCTGCTTGCCGCCCCTAAACATCTTGCCGCCCTAGGCCCGGGCCTAGAGGGCCTCTCCCTAAATCCGGCCCTGGTTACTGGGCCCCACAGCAAATTAATTTTAGGGCCCCAAACATATCCAGAGGTTGTCCTGTTTTACCAAAATGTATTGAAATTGTACATGAATTTGAGCCTCATGGGGCCCCCTATACCTCCTGGGCCCCCTGCAGCCATAGGGTCTGATTTCTCTGTAGTTATGCCCCTGGTTGGCCGGATTGCATAACCAAGGGGTTCATTTATGGTTTTCATAATGGTTAGTTTATGATTTTTTATATTGCTGTTCTAGTTTAGGAAATGGGATATGCTACATGAGCCGTGATATGCACATATACCATATACCCTGAGACGGGGGCATTGTTGAATTTTACCAGGATCCTGACTATACCATTGATACATTTATCGTATTTAGACTTGCTGGAGGAGACCCTTGGTGACTCCCCAGGCCCATGGACTAGATATTCACATAGTGGAAAGAGAAGCAAAAGCTTTAAACATAACATGTCAGATGCAACTGGAATTTCCATTTGGTCAGATACAGTATTTAACATTTTGTTTATGCTGGCTAGGTCATTATAAAGTCATTTTCTGCTCTACTATGGCTCTGACTGTTTCTGTTTGGTATTGTTTTTGGAGTTACTATATAGTGCCCATTTAGTAGTGGCATATGGAAAGGAAAATATATTCTTTTTGACAACAGCTCCTTCTATCGGGCTTATAAGGAAAATGTGCTGCCATTGTAAAATGATGAAGTTCCACTGCTTTCCAGTGAATATATACACCACCCACTATGCAAAACAGAGGGACTTCAAGTCCCAGAATCCATCACTTCACAATAGAACAAGGTGTGGGAGTTGTTCCATTACACTGTGAGCCTAAGGGATGTTGTGAATGCTTCCGGCAAGCACAGGCAGACGATTAGGGTTTCCTTTCAATCACTGGAATGAGGTATATTTGTGTAAATAAAATACATTTATGCGTATATGTATTTCTGGAAGGACAGTGTTTCTGCACCTTTTTACATAAACCCAACTGAATGAGCCTATTTCAAAAAGGTAAGGTTATTTTCCCTTTATTATTGATATTGATATCTTCCCTACTGAATGGACAACAACATATACAGCGGCCTTTAGTGCCTGGCATTTCAAATAAATATCAGAGGTTAAATAGTCCATCTTGTAGTGTATTGTAATTCAATAGGATTTGAAAAAAATCTGCTGGGTCAGTTTGCCCATGTTCGTTGGATGGTAGAATATCAGCGACTGTTGCAATATACAACTTTTTAGACAAAAACAATAAATTCATGGCCTTTCTTTAGAACTAAAACATTTAATTCCCCTTTTTTTTTTAAATTTAGTTGCTCATCTCTGAACGTTGGTGATATTCTTTATGATCTTACTCTCAAAACTGCAAAATGTGTTGTAGTCAAAGACGGATAAACACTTAAAACTGCTTTTATTCTTGTAGGTCTCTTTCCATCTGTGAAAGTATATTGATTACTTTTGCAGACACCAACCCAGCATTCTTTGTGCACAAACTATTATTTATTAAAACCCCCAATCCTTCTAATTTAATCATCTAATACAGCTCAATTTAATGTACCCTTAAATGCCTCAGAATTTAACAATGTTTGTAATTTTTGTATCAGATCTTCTCCATAGATTGGACACATCTTCTACCAGCAACCCTCAGCAGAGCCTGGGTACTAGTAATAGTTCCTAGGATTGTCTATTCTTGGCTAAGAAAGTGATAGTTTTCAGTTCTTGTCTTGAGAAGAAGCCCAGGATGTATTGCGGATCAAAACAGGGCTAATTTACAACCACAACCACAGATGTATGCATTGACTCCATTCATTCAAGGTGTTTGTGCCCAGAAAAGCTCCTTGCTCTTCCCTATATTTGAAATTGGCACTCATGCATTGCTCACAAGAATGTCTATTGTCACAGGTGAACCCTGGAGATACCTTCATCCTTCATAAACTGGTGGTAAGTCCTAGGTTCCCACTACAGACTACGTCAATAGGTAGAGCAGATTTGCTTCTAAAGAATCACTCATAGTTGCCACGTTGACACCAAGCACCAGAAATTACACCATCCCCGCAATTCCACCCCGCTGCTACAATGGGGGGCCATTGGTGGCGGTCTCTTGAGCAGGTGAAGCTTTATGTTGTTTGTGGCCCAAGCTGGTACATTATGGAGATATATATTTAAAGGAGAACTAAACCATAAAAATGAATATGGCTTAAAATGCCATATTTACACACTGAACTTATTGCACCAGTCTTAATTGTCAGCTTCTCGTTAGCAGAAATGACCCAGGACTTCAAACTTGTCACAGGGAGTCACCATCTTGGAAAGTGTCTGTGACACTCACATGCTCAGTGGGCTCTGATTGGCTGTTGAGAAGCTAAGCTTAGGGCTCGTCACTAATTATCCAGCAGAAAATGAGCTTCCCCTGTAATATAAGCTGATGCTATAGGTTTGCTGATTATTAAATTCTGATTCTAATTGCACTGGTTTCTGTGCTGCCATGTAGTAATTATCTGTATTAATTACTAATCAGCCTTATATTGTGACATTTCTATTCTATGTGTACTGTATATTGTGAGTGGGTCCCTAAGCTCAGTAAGTGACAGCAGCACAGAGCATGTGCAGTGAATCAGCAGAAAAGAAGATGGGGAGCTACTGGGGCATCTTTGGAGACACAGATCTTTACTGCTAAAGCGCTGTGGTTGCCTTGGGCTGGTACAGAAGCCCAAAACATGTGCAACATTTCTAGCCTACTTCTTTAGTTAAGCTTTAGTTCTCCTTTAAGGCTTGTCTGGTCAACAAGATGGAGGCAACATCACACAAAAAACATCTTGCTGGTAACCCAGATCTGTGGGCACATCCTATGACAAAGCTGCTCCTTTTTCCCAGCAGAAATAAAGAACAAGTAGAAAGTATTTATTTTAAATCTGGCGAGGAGCATCCTTTCCACATTTGTAAACCCCTGGTTAAGCAACCAACAAGCAGTCGCGTTTCTAGTAAATGGTCTAAGTGCAGAACAATCTGTTTTAATGCTTGGATCATGTTAAACTTCCCTTCTCAATACACGTTTAGAGAGCTATAAAATGCAGCTCTCAGTTGCGCCATAAAAAAATTCAAGCAGTAGAAATATACAACTATGCACTTTATTGGCATGTGTGCCCCAGTGTGTGAGAAATTACTGTGCTAAGAACTTGCAAAGTTCCAGCAAAGCCCACGAAAAAAGAAAAAAACAGTCTTGTTACAATAACATTCCACATGCAAGTATTTTCTTGCAGGCCAACTGCAGCCTTGTGCTGGAATAGGCGCCTCTGTGTGTGTTCTGTAAAAATGAAGGGAGACAGAAACGTGAAACAGGTTCCCCTTTTATGGCATATGATTTTTAAAGAGGAACATTATTATGGTACAAGAATGGGATATTCCTTAAATGAGAGTAGAAAAAAAGACATTTACAAACTCAGCTGCAAGTGTGGTCACGCTAACATGGATGCAAATGTGTTTATTAACATCATTCATTATAGGTACTTGTTCCTTGCATATAGTAATGCTAAGCACCATTGCTTCCTTCTTGCCTCTTCTGCTGAACTATGCGCAAATGTGATGCTGAGGAATCATGAGGACCACCACCCTGAGCATGGCCGTAATTCCAAGGTTCTCCCAGTGGGTTACATCTGCACCGCAGACTTGCTCCAAAAGGAATGACATGCTAATGCCATTTTAAAATTATGCAATCACTCATTTAATGCCATTACCAGGGCTGATCCTATCAAATGTGGGGCCCAATTGGGACCATGTTGGCGGGGCCCTTAGACAAAGTGTTGCTGGCTACTGACACAGCAAGTATTTAGGAAAATAAGGACATACAGGCACAAAATAGAAAGGAAAGGGGCAGACAAGGTAAGAGAGTGAGAGGGATGAAATAGGGGCACAGGGTAAGAGAGAGGGGGAGGAAATAGGAGAGTGGACTGGGCCAATTAGTTTGGGGCAGGCTGGGCCGATTCAGCTTGGGAGCAGGCTTGGTTGGATTGGGGGCAGGCAGGGCCTATCAAGGTTGGAGGAAAGCTGGGCCTATGAGAGTTGGGGGCAGGCTAGACCTATGGAGTTGGGGGATAGGCTGGCTTATCAGAGTTGGGGGTGGGCTGGACCTATGGATTTGGGGATGGGCTGGACTCTCAAAGTTGGGGGCAGGCCAGGCAGCATCATGTGCTGAGGAAAATATTATCTGTGCTGCCCTGTGGTGCGGGGCCCCCAGAGGTGCGGGGCCCTATTGGGCCTAATTGCTCCAATAGGCCTAAGGCCGGCCCTGGCCATTATTGGACATACCCATTTTCATCTCGAAGTTGCCAGGGGCGATCCTGGCCCCTCCGCCGCCTGAGGCAGCAGCAGTTGCTGCTGCCCCCCATGCCCCGGAAATTCACTCTTAAAGTACCAGGAGCAGCATTTTTGTTGCCCCTGGTACCTAGTGGGGCAATGCCGACCTGAGGCGACAGCCTCAACTTGCCTCATTGGCAAAGCACCCCTGGAAGTTGCACTTCACACATGCTCTGCACTCTTAAAAACCTATTATTTTGACTTTAATACTATAGGGGATCTTATAAGACTGCTAATGCAGTTGTGGATCAAGCTTTCTTTGAGGTTCAACCTTTGCTCAGTGCAGTTGTTAGTAGGGATGCAAAAAGTAACGCAATTTCCCTACCTGCCCCTTATTTGCATATGCGAATTAGAATTCTGATCGGTTCGACTGGGCAGAAGGATTTGGCCAAATCCTGCTGAAAAAGGCCGGATCCTGGCCAAATCCCGAACCGAATCCTGGATTTGGTGCATCCCTAGTCGTTAGCTCATTAAACAGTTCAGTATCAGTCATTCAGTCACAGTTTCAAAAATATCTAGAACTGCAAATAAATTTTCACCCCAAATCCCACTCTAACTGACCTTCAAGCTGAGCTTTCAGGTGTACGTAGGAGAGAAAATAGACATTTTCCATAACTCTTACCATAATTGTTTTTCAGTCAGAGTACCTCATCCATTTTAAAACATCATTTTTTATCATATGAAACTGTTTTAATAGAATTTGTCATCTGCTACTAGACGGCACATGCAATGGAAAGAGCAAACATTCTTCTTTTTTCGCAAATACATCATTATAACGTACCTCCCAACATTTTGGAAATAAAAAGACTAACAAAAAAGTTGCGGCGCGTAATTTTTTGACCACGCCCATTTTGTGGCTACACCCCCTAATTACTATGTTCATTTTATAAAATTTGGCAGGTTATGAAAGTTTGAACATATTTCTCTGTTTTTTTCAGTTATTACTAGGGATGCGCCAAATCCAGGATTCGGTTGGGATTCAGCCAGGATTCGGCCTTTTTCATCAGGATTCGGATTCGGTTCAGTATTCGGTCGAATCCTTTCGTGAAGGAATCAGGGGTTCGGCCGAATCCAAAATAGTGGATTCGATGCATACAGTTATTACAGTTTTGCTAATGAAGGTGAATTGCCCTTAAGGGTAAGGACACACTGGACGATTTGTCGCCAACGTTTTTAAAAAGTAAATCGCGGCGACAAGACGATCGTCTTTTTTGAACAGACGATTCACAGCGACTATTGGCACAGAGCGATTTGTATCCCATTACTCTGTGCGGTACGTGCTCCACCCAAAGCAGAAACGGTTTGTGCTTCCCACTGTATCCTGGCGTCTTTGCGTTCTTGCGTCATTGCGTTCGCATTGTAATTTGAATTCAATTGCTGCTACTTATCTGTATGTGTGTGCGTGTCTAGGAGATTTCAGTGCTTTTCTAAGTACATGCTATTTCTGATAAATCGCTCGGAAAAGGGTCTCGGTGCGTTTTGGAGCTATAGGCGATTCACAATCGCGCTGTGGGCACAGCAGCTGGCGTCTTTCATTTGGTTTTGTTCAGAGACAAAACGAGCGATATGTCGCCGCAATTTGCTTTTTAAAAACGTTGGCGACAAATCATCCAGTGTGCCTTACCCTTAAGCTGTGAGTCTAACTTTTCCCAAAGGACCTGTTACCTGATAGTGTTACAATTACATATTTTGCTCTCTAAATTGCTACAAAAGTATCTTATCTGCTGCTATGGCTGTTCTGGGCTCTCTGCAAAAGGCAATTAAGTTAGAAACTTTGTTTCTTTTTCTGGCTGTTCAGTGCAGAGAAAACGGGACTTTCCAGTACAAACGAGGGACTGCGGGTTGAGCAGTCAAAAGAGGGACTGTCCCTCGAAAAACAGGACAGTTAGGAGGTATGTTATAACTAACCCTACGGTTGCCGGTCATAATGATGCTTGATGCCAATGCTGTAAACAAGATATCTGTTTCATATTGTAGGCAAAACCAGCCTATTGGGTTAATTTAATGTTTACATAATTTTCTAGTAGACTTAAGATATAAAGATCCAAAAAAGAAAGATCCCTTATCTGGAAAACCCCAGGCCTCCAGAATTCTGGATAACAGGTCCCATACCTGTATGAAGAATTTTAGAATCCAATGAATTAATGTTTAACATAGCATTCCATCAAACTCTCACCTCCAATATGAATAAGGAGGGGGGACAGTAATTCCTGTAAATTGTTCTGTGTTGAGTTAATGCTCTACCTGAGTTCATTTTCCCAAAACCCCTCATCATTTACCATGAAAGCAAATCTGAGAGCTCCCTCTCTGCCCTCATCTTTATGCCTGATTTTCTTAGGCAACGGGCCAAGAGCTACGGTAACTCAAATACTTTGGGCAGCTCAGCGTGTAACACACGGGCGCAGCCAGAGTACAGGAAACAAAGTATTGGTTTCCAATATGGCGACATACCTTATGAATAGTACAAAAAAAAAGTTGTCTGGTTGGAGGCCTGGGAATCACTACAGCATGGGGGTACATAATAAGTGATAACAAGGTTCTGCGCTTATTAAGCAAGATTTAGAAACCATGAGAACTGATGTTTTACACTCTTACTGGGACAATATATACACAAAGTGGGCACAACTATCATTTTCATTATTTACATGACATAACTAAAATTAACTTACTTTAATTAGCTTACACATTTAAGGGGACCATTCGCCACCTAAGAGCTGCCCAAGTGCTATTTTAGCTTATGGGGGCCTCCTAGAACCTGTATGGAGGCAATTGGGGGAGTTTGGGAGATCAAAGGTTGAAGTTAAAAAAACTTCAAATCAAAGTATGGTTCAAAGTACGCCAAATTCGGCCCACTTCGACCCCAAAAAAACTTCGACCTCCATTCGGTTGGTCTATTTGAATTCGAAGTTCGAAGTTTTTTTAACTTCGACCTTACACCTTTGATAAATATGCCCCTATAAGTGCTGCAAGTCATATAACAACAGAAAGTAAATTGTATCTTAGTTTGGAAAAAGTACAAGGTACTGTTTTATTATTGCAGAGAAAAATATATATATTGATACGGCCTTGGTATTAGCTTGGGATAGATAATTGCATTTATAATTTATTTATAATAGAGGGAGAGACAGTGATAGTCAATAAGTGGTCTTGTAAACAAACAATAAATATTAATGGGGAGATTTGTCTAAAAACAACTTTTTCTGCTGATAGGAGCACTGGCCTGGGCTTTCAGGTAAGTCAATACAATCACTTGGGGTGCCTAACATTTGGCACCCCCAAGTGCAGGATGCCTTTCCATCTCCTTTAACATGAATAGAATAGAATGCCTGGATTAAATACAGTTTGTGGTCTAGGGTTGGAACAAGGGCAACTAGAATGTTGCTTGAAATGCTTGAACACAGAGGACCATCAGCCCAATAACAGTAATGATCCAAGCCTTCAAAGATGTCCACAGGAGCTCCTCATCTTGGATCTTGTAATGCAGTTGTTTGATGTCAGTGGCACTGCACATGCTCAGTGTGCTCTGGGCTGCTGTTAAGAAGCTAAGCTTAGGGGTTATCGTACACCATCAAAACCAGCCTTGTCTCCTAACTGACCTCAACCCAGAACCCAACGTGCATCTGAAAAGAGAATGGGAAGCTACTGGGGGATCTTGAGAGACATGGGCCATCACTGTTGAAAAGCTGTGGTGGCCTTGGACTGGTACAGAAACAAAGTGTTGCATTTCTGGCCTTATTCTTTTTTGAGTTACAGTTCTTTCAGCTACAACTGAAAGGCCAAAAGTTGTACCGTCTAATGCAATCTTGCCCTACTGCGCCGTCTATCTGCAGCTGCTGCTCTAAGGGGCTACACTATTTGAAACCAGGGTAAGAGGGTCACATTTTTGCTTGGGAGGCTGCCAGTAAATGGCTAACCCTGTTGTAGGGGAGGCTAACCCTCCATAAGCAGTCATTATTCACCACATATGTTTGGACCCCCTATAGAAAGCAAAATCTATTGTATAGGAACTAAATTCAAGTAGTTACCACTCAATAATTCTTTTTTTAGAATAGGCAGTGCTACCTTAAATAAAACATGGCTTTGGAAAGCTATATAGAAAATAAAATGTTACCACTGTTATCAGCACGCTTTAAGGAGGGAGTTATATAAACACATATTATTAAATTGGCTGCTTTTTGTAAATATAATATTATTATTGCCTTGGCAGCCCCGGCGCTCACGGAATTAGGACTTATAAAAGAGCATAATAGAAAATCCAAATGAAATCATAACAAGCAGTGTTCTCATAATATAGATGTTCTGGTGAGCTCAACATTGCCCACCAGTTGAATCAGCAACGTTCCTTCAAAGCCAAAACTCCAAGCCCAGGTCATGAGAACAAGCAAGAGAAATGCTCTGGTTGAGTGAAGGATCAATGGGGACTGCTCTCGGTTTCACACCTTCTTTTACACAGATACCCTTGTTGAGTTTTTGGGATCATTTTTTATTCAGTGTGGAACATGTTTACCCAAGAGGGAGATTCGGGAAAGGGAGGTTAACCATGGCGCTCCTGAGGGGCTTCACCAATGTAGAATGCCTATGGAATGTTCTTCCAACAGTAGGGATGAAAGAGTTACAGATTCCTTCAACTAAAAGAAATTAGGGAAATATTGTTTTTCTAACAGAAAGGTTTATTATTGTGAAGAAATTCGAGAGCCCAACCACCCCCCTTCACCCCACCATAATTAAAACCAGCTCCAGCTTCTCTACGGCATTCAACCCACGGACAAGTTGAGTGGGCTCTATTGATTTGGGTACATGTTTCTGGCACACAAGGTTGAACTTTTTGGAATCACTTTTCAGAAATTATTTCAGATTAGGCTTCCAGGTAAATGTTTAAATTGTTTTTTTTCAAATTTTTTCTGATCTTTATCCAAAGGTATATTGTAAATAACCCATGTTTCAGCCTTCCTCCCCTCCCCCCACCTGGCGGCAGGAGACTGGCATCTTGAAGGAAATGTAAAAGACAAAACACAGCCTTGAGTGTAGAGGACAGTAAAGAGAGGCAGTTTGTGCTTAATGAAGGGAAAGTTCACCTAACGTATTAGCAAAGTTTGACTTCCTAGACCTTAAAGCATAAGGGTATTATTACTGTGTACTCAAAGCATTCCGCATTTCTGATTATGTCTATAAGTGGGAGCTGCCATGTTGTTTGCTTTGGCATTCCACATAAAATTCAAGAAAGCAGAGCTTTATGTGTTTTCCTTATGATGATGCTACTCTCTAAAAGTGATTTTGTAAAAACCGCCATTTTTTAAATAGTAAAATTGGCAGTAAACAGAGTAATAAATGGTATGCAGAGCCTGGTTTGTCCACGTACTGGCCATTGAAACGTTACTGGATCGTTGTGGATGATAATAACTACTGATTACATTCTAAAATCCTTGTCTAGTGTACCAGAGCCCCAGCGATGGCCAAATAGGCACTCATCACCAGATTGTTTGTAGGGTAGGCACTCAAAGAGCAATCCTCCAGGCAGAAGTAGTAAAAACACGTTTTTATTGAAGTGCAAGTGTGGATTACAGCCTTATGCATTTCGGTCCTCGCAACACTTAATCATAGACACACACAGGCACCCATGTCTTATACGGTTGATCATTTCCAAGTGAATAGTATGATTATTAGTGTTGGCCTAACACTGCAAAGTAACAACCTCTGCCCTAATTCAGTTCATTGCCCTGGGCAGATTTTATTGCAAGGTGCCCCATGGTTGGTGTGGTCAATTCCAGAAAAAGGTGGCAACACTATGTCTGTCTGGTCCCCAGTACAGCTGCAAGTCAGATGGGAGGGGTTGGCAATTGCAACATGGGACTTGTAAGTGCCCTTATTGGACTGGGCAGTCCATTTGGATTCCCATCCCAGTCCTTTGCAGCTCACATCTTGCATTTGCCAGCCCCCTCCTGACTTGTGACCCGATTGGCAGTACTGGGGAGTAGGTGGGCACAGGGTTGCCAATTTTCTGTAAAAAAATTCCAGCCTTGCTTTCTTCCTTATAACATTGAGTACAATTTTTATTTCAATCTCCCACCCAATCTTCCGTGTCAATGCAGCTCTGGGCGGTATTTCAACCTAAGGGTACTGCGTCTGCGGCCCTAGACTTTTGTGGCCTTAATCCCAAACCCAGGCCTATGCACTGCCAACCTAGAGCTGCACAAGTCTGCGCTTCCATAATGGTCTGGCTACATTACTGCAGAACGGCTCATATGTGTGTGACTCATATTTGATTGGATGACTGATCTCTGCAAAAAATATCCATAAAACTGTATTATTCCCCCATGCCATGCACAATTCAATAGTAATACTGTAGAGCAGTGATCCCCAACCATTGGCTCGCTAGCAACATGTTGCTCATCAACCCCTTGGTTGTTGTTTCCAGTGGCCTAAAAGCAGGTGCTAATTTTTGAATTTCAGGCTTGGAGGCAAGTTTTGTTGCATAAAAACCGGGTGTGCTGCCAAACAGAGCCTCAATGTAGCTGCCAGTCCACATCGGGGCCTTCAGATCAATCATGTCCCTTATTTTGCACCCCATGAATTTATTGTATGCTTGTGTTGCTCCCAAACTCTTTTTATATTTGAATGTGGCTCAAGGGTATAAAAGGTTGGGGACCCCTGCTGCAGTGTAATACACAGAGGATAAAGACTATAATATCTTTATTTAACATGCAAGTATCTTCGGAGAGGTATTTGTTGCTATTGAAAGCAGCATCCCATTGGCTGTTTATCTTCTCTGCACAAAACAAACTTCCCCTTTAAAGGCGTTTCTTCGATTATTTCAAAGCCACATGTACACATTTAGCACAGAAGACTGGAATACCAGCCCTGCGTTAAGGCCCCATCTGTTTCACTAAAGCTTGTTTATATATGGGCTCCATGGCAAGGCTGCAGGTTTCATTCCATGTGAGGGGTTTCAGAAAGCAGCTTCATGACAGATGAAGTCAATACTGATGTTCCCTGTGCAGAATAAGCCTGCTCTCACCACCCTCTACTGGACGGCTTCCATTCAAGGTAAAGCACATGAGTCCTCAAATGAGCAGTGCACATCACTGTGGTTAAAATGTTGGACATTCTTTCAAAGTCAAGGGCTTTCTATAGCAATGACGGGGAACAGAGCAAAACAGACCTGGAGGGACCCTTTAAAAGGTCCATCACTGGTGTACTCTCCCTTTCTCCCTGCAATCGACTGTCACCATGAGAACAAGATTTGTTTTAGTCTCACTCTCTCTCCCAGTGCAAGAAAGGATAAGTTGCGTATAAGCTCCCCCATCCCTCTCTTGGCTGCTTGTATTTCAGTCACAAGGAAAATGCAAGAGTTTATTATACAGAGTATACGTGAACTAATAAATTAATAACAATAATAATTATATATATATATATCTCTATATATATATATATATATATATATATATATATATATATATATATATATATATATATATAGAATCAAAGAGATGGACAGGGTTTTTTATTTAATATGGTTACTATAGAAAATCAGCACACAAGGCAGAAAGCAGGCTTATAATGTAAGCGACAGTGAGTTCCTTAGATCCGGACCAGTGACGGCTCCTTCTCAGCTTGAGATCGGAGGCCATTGCCACTTCCACAGGATGAATATAATGGATCATTGGAAATATGTGGAATTTCTCCTGAACTTGTCTCATGTACAGCCTGGCATGGAATCATACAATTCCGCTTTCAGTTCCCTGCATGTGCTCTGACTCTCCTGTATAGCATTAGTATATCCTTCTCCAAAGAATTGGCAAAACTGCGAAAAAATATGTGAAATGGAGAAAAATTCACGAAATGCAATGAAGTCAATAGACATCAAAATTTAGCTACGAGTGACAATTTTTGACGCGTGCAACAGTTTTTTCTCATTCCAAATGTATTTAAGTGAATCTGTGTTTTTCTTGTGGTGACTTTTTAGTCTCAGAGACTTTTGTCTCATCTACTTTTTTGTCCACATGTATTAAAGCTGCCATGACTAGAGTTGCCACCTATTCAGATTTGACCCTGTACTGCCTGGTTTTTAGAAGGGCTGCCCGGGTCAAGACAGTCTGCCAGTGCTGAGTTTTCCAAAAAAAGGAAAACTGGGGAGGATCTCCCCTGATTGACATGGTGATCAGCAAATCACTAATCGCTATGTCTTAACCCTGTCCATATGATGTAGCACACATCACCCACAATGTCATTGACCCGTCCTAGTGACATCATGGCCGCACTTCCTGCCTGGAACGTGAGCCGCACAAAGTTTGCAACCTTAGCCATGGCGGAGGACAAGGAAGAAGATCCCACACAAATCTGAGGTAAGTTCCACTGAACCCCTTGCAGGGGTGTCCTGGCCTGTGGTGTGGGGGTGCAAGTGTCTGGGGTAGGTCCTGTGGTGGTGGGGGGTCCATAAAATTTTGTCTTATGGGGCCCTGTGATTTCTGATGGGGGCCCTGTATATGGGTCTGCCTCATTAGAGTAGATGCTTATTTGCTGTCCATATTATCCCCAGCCTAAAGAGCTGTTAAGGAAAGAATTAAGGGCTGAATAGTTTTTCTAATAAACTCTAATTGACACTGTATTTACCCTTTCGTGTTCTGGGGCATTATATATATGGAATATGGGCTGTGGTTATACTGCTATGTGTGCTGGGGTATTATCTATGATAGGGAAGCACCGAATCTACTATTTTGGATTCGGCCGAACCCCCGAATCCTTCGCAAAGGATTCGGCCGAATACCGAACAGAATCCGAACCCTAATTTGCATATGCAAATTAGGGGTGGGAAGGGGATTTTTTTTTTACTTCCTTGTTTTGTGACAAAAGTCACGCGATTTCCCTCTCCACCCCTAATTTGCATATGCAAATTCGGATTCGGTTCGGCCAGGCACAAGGATTCGGCCGAATCCAAATCCTGATGAAAAAGGCCGAATCCTGGCCGAATCCCGAACCGAATCCTGGATTCGATGCATCCCTAATCTATGAAAATATCACTATACAGGTACAGGATCCATTACCCAGAATCCTGTTATCAAGAAAGATCAGAATTAAGGAAAGGCTGTCTCCCATAGACTCCGTTTTATCCAAATAAATAATCCAAATTTTTTAAAAATCCTTTCCTTTTTCTCTGTAATAATAAAACAGTACCTTTTACTTGATCCAATCCTTATTGGAAACAAAACCAGCCTATTGGTTTTATTTAACAATTGCATGATTTTCTAGTAGACTTTTCGCAAGATTTTTTTGCGTTTGTCCCTGATGCGATATAATCATATATTTTAATAATAAATAAGGGTCAATCGTGGATAAATTTGGACTTTCATAAATAAGGCCCCCCATGTATAAAGATCCAAATCATAGAAAGATCCGTTATCAGGAAAACCACAGGTCCCTAGCATTCTGGATAACAGGTCCCAAACCTGTACAGGAGAGCTGTAGGGTGGACATTCCTCTCGCTCATTAGTGCCCTGATGCTTGTGGCCCTTGTCTTTCATGAGAATTGGCTGCTGTCACTGGAGTGGGGGCAGCACTTGAGGACCACTCACTGAATTAACTGCTGGAATTTAGAGCCTCCTGGGGGACATGCAATATATACGGCTTTGTTTCCGATTTGGCGCGTGTAACTCTGTAACTGTGTTCTGCCTATTATCTGCCCATCCAGGGAGCACAGAGCCCAAATGGCACATGCTATAGCCTGCGAGTTCAGGTTACAGAAAAGCTATTTCACATTAAGTGGAAACTGAAGACATGGAGTCAGCCAAGCGGAAAATGGGTTTAATGACCCCGTGTGCTTGGCAGTGAGGGGGAGGGAGAGCTGAGGGTCCCCAGCCAAAATCAGAACACAGAGGCTCATTCCTTGGACTCAGCTGGCTCGGTTACACCTGTGACTCATGAAGGGTCCAGCTTCCAGGTCACATGGACTTGACAGAAGCAAAAGAAAAAAGATATCTGGGTCCAAGTCAAGTTGTTTAACCCACTGCTTGCAATACGCAACTTACGAATCCCAAAGGGATCTACTGTAGTTGGAGGATGAGATGCAGCCTAAGGGCACATGAGGGGCTTTTGACTGCTATTGTCCTATGAGATGAGGAAAAATGCCGCCAAACACTTGTTTCACTTCTAAGGTTGTAGGCACCAGCTCAATAACCAACACCTTCATCAACATATTTGCTGCCCTAGACTGGATCTGAGAGGCCTCTCCTTAAATTCAGGCCAACGGGGGCGTTTTGACAGCTGATGTTTTCCGCCTGAGCTTGGAGGATGTCAAAATTCCCTGTGTGCCATTAGCCTAAAGGGATGCAGAACTATTGAGCACTCCCTGGTGCATATCCAGATAGAAATCTACATAATAAAAAAAGGCAGGTGCTGTTTTTCAACCTCCTGTGGAAAATATTCTTTCTTTCCACTCCTCACATCCTGAATACCATGGGCTTTCTCCCTAACAAGCTGCTTGGACGGCCTCAAAGCTGAAACACAGCGCTATCCTGGCACCTTCATGTATCACATACGGCATATTTAATGTCATATATTACTTTGCAAAATGGCATTTTCCAGTCTCAAGTTTGGTCATTTTTATTCTGTTTTTAAATTCTATACTCTTCATTTCATACAATATTATTGGTACATGTCTGGCCAGCTTTAGGATATAATGCAGATACTGTAAGTCAGCAAAAACCTGTAAAACATATCCATCTAAACAGTTCTTAGTGATGTTGTCACCAGATATCACCATAGGCTTCCAGACTAAGTCGGCATCTTATTGGCCAGTCTGACTTATATCTGAAAATCAGACAGATTTGTTTTAGGCAGGTTAGAAAATCCCAGTGAGAGAGGGTCAGATTGACCAGTTGATGTTCTCTTGATGGGTTGGCATGGGCTTACATTTTGATCTGTTTATTGGTCTAGGGCTAAACTATCGGATCAGCCTAATTTGACGCAGCACGTGGGCAAAGATCCACTTATTTGGTACCTCAATGTACTACTTGGTAACCCAAACCCTAATACATCAAACTCAAACTTAATAACCCTGATAACCCTAACCCTTACTGAATCTATAAGTTTAACCAGACAAGTGGATGATTAATTGTATGGCTAGTTTAATGATGTCACATGACCCATTAAATTCCACCATTGTATAATAAAAAAAAAAGAACTTTAGGTTATAAAACTGGAGGACTTTGGAGCTATCTTACCTGTATAAGCAGGGGCATTATTCAGAAGGGAGAAGACCTAGTGTTGGCCCACTTCCTACTACATATTTACCTGTCCTCCTCGGACTAGGGAGCCTGGGATGTAAAGCAATGTAAAGAGTACAGTTGAGCTTTTACACTTACAAGATGAGATTCAGTGTTGATAAATGTAAGGTTATGCATTTGGGATTCAAAAATATGAAGACCTACCCTAAATGAGATGATGTTAGACGCGTCCTTGATGGAGTTAATCCCAGGTACGCCCAATCTAGAATACACAGTGCAGTCTTGGACTCCAATCCTTAAAAAGGATATTAATGGAGTAGAGAAAGTCCAAAGAAGAGATTCTAAGTTGATAAAGGGAATGGAAGGTCTCAGTTATGAGAAAAGGCTGGCTTAGCTGAAGTTGTTTACACTGGAGAGATACGGTATATTAATGATATTTAGATTCATTCGATAGCTTCTAGAAAGGTTTAAATGCCATATTAGAAAGAAAATACAAGTATGGGAACCGTTATCCGGCAATCTGTTACTCAGTAAGCACCGAATTACGGAAATGCCATCTCCTATAATTTCTATTTTATCAAAATAATCCAAATTTTTCAAAATGATTTCCTTTTTCTGTGTAATAATAAAACAGTAGCTTGTACTTGATCCCAACTAATATATAATTAATCCTTATTGGAAGCAACTTGAGCCTGTTGGGTTTATTTAAAGGGATCTTGTCATTGGAAAACATGTTTTTTTCAAAATGAATCCGTTAATAGTGCTACTCCAGCAGAATTCTGCACTGAAATCCATTTCTCAAAAGAGCAAACAGATTTTTTTATATTCAATTTTGAAATCTGACATGGGGCTAGACATTTTGTTAATTTCCCAGCTGCTCCCAGTCATGTGACTTGTGCCTGCACTTTAGGAGAGAAATGCTTTCTGGCAGGCTGCTGTTTTTCCTTCTCAATGTAACTGAGTGTGTCTCAGTGGGACATGGGTGTTTACTATTGAGTGCTGTTCTTAGATCTACCAGGCAGCTGTTATCTTGTGTTAGGGAGCTGCTATCTGGTTACCTTCCCATTGTTCTTTTGTTTGGCTGCTGGGGGGGGGGAAGGGAGGGGGGTGATATCACTCCAACTTGCAGTACAGCAGTAAAGAGTGATTGAAGTTTATCAGAGCACAAGTCACATGACTTGGGGCAGCTGGGAAATTGACAATATGTCTAGCCCCATGTCAGATTTCAAAATTGAATATAAAAAAATCTGTTTGCTCTTTTGAGAAATGGATTTCAGTGCAGAATTCTGCTGGAGCAGCACTATTAACTGATTCATTTTGAAAAAATCTTTTTTTCCCATGACAGTATCCCTTTAATATTTACATGATTTTCTAGTAGATGTAAGGTATGAAGATCCAAATTACAAAAGAATCCGGAAAACCCCTGGTCCTGAGCATTCTGGATAACAGGTCCCATACCTGTGCTAAGTTACTGAAATTAATTTAGTGCCAGGTTTATCCAGGGACTGGTCTGACAGCCACCTAAATCACCTGAAGAAATGCATCTCTTTCTGGAGCAGTGGTGTAGTGTGTATAGTAAGGGAAGAAGCAGCATGTAACTCTTTATATCTTTATTAGGGATGTTGTGCAGCCTACATCTGCTCTCAACTATATGTCCCTGCATCCTCTGGCATGCTGCTGGGAACTGTTCTTCCAAAACACCCGCAGAGCTGACAATTGGATTATAAAAAATTGGTCTCCATGTAGTGCACCCAGGGATAGCTAAGTATGGAAATGATCACAGGCACCGCTATCATAGCCCATTCGAAAAATAACCTGCCCCCTGCTGAGAACAGGCACAGACATTGACATGATATATATATATGACTGTCAGCTCATGTTCTTCATATTCTGATGCATCCACAGTGCATTGTGTAGTAATATCCAGGGACACACAAATGCTAGCCCAGCTTGCCCATATTTGCTGACTACATGGTCCCTCTGGCTGACACGGGGCTCATTAACAGAGCATTGATTGATTTAATAGCTTAAACGACAGGGGTGCACCTGGGAGACCTGAGCAAGAAGCCTTTGGCAAATTTCTCTGTGAGGCCTAAGAAATTTCTGTTTAGGGGGGGAGTGGCTAAAGTGAGGAGATAGACTTCTCTTCCTCTCAGCAAGATCCCTTCCTGCATTCCGGCTGCTCGGATACAAGTAACATGAGAAAGAGATATCCAGCTGCTCCTCAGTATCATCAGGTCCAGACAGGCATTCACAGACTACAGTATGCATTCACTGGCTCCAGACTAATTACACCTGAAAGGCTCAATAACTGTCAGCCAGACTGTATGTATATGTATATGAGCTACTTGCCTTGATATACAGGTAAATCTATCCTCAACATATGAAGTTAGTGCAAAGGTTGTTGGACGTATAAGATTCAAGCCCCAATTTGAAGGACTACCTATTGTTCAGGGTCCAACTTAAAGGGATACTGTCATGGGAAAACATGTTTTTTTCAAAACCGATCAGTTGATGTTCTGCTCCAGCGGAATTCTGCACTGAAATCCATTTTAAAAAAGAGCAAACAGATTTTTTTTATATTTAATTTTGAAATCTGACATGGGGCTAGACATATTGTCAGTTTCCCAGCTGCCCCCAGTCATGTGACTTGTGCTCTAATAAACTTCAGTCACTCTTTACAGCTGTACTGCAAGTTGGAATGATATCACCCCTCCCTTTCCTCCCCAGCAGTCTAACAACAGAACAATGGAAAGGTAACCAGATAGCATCTCCTTAACAGCTGCCTGGTAGATCAAAGAACAGCTCTAAATAGTAAAATCCAGGTCCCACTGCGGCACATTCAGTTACATTGAGTAGGAGAAACAACAAATAAAAAAATGGGGGGTTGTGGGTGCACACCTGAGGCCAATTTCAAAACATTTAGAGCCCTTTCTAAATTATTCAAGAAAATATGCAAGTGCATGTTATTTTGAAACCGGGTTTTTTTGTTACAAAGTTATGATCATAATATTGATAAGCCACCATACCACGTGAAGGTAAACAACAGTCTACCAGAAAGCAGTTTCAGCCTAAAGTGCTGGCTCTTTCTGAAAGCACATGACCAGGCAAAATGACCTACACACCTACACACCAATATTACAACTAAGAAAAATCCACCAGCTGGTTCAGGAATGAAATTTTATATTGTTAGAGTGAATTATTTGCAGTGTAAACAGTGTAATTTAAAAATAAAAAATACATAATAAAAATCAAGACAGTATCCCTTAAAGCACAAAATTCTTCTATTGAACAAATAAGGCAAATACATGTCTGCTAGCCCTTAAAGTGGACCTGTCACCCAAACACAAAAATCTGTACAATAAATGTCCTTTTCAAATTAAACATGAAATCAAATTTCTATTTTTTATTAAAGCATTCATAGCTGTTGTAAGCTCATTTAAAAATCTCAGCTGTCAATCAAATATTGTCTGCCCCTCCTCTATGCCATGGGCATAGAGGCGGGGCAGACAATTACTTTCACTTTCCATTCAGCACTTTCTTGATGTCACTGCTCTCCCCACATTCCCCCATTCTCTTTACCATTTAATTGTGTAGCCAGTACATGGGGATGGACATCGGGTCCCTCATTCTGGTGCACAAACAACATTCTGAGATAATGCAAGGCTTTCCTTAAAAACAGTGTCCACAAAATGGCTCCTGCCTGCTTGTTATAATTGTGAATTCCCAGACTGATGGAAACAAGATTCAAATAATTTATACTGTGTAATTAAAGTTTATTTTTCTTCACTAATGTGATAAAATATTATTTGGAATAATTTTTTTGGGTGACAGGTCCCCTTTAAAAATGGCAATAAGCATTTAAATTGGAATTATATTATAAAACAGTACATGACATTTATATATTGTTATACTCAAGGGTCACAGAGCAGTGTCCTGGGTTATAGCCTTGGTAAGGTTTCATTACTGGTTCTTCTTTGCTTTAGAAGCCATACAACTGTTCAATATCTAAGGTATCACTGAGGCTTGAATATTGATTATTTCCCAGATTACCCCTGACTCTTTAACCTCAACACTCAACCCCACCATCACAGGGGCATGTCTGCCAAATAGATAAAATATGTATCTCCATTAGGGTATATAGGAGAAGATAAGGGGTGAGTATTTGGGGGTAGTACCTGTTTACATGTTATGTTTTATATTCATGAAACTACTGTACATTTGTATCATGTAGAGCAAATCTATAGCACAGAACACAATTTATACTCCCCTCGCTTCCACTTCTGTCCTCTCCCTTGTTGACATCAGCTGCGTTCACAAACTGATGTGTGATCTGGTCCCAACATGCACAGTCTGGGCACGTGCCAATAAAGCTGTCATTGGCATTAATTAGAGGGCAAGGCAGTTATAAACAGAATATGTCATGCAGATAGCGCAGGATTTTCCTAGCTGCCGTACATCTGTTGAATGTGTAACCGTTCCGTGTATGAAACAACATAGGCAGATGATGATAGGTAGATGATAGATATCGATTCGATAGATAGGTTCGCCATCCCTTTTGATTGCAAGCTCTTATGCTGAGACTCTTGTTTGCTAATATAATATAGGAACATTGCTTGCTATACAATTATTACAGTAAAGCACTGTATAACTTGTTGGTGCTATTAAAAGTACAATTTGGTGGTAATATTTTAAAGGGGAAGTTCCATAACATGTAGCTTTTGTCCGAGCGCAAAAGTGCACACCATGGCTCGCAATATTAATATAAAACTGGTCCTCTTTTTGCTGCTGGGAAGATTCATACTAGATGTTGGAATATTGCTGGTGGGATTTGCATCCATTCAGCTGTAAGAGAAAAAATTGTTTTGTTGGGCACTGATTTTGAGGAGAAGGCCTGGTTTCAGATTTTCCTCAAAAGGAATTTGCTACCCTGGCATTTTAGAATGAATTTCTGTTCATTAAGAATTAAATTAGCACATGGAAATATCTATGCTTCCATATCTCCCATTGTCTCTGCTATGGAAAGTTCCACTTACAAAACTATTTGAATGGTTCTGACCTTCCCTGACATTGCAGCACAAACCTTGGAGCACTATTCAATACTTCCTTCTGATTTCTTGTAAGGAGGGTGATGAGAAGTTGCACCAGGCTACAACTAGGGTTCGACTGGCCCACTGGGATACCGAGAAATATCCCAGTGTTCCCCAGTCCTGCTGGGTCCTAGACCCCCCCAGGCTAGTCAGGGAAATGAAAGCAAAGTAAATATACACTAAGCTTTCAATATTTCCATTAGAAAAGAAGGAAAATAAAATAATGAAGTTATTGTGGCCAGATAAATTGCTAAAAGCAAGATAATAAATAACCGCTTTCCCAAACTGAATAAATAAACATCTGCTTGAACTTAATTAAGTTAGATATATCAGGCCCCCGCGGCCTGGAAATGTGCACCCCTGGCCTATACAGTTTACATTTAACAAACCTACAAAATAAACCCGAAAACAAAAACAATTTAACAAACAAAAACAAAGACAAATATACAAAGTAACTCAGAGGCCTTGGCTGGTTACAGCTTGCAAAGAGGGTTACTTCAATAACACGGTGGGACAGTTGCCCCGGTATTGTAGTCGCCAATAAAATATTTGTTTTGACCAGTCTATTGTATAATAAGGAATAAGGAATCCAAATTTGACTTGATTGCTATGGATTATTGAACTGGTGAAACATGAACCCCACTAGTTGTCCAATAAACTTTGTGTGGAATGAGGCTTCAGTGCCAGGCCATGCATATACCCATAGTAAAGGGTCATAGTAAATGTTCCATACTGTGTTAGGCTTTATGGTCAGTGCCATCTCTATCAAAGTATTACTTGTCTTCTAGTAGTGGTTATATCATAATGTTATTTTTGGTGCCAAAACTAGTTTAAGGCTCATTTTATGAGTTCCTGGGTGCCTGTTCCAAATAGTCAGCCTTCTCGCTATTATTAATTTGCTCCTTCCCATTACCTCCTGGCCTGTGCGTTGTTAATGTTGATTCTGATTGCTCTCTCTTTATACTGGATATGGTGGCCTCATAGTAACAGCCCTCCTATGGGTACCATTTTACCATAGCCATTCAGCATTGCCAGAAATTAAATATTGTTGGACTGGGATTCCAGGGGACCTTGAGACCTCTCAACGTTATTTTTCTCCTCCTCATTCAGCTTCCTTATTCTCCTAATACATTCTCTTTACATATTGTCATCTGAACTTCTTACCATTTCTCCTGTTGCTTCTCATGTAGAAATGAAGAATGACCAAGATATAGTCATACAAGGCCAAATATATGGCTGAGCCGAAGAACCCGCTGACACCTGGGACCATCGGGAGTTTTCGTGTTATTCCTGGTGGGTCAGTCCAACACTGGGTAGAATTGTATCTCATAGAAACTGCTACAAAAAAGAACCATTGTGTCTAAATTGATTATCTAATAGGAAATGGTGATTAAACCCTTTAAACGGTTTAATATATAATTCAAAATAGCCCTATTCTGACTGTTGCCAGAATATATTGCGGCTATGTTTTTATAGGTCCCACAACATGATGACTCATTCACTGGAATAATAAGAAATTTGTTAAGTGACAATAAAAATAAATAGACTGGTCAGGTGGACATTTGCCTATAAACTGTGTTCCAGCGCTTACACCACAACAATGTTCCATGCACTGCGGGGGTATTAGTACCATGTGGGACAGCAATGTCTGAGGATTCGATGTGTGTGGGACATAAATGAATCATAGACCTCAAGGAAATCTTAAACTAAAACTGGTTCCATAATTTGATGCAATCACATAGTGAGGTGCCAGCATGGAGGTTGACAGCAAAGTGCCGAACTTAGTCATGCCTCAAAATATATTGTAACCTTAGCTACCTCAATGACTGTAGAACAGCCTGCTACTTTACTATCCACTGGGAAATGGATGGGATCCTGGCGGAACTATAAGTTTTCTTTTGAAAGGAGGAAAGGGGTAACCAAGAGGTACCAACCATGGCCTTGCATCCTGACCATGGTTGGTATATATATATATATATATATATATATATATATAGATATATATATATATATATATAGATATAGATATATATATATATATCAATTATCAGCAGATCAGCAAACCGAAACGTCGGTTTGATACTATGACAATAAAAGTATTACATTTTAAAAGGGAGTGCTGGTCTGCTGATAATTGATATACATACAATTACCGTGCACCCCGCCATCAGCAACAGCCTTGGAGTGCGGATACTCATTGGAAAGTGTATATATATATATATATATATATATATATACACTTTCTGGTTGGTATATACCAACCAGAAACCACAGATCTCTTCATCTTTTATGGGCCTCTAGAAATCATAGAGCTCTGCATCTCTTATGGACCTCCAGAAACCATGATTTCTTATGGTGGCTAAAACCACTGCAGAGGTCAAACATTTTGTGTGCCTTAGGTCTAAAAAAGATCATTTTGTGTGTTGATTGTATGTAATTTATGCACAACTATTACATATTGCTGACTCTTTGCCAACCTGAATAGCTCCAAAACACCTTTTCCAGCCATAACTCATTAATGAACATGTAAGAATCTGGAACACTGGGATTCCTCAGGAACGCTCAGTTCTCCCCAGACACAAAACATAGTAAACATGCCCAAATGATTGCAAAAAAACATTATTTAGTTGCGGTTCAGTTTATTTTTTGTCCAGCTTGTTTAAAGGGCTCAGACTCTGCATGTGATGTTCTGCATTCTTGACTCTCTAGCAGATATAGCTTAGCCTTGTGTTTGTTGTGCCTCCGGGAGAAGTATATGCGTTGTATTGTGGTGCTTATGTCAAGCAACAGCCACTTTGGCACCAAGTAGAACCAGCCAAGGAGGAGCAGCGTGTGGTACACCCATATACGGCAAACATTCATTCCATTTAATTAATGCTGTGTAAAAATAAGTCATACATTAATTTAATTAAAACAATAGCGCAGCCAGCATTCGTGCCATAATGGTTCTGAAATGCAGATTCCCACTTTAGGAAATAAAGCGACATTCTCAGAAAGGAACAAAAATTAATTCAGTGCCAGGAGAAATTCGGTTGCGTTACAGATTTGTATTCTTTTTATAGAACAAATTCTTCTGCATGTGCATGTGGAACTGGAGATTTGCTGAAAACTACAATCACAATACTGAATGCCATTGAATCCTGGAATCATTGAACATGTCTTCCCCACATGTTTTCTGATTGTCCACAGGTGGTGTCCTCTATTGTAGCTGATGCACATGACCCTGCCCTAAGTTGCTCCTTCTAAACCCAGGCCCAGCTGTGTCTGAGGCTGAGATGGGGATTTGGAACCTACACCCCGATATGTCAACTCCAGACATTTTGCCAGAGTTTCCATGTTTGCGCCTCCATTCCCCCCAGGCTCCTGTCCCCATACATCATTCCCCAGGCTTCCAGTTTCTCCATTGAATTCAATGTCCACTGCAGAGTTAGCATTAAGTGGCTTCAGAAGAGCATGATCCCGTGCTAAGCACATTTGCGGGCAGGCATGCACACCATCATCAACGATGCAAGACACAATATTTCGGCGACACACTACACAAGTTCGACATTCCGCTGCAGACTTAACCTCCCCCAGATGTAAAACTAGTAGGGAAATCCCATGACTTTTCGTCACAAAAGTAGAATTTTTTCCACTTTTTCCTGCCCTGCCCCTAATTTACATATGCAAATTCGGATTTGGTTCGGTATTCGGCTGAATCTTGCACCATCAATTCAGGGATTTGCCCAAACCCCAAATAGGGGAGTCGGTGCAACCCTAATTGTGAGTGAAGAGGGACCATGTGATTGGTTTGGCCTGCAACCCACATCTCTATCCAGTGTCAGATTGATATAGGCATCAAAGGGTAAGTTATGGGGCCCAGTAATATCTAGTTATGCCACTGAATGGAGGAGCTCTGTGATCAGTGCAAGTGCAAATACTGCCCTGCATATGTGTCAGCCGGTTAGAGGTAGGGGGGAGTGGTGGTCTGATTCTAGGACAGCACTGGACCCCACCTGTCCTGTCAATAAATCCTAGGGTCCTATTGTTCCATTCAGTTGAATCAACAGTCTAAACAATGGGAACAACTCTGACTCTTCTTCACTTTCGTATGATCTGCCAATGCACAATGCACTGGCAAAGATTTTGTATGGGGAAATTAAATATTCCAATACATCCAATCAATGAACCAACTGATATCTACAGTACTTAAATAACTTAAATAAACTCTGCATACAGAGTTTCAAACGGTATGTTTATGACCAGTTGAAACCATCTGTCAGAAGCGCTCCTTGATGCTCCTGTTCCTGCTGCGGCAAATCCAAGATGGCTCAGTGCGTGGATTTGGACGCCGGCGCGTTGGCGTCAGCGAGCACACATGTGATGTCACAACGCCGCGTTTCAAATTCAAAATAAAAGGACGCCCAGGACGCCGGTTCAATGCCCGAGTATAGGATTTGTTTGGTCCATTCCTGGGTGTTCCTAAATTCCGTTAAATGCTGAATCCTGGACTTTTGACCCTGCTTGTACCTTGACTTTGCTATTTATCTGCCTGCCTATTGAACTACTGTCTGGATTTGACTACTATTATTCCTGAACCCTTGTCTGTACTGCGAACTTGGACTTTCTCCTAGTTCTGGACTTCCCCCTCTGGGAGCCGATAGGCCCCCTTACACCATCCCACTTTGCAACCTGGGTATGTGTGCACTTATTCACCCCATTCAGTCCTATTTAGATATCATAAAATATTTAAGCATCACTTTGCCTCGAAATTAGGAGGTGTTCTGTGTAAAACATTAAGAGGGGGAAATATATTTAAGATCTTTATATGAGGTTTAAGAGACAATTTTTATTTATGTATCCTATTTATAAACTGTTCAAGCAGGAATGTTTTTCGACTTTGGCGCATTTCAAGAAGTATGTATGGGCGATTTATAAAGCATCAGAGTCCGTGAAATAGATGTTGATAATGAAATGGAAATTTCAGTGAAATAGTAAAATTTTATGGGAAGCATTTCAGTGAGTCTGACAAAATTATCCTCTAGGAATAGGCCACATTTATTGCTCTCATTTTGCCCCACTAAGAACGTCTGTAGTCTCCCATAGGAAATAATGGGTCATCTGAGGAAGAAATGGAACATTTCCAGATTTGGAGAGTCCACTTAAGACACTTTGTCCGATAGCGCCCAAAGTTCCTACTCTTCCCAGAATCTCTCTTGTAAAACAACTGCATTTACTGTGTCGTTTACTTGTGCTTTGATTTACTGTATCTAGCAGAGTGTAATACTTCAGCTCTGGCTCCCTCTACCATTCTCTCACTGAAAGCTTTCTGATGCAAGAGGGTTGGGCTGTGTTCATTCAGTTTGTCTAACTTCATTTATAAAGTGCTGCTAGATACACAGCGCTGCAGATTTTACAGTGTAGGAAAATATATACAGGGAGGATAACATTATCATAAGTATAAATATATACAGATTAAGTGGCACGCGGTAAAATACACAGTAGAATAAAAGTCCCTGTCCTGTAGAGCTTACAATCAAGAATGGGTCATGGAGTTTGTATACCATACCTATAGTATGTCTGTTAATTGGTTGGCAGATTAAATTGCTCCTTATAAAATTAATGGTAATGTGTAAAAGTGATAGAGACTTGATTGGGGCAGAGACTGATATGACTGATCATTATCTGTCCATTCTTGACTGTACTAGGGAGACTATTGATGCTTGAAGGGGGCATATAGGATTGGTGAAAACCCACCTTTTATCGTAGGCAATAATTAATAATATGTGGTGCTGGTTTTACTTTGGGCTAAAAATTTATATAATCTTTAAAAACGATGCCTTTATTGGAGTTCCCTACAGAATTGCTATGGTCCTTGTTTCAAATGAGGAGTGGGCGTGTTCTAAAAGTCCCTGCCAGCGGCACAGTATGAGGGGCACAGCGAATCACACCCCTGCAATCACACAAGTAAAGACAGGCTTCAGTTCCCTATCAGGTCCACCTAGCTGCTGATTGGTTCCTATCTTACAGGCACATCCTATAGTAGGAGCAGGAAGTGAAATGGACTAGTAGGGCTTTTGGAGTAATTTTTTAATTTACCAACCCATATATCACAACACATATTTTTAAGAATATTCCTTCTATATATAATGCAATGTTAAATCCTTGCTTTTACACAATATGTCCCCTTTAAGGCAATGCCACATAGGCCATTTTGGCTGCCACTGCTGAGTCTGGGGGTGAAAATAATATATTACTGCCCTGTGCCCTGGGTTATTTCTCATTTATGCCATACACATGCAATTATCACCCAAAAAAGCTCTGGTGATTGTTGGGCAAATATCATAAAAACACACAGCTAAAGGTAAAACTTCTGCATTCTATTGTTTTAAAATTGTTGAATATACAGCAGAGTTGTCCATCCTATGAGTAAGTGCCCACCTCAGGCACGAAACTCATCAGGCCCACATATGTCCTAACTCCTAATAAAGATTTTTTTACTTTTATAAAAATACAATTGGCAACTGCTTTACTGCTGGATGACCTCTTGCTACATCTAAATGCTCTGTATTGTCCATTTTGTAGCCCTCCCTCTGTAATACCCAAAATCCCCTAACAATTGAAAGAAACCTGTAGTTCAACAACCATTGGAGGGTCTGTAGTTTGGATTTTAGGTAGCTTTCTTTCCACTCTAATGGGTGCTCAGCCTTTCTTCAATGCCAAGTACCCATAATTCTCTAACTGCAGCTATTCCCATTCAAATGCCCTCAAAGCACATATCATGAGAGGCACATTTGCCTTATCACTGCGATCTGAACTGAATCATCACATCTGCACCCATGGCTGTACTTAACCCATTCCCAGCTGAGAACATACTTGCAGGTACAGTAAATAAAGGTGAGGCTTTGCTCCAGGTGCTTGTAGACCATTCACTAGTGTCAAGGTATAGCCTGTGGGCCTAATCCAGCAAGAAAGCAACGTCATGCCTCAGAGCAAGTTATTCTTAGTGCTGTTTACATGGGGACAGTGTGCTGGAGAGAGAAAAGATCTAAACAATTAATCACTCTTCATAATTCTTCTCCTTTTCTTCCTCCAATCCAGCTCTGAGAGAGTACACAAACCTTGTAATCAGAGCGTCGTCTTATAAACAGAGATCCCCGCACACACAGTCCCTCCCGGGACCACACAAGAGACTTGGGGGCCTGCAGCTGGGTTTGAAAATGGAGTCTTCATAAAGTCTCAGTCCGACCTTTCAGCAAGTTATATCCAGGCCTCATATGGAATTAATCTGGAGCACAGTAGGACTCATTTACCAACATAGGTGCAAATCTGCATTAGTGCAACAGGCCATATCGACCAATCAGGCATTTGGTTTCACGATGCTAACAGCACAAGTCCAGTCGAGTCTAATTGTAATCATAGCTAATTGCCTGCTGGGCATTTGGTTTACTGTCTGCCCTGGTGCTAATTTCTTAGTAACTGGGAGTTTATGAGCTTGTGAAGGCTTAAAGAACCATCAACCCAATCATCTGCCCAAAGACAGAAGGTATGAATTCACCTCCTTCTAGTAGTAGCTATTTATCTATGAAGTGAAAGTGGATCAGAACCCTTCTAAATAATCATATTTGCAGGGGACTGATGTATCTAGAAATGACTAAGCCTTCTGAAACCTCTCTGCATGCCACCATGGTTGCTCCCCTATTGTAGCTGAGCTATGGCTCTACTACATCTCCCAGATTTCTTCTGGAGCCACTGTTTTTTGCAAGGTTGAGGGAGGGTACTGCTTTTCTAACACCCCATAATATTTGTGCTCCAGCAAAGGAATCCCAACAGCATTCTTTCCTTAATTATATAAGGATCCATAACAGGACGCTAATGAAAGCAGTATGTACGTTATATGCTGCGGGAGTCGACATCCCACTGTTTCACTCCTTAAAGGCCATGGTCTTAAAGCTGCAAAACAGATTCAACTAGAAAAAAAGATTAATTTCTGTTGTTTATACAAAGCTTGTCTCAAAGTAAAACATTTCCTAAAATATCACATGGAAATAAAAATACAACAAAATGCTTTGAAATGAAAATCATTGCAATACGAGTAAAATCCAGGAAGCCTGTCGTTTTGAGACTAAGGGACCGACGTCTGCTTCACAGACCTCATGTCCCAATATGACATGGAGAGTTGTCTGGTATAATAATGGTACATGAGAGTAAGGTCCTTTGGAGTAACTTCCAATCATAACCCCTGTGCGCCATTACTGCTTCCCCCAAAGAAAATGGTCCTTTCTTTAACTTTAATTTTGATGTATCCTGGGAGAAAGCGGAACTTCCGTATTGTGGGTTTGCAATTAGAGCATGTAGGCTTCACCTCACTCTTTGCCTTTGCTTTAAGGCATTTTCTTCCCCTTTATGATGATGTCCCCCATAGTCTTGACCGCCTTAAGGCATTCACAGATGTTCTGCATCCTTTCCTTGCACTCATCATGGTTGAACTGCCAAAAGTGTTACACCATATGTCCGCAGGGAATTATTGCCTTCATAATATGCTTTTTTCCAATGCTGTGAAAAAGCTATAGTTGCACTGATACATCACCATGGCCACTAGGACTTTCAAGTGAACTGGAAGAACCCCACATGGCAAAAACAATTATTGTCCACCTCTGGGCTTATAGGTTCCTAATAAGAATCCAACTGTAATTATTCTAGTTCCACTCACTGCTCTCCAGAGTCTTGTCTTCTTGGAGAATGTCCTAGTTTAGTATTTGTAGCTATTTAAAATTGATGCATGAATACCTTTGGACTTTGGCTAGATAAAAAACAGTTCTTTCCAAATTGTGGGGTTGGCTGCTGACCCTCAAGAGAGTCTAGAGCCTTGTCTGGGTGGGGCAATTTAGGGTGAAATTTAGAGAGAATTATTTGCCCTTATGGATATATAGATGCTGGAAACCTAGATTGAAGATCAATTAGAGTGAGATTTGGAACAACTCTCCTTGAATTGCTGGATAACTGATTCAGCAATGCTTTCCTATGTCTGTAACCCTGGTGTGGTAAGTTGGCCTGACCAGAGCATGGAAGTAAAATGGGGGTGTAGACTAAATAGGTTTCAAAAACTATGATATAGGAACTTCGTTGACAAAATACCACTGAAGCTGTCAGGGACGGACTGGAGGATTGGGGGCCCAATGCAGCTGGGTCACCAAGGACCCCCCTTGCCCCTTCCGACTTTAGGGGGCAGCTGATCGGGGAAACCCATGAGGGCCAGGGCAATCAGGTTTTTTCCCAATGTCCCGCCAGCCCAGTCTGACCCTGGAAGCTGTAGTACCAGTTTGCAGTAGGTCTGGTAACCTGTAGCAACCAATAAAATGACTGCTTTAAAACAAATATGGGCAATAGTTATGTTCAAAATTTTTTGCAAGTTTCTGCCATAAAAAAGACAACCACAACTTCAATGGGTGAAAAACATTGTCACGTGTCAAAAAAAAATTGTCGGGTTTCAAAAAAAGTAGTTGCACGTCAAAAAAAATTGTCTTGAAGGTCTAACCTTTGACTAGGGCCCCCTAGTTCATGAATTTTGTACAGATATAGGAACATATTGGAGCATAAATCATTTAGTCATAGTACCAAGAACATCTAGAACAGCAAATACATTGTCACACCAAAGCTCACCCTAAATTACACTCAGATACTGGATTCCTTTCCACTGTGCCCAGAGGCAACCCCCCGCTGATGCCCCCGATCATGCGTGTCCTTTTCCTGTGCAGTTGGGCAGCATGGTGCCCATTAAAATGTGCCACCCTAGGCCTTTGTGGCCTTTGTTGCCTTGCCAAAACACGGGGCCTGATGACTCTCAAGATGAGATTCCAGATTTATCTAGTAGACCAAATAGGCATTTTCCCAAATTCTGACCTCAACTGGTTCTCAGGCTGATTCCCCCCTGCCACTGCTCCAAGCCCCCCTATGTTGCCAGCCCCACAGTTTGGGAACCACTGGGTTAAGGAGTTGGGTGTCTGTTAGAGTAGTACACACTGTTGGTTTAGTTCTACCAGAAGAAGGCACTTTCAGCAGCATGTTTTACTGGTATCGTATATGGGCACCACTGGAGGTTATACATAAGACATGCCCGTGTATCTATTTTCCAGTTTCCACACACTAATAGTCCTTGGATTTTGCTATTCTTTACAAGAGCCCAATCCAAAATATTTTTTCTTATGTAATTTGAAGGAAACGGGGGAGTTAATAGTTGAAGTTTAAATCAATTCAACAAGCTGTTTATCCATAACCACCAGAGTTCATATTCAGAATCCATTCTCTGCAGAATTTTTGCCAGTTAGACTGAGCCAAAATATTCATTGTTTAATAGTCATATAAATTCCTGAGAAATGATGGTTAAGACTTAGCTATTGGCATTTTTACCCATGTTTAAAATTGCATTAAAAAAGAATGTATTGCCAAGGCACCAGGATAGACCTAATCCAGACATGGCCAGGCTTTGATCCTTCAGTTCCCAGAAGCCAATCACAGCTCCCACATATTTGAATTTGTAGTGATGTTGGTACTAGAGGTCCCACTTTAACCTGTATTCCCTAGAGCCCATTCCATAAAGCATAAGCTGTATCAGGTTATTAGGTTTCATTCCATCCTGCTAATGTCTTTGCAACGGATGTGATGCTTCACTAAATGGATGTCATTCTTCTAGGGGCCCACTGTACTCTATTAAATGTGTTTCCTGGTGTATTTCCATATTCCAGGTCAGGTAACACTAATTATTAGAAATTTTCCTTCCGTCCCAAGGAAATGAATACATTAAAGCAAGGGCCTTGTAAGTTCAATTTGAGCCATTCATTACATAGGGGATAACATAACTTTTTGGTCAGTAAGTGGCAAGGATCCACAGAATCAGTAGAGATACGAGGGAAGTGTCTAAAGCACTGGGAGCTTGTGCCAACAAATACATGAGCAGCTACAACTAATAAAGATGGAGGGCCTGTGAAGAAGGGCCCCTAGTAATGCAGGTAGGCAGGTACTGTATTATTATTACAGAATAATAAGCCATTCAGTCAATGATTTGCTTAAATAGTACTCTATGGAAAATGCATTCCAGCCTTTTTTTCCATTTTGCATGCCTCCTGCTCTTTCTGCATTACCACAGGTCTCTGTGCTCTCCTGATAAATACTTGAACTGATTCTCTGTGGTCTAATCTCATTTAATTTAATTAGCTGGTGCCAACCCAAGTGCTACCTTTTAATTGTTATCAACATTATGGCCCATTTGCTCTTCAGTCTTTAGTTAACTGTCAAAACTATGTTTATAATTTATATCAATATATTTATACAAAATACTGTATCTCTTACGCCCCCTATCATGCCTGACATTTCCATGAATGTATACAAATAGTTGTACATTATATAAATCAGCAATAAATCTAGGCCCAGACACAGCACAGGTCAGTCATCAACCTATTAGTCAAGGAACTTGTAAAATGGAAAATTATGTTTTTGCATCTCTGAATATCAAGATCATCATGATGATGTAAAGAACATATCTTTTTCTTATATCTCTGGATATCTAGTGGCCATGGTGATGTAGAGAAGAGCATAACTTTTTCTTATATCTCTGGACATCTAGTGGCCATGGTGATGTAGAGAAGACCATATCTTGTTATTATATCTCAGGACATCTAGTGGCCATGGTGATGTAGAGAAGAGCATATCTTGTTCTTATATATCTGGACATCTAGTGACCATGGTGATGTAGAGAAGAGCATATCTTGTTCTTATATCTCTGGACATCTAGTGGCCATGGTGATGTAGAGAAGAGCATATCTTGTTCTTATATCTCTGGATATCTAGTGGGCATGGCGATGTAGAGAAGAGCATATCTTGTTCTTATATCTCTGGACATCTAGTGGCCATGGTGATGTAGAGAACATATCTTGTTCTGATATCTCTGGACATCTAGTGGCCATGGTGATGTAGAGAAGAGCATATCTTGTTCTTATATCTCTGGATATCTAGTGGCCATGGTGATGTAGAGACGAGCATATCTTGTTCTTATATCTCTCAACATCCAGGGGCCACGTTTACATGGAGAGGAGCATATCTTAATTTTACTCTAGAACCTCTGTACATCCCGTGGCCACTTGATGTAGAGAGGGGCTCAAAGCATTATTATTAGTATTCTGAACATCCAGCAGCCATTTTGATGTAAAGAGAACATATCTTTTATATCTCATATATTTTTGAACATCCAGTGACCAGTTATGGAAAGAGGAACATAAAATTATATTCTTGATATTTCAGCAGCCATGTTGACGTCAGGATTTTTGAACATCTGTTGGCAACAGTGATGTAGAGAGGGACATATACTGATATTCTTCTTATTGTCAATATGCAGCAGCTATGTTGACGTCAAGAGGGACATATCTTCTTCTTGATTTTTTGAAGATCCGTTGGTCACAGTGATGTAGAGAGTAACATATAGTGATTTTATTGATACTGTGAACATCCAGCAGCCATACTGACGTCATGAGAAGCATATCTTGTTCTTTAATCAGTGGCCATCAAGCTGCCATGTTATCATGGAATAGCACATATCTGGCTCTTGTATTTCTGAAGTCAGATAGAGGGAAGGGATAATGAAGAGTTTGGAATTGGCGTGCATACTGGCTGTTCACATTCCTACCATAAGATCAATGATGACTGAAACAATTGTTGCTGTCACTCACACACAACGTTCTATAGTTAAGCAAACAACTTCTGAAGGATTCAAGTGGTTTCCTCTTTTTTAAGGGACACAACATGGCACCTGCCATCCATATGGATTCATACAAACATACTAAGTAGTGCTCTGCATTAAGAAGTGTACCGTCATATTGTACTATGTTCTGTACCATCCTCATACTATACCTTCTATTTAACTGATGCAAGAAAAACACTGCATATAAATAGGCATATTTCCCTAAGGGAGGACATTTTTTTTTCCATCAAACAAAAATGCACATTTTTCAAAGTGTAGTTGTCATTCCAGAATTGTTTCACTTATTAAAATGCATTTAAAGGATAACAATTACCACCCGCCACTCGTTAGAAGTACATTTAAATACACATTGCCATTTGTCTCCTGCCATATAGGGGATCACTTGTGTTTGCTTTTGGACTGTTTTGTCTTGCGACCACATACGGAAACGATTCAACCAAGGTTTTGTATATTATTCATTTTATCCTGTTTTACATTTCTGAATATAAACAGGCTCCTCCTGTGGCCCCAAAGTGTCCATAGTCTTGTCCCAGAGCACACATTACTCCAGCAATGCTCCAGACCTCACCAGTGGAGCCGTTTACTAACACAGGTCATTGCAAACACAACATCATAACATGACGTGTTTGTATATGTACATAACTGCCCGGCCAATCGGCTTCATTCGCTGGGAGATATATGACTTCATGGCGTGCCAACCCTGCATTTGTATTGTACCCCACATTACTGTGCTTGCAGCGATGCGCATAGTCCTAGTGACCTAGAGAGAAGACCGTGCCAATAGTTTTTTGGAGCTGTATATTTGCATTGTGTAATTATTTTCAGATTTATAAATAAGAACTGCGTCATTGTGTTTACACAAAGCTATTTCTTATTCAGCTGCACAGCTGTGAATATGATATACAGTATGAAAACATGGAAAACACGCAGCCCATTTTTACTACTTGAGGGGGGTGGCCGCCATGCCGTCACATAGGAAACTTTACCAACTCTGTGGCTTTAACTTTGTTGGCTTGCACACACACCGTTGTGCAAACCAGTGCACACAGCTATACACATAAGGCCGCCATCAGGAGGCTTTTGGGGAGCAAGTCAATGTGGTGAGTCCAGACTATAATTAATAGAGCAGGGATTCCTGCTAAAGGAACACTAGAGGGGTCATTTATTTCCTGCAGGCCTTAATACAGTGCTGGCTAGCTAAATGCCTTTTCTGTCTCGTTAATCCTCACTTATGCTAGAGTCCTACAGCGGGTCGGGTACCCGCAGGTTACCCAAAAAAACAAACGGGTACCCTGTGGAATGACGGTAGGATTATAAGGATAGATGCAGGTCTGCGGGTCATGGGTCTGTGGGTTGCGGGTTTCTTATCTTGTTTTACTTATATTATATATTCTAGTCCTTTTAAAATTTGACAAAATTTGACAAAATGTGTTTCTGTTCCGCCCACTTTTGATGATGTCACTTTAGTAACATCACTTCCTGTTTTATGGTGGTCAGTGGGTTTGTGGGTCGGGTTGTGGATAAGGCAGTTGCGGGTCCAGGTCAGGTAACAAATCAAAGTGGGTAAATTTGTGGGCTGCAGGTTTGGGTCTAATCCGGGTCTTAGAAATTTGTACCCTAGGACAAAGACCAACCAGCTGAGTGAGCACTGACATTTTTAAGCAATATTGACCAGCAAGGGTGGTTGGGGGTTCATCATGTGCCCCCCTCGCACGGGGGAGCAGGGGTAGGGGGTATCATGGGAGCTCTGCACAGCTTTATTTGGCATGAGGTACAGACCCTGGATCCAAGTTCCTTTTAGACGCACACTAAGCGTTTGGGCCCATAGTGCCCTTGCACTTGCGCCTACTTAAATGGCTCCTAAGTTATTCTGCCTATTCTGCTTATTTGTCCTTATCTATATGAATTGTGCCTTCTGCCCAGACTGCTTTGATGACGGATAGTGATGAGCGGATTTTTTCAGCAGGCATGGATTTGTGGCAAAAATTTTGCAAAGAAGTCGGCAAGACAAAAATAATCTTCCTGAATCTGAGTGTGTGTCTCTGCCCTAATGCATTTGGAGTGAGAAAAAATTTGGACGCCTAGTTTCGCAAATTCACTCATCACTAATGAGGGATTATAATTATATATATACTGAAGCCAACCAGGGACTTTTAAAGAACTTTTTGCAAGATTTGGGGTTAACATAATCCTTTGGGGTTGAACCCAATAAACACCTTATTCCCTGGGCAAGTTCCTTAACTTGGCTGACCTTACAACAAACGCACCTCTCCTTTGCTGACTACAATACCTCCTTTCCTCCTCCCTCTTTAGAGATCGTCCTCACACCTTGACCTTACTATGGATGAGTTCATTAGGCAAAGGCAGCAGAATGCCCCACTTGTGAGGTGAGAGGGAATAAAGCCCACTCTGTTATTGCTCGTCTCCCTTTGATGATACGGAGTAGGTAATAAACATGCACACCTGACACCTGCCATTGTCTGTTACCATCACATGACCAGCAGTGAAACTTAGAAAAGGAGGCGTGGACAAAGGTTGGTGCTTCTGCCTGGGAAAAGCGCGTGTGATAAAGGCTTTATGATGTTGTAAAGATAGTGAGTTGATTAGAGGTCTGGTGATTGACTCGCAGGTGCCACTTGCAAGATGCTACAGTAATGTAGACTCTCTTTTATGGCCTGATAATCTCTGGGAGCAATGAGAAGCACAAACATGAAGATGATGCCATGCCGGGAACAGCAGCTGCTTCTCCAAGGACACACACAGGCCACTAAAAGGCTGACAACAGTACACTGAAGCCACGTTGCTATCTGCAAGGAATTTGCATTTTCTATTGTGTGGGTTTCATCCAGTGTCAGACTAGGCTGGTGGGACAATGTGAAAAACCCGGGGTCCCCTGCCTTTATGGGCTCTGCTGACCCAAGCCGACTGGACCTCCTCTCTCCCCGATCATATGCGGAAAGTTCAGAAGGAAGGATGCTGGGAGGAGGGCCCTTGAAATCCATCACATTAAAATGGATGCAATTGTTGCAGCATGTTTTAGAAATGCCCTTCCATATGGTTGCACCAAATGCCATTGTGCCTGTCCTGTCTCCTCTGCTGAATCTTGTCCAAGTGCACCTACTGATGTCGTGGGAACCCTCAAGCCGCTGCCTCGCTAACCATGGCATTAATTCCAGGATTGCATAAAAAAAGGATCACATGCTAACGTCATTTTATGTCTGAGAGTTAGATGTGAATCAGTTCTGACACAGCATGCATCTCATTGGCTACCACGGGCAGGTGTTGATTTTGAAGCATTTGGTGCTATTGTGGCAGACACTCCCCACTCAGCTGCAATTACACTAGAATTATGGGTTAAAATTTGGTGATTTGTGTCTGAAATTGCACTTTGCGATCATAAATGACCCTTACAGGCAAGTTCATTGGCTCCTGAAAAAATTGACCACTGAATGTGATAGGGTGACACGGCCTTCAATATACCTGGGGACTTATGTATAAGCCCATTGCTGGAACTAGGGGTAGGTATGTGCCAAGGGCACAATGCTGGGGGTGCTGGACACATACCTCTTGCCTGAATACCCCTAGTATTGGCCCTCAACTCCACCAGTCCTGCCTGCTCTCCTCTGCTCCCCAATATCCTCCCCCACCCCAAAATCATAATGTGTCTGTGCATGAGTGATCCTGTATAAGCTATTAAACCTGAAGAGTTTTCATAGATGAGATAATACTGGCTTAAGTCTTACACCTGTTTATAGTCATTATGGGTGTCACATAGGTGGGGATAAATGTTGCCCACCCCATTCGCTTGATGGATAAAATCACAAGTAATAGGGGCAAATAAACTACTGCCATGAGACACAACGCTACAGAGACACGGTGCAATTCCTTTATGTATAGTATATGGTGTAATTCCTTTATTATATGGTGCCTTTCCTTTTATGTATATGGTGCAATTCCTTTATGTATATTATTAGGTATAATGTTTTATTGCCTAGTCCTGTGCCTGCAATTGGTAAATGTAGCTTGTGGTCATTATTATTCTTGTTGCTGATCATTTAGTTTTAGACAAATGAGCAAAGAAAAACTCTTGAAAGGAACTGGTAAAAAAAAATTCCAAATGGATGGGAGGAGTATATGTCCTGTAACGTTGGGCCATTATATTGTTTTCTCTCATGCTAAAACTGTCAGGGTATGATTAACAGCAGCACAATGCATTGTTTATGCCCATTGTGACAGGGCTGATGCATTGATATTTTATGACATCATTAACCATTAACAAGTGCACAGGCGAGTGTATTTATATGGGAACATCTGCTCAGATCTGTATGTGCCGTTTACAGCACCAACAACCTTGAGCTGAAATCTACTGTACTTCTACTATAGTGAAATACCCTTCTTCCCGCCAAGATTAGACATTTACCTTTACACTTACTTACTAAAAAAGGGCCCTTTGAAAAAAGATATGGCAAATTGTAGCCATGCCCATTATGTACAGATGCTTATGGAAATAGGGCTGTGTTGCAATGGTCATTTACTTCCTGTAGGCCACCATCCGCCATGTTTTTTACACTTTGCTCCCTGCCCTACAGGTAGCAAAATTCTTGCATTTCTCAGCACTCTGTTTTTGAACTCAGAGACCCCATAGACACTTGTCTCATAAATACAGTCATCAGCCATGTATTCATGAGGGGCAAGTGGGGGGAAGGCACCTAGGTATAGATATTCTTGAATACATGGCTGTGTAGTTCTATGGGGCAGATTCACTAAAGGGAGAATTCACCAGGGTCAGCTTCGCACACATCGCACCACTTTGCCAGGCGCAAATTCACTACCACTACGCTAATTCACGAATATGCGAAGCTGCGCCCTGGGCACCGAACACTGGGACTTTTCACTAGCGTTACTTCAGCAGTGCGACCATTTCATAGCGAAGATGCACTAGCATTCGTTTGTGCGTATCGAATATTCTCTAGTGATCTTGTGCTTAGGTCAATTTGCATACTGTGGGTAATTTAAAGGACATGTAAAGGCAAAAAAATAAAATCCCATTTTTACTTTCTTTAATGAAAAAGAAACCTATGTCCAATATACTTCAATTAAAAAATGTGTACTGTTTTTATAAGAAACCTGACTGTATGCAATGAATTCTCCCTTCATTTACTGCTGTGGATAGGAATTGTCTGACAGTCCCTAACTGCTGAGCAGGGAAACAATTATACTTATGAACAGCAGGGGGAGCCCCTGCCTTACTTCCCAGCTAGTCGCCAGTGCGATGGCACTTTGATCGCTTCGGCTTTCCTCATGAGGCAACTTTGGGCAACTTCGGAAAATGAAGCGTTCCGAGACGGCGATTTACATTCTAGCTGGAGGGAAGGCAGTTCTCTGAAATTACTGTTTCCAACTTCAGCTGAAGGGACAAAGATCCTGGAGCCACATTTAAACAGATAAACTGGGATTCTATTTGGAGGATTATTTTGTTGCAGCCACTGTTTCTGCAGATTTGGGTAAAGTTTGTATTAAAAATACAAAAACTCTAAAATCCATATTAGATTACATGACAATACAGGACCCAGTGCAGTCTGTATATTCTGTTTATTAATCAGTCTTGTGTATCGGCTTCTGGCAGATATTATTTGACTTGTGCTGTTTTGATAATTTATGACGATCCCTAAGCAGTCCAGACCACACTGAGCATGTGCAAAGTCTTGGTCTCTTGCAAAGATGTTTAACAAAGTTACAAGATGGTGACCCCCTGTAGCCAACTTTGAAAGCATAAATCATTTGTTTGATTAGGCTTGTGGTGCAGTAAGTTCATGTTTATGTTTAGTATACAAAATACAGCATTTCTAGCCTTATTCTATTTTAGACTTTACTTCCCTTTTAAAGTTGTATGGATATCTTTATTATAAATGTTGGTGAAAATGCTTAAAGTTAACGAATCCAGGATTCGTTTCAGGGTTCAGCTCAGGATTTGGCCTTTTTCAGCAGAATCCTTCTGCCCAGCTGAACCGAATCCAAATTTGCGTATGCAAATTAGGGGAGGGGAGTGAAATCGCGTGACTTTTTGTCACAAAACAAGGAAGTAAAAAATGCTTTTCCATCCCTAATTTGCAATTTCGCAGCTGCACCTGGTCATGTGACTTGTGCCTGCACTTTAGGAGAGAAATGCTTTCTGGCATGCTGCTGTTTTTCCTTCTCAAGGTAACTGAATGTGTCTCAGTGGGACATGAGTTTTTGCTATTGAGCGTTGTTCTTAGATCTACCAGGCAGCTGTTATCTTGTGTTAGGGAGCTGCTATCTGGTTACCTTCCCATTGTTCTTTTGTTTGGCTGCTGGGGGGGGGAAAGGGAGGGGGGGTGCTATCACTCCAACTTGCAGTACAGCAGTAAAGAGTAAATGAGCTTATCAGAGCACAAGTCACATGACTTGGGGCAGCTGAGAAATTGACAATATGTCTAGCCCCATGTCAGATTTCAATATTGAATATAAAAAAATCAGTTCGCTCTTTTGAGAAATGGATTTCAGTGCAGAATTCTGCTGGAGCAGCACTATTAACTGATTCATTTTGAATTTTTTTTTCCCATGACAGTATCCCTTTAACCATGTATAGCAAAGCTTCCTATAACCTGCACTCAACAAAATCAAGTCAGAACTGTACAAGCTGTAGCCTCCAGCTTTGCACTCCATGACTTCTTCCAGCAACGTTTGGCAGGGGGTTGTGGGAATTGTAGTTCAGGAACAGCTGTGGCTGCATCATTAATAATAAATAATATTTATCTAGGTCGTGCGCAGTGTTTGTATTTTGGAATCATAACAGATTGCAGTAGAATTACATTTAGATGTTTTTCATCAGCCCAAGCAAGCAGATATTTGTCGCCAGGAATGTGAATATGAAGGAGGATCAAATATAAATCCCTTAAAGGCACAGCAAGGAGAGGTGTGTATGGCGTATAGATGTGTTTAGAGAACTCTGGGAAGGCTGAACTGCAGCAGAGAGGCACGTGCACCCCAGTGATATCTGTGTATTAGATGTTATGACCTGTGCAGGTGAGTCCCCCGGGGGGTGAACATGTCTGTGCATTCAGAGAATCCCAACCCAACTGCAATCATTACGATAAAGAGAGTTTATTGATAAGAAATCATTCACATTACACCCTGCCCCCCTTACAATTTAGTTTTTAATTTAAGCTTCAGGAGGAAGCCCATGGAGCCATAGGAAGAACACAGAGATTCTCTGTGTGTGGAAATTCAACGCAAATTTGCACCTGGTGAATATCACTATTCGTTCCCTATTTGACCATTAATTAATGATTGTCATTGGGAAGCATTCCATACACAGTAGGCGTCTCATGCAATATATTGACCCCGTGATCTGAAAATGCAAACAACGATACCCATGGTTGTGGCACAGGCAACAAAAAGATAATTCTGGCGTTGGCTATCAAGCCTTTCTGCTGGTGTGCTCCCTGTTTATCCTGCCACACGGCTATGGTGCCCCACCGCAACTATATTCCATATTTCTTCACATAAAGGCCTATTCATAAAGTGCCTCCAACCAATGCGACTCTCCCACCCCACCTTGTGTAACTAATAAACGATTTCCTGCTCTGGCCGTGACATGTTATTTTTTCCATTATACCTCTAAACAAAAACTATTTGCTCTTTGAATAAAGTCCTGTGTTGATTGGAGTGTACAGCGCTGGCATTGTTTCCCAGGAGGCCGCGCTCCTCAGACAGACCTATAGGTGAAGTCACTATTCCAACTTAAAGCCACTCACTGATTAATGCCTTAAACACTCCATTCGGCTCAGGTTCCCAACATGCAAGTTAATTATTACAGTATTCATTTCTTAGTTATGTTTTTTTTGTGTGTGCAGCTTTAACAGCCACCTGCATATAAAGGAGACCCCCACCCAAAAACTGCTTTCTGCACCATGAAAGATAATGTCATAGTTTCCCATATACATTCATTACACGTTTTTAAGTTGTTTGTAAATGTAATTGCAATTGAAAGTAGGGTTTTTCTAGAGTCTCTGCACTGCTGCTTCTGATTCATGAATCTATGCAACAGTTGCCAGCTGATTAACAGCTAAAAATGTATAAATTTACAAATTATTTTAGATTGAGCGTAACCGATCCATAATAAACGTAAGGGAATCTGTCCTATTCGATAACTAAAGTGCAAGGGGGTTATTTACTAAACTCTGAATTCAAAAACCACGAAAAAATTGTGATTTTTTTTAATAAAACCGGACTTTTAAAAAAATCCCAAATTTTTCTGGAATTTATTAAACCCAGAGGATGGGAAAGTCTGAATCTGGAAGTCCGGCATCTGTCGAGGTTGCTTATAAGTCAATGGGAGAAGTCCCAATGATTTTTTGATGTACGATGGGTTTCATGCAATACCCGAAGTTTTCGGGTGAAAATTCCAAAAAAATCATGAAAATCAGATGAAAAATCCGAAAAAATCACGAAAATCGGACAAAAGAAACTTGTCAACGTGATTTTTTCCAGCAAAGCTAATTTTCGTGAAAATCTACTAATAAATAAGCTTAAAAAACCGAATGGATTTGATTGGAGTTTGTAGCAGATATTGAGATAAATTCAGACTTTGATAAAGTTTGAAAATGTTGGCATTTTTTTCACACTATCATCTATTTCTGAAGCTTTAACTTTAATTCTGATACAATTGTATTGCAAACACATTTTCCCACTTCCCTATTTTTCATAAAAACATCAGTTTCCAAAAATATTTACCAATTCCCTGTGGATGGACAAAGAACTACTTTGGTGCAAAATTGGAGATTTTACATACCATTAAAAAATAACAATATTTCAGAAACATTTTACAAATTTGTCTACATTGTTTTTCTTATTCAGTTTTATTAGAACAATATGATTTACATTGCCAAAATTAAGACATTGGTAAATATTTTTCAGACAAATACCATTTGTACATTTCAAATAAATGTTGTCATTGACATATTTTGGTTTTCCTAAGTCATTTGATATTAGGTTTTTTATTTACAGTTGCTTTCAAAATACAAGAAGAAATGAGTATAATTTGTTACTAACAATTCAACATATAATAGAAACGGTGTCTACATTGTTTTATATTCTTTGGAAATTGTTTGAAATGTTATAAATGTTTACAAATTGTTTTATATATAAATATATATTTCCAACATTTACAGAATGTGGTGCAGGACTAATAAACATGACTACTTTAACATTTACTAAATAAGGTACTAAACATCATAGCCTTTTTATTTCAATAAAAAAACATTTGACTATGTTGACAGAGTCTTTGGAATTTTTTTTTAACTTTACAAATAGTAATTTCCAGCAGTTACAAAATCGAGTGCAGGACTAGTAAAAATAGCTACTTCAACTATTTAAAAAAAAAAAGATACTAAACATCACAGTCTACTTTTTTTTTTTAAATAAATAACATTTGACAAATGTGTCTAAATTTTCTTGACTGTGTTGACAAATTCTTTGGAAATTTTTTTAAACTTTACAAATGGTCATTTCCAGTATGGTGCTGGACTAGTAAACATGACTATTTTGACACTTTATAAATAGAGTCCTAAACATCACAACCTACTTTTTTTAATAAAAAACATTTGACAAATGTGTCTACATTTTCTTGACTATGTTGATAACTTCTTTGCAAATCTTTTGAAACTTTACAAACAGTAATTTCCAGCATTCAGAATATGCTGCTAGACTAGTAAGCATGACTACTTTATGGGGGCTATTTATCAAAGTCTGAATTTATCTCAATATTTTCTGCTACAAACTCCAATCATATCTGCTCGGGTTTTTTACGCTTATTATTACATTTTCCCGAAAATTTTCTTTGAGTGAAAAACAAAATCTGATTTTCATGATTTTTTCGGGATGTTTCATCCGATTTTCACGTTTTTTTCTGATTTTTTACCCAAAAATTTGGGGTATTGCACGAAACCCAGCGTACTTCAAAAAATCATTGGGACTTCTCCCATTAACTTATATGCAACCTCAACAGGTCTGAGATGCCGGATTTTCTGATTCTGACTTTTCCATCCTTGGGGTTTAATAAATTCCAAAAAATTAGTGATTTTTTAAAAGTCAGATTTTTGGAGTTAATAAATAACGACCTATAAATAGGACTTTAAGTAGGGGCAGATTTATCAAGGGTCGAATTTCAAGGTGATGGGAGTTTTTTAAACTCGTTCAACTCAAAATCAAATAAAAAAACACCCATCGATCAAAAACTTGGCTAACATTGAGATCGGTAGCTTTTACATGGCGAACTAGGGGGTCGAAGTTTTTTCATAAAGAGACAGTACTTCGACTATCGAATGGTCGAACGATTTTTAGTTCGAATCCTTCGATTCAAAGTTGTAGTCGAAGGTCGTAGTAGCCCATTCGATGGTCGAAGTAGCCCAAAAAACACTTCGAAATTCAAAGTTTTTTACTTCGAATCCTTCACTCGAAGTTAGTGAATCGGCCCCTAAAAATAGTTCAAAATTCGTATTTGAAAATTAAAATTTTCACTTCGACCCTTGATAAATCTGCCCCGAAGAGTCACAGTCTACGTTTTTAATAATTTTCATATCTGTTCAGATTTGATGTGGATTTGAGAAGTGTTACAATTTATTTTCAAGTTACACTGTTTTTGGCTTTGTCTCTCTTGGCAGAAGTCATAGCTTGTACAAATAAATTCTCTTTTGCTGCCTCAACCTGCCCAGAAAAAAGAAAAACACATCAAACTTTCCTTCAAGGAAAAAACTTCAGCCAAAGAAAGAGGAGAGGAAAATTGACAGGATCAGACTGAAAGGCAAGCAGGGAAGTGAAATTTCGTTCTCTTTGGCACCTAGGGCAAACATTCTTGTCAAGGCTATATAAAAAATGGATTTGAATGCTGCTAAGATTTTCGGAGGAGCTGTGTAAGCCTAGCTGGTTGGCCTGAAGGGTTTCCACCGCACACACCTCACCTTTAATGACTCTAGTATCTGTGAAAAGATCCAGGTGTTATTTTTCTTTTTTTACCTGAGGCCTGCACATGGATAGGAAGTTTCCTTGTAAATGTTTTGCAAGGAACCAGACATATCCAAAGTCTCTTAAAGATGTTTTTGTTAAGTATAATGATGAAGCGGATGTATTAGGAATTTTAATTGTTTCACATAAAATAATCCATACGTAAACATAGTTATATAAATAACAATAAATAATTTCCGATTGTCGTGTTGGCTGCACTCATTATGTGTTTGGTTCTTGAGTAAAAGGCAGTTATCATTAAAAGTTTTTATGAAGCTGATGGAGCTTGTTCCCATATGATATAGATAGAGTTGATTCCCATATGAAGAAGCTGGTGGTGGTTCCCTTATGAAGTAAATGAATGCAGTTACCATATGGATGGAACTGGTTCTCATATAAAAAATATGGAACTAGTTCTCATTTGATATAGACAGAGTTCAATCCCATATGTAGTGATGGGCGAATTTATTCGCCAGGCACGAAGTTGCGCGATTGGCCGCCAGCGAATAAATTCGCGAAATGCCCGCCGTTTTGCGAATTTCGCTCGAAATTCACGAAATTTCCAGCGAAGCGAAATGGCGGAAATTCGCCCATCACTACCCATATGTAAATGTAGCTGGTTCCCTTTTAAAATAGATCAGGGGTCCCCAACCTTTTTTACTTGTGAGCCACGTTTAAATTTAAAAAAAGAGTTGGAGACCAACAAAAGCATGGAAAAGTCCATGGGGATGTTATTGGCTGTTTGGTAGCCCCTTTCTGGACTGGCAGCCTATAGGAGGTTCTGTTTGGCAATACGCCTCGTTTTTCTGCAACCAAAACTTGCCTCCAAGCCTGGAATTCAAAAATAAGCACCTGCTTTGGTGCCACTGGAAGCAAAATCCAAGGGGTTGGTGAGCAAAATGTTGCTAGTGAGCTACTGGTTGGAGACCAATGAAATAGATGATGGTGGTTCCCATATGAAGTAGATGGAACTGGTCTCATAAAAATAGATTAAGATGAAGCTGTCACCATACAAAGTAGATGGAGCTGGTTAACATTTTACATAATTTACAAAACTTTACAAAATTGTCCAAATAAATTAATTACCCAGTCAGCTTTAAAGGAGCTTTGTTTTGTGCTTCTGTACCAATAAACTTTTTGATACATACTTCCCCTCCAGGCATGCGGGCCCCATAGGGGGTGCAGAGGCCACAGACCCTGGTACAGCCTCACACTTGCAGCCCTGGTAGTTACGCCACTGTGTGTACCGCTTTTTATAAGAAACCTGACTGTATGCAGTGAAAATCTCCCTTCATTTACTGCTGTGGATAGGAATTGTCAGATGGTCCCTGCCTGCTCTGCAGGGAAACAATCATACTTATGAACAGCAGGGGGTGCCCCCGACTTACTTCCCGGCCATGCAGAACTCAAGCAGCTTTGTTTGTTTCCCTGTAGAGCAGTCAGCAACTGTGTAGAGATTTGATTGGATTTTATTTTTGCCTTTACATCCCCTTTACTGTTTCCAACTCCAGCTGCAGGGACAAAGATCATGGAGCCAGATTTAAACAGATAAACTGGGATTCTATTTGGATGGTTATTCTGCTGCAGCCACTAGTTCTGCAGAATTGGTGAAAGTTTGTATTTAACAATACAAAAATCCACATTAGATATCATGACGACACAGGACCCAGTGAAGTCTGCCTATTCTGATTATTAATCAGTCTTGCTGTATCGGCTTCTGGCAGATATAATTTGACTTGTGCTGTTTTGATAATTTATGATTATCCCTAAGCAACCCGGACCACACTGAGCATGTGCACAGTCTTGGTCTTGCAAAGATGTTTAACAAAGTTTCAAGATGGTGACTCCCTGTGGCCAACTTTGAAAGCGTAAATCATTTGTTTGATTGGGCTTGTGGTGCAGTAAGTTCATATTTATGTTTAATATACAGCATTTCTAGCTTTATTCTATTCTAGACTTTACTTCCCCTTTAAAGTATTTTGCCCAAGGCACTACCACTAAAGATGGCAGCTTTTTCACAGCTCATAAGCAGAGGAAATCATAATGGGGTAACAGAAGATTCCTACAGCACCACTGTTTGCATTCGGTCACTTTTCTGTCATTTTTTTTATGAGCAGAGTATTATATTTCAGTGGATTTTGCATTCCTTCCATCAGTAGCAAGCGTATTCCTGCTGCTTGGTGCTTGGTAAATACACGTCTCGCAACGTTTATTTTATTACTCTTACAAGTGAGTGCAGAATGTGCTATACCTGTACAAGCTGGGCACAAATATTATTATTTAAAACACACACACAAACAGTGTAACAATATATGTTGCTGCTTTATAAATATATGTTCATGATAAAAGTGCAGAAAGGGGTGGGGCTATCACTTTGCAAGGCGGAGCCATGACATTTTGGGACAAAATTGTAACATGAGGCTGTGGGGCTAGATAGTAAATGGACCAACCCGTCCAATTTGTAGCCTCTTTTGGAAAGAGGGGATTAGTGGTGAGCCTGGGGGAAGATAAACTAGGGATTAAAATTCACTGTCAAGTATATTGCTGGTAAATTTGCAAAATACCAGCCATGTCTCCCAGGAAAAAGTGGCAATAATTGTAATTACTGGGGTTTGCTTGACACCCCACAGGGATTCTCACTTTCCTTGCCCTGTAATGCGGTGGCAAAAAGGGTGTTTTGTTGCTGCAGTAAATCTGAGCTACCACCAGTGATAAAACTTCCCTACTTTCCTTCCCACTAGCAGTAATGTGAATGACTTCTGGGAAAATATACTTTTTCGTGATATAGCGCAAAATTTTCCGATTGGTGATTCACATTACCATACCTGCCAACTGTCCCGTTTTCTGCTGGACAGTCCCGATTTTGATAGCTCAGCCCCTGTGGTGCAGCCTAAAAAATTTGGGCTTAACCTAATAGGAAGTTCCCGATTGACATCACTGGATGCTAAGGGGTATATTTATCAATTGAGTGAAGTTAGAGATCGCCACAGTCCTCTAGAGTGAAATTCCACCACTCTCCATTCATTTCTATGGGATTTTGAAAGGCGCATTTATCAAAGGGTGAACTTTCACTTTCACCCATTGAGAAATACTCTTTTAAAAATCCCATAGAAATTAATGGACAGTGGTGGAATTTCACTCTAGTGGACTGTGGCGATCTTTCACTTCACTCTTTGATATACCCATGTCACAGAGGCCCTTCTGGCCATTATAAACCTGCACATCACAGGCCTCTATACAAATATATCACCAAAAAACAGCCTATATAGATGACACTGTTTCATAAAGCCTTTTTATTAAAAATATAATTTTCTACTAGCATCTTGACACTGCCATTTTAAGTTCATAAAGGAAAACTATACCCCTCAAACAATGTAGGTCTCTATAAAAAGATATTGAATAAAACAGCTCATATGTAAAACTCTGTTTTATGTAAATAAACTATTTTCATAATAATGTACTTTTTTAGTAGTATGTGCCGTTGGATAATGCTAAATAGAAAATTGCCATTTTAAAAAAATAAGGGCCTCCCCCTGGGATCGTATGATTCACTGTGCACACAAACATACCAACAAACTATACTTGTTAGGTCACATGAGCCAATTAACAGACAGAGTTATGTTTTTTGCTTCCGCATTTCTTCCTGTTACAGTTAGAGCTACGGTATTTCTGGTCAGATGATCTCTGAGGCAGCACACAGATAGGGTTGCCACCTGGCCGGTATTTTACTGGCCTGTCCGGTAAATATGATGGTTGATCCTAATGTTAATAATGGGAAAAAACAGCAAGAATATAGGAAGGCCGGTATTTTTTTCCATAAAAGGTGGCAACCCTACACACAGACCATCACAAAATGGTGGCTCAAGATAAGAGATGTAAAAGGGAAATATTTACTTAAATATATATTCCAGTTTGATAGGATTGTTTAATGTGCCACTTAATTGAATATAAACTATCTGTTGCTCAAGTAGTCAGCCTCTTTGCTCCAATGAGGCAGCATTCTTACACACAAACAACATAAATTTCTACTTATTTACTCCCACACTTCTTCCTGTTACAATTAGAACCTATATTACTTCCTGTCAGGTGATCTCTGAGGGAGCACACACAGCATCACAAAATGGTGGCTCAAGTTCAAAGCTGTAAATGGGCCATGTTTACTCATATCTATGCCAATTTGGTAACATTTTCGCATAGGCCATTTATGATATAAATTATATATTGGTTAAGTCAAAACAAAGTTTTTTTTTAAACTTAACAGGAAATGGGATAGAGACAATCATAATGAATAGAAAATGGACGCCGAGTGAATGTGTCAAGCCTAGAAAGCATCCCTTCCTAAACATCACTTGCACCTAACTGAGGGCCTGCACGTTATTAAAAAGAGTTTATTTGGTGACGTGTTCCTGTCAGAACCTGCACTGCTCGGAGCCAATATAAAGTATGTGCCTTAAATCATATTTCACCAAGTCCCTCTTAGTTTTCAGAAGCACCTTGACAGGAAGTATGTGATTAGATCTTACTGTAAGTCAAAATAAATGGTGTTTTCTAGCCAGTTTCCTCCCCCTGGGGGAGAGTAAGGCTGTCCTTGCGATGACAGAGAAGATGACTTAATATTAACGCTGTAGCTGCTGAAAGAAATCAGTGACGTGTGGATCATTTTATTGACAATAATGAGACTAAATTAACAGGTTTTTCCATAAAGTTACAGCAATAATGTCGTTCTGGACCTTTAAAGGGGTTGTTCACCTTCAAATTAACTTTGACATTTAGGGGCAGATTTACTAAATTCGAGTGAAGGGTTCGAATTAAAAAAACTTCGAATTTCGAAGTGTTTTTTGGGCTACTTCGACCATCGAATGGGCTACTTCGACCTTCAACTACGACTATCGAACGATTCGAACTAAAAATCGTTCGACTATTCGACCATTCGATAGTCGAAGTACTGTCTCTTTAAAAAAAACTTCGACCCCCTAGTTCGGCAGATAAAAGCTACTGAACACAATGTTAGCCTATGGGGAAGGTCCCCATAGGCTTGCCCAAGTTTTTTTGATCGAAGGATATTCATTCGATCGTTGGATTAAAATCCTTCGAGAAAGGATTTAATCGTTCGATCGAATGAATAATCCTTCGATCGATCGATCGCATTTTCTGCGCTAAATCCTTCGACTTCGATATTCGAAGTCGAAGGATTTAAATTCATAGTCGAATATCGAGGGTTAATTAACCCTCGATATTCGACCCATAGTAAATCTGCCCCAAAGCGTGATATTCTGCAACAATTTTTTTTTTGGTTTTTGAGTTATTTAGCTTTTTATTCAGCAACCAGTTTGCGGTTTTAGTCCAAAGTAGACTAGCAACTCTGGTCTGATTTGAATAAGAGACTGAAATATGAATAGGAGAGGACCTGAATAGAAAGATGAAAGATGATAATAATAAATGTGTAGCTTTACAGAGCATTTGTTTTTAGATGGGGTCAGTGACCCTCATTTGAAAGCTGAGAAGAATCCAAAGAAAAAGGCAAATAACTCAAAAACTATAATAAATAAATTTAAAGACCAATTACAAAGTTGCTTAGAATTCTATAACATACTAAAAGTTACCTTAAAGGTGAACCACCCCTCTAAATTAAGTTTTCGTATGATGTAGAGAGTGAAATTCTGAGATTCTAGTTTTTGAGTTATTTAGCTTTTTATTCAGCAGCTCTCCAGTTTGCAATTTCAGCAATCTGGTTGCTAGAGTCCAAATTACCCTAGCAACCATGCAGTGATTTGAATAAGAAACTGAAATTTTACTAGGAGAGGCCTGAATAAAAGATGAGTAATAAAAAGTAGCAATAAAAATAAATGTGTAGCCTTATAGAGCATTTATTTTTTAGATGAAAGCTGGAAAAGGTCAGAAGAATGCGGCAAATACTAAAAAAAACTACAAAAAAGAAAAATGAAGGCCAATTTAAATTTGCTTAGAATTGGCCATTCTATGAAATACTAAGGGGCCGATTCACTAACTTCAAGTGAAGGATTCGAAATAAAAAAACTTTGAATTTCGAAGGTTTTTTTGGGCTACTTCGACCATCGAATGGGCTACTTCGACCTTCGACTACGACTACGAATCGAAGGATTCGAAGTAAAAATCGTTCGACTATTCGACCATTCGATAGTCGAAGTACTGTCTCTTTAAAAAAAACTTCAACCCCCTAGTTCGGCATCTAAAAGCTACCGAAGTCAATGTTAGCCTATGGGGAAGGTCCCCATAGGCTTGCCTAACTTTTTTTGATCGAAGGATATTCCTTTGATCGTTGGATTTAAATCCTTCGAATCGTTCGATTTGAAGGATTTTATCGTTCGATCGAAGGAATAATCCTTCGATCGTTCGATTGTACTATCTGCGCTAAATCCTTCGACTTCGATATTCGAAGTCGAAGGATTTCAATTCCCAGTCGAATATCGAGGGTTAATTAACCCTCGATATTCGACCCTTCGTGAATCAGCCCCCAAAAGTTAACTTTAAAGGTCCAAATCGCCATTTTTGCTGTAACTTTGTGGGAAAACCTGTTAATTTAATCTCATTATTGGTTGTATTTATGACACTGGCACTACTACTACATTTATCAACCCATCAAATTTTTTTTTGCTTATATCAGTACTAACAGGGCTACAGGAGTATAGCACGTATGTACTCACAATGCTTTTGGGGTTGAAATATAGTGAAATAAATAAAATATAATAAAAGAGTTTATTAAAATGAATGAAAAAGCACATGGGCAGATAAATGCACGGGGTAGGTTAAGCCTCCCCAAAATCAATGGCAATTCATTTCCTACTAAGAACAGGATGGAGGTATAATAAATGAAACTAACACAGTATTTATCCTGCCATCTGTTTAAGGGTATTTTATATGAGACCCTTCATCTATAGGAGAGGCCGGTGAGAAGTACAAATGTTAATCTCCCTCTATTGAGCCGGTGCAATTAAATCGAACATATGCTCTAAAACATGGAGTACAGGTATGCGATCCGTTACCCAAAAACCTGTTATCCAGAAGGCCATCTCCCATACTTTGATCAAATAATTCAGATTTTTTAAACTGATTTTCATTTTCTCTGGCCAGGGGTCAGGCCGGTGCTGGTTAGGGTCGGGTACGGTTGGCGTTTTTGACTTGAACATCACTACCACAGGCCTGAGTGTATAAATTATGGATGTGCTGCCTTCAGCCATCCAGTTGTTTTAAGATAGCTTTTGTGGGATTATAGTTCATCAACAGTTTAAGGGTGGTGGCACACACTGCTATTCGGGGAAATTAGTCGCCCAGCGTAATATCTCCTCTTCTTTGGGTGACTACTCTCCCCAAAATGCCTTCCCGCTGACTAGAATGTGAATCACCGGTGGGACAATTCGGCTCTCCGAAGACGTCCGAAGTTTCCTCATGTGGCAACTTTGGAAAACGAGGCGATCCGACCATTCATATTCCAGCAGGCGGGAAGGCATTTCGGGGAGATCAGTAGCCTGAAGAAGAGGAGATTAGTCGCTGGGCGACTTATCTCCCCGAATCTGAGTGTGTGCTCTTAATTGTTTCCCCATAGATCAATACTTTTCACTGCAGACTTTGTGCCCATATAGAAAACCATTGAGCATGCAGCAGCCGAGATTCAGTAACAAATACCTTCTTACATTCTCAGTTCGGAGCCTCTCTGCTCCCCCTGTTGGAGTCAGGCTGCTCTGCAGATAAATGGAGGATTTATCTGGGTCAGACAAACACACATTAACCCTCTGCCCCCTGGGACCAGCTGCCTGGAGGAATTTCACACTCTGGAGGAAGTCATTCTGCTAAGTCGGCATCTTGGAACAATCCTGCTGCCAGATTCAAAGGGAGAGATCGGCCTTAACCCCTTGCCTGTCGGATGCCAGTAAACAATTAACCATTTGAGTACCACAATAGCAGGTTTCTTCTAGTTTACAGTATAGAGAACATACTTTCCTCTGTGCTGCAAAATGGATTTCGCTACATGTATGGGATCATACGCATGGCCGCTATAGGAAATGCTATGCCTTTTGGCAAAGACAAACAGAGAGGAGAAACTGAGCTGAAGAGCATCCCTCCAACAGCTTGTAGCTTGGATTCAGTAGTAAGGGCTCTTACAGACGAGCATTTGAAGCTGCGCTCCCCTGCGTTCCGTTTTTATGCGTTCAGCCGCAGGGGAGCGCAGGAGTAGACGCATTCAGTTTTTTTCAATGGGGCTGTACTCACACAGGCGCCGAACGCCGGTTGAGACGCAACATGCTGCATTTTTCCTGCGTTCAGCGCCTACATGCACCTGTGTGAGTACAGCCCCATTCAAAAAAACTGAATTCATCTACTCCTGCGATCCCCTGCGGCTGAACGCATAAAAACGGAACGCAGGGGAGTGCAGCTTCAAACGCTCGTCTGTAAGAGCCCTAAGAAGTTTGTGTGTTCTCCCTGGGTCTGTAAGTGTGAATGTGGGTACTCTATGTTCCCCCAAACCCCAAAAACACACAGGCAAATTAAGTAGCATCTATAGAAATTGACCATCATATGTGTGAATGTTAAAAGGACCTTAGACTGTAAGCTCCACTGGGAAAGGGACTGGTTGTACATCGCTACATACCAGGAATTAATAAATAAAATACTGTGATCTGTAACACGATGCAACCAATCAGTTCTTTGCTTTCATTATTCACCTTTTGCTTGTCCAATAACTAACTCCTGATTGGTTGCTGTTGTATAGTTTTATTACAGAAATCACCCCTACTTCCAAGGTTTTATTTGTCTTTATTTACCTAATACTAAACGACAAGAGATGCTGGATGTGAGTTCCTCAATATACCTGCTATACTGTATATACGATAAGCTTGTTTGAGGACAAGGTCTTGTAACCCACAGCAACTTATCAGATAGTTGCTTTCGCTTGGTTGCCATGGGTTACTAGACCTGGGGCAAACACTTCAGTTTGCATTCCATTAGTCTATGCTGGGAACTGGAGGACAACAGGATGTGATAACAGGTTAGATTTGCTTTTAGTCTCCCCAATTGATTCTGAAAGAAACATTAAACTTAAAAAAGAACAGGTTCCACCTCCCAGAGATTATTTTATCACTTTCCTTTTGTCAACAATTCCGACTGCTGACAACGGCTCAATTACCTTTTTCTGAAAAAAATGAAGGTAGCGAGATGTGCTGAGTGACAATTGCTCTGTAGCTACACGTTTTGCACAATATCCAACCAGCAACACACCCCAACTCTGGATTCCCTCCAGCAGCAGAAAAGTAGAACTGAGTATTGAAATGACTATTCTCATGTTTGCAAGAGTTTATAAGAAGGATTTATAGAACAATAGACATAACTGACTTCATATTTCATTTTGAAATTGGATTTTGAGCCAACATGTATATTTTGCTTCATTTCCGTAATCCCAGGGACGCTTTAAACCAAATTCCCTGCCTTCAGGGGTTTCAAGGGGATTGTAGTTTTACTTGCTGGGACCAAATAGGAAGGTGGGAGCTGTAGTTCTAAAACAGTATAATTCCAGAGCTAAAGCTGTGCAGATGGGACACTGCAACTGTTGGGAAAATCATTTCCTATTTTGATTCTGTTCTGCTTGCACTCTCTTTGTGTCCTTTTAGCCCTGGCCCCAAATCAGTGCTGACGTGCTTCATAGGAAAATCAGTGGGTTACATCCTAGGCAGATGAGGCCCACGCTGACCTTTGCTACAGTATATCTATTATTTGTTATAAAGAAAGCATTATGGTAAGGTATGGGACCTGTTATCCAGAATGCTCAGGACCTGGTCTTTTCAGGATAACAGATCTTTCCGTAATTTGTATCTTACTAGAAATATGATTTAAATAAACCCAATAAGCTGGTTTTGCTTCCAATAAGGATTAATTATATCTTAGTTGGGATCAAGTACAAGGTAATGTTTTATCATTACACAGAAAAAGGAAATCATTTGGATTATTTGATTATAATGGAGTCTAATTTGGAGCTTTCTGGATAATGGGTTTCTGGATACCAGATCCTATGCCTGTATTTAGAAAATGTCTTAATTTAGTTTGCTGAACCTTATATAAAATTTTCATTTATACAATAGTTCCCCTTTAAGTTTAATTTCAAGTTACACATAGTGATGGGCGAATTTGGGGTGTTTCGTTTCACCGAAAAATTTGTGAATTTGCCTTGAAATTTGCGAAACGGCGAAAAATTTGCGAAACAGTGCCGGCATCTTGTTTTTGACACTGGCGTTTGTTTTTGACGCCGGCGTCCATTTTTTTGACACCGGCGTCCGTTTCTTGACGCAGGCTCAAATTCGCTGGTGAATTTTCCTGCCGGTTTCACCGCGAATTTGTGCCTGGCGAATAAATTCGCCCATTACTAGTTACACATCATTCGAACATCCTGTGGATAGGACTGGTTCTTCAAAAATAACCTATACTGTTAATACTAATTACCTTATGCAATTACTAAAATGGCAATTATGGTTCTGATTGTTGCTTGTTGGTTATACGCTATACAGTTTAAAGGGCATGTAAAGGCAAAAAAATCCCATTTTAACTTTCTTTAATGAAAAAGAAACCTATCTCCAATATACTTTAATTAAAAAATGTGTACCATTTTTATAAGAAACCTGACTGTATGCAGTGAAATTCTCCCTTCATTTACTGCTGTGGATAGGAATTGTCAGACGGTCCCTAACTGCTCTGCAGGGAAACAATCATACTTATGAACAGCAGGGGGAGCCCCCGCCTTACTTCCCAGCCATGCAGAACTCAAGCAGCTTTGTTTATGTCGATCCCAAAGCAGCCCAGACCACACTGAGCATGTGCACAGTCTTAGTCTTGCAAATATGTTTAACAAAGTTCCAAGATGGTGACCCCCTGTAGCCAACTTTGAAAGCATAAATCATTTGTTTGATTAGGCTTGTGGTGCAGTAAGTTCATGTTTATATTTAGTATACAAAATACAGCATTTCTAGCCTTATTCTATTTTAGACTTTACATGCCCTTTAATAGTTGGGTGGTGCTAGGAGCAAGTAATGCTGCTTCTGAAATAGACTTTCAGCTTTGTTTACACAAGTCCTCTCTGTGGGTTTAACTGTACCATTGTGACATCCAACAAACTAGGACTCACAGAATGTTTGTATAAGCCAAGCTTTAAGGGTAAGTGTGTACAGGCAGCTGATGTGCAAATGCATAATGCAAAACACTCTAAAAACATAAATCCATCTGACATAAGTTTATAAATATTTTGTGTGTGGATGGGTATATGCCTGCGGGAAGCAATGGGCCCATCTGAGCACCACAACATTCATGTACAAGCATGTGCGCATTTACAGATGAAGGGCCTGTTATGGATATAAGAGTAGAACAGTGACTTGTGATGCTGTTCTTGAGCCACAATTTCTACCAAATCCTTTTTTGATGGGTGCTAAAGATGCTGCCTGGCTGGTAAAAATGGTGTTTCGTGCCAATGTTATTATTGCCACCTTTTCAAAAATAGTGTTTAACTTCAGCAACTGTCTCTATCTTGTTATTATAGGCTACAGTCCCTTGCCATAAGCTATTACCAAACTGCTACTATAGGCACAATCTCTCCCTACTATACCTGCTATCCCAAAGCCACACTCACTTCCAAGAGATTATTATCCCACTGTTACTATAGGCACAATCTCTCCCTACTATACCTGCTATCCCACAGTCACACTCCCTTCCCAGAAACTATTATCCACTGTTACTATAGGCACCATCTCTCCCTACTATACCTGCTATCCCACAGTCACACTCCCTTCCCAGGGACTATTATCCACTGTTACTATATGCACCATCTCTCCCTACTATACCTGCTATCCCACAGTCACACTCCCTTCCCAGAGACTATTATCCACTGTTACTATAGGCACCATCTCTCCCTACTATACCTGCTATCCCACAGTCACACTCCCTTCCCAGAGACTATTATCCCACTGTTACTATAGGCACCATCTCTCCCTACTATACCTGCTGTCCCACAGTCACACTCCCTTCCCAGAGACTATTATCCACTGTTACTATAGGCACCATCTCTCCCTACTATACCTGCTATCCCACAGCCACACTCCCTTCCCAGAGACTATTATCCCACTGTTACTATAGACACCATCTCTCCCTACTATACCTGCTGTCCCACAGTCACACTCCCTTCCCAGAGACTATTATCCACTGTTACTATAGACACCATCTCTCCCTACTATACCTGCTATCCAACAGTCACATTCCCTTCCCAAAGACTATTATCCCACTGTTACTATAGACACTATCTTTTCCAAATGTCACACTGTATAGGACAAGTTCTGTATAGGTTTATATATTTTTGGTTTCATTTCTAGGCACATTTCATCCACATAATTTGCATCAGGCAGTTGATTATCAGGCAGTCGATTATGATGTTTGTAAGCACACTAGGAAAGACTCCTAGTCACAGGCAGCATAAAAAAAAATACAACACCTATGTATTTCAATCTGTTTAATTTAATGAAATATTTGGATTAATGATTGTCAGCATTAATATAAAATATAAAAATGATTTAACATGAACTATATGAATCATTTACTTCTTAGAAATAAATACACTGGGACCGTTCTTTATTTTTTGCCATTATATTGACTAAAGCCCTCATTTCTACAAGTATTTATGTTTATTTATTTTGTTCTGCCCATAATTTCCTAATGAGGAACAGATTTTGGAAGGTAGCATCTGATTTCCAATAGAGCAGTTACAGATTAAGTGAAATGAGTATCTGCTGGGGGTTTTGTCGGGAGGAGACAGATAGTGGCACCAGGTCTAGAAACAGAGACAAAAAAGGTGGAATAAATCACAATTAACTCTTTCAAGGCCAGAGATACTTCCCCCTAACAGACAAAACAACTATGGCACTGGAGTCAGCTGTACTGTTTCTCCCCCTTAATAATGGACAAGCCTCATGGGGGAGCCACGCTTCTTGTGCAATAGGATGAGCTTAATATTATCTCTGCTTTCTTCACTTCCAGGAATTCCATGCATGAGGGCACATGTAAGGGTTAAGTTACACTATGAAGTTATATTGCCAATTTTCCACTCTTTTAACACAGTAACTTGATACTGCTGAGGGATAATAAAGGGCACTAGATAAATGTGACCCTGTGCACAAAAACCTGTCAAGGGGGAGCACAACCAAATGGGATTACTTATGATTATGGAGACACACAAGATAAAATGTTACTTTATTACATTAAAGGGAATATATGCCCTGTCTATAAACGAATGATCTCCTCCTAATGGACAGGGAAGAATGAGGCATGGACTACTGTGTGCACAGACCATTCATTCTCCGTATATATATATACATTCATAAATATATATTTTGATGCCTCCATATGTATCAGTGAAGCAGTACAATATATTCTAAGCTGTTCTGTTGAGAGATATGAAACCAGGATGGCAAGAAAGACTTCCCCCATTCTTGTGGAACAGGTTGTTGGTTGTGTAAACTTGATGGGTCTGCTGAGAACAGAAACATATTCACTGGCTTCTAGATGAAGGCCCCAAGTATGTTCTCCAACTTTACCCAACTCAGCCTGTCAGATGAAAGCAGTAGAATGCTTGGAACATGCAAGCTTCAACAGAAGTCAATGGATTCAAGCCCACTTGCAAAGATCTACTTTATATTTCAATGGCCCATGGCTTTGAGCATTGTGGTGCTTCCAGGGAGAACAAGGGCACTCAACACTTCTTTCCAGACTACAATCATCTCCCATTCAAATGAATGGAAATCAGGCGCTGGCAAGCTCAGGTAGACACCTCGATGGAACGCTTCCTTGCGTGGTCCCCACCCAACATCACCCAATCGGAAAATTGTTGGGTAGTTAAAAGCCAAACGATTGTCTGCCTGGAAGTGAACAGAGTTGCTTGTGTGAATGAAACCTTACCTTTGCAGATCACCCGTTTCAAAATGCAGCTTATTCCATGCATATATGTTTTATGGTATCTCACTGTGAAGACACAAGTCAAATTTGGGGGTTGTTATTACTAAAACATGATTGGAATTTCAATTAAACAACCATTGGAGTGTTAGCTGTGCTTGGGGACCTCAGTTTGAAGGTGAGGTAGGGTGACATTTGGGGAACATGCCCATTTGCTCATCTACATAAACTTCTAAGCCCAGCTTGAAGGCCAATTAGAAGTTGAAGGTTGGGTTACAATATATTTGCTGCAGATACTTTTGGAACTATGGTTAAATTACCAATGGTTTCCTATATCAGTAATTTTGTTATTACTGTGTAAGATAGTCCCTGACCAAAAGTTGGACCTACAATGGAGCTTGAAGTCCAACAACCACTACTCTAATATGATTCAGGCTGTTTATAAGATTCCAAATGATTGTAGATGAGCAATGCCTCAAACTGTTTATGCAAGTATTTGTGGGTGACTGGGGGCATAATATGGCTTAGCTAGTTAAACTCAGGGAAATGAATGTTTGGAAGGAACACAGCGGTTTGAGAAGCAACACATAGGCCATGTTGTAGGCTGCTGTTCTGGAAAACCTCCAACCATTTTGGTAACAGAAATTCATGTTTCAAAGAAGCACATTTGGAAAGGTTCCTCCTCCTGTAATCAAAATAAGTGCCACCCCCTTATTTCAGTAAGTCATCCAGTGGACCCTAAGCTGTTTCTTTTTGTACAAATTGGTCAGTTTATTCCCATTTAATGTTGTGGCCGAACGAACCAGTCAAATCAACTGCAAGATGATTGGAAACCTTTTTGGATGGGAGGCTTATTGACATCCGAAACAGCTTTTCTGCACATAATCCCATCTTGGCACAGGCACATCGTATGAACCATCTGTGCGGTAGAGATGGCGCGAACTGTTCGCCGGCGAACTTGTTCGCGCGAACATCGGGTGTTCGCGCTCGCCGGAAGTTCGCGAACGTCGCGCGACGTTCGCCATTGTTGGCGCTTTTTTTTGCCCTCTCACCCCAGACCAGCAGGTACATGGCAGCCAATCAGGAAGCTCTCCCCTGGACCACTCCCCTTCCCTATAAAAACCGAAGCCCTGCAGCGTTTTTTCACTCTGCCTGTGTGTGCTGAAGAGATAGTGTAGGGAGAGAGCTGCTGCCTGTTAGTGATTTCAGGGACAGTTGAAAGTTTGCTGGCTAGTAATCGTTTTGATACTGCTCTGTTATTGGAGGGACAGAAGTCTGCAGGGGTTTGAGGGACATTTAAGCTTAGGTAGCTTTGCTGGCTAGTAATCTACCTTCTACTGCAGTGCTCTGTATGTAGCTGCAGTGGGCAGCTGTCCTGCTTCTGATCTCATCTGCTGACTGCTGCAATAACAGTAGTCCTTGTAAGGACTGCTTTTATTTATTTTTTTGTTCCAATACAGAGCAGTATCAAGCAGATTACTAGCCAGCAAACTTACTATCATCTGTCCCTGAAATCACTAACAGCTCTCCCCCTACACTATCTCTTCCAAGCACACACAGGCAGATTTTTCAGATACATTTTTGCCCTTGATCCCCCTCTGGCATGCCACTGTCCAGGTCGTTGCACCCTTTAAACAACTTTAAAATCATTTTTCTGGCCAGAAATGTCTTTTTTAGATGTTAAAGTTCGCCTTCCCATTGAAGTCTATGGGGTTCGCGAACCGTTCGCGAACCGCTCGCATTTTTGCGCAAGTTCGCGAATATGTTCGCGAACTTTTTTTCCGACGTTCGCTACATCCCTACTGTGTGGTACAAATACAAGCTGCAGCGAATAACATTGGCACTGGAATTAGTGTTTTGACGCCATAGTTCTCCCTGGGAGGACTGTGGCGTTTATGTTATTATTGTTATAATAAATAAGTATTTAGCACCACTATACTCTTTACAGTAAAAGGGTGCCATTGTTAAAATCACCCATGTATATCGGCTACGGGGTGTCTTTATGTTTAATTTTTTTTCATGTTCTGGGTCCTGAGGTAACAACTCCTTCTGTCACTCCCAAACTACTAAATCTGACCTAAACACAAAATAATTACATCACAAAAAACTAAATTATTTTTCAATTAACGGTGGCCATACAAAAGCTGCCAAATTTGCCCCTGCAAACCAAATGAACAGCCTATTGGCCTGCCAATATGTGGGGCCTGTCCAGCCAATACCTGGTCAAATCAATCAAACATCAAGGATGAAAAGTGCTTTGGGGTGTTGATGCCGTCCGTATCTAAAGGGCCTTCTAAGATCCCTGGCTCAGCCTGATTTGGCCTTGCTTGTGGGTGGCCAATCCAATCCACTATTCTGATGACCTTGCCAATATAGGGCCAATCAGGTTGTTGTAGCAGGGAGTCTGGAATCTGCAAAACTGACTGTTGCTCATCATCCTCTCCTGCAAAGCTGCAGAAATTGAAGTTTAGGTTCTCAGTTACTAAGCCTGGGGGAGGGAACAAGCAAAAACTTCTTGGGGGCGATGCTGGTACAAAAGCTGGATGACTAAAGGTCCTGGATTCTGGAATACCCACTCCCAGATAGGGATCCCCATTTTTCCTACTTTGCCAGTGGCCTCTATGTCCATCCTTCCATTAATCCTTCCACTCCAGCACCAGGGCCCTTTGATATCTTCTTGTTCAGCCACTGGAGAGGTTGTTATGGCAACATTCATTGTGTGCATTAGAATGTGAGCTTTTGGGCTATAAAATTCCTTCTTGCCAAGCTGTGACTAAATTTGTTCTGTCTCAACAATGTCTGTGTGTTTAGCAACACTAAGTACACTGTCAGTGCTCATGGCAGTAATAACATGACACAGGCTGACATGCTGATGAATGAGTTGGGTGGGGAGAGGCCCCGCTTGTGTTTCACATTGCCCGTCTGCTGTTTTATTACATCTCAGGGGCTGGAGGGAGACGTTACCTGGAAGTCTCTCAGCTGAGCAGGTAAAGGCAAGTTCCAAGCTTGCTGACTGACAGAATTAATCTCCATTTCACAACATATAAAATCTTTGTTTTATTTGGGTGTCCTGAAGCCTTTTCAGTGCAAGCCAGGCATGCAGCTCCGGCAGGCGTTAAAGTAAAAGTGCTTGACAAATATGGGCTTTTCTGGATAACGACAGCAGCCTGATTTTTCATTGTAACCCCCTGAATGTTACATTTTCACACAACACAATTGAGTCAGGAGAAGCCAAAGTCCTCATTAGTGAACAAGGGATTAAAGGGATAACAGCCATACCTAATCTAGAGGTATTGCCCTTTGAGGGCAGGGGCACACGAAGCTACTGGGGGAGATTAGTCACCCAGCAAACTGCCCTCTGAACTGCCTCCCCACCGAATCCAAATCACCGGTGGGATGGCACTTGGAGCGCTTCGTTTTCTGAAGTTGCCTCACGAGGAAACTATGGGTGAATTCGGAAAACGAATTGATCCAAGTGCCATCCCACTGGCGATTTAGATTCTAGCTGGTGGGGAGGCAGTTCAGGGAGTTTAGTCGCCCGAGGAAGAAGCGGTTTGACGCTGGGCGACTAATCTCCCCCAGTAGATTGTGTGTCCCTGCCCTTAAAGGAAAGTTCATGTCAGAATGCACTTTGAGCATGATGTACAACTGGAACCCCTTGGGCTGAATTTAGTCTTAAAGTGGACCTGTCATCTACACATAAAAAGCTACATAATGAAAGTCATTTGCAAATTAAATATGAAACCCCCAAAAAATTTTTCATTAAAACATCCATACCTGTTATAAAGGTGTTTAAATATCTAAACTGTCAATCAAATATTACCTGCCCCGCCTCTATGCCCATGGCATAGAGGAGGGGCAGTCAATTACTTTCACTTTCCATTCAGCACTTGTCACTGCTCTCCCCACATTCCCCCTTCCCTCCTCCGGCTCTATAATTGTGTAGGGCACTGCACATGGACATCAGGTCCCCCATTCTGGTGCATACACAAGATTTCGGGGTGATACACAATTTCCCTTAATAACCGTGTCCACAAAATGGCTGCTGCCTGCTTGCTGTGATTGTATAATTCCAAGACAGAAGGAAACAAAATTTAAATAATAAATACAGTGTAAGTAAAGTTTATTTTGCTCAACTAACATGATAGAAAAGAATTTGAAATTATTTCTTAGGGTGACAGGTCCCCTTTAAGCGAGTTACAGTCCCCAGTAATACATAAGCCAATGGCCAGTGGCTATGAAGGGGGGGGTATGGCAAGAATCAGTGGAGAAAGCCAAAAGGAGGGATCCCTGTCTAACACAGTGCCAGAGAACCCCCAGTGAGACCCAACCTAGGAAAAGTCCAATTAGCTCTTTCCTATCTCCACCATAAGCCTATATACCCTCAATACAATTTGCCAGTATTTCTGTTTAATTGTTATGAGAGTGGATGATAGGTTCTTTGCTGGGTCCTAGGAAACCCAGTCCAACACTGAAAGGTGCTCAGACAAGAAAAGGCATGTAGACTACTTGTCTCTAAAGGGGACTGTGGGGTGGGGTACAAAGTGGTTTGTGCCTGCTTTTCACACTTTGCCCCTAGCCCCATGCTAAGTACAGGGGCCCTACTGTGTGCCATTGGCAGTACACCTCTATAGGACACTGTCTAACCTCATCATGTTCAAGATAATTTAATTGATTATCAATTGCTTTAAAGGAAAAACTATACCCCCCAAACAATGTAGGTCTCTATTAAAAGATACTGAGTAAAACAGCTCATGTGTAAAACCCTGCTTCATGTAAATGAACCATTATCATAATAATATACTTTTTTAGTAGTATGTGCCATTGGGTAATCATAAATAGAAAATTGCCATTTTAAAAAATAAGGGCCACCCCCTGAGATCGTACGATTCACTGTGCACACATACAAACCACATGTAAGGTCACATGAGCCAATTAACAGACAGAGTTCTGTCTTTTGCTTCCTCACTTCTTCCTGTTACAGTTAGTGTTGTAGTATTTCTGGTCAGGTGATCTCTGAGGCAGCACAGATAGAGTCACGAAATGGTGGTTCAAGGCAAGAGATGTAAAAGGGCAATATTTATGTAAATATATATTCCAGTTTGGTAAGATTCTTTAATATGTCATTCAATTTGATATAAACTATCTGTTGCTTAAGTATTCATTTTGGGGGTATAGTTTTCCTTTAAACATGCCCAAGCTGCTATGTCTGATGTCTATTTAGTTGTTTTTTTTTTTTTTTTTACTTCTTTTTCTTGTAGTTAATAACCTATTCCTGCTGTGTGACAGTTGTAAATTGCATATGATTGGAATGGTTTGTTAGACTGGGGGAAATCAGTATTGCAGAAGAAGTGACTTGTTTGCAGCAGCTTAGTGAACAGATTTATCGTAAGAACAGTTCCACTTTAAGGAAAAAGAAATACAAATAATACATTTTTCTGGCTGCCAGAGCCTCAGTGTGACATGCCGATGCAAAGATGCATTTATAAATAACCAGATTAGCGAGACATTTAGAAATCTGTCTGTTGTGGGTTCACCTTATTATTCTGAATTCTCTTATTGCCTCTGGGGTTCCAAGTCAATATATAAAATACTTGTCCGTACAGTGGATTCTGCATTGAAATCCCATCCAGAAATAATAAGAGGAGAAGCAGATATTGATACTTCATATCAGCTGTTACGGAAAGGGCATTTCATATTCTGAGCCTCTGTGACAGTAGAGTGATCCGCAGAGGATATCCGTCTGTAATGCTGATCTGAAATATGGTCCAAGGCATATTTATGCCCTTTTAATATTAATTGGTAACAAAAAAACGCTTATATGTTCCTGTCAAGGTCAAAACCCTCACTGAAAAATGGGTCAGTTCCAAAACAAGTAAATGTGCTTGACCAGGTAGGATGTACACGGCTGGTTTTATTTAATGATTGCACCACTATAAAAAAAACACCGTCACTCTGTGATATGTACTACAGTGTCACTGGAAAGCTATTCAATCCACAAGTGGGCTCTACGGGCTGGGAGTTCTACGGGGGAGCTGGTGGGCTGTGCAATGTGCTGCATGAGAAGCTTTGCCAGGGGCCCACTATTTGCCCTTCTGTCCTCTTCAACCTATGTCTTGTTCTAGTCTCTTCTCTGTACAGGCTATACTATTCTTCCATCTATGTATCCTCTTTGTTCCCATACAGAAAAAGAAAATCATTGTGAAATAGGACAAATGGTTAGAAGCAGGAGGGCCCACAGACACCTGAGCCCACCGGGAGTTTTCCTGGTATCCCAGTGGGTCACTGTGCATGAGCATTTGGGTTGTGGAAGGGGATAAAGCTTGGAAGATGCCTAAAATGTATGGTACATGCGGTGCTTTCAGACTGTTTGAATGCAACTCAGAAATAAAGCACCAAAGCACCTGCAGTTGCCCTATGAGTCTCTAGAGTCTTCATACCAAAGACCAGGGGGTTGAGGTCCCTATATTTCTAAGTGTACATGGTAACGTTAGCCAGGGTTGGACTGGGAAAGAACCCGTTGGGCCCTACTCCTTGTGATTCTCCCTGACTCACTCCTGGCCCCAAACTCATTACATCGCGCAAGAAGAAAGGTACAAGCAGGGTGGAGGGCCGTGGAAGGGGATTGCACCTGGGGCAGGGGACCTTTAGAGATTGGTCACATCTGGGGAGGGGGGTTTTGCCTGAGAGGGGGGCCGAGGGTGTGCAGGGGCCCCTCACACAGCCACCCTGTCCCTGTGGTCCCCAAACCCACAGTCCAATGCTGTCATTAGCAGTGCCATGTAATAAATGTACGACTACAAATTATGGATGGGGGAATCCAGGATTTGATACAGGATTCGGCCTTTTTCAGCAGGATTCGGATTCAGCCAAATTCTTCTGCCTGGCTGAACCGAATCCTAAATTTGTATATGCAAATTAGGGGTGGGGGAGGGAAATAGCGTGACTTTTTGTCACAAAACAAGGAAGTGAAAAATGTTTTCCCTTCCCATTGCATATGCAAATTAGGATTTGGATCGGTATTAGGCCAAATCTTTCGCGAAGGATTCGGGGGTTTGGTCGAATCCAAAATAGTGTATTCGGTGCATCCCTACTACAAATCACCTTTCATGCTTTTCTGCCTATCTATACTGTATTTAAATCTAGTTTGTGCTGTTAGTCCCATACAGGAATCCCAGTACTTATTCCTTATACCTAACTGTACAACATCAAAAACCACTAGGTCAAGGACATCTCGTCATACTTTAATTATCACCAAATTTCACCATCAGTCTCCACAGTCCTGTATAATAATGACCCTGATTTGCATACAAGGGTCGCATCTGTCTATCTTAACTACAAATGTCCCTCTTGCCTTACAGTTTGTTGGCGCCTGACACCCAGGAGATAAGCCCAGGACAGCAAACACTTATCGGTGACAGAGTTCCATTCACCCCAGTCAGGCCTCTGATGCTGAAAGGCTCTTGAAACCGTCCAGGCCTGGACACTGGATGCTCCATATCTCTCATTACATTGCCGTTTACAATGAAGCTGTGTGCTCTGCAGACATCCATATCTAAGTATACCCTTGCCCCTCTTCTGATATACAAGTGAATAACCTCTCAAACTCTCAAGAGCTCTACAAGGCGCCTGAAAGCCGGCTCTGAGCTTCAGCAAAAGCCTTAACCCCCTCCTGGCTGTGGAACTTTCTCCAGATGGACTTGCCCTCCACTATACCAGTGTTCAGCTCAAGCCCCTCTTTGAGCATTGTGTAACTACAGCAGATACAGACCCTGTGGTTGCAGAGGGGCCCAGAAGTGTAGAGGGTCGGTAAGGCCCTAAGTTATGAGCTATTTCAATGTATCTTGGTAGAACAGGTCAACATACCAACGTTTTGGGACCCTAAATTTAATTTGCTGTGGGCCTCAGTTAAATCATCACTGCCTTTGTGGTGTAAAACATGCTTTCCTTTTCCTTGTAATAAGGTTTTAGAGAAATAGTTTTAAGAATATTTTGGCAAGTAAATGTGTTTGCCTCATATTTCACCCCAATTAAGTTTACCTTCTACAAGACCAGCATTGGGAGTTTTCTTGGTATCCTGGTGGGCCCAGCTATGAGTGGTCCCACCTGCTTTTAACCATTTGGCCTATTTCATGTTCACTCCCTATTTCTGTATGGGATCAAAGAAGCTAAATAGGGATGGCGTGTAGATGGAATATAGTACATCATGTAAAGAAAAAATACAGAAAATAAAGTAGTTGAGTGAGGAGTGCAACAGAAATAGTTTGGAGAATGGGCCCCCATGATCTAAGGTTTTCTGGTGAGTCCTGGCATCTGACATTGCACACGACTCAAGGTGAACAAAAGGCATTAAAAGAGAACTAAAGTTTAACTAAAGAAGTAGCTAGAAATGTTGTACATTATGTTTTGTGCTTCTGTACCAGCCCAAGGCAACCACAACCCTTTAGCAGTAAAGATCTGTGTCTCCAAAGATGCCCCAGTAGCTCCCCATCTTCTTTTCTGCTGATTCACTGCACATGCTCTGTGCTGCTGTCACTTACTGAGCTTAGGGACCCACTCACAATATACAGTACACATAGAATAGAAATGTCACAATATAAGGCTGATTAGTAATTAATACACATAATTACTACATGGCAGCACAGAAACCAGTGCAATTAGCATCAGAATTTAATAATCAGCAAACCTGTAGCATCAGCTTATATTACAGGGGAAGCTCATTTTCTGCTGGATAATTAGTGACGAGCCCAAAGCTTAGCTTCTCAACAGCCAATCAGAGCCCACTGAGCATGTGAGTGTCACAGACACTTTCCAAGATGGTGACCCCCTGTGACAAGTTTGAAGTCCTGGATCATTGCTGCTATTGACAAGCTGAAACTTTAGCCTCGTGCAATAACTTCATATATAAAAGATGGCATTTTTAGTTATATTATTTTTTAGGGTTTAGTTCTCCTTTAAAGCCAAATTTCACCCTAAGTGGACTTGAGGCTGTAGTCAGGTCTATATTACGGTCAAGTACTGCCCTTGGCCTCCCTTCTCTTGCCAATAAGCACGAGCAGTCTTCTGCATAGACCCATCTAGGAAGAGAGGTGTAACTACCTTGAATCTGCCGTATGATTTAGCCGTAGGTCTTCGTGGCAGACTGGGAGCAATCTAATTTTTTCAAGCCTTTTTTCTATATAGGCACCCAAGTGCCACCCCCTAAGGGTTCTTACACACGATCGTTTTTACCTGCAATCCCCTGCGTTGCGCTTTCTTCCGTTCAACCGCAGGGGAGCGCAGGAGTAGACGCAGTCAATTATTTTGATGGGGACTGAACTCACACAGACGCATGAACGCAGGTGAAATGCAACATGCTGCGTCCCAACCAGTGTTTGGCACTTACATGCGTCTGTGTGTGTACAGCCCCCTTCAAAATAAATAAATGCGTCTACTCCTGCGCTCCCCTGCGTCTGAACGGAAGAAAGCGCAACGCAGGTTAGCGCAGGTAAAAACGGCCGTGTGTAAGAGCCCTAAAGCTACCACCCTACGTATGAGCCCTCATATATGTGGAGCCAGACCCACAGTTTGATAACAACACAGCCAGTGTAATAAATAAATTAAATGCACCAAAATATTGGTAAGTTGACTTTTTCTGCTATGATATGTTGAAATTATGGCCTTAAAGGAAAACTATACCCCCAAAATGAATACTTAAGCAACAGATAGTTTATATCAAATTGAATGACATATTAAAGAATCTTACCAAACTGGAATATATATTTACATAAATATTGCCCTTTTACATCTCTTGCCTTGAACCACCATTTCGTGACTCTATCTGTGCTGCCTCCGAGATCACCTGACCAGAAATACTACAACACTAACTGTAACAGGAAGAAGTGAGGAAGCAAAAGACAGAACTCTGTCTGTTAATTGGCTCATGTGACCTTACATGTGGTTTGTATGTGTGCACAGTGAATCGTATGATCTCAGGGGGCGGCCCTAATTTTTTTAAATGGCAATTTTCTATTTATGATTACCCAATGGCACATACTACTAAAAAAGTATATTATTATGATAATGGTTCATTTACATGAAGCAGGGTTTTACACATGAGCTGTTTTACTCAGTATCTTTCAATAGATACCTACATTGTTTGGGGGGTATAGTTTTCCTTTAATGTGCCCTTTACACTCCTGGGCCCCCTCTGCTTCCTCTGTAGTTACACCCCTGGGAACAGCAACATCCTCAGCTCCATCATTTCTACCCACTCGTCTCTAGTGTTTATCTTTGTATGACAGTGTCGAGGTATTTATCGCATTATTTCTCATTTCTGATGGTTGCTTTATCAAGCAAGAGATCAAGCTTTTATAACATTTTTTTTCCCAGACATTACAGTTTGGGGCCAAAACCTTAAAAAAAAAATCTCCCAGGACCAAGATAACGAGATCCAAAGAAAAATACGCAGTAAGCACCTTGTGTTACGGGGCTGGATACGGGATCCTGTTATTCCTTACACATCCGACAGAGAATAATGTGTTGAGGTTGCAGAATAAATACAAAGGGTTATTGCTGAAATAAAGATGCCCTGAACCATAGGAGTCACATTCGAGAATGAATTCTGGGCAACCGTTACAGTTTTGGCCAAGAAAAATATTGTTTTTCTTTCCTGACTGTAATTTTCTTTCTTTCTCGTTATATATAAACAATATCTGCTGTGTAATAGATCTACAGTCCCATTGCCCACGGAGCTCGCCTTTTGTTCTGCTCCAATCATCCCTGAATGGACTCTCCCTTTTATTTCATAGCTATTATGATACTGATTAAAACTAAAGGGAATGCGGCCAACCCTTTCTTAATTATTCCTGGCTCCGGAGAGACTATTGTGCTACTGAGACATTAAAGGGACATTAAAATGATTATGGTTTTTGGACAAAGCAGACGTTGGCCACGGTGCGGCTAATATATGCACCAGTAGGGGAATGGGTGCTTGGTCCTCGACCACGTCATTAAACCGTAACTACAAGTATGGGACCTGTTATCCAGAATCCTGGGGATTAATGAATTATTGCACTTCCTGTAATTTGAATCTTCATACCTTAAGTCTACTAGAAAATCATGTAATTATTGAATAAACCCAATAGGCCGGTTTTGCTTCCAATAAGGATAATTATATTTTAGTTAGCAACAAGTACAAGCTACTGTTTTATTATTACAGAGAAAAAGGAAATCATTTTCAAAAATTTGGATTATTTGGATAAAATGGAATCTATGGAGACGGCCTGTCTGTATTTCAGAGATTTCTAAATAACAGATCCCATAGTTGTATATACAACAGAAAAGCTGCTCCAGTTAGTGGCCAGGAAGTTATACAGTTGAGTATATAGTTAAAGGGATACTGTCATGGGAAAACATGTTTTTTCAAAACACATCAGTTAATAGTGCTGCTTCTGCAGAATTCTGCACTGAAATTTATTTCTCCTAAGAGCAAACAGATTTTTTTTATATTTAATTTTGAAATCTGACATGGGGCTAGACATAGGGGCAAATTCACTAAGATGCGAAGTTGCACCAGGCGCAACTTCGCCGAGCTTCGCCGCACTTCGCCAGGCGTAGTTTCACCAGCGCTCCGCAAATTCACTAAAATCCAAAGTTGTGCTCAGGGGTAGCGTAAGGTTGCGAAGTTGCGCTAGCGTTGATTCGCTATGTAAATCGAAGTTACGCTAGCGAAGGCTAATTTGCATACGGCGCAAAATTCGAATTTCAATGGAGGAACACGTCTCAGCACTACAAATGCCAAGAAAACCTTCAAATCTGCAAATATAAATTTTATTTTGCCCTAAACATGTGCCCACTGTCTAGGTAAGTTGCCATGAGTCAGGAAATATAGGGGGGAAGGAGGGGAGCCCCAAAAAAAATTTCGATCTTTTTCAGCCTATCACCCATCATGTAGAAAACACGCCAGCGTTTTTTGGGACTTTTTTGGAAACAATCCCTATCTACTCTATTGCACTTCGCCAGGTCTGAGGTGGCGAAGGAAGTCTAGCGTAAAAGGTAGCGTTCAGTACACTGCGCAAGTTAGTGAATTTGCGTAGTTTCGTCGCTAGCGAAAATTCGCCTGGCGTAAGGGTGCGAAGTAACACTACCGAAACTACGCCAGCGTTCGTTAGTGAATTCGCGCAATAGCAAAAATGCCAAACGCTAGCGAATTAACGCTAGCGTTCGGCGCTTAGTGAATTTGTGCCATATTGTCATTTTCCCATCTGCCCCCAGTCATGTGACTTGTGCTCTGATAAACTTCAGTCACTCTTTACTGCTGTACTGCAAGTTGGAGTGATATCACCCCCTCCCTTTCCCTCCCCCCCCCAGCAGCCTAACAACAGAACAATGGGAAGGTAACCAGATAACAGCTCCCCAACACAAGATAACAGCTCCCTGGTAGATCTAAGAACAGCACTCAATAGTAAAAGCCAAGTCCCACTGCGACACATTCAGTTACATTGAGTAGGAGAAACAACAGCCTGCCTGAAAGCAGTTCCATCCTAAAGTGCTGGCTCTTTCTGAAAGCACATGACCAGGCAAAATGACCTGAGATGCACCTTCAGTACACACCAATATTACAACTAAATATACTTGAGCAGTTTTTTGGCCAAATCAAGGGACCCATTCAAGAAGCCAGGTCAGATAGCTATTGGGCATGTTAGAAAATAATGTTGGGTGAGAACCACATTGGCACATTGATGTCGCCATCTTCATAGGTTTCTATTATATTCTGATTAGTTGCCATGGGGCCACTTCAACAAACAGCATTTTACAGTGAAAAGCCAGATTTAGGGTTGCCATGTGATCTGGTAAATAGCCAGACTTGGTATCTACATTCAATTCCCAGTATCTATACCATTCCCTTTAGCAACATTTAAAGAGGTTGTTCACCTTGAAATTAACTTTTAGTATAATGTAGAGAGTGATATCCTGATACAATTTGCAGTTGGTTTTCATTTTTTTATTATTTGCGTTTTTTAAGTTAGTTATCTTTTTAGTAAGTAGCTCTCCAGTTTACAGTCTCAGCAATCTGGTTGCTAAGGTCCAAATTAGCCTAGCAACCACACACTGATTTCAAGAAAAGACTGGAATATGACCAGGAGAGGCCTGAATAGAAAGACGAGTAATGAAAAGTAGCAATAACAATAAGGGGCAGATTTACTATGGGTCGAATATCGAGGGTTAATTAACCCTCGATATTCGACTAGGAATTTAAATCCTTCGACTTCGAAGGATTTAGCGCAGAAAATTCGATCGATCGATCTAAGGATTATTCATTCGATCGAACGATTAAATCCTTCGAATCGAATGATTTGAAGGATTTTAATCCAACGATCGAATGAATATCCTTCGATCAAAAAAACTTGGGCAAGCCTATGGGGACCTTCCCCATAGGCTAACATTGTGTTTGGTAGCTTTTATCTGCCGAACTAGGGGGTCGAAGTTTTTTTTAAAGAGACAGTACTTCGACTATCGAATGGTCGAATAGTCGAACGATTTTTAGTTCGAAACGTTCGATAGTCGTAGTCGAAGGTCGAAGTAGCCCATTCGATGGTCGAAGAAGCCCAAAAAACACTTCGAAATTCGAAGTTTTTTTAATTCGAACCCTTCACTCGAATTTAGTAAATCTGCCCCTAAATGTTTAGTTTTACAGACCATTTGCTTTTTAGATCTGAAAGCTGGAAAGAGTCATGCAGAAGGCAAACAATTAAATCAGACTGTAAGAAATAAATAAAGAAGACCAATTGAAACATTGCTTAGAATTAACCATTTTCTAGCATACTAAAAAGTTAATTTAAAGGTTAGCAATGCATTGATTTAACATGGCCTTTCCAGTCATGTAGGACAGAGACGTGCAGCAGGGGATCCCTCAAACTGCAGCTTTTCCTAAATACAATTCAGATTGTCTGTATAGAGAAAACAGGTCTTTATTCTCCATATCTGCAGTAAGAAGTGCTGTTGGCAGTGCAAATATGGTGCATTCACGTGTCCCTTTGATTTACAGTCAGTTAAGGAGCATTTCCAGGTGTGTTCTGCCTTCACTCAATTCAATGTTCAATAGCGAAGAGCTTACAATCTAATCTTGTTCTCCATCTGATCTCTTCAGTCTGAGGTTTCATTCTCAGCTTGTCATTGTCTCTGCTTTTCCCAACAGATGAACAAAATCATTTTAGACTGTCTTATTCCCAGAGCTCTGCTGCCCTCTAAAGCCCAAGGCTAGTACTGTGCCTGAGAGAAAATGCCCCACCTGACCATCTAGTAAAAATTAAGGCTCACTTGAAACACCAGTTCGGGTGCAAAGTGCTTTAAAAGGCAGGTTCTTGCGAGTCTGAAAAACAATTAAAAATGGTTATATTACAAAGGAAGGGCATATTTAGCTATGATAATGTGAGTATAGACACCCAAGGCAGCAGGGATCAGAGTTTGCTTCAAGTCAAGAAACCTTTAGCCACCAATCAGAAGCCCATGAAATGCTAGCTTCTAATTGGTTGCTAAAGGTTGCTTGGACTGGAGCAAACTCCAGATTGCTATGTTATATATGTAAGTTTTAAAACCATTACATAATAAGAGTTCTAAAATCAAGTAGGTCATGGTAATCCCCCCCCTGGAATGCAATGGGTTCTCAAAGTAACTTTTCCAAAGTAAAGGAATTTATATATATATGCCAAAAAGCCCCAAAAGGACAGGTGAATTCAAGATCCTGTAACATCCCCGTTATACTGCTCTCCTCCCATTTCCTTCTTGGTGGCAGTTCTCCTTCCACTGGCATTGAGTCGTAAGGACTCTTTTTCTTAATTATTACATTTTCTGATTCCTGTCCCATAGAGATTTATGCTGTGTTGAATTATATCAAATGTTTATACTTTTATAGTCTATCTATCTATCTATCTATCTATCTATCTATCTATCTATCTATCTATCTATCTATCTATCTATCTATCTATCTATCTACACGTATCTATCTATCTATCTATCTATCTATCTATCTATCTATCTATCTATCTATCTATCTATCTATCTATCTATCTGTCATCTATGTATCTGACATCTATCTATCTATCTATCTATCTATCTATCTATCTATCTATCTTTATCTATCTATCTATCTATCTATCTATCTATCTATCTATCTATCTATCTATCTATCTGTCATCTATGTATCTGACATCTATCTATCTATCTATCTATCTATCTATCTATCTATCTATCTATCTATCTATCATCTATCTATCTATCTATCTATCTATCTATCTATCTATCTATCTATCTATCTATCTTTATCATCTATCTATCTATCTATCTATCTATCTATCTATCTATCTATCTATCTATCTATCTATCTATCTATCTATCTATCTACACGTATCTATCTATCTATCTATCTATCTATCTATCTATCTATCTATCTGTCATCTATGTATCTGACATCTATCTATCTATCTATCTATCTATCTATCTATCTATCTATCTATCTATCTATCTATCTATCTTTATCTATCTATCTATCTATCTATCTATCTATCTATCTATCTATCTATCTGTCATCTATGTATCTGACATCTATCTATCTATCTATCTATCTATCTATCTATCTATCTATCATCTATCTATCTATCTATCTATCTATCTATCTATCTATCTATCTATCTATCTATCTATCTATCTATCTTTATCATCTATCTATCTATCTATCTATCTATCTATCTATCTATCTATCTATCTATCTATCTATCTATCTATCTATCTATCTCTCTCTCTTTATCTATCTATCTATCTATCTATCTATCTATCTATCTATCTATCTATCTATCTATCTATCTATCTATCTATCTATCTATCTATCTATCTATCTATCGTGAATAATGTACCCTCTATTGTAAAATATAAGGAAATTATAAGTTACTGAGGCATTCCATGACCATGGAACTCCGAGGTTACTTCTAATATACTCATATTTTCCAACAAGGGGTACTTTTTTATTATAATACAAAAGTTTTAGTGAGTCATGTGACAAAAATGACATCACTAAGCTCCGTTTATAACTGATGACATCACTAAGAGCCGTTTATAAGGATATCATTTACAGGATATTCATGGCTTTTGTGTATTATACTGTATATACTGTATATATACACACATATATAATATATATAATCAATTGGCTACTGCATTTATGGCCACTAGGGGTGCAGTCTCAGCTAAGGCCACCACTGTGTAAGTTCTCACTCATGTACAAAATCAAATCATGATGAGCAGTAACTTCATGGTTACACTGTTTAAGGGAAGAGAAAAGGAAGGTAATTACTAAGGAGGTGTCCCTCTAACGAGCAGCCTTATAACATATGTTTTTTGTTTTATTTTTTTTTTTTAAATATGACGAGCTGACGTATGACAAAGTGGTGAATGTAGAAGCACAGGGCGATGTTCCAAGCTTACATTCTACAGCACAGCCATATGGATGACCTGCCAGATGTGGAGGCCGTCATTCATGGAAATGCAAAGTTCATTCAATGCTGCTGTTTATATACTTACAGTTCAATATACACCGGTTTGAGCAGGGGTTTCTCCCAGAAGGAAACCTCCTTGTTCTTAGTAAGCTGATGATTTTTTTCCCCCTTTAGAAAAATTGGAATTAATCCAAAAAAGTTCTACATTTATTAGGAGAATATAAACTGTAGCTGGCTGCACATGGACATTCAGCATTACACTGTTATTCTGTTCAAATGCAAACCAGGAGGTTCTCCCCACATGCCTGGGAATCAAAGCATTCTCTAACAGAACAGGCTGTAAAGAACATATGGAGGCCTGATACACATTCCGCCTCTGCATTTCCTTTTAGAGGACTGGAACTCGTGACAGGTGCTGCCACTTTAGAGGATGAAGGTCTAGTTTGGTTTGGAGGATGGAGTTTAGAACATCAAAGTATGACTTAATTAAGAAAACTGAGACATGGAATAGTTTCAAGGATAAAGGAATTACTTGGTATATGGGATGGATATATAGTACAGGGGGAAATACAGTTCTAATAGGGATGCACCGAATCCACTATTTTGAATTCGGCCGCACCCCCGAATCCTTTGCTAAAGATTCAGCTGAATACCGAACCGAATTCTAATTTGCATAGGCAAATTAGGGGTGGGAAGGGGAAACATTTTTTACTTCCTTGTTTTTTTGCATTTGCAAATTAGGTTTCAGATTCGGTTCATCCGGGCAGAAGAATTCGGCCGAATCCGAATCCTGCTGAAAAAAGCCAAATCCTAAGTGTAAAAGATGCTAATTTAGAAAATGAAGGCATGGCTTAGTTCAGAATATGAAAGAACAATGTAATTTATAGAATGGTGAAAGTGTTGGTGAAGGAAGTTTATTGGATGAAGGGATTGCTAAATTTGGAGGATGAAGCAATGACTACATGTAGAAGGTGGCAAAACTGCTAAATTCACAGAATGGAGATAAGACTTAGTATACAGGATAAAGGCAAAACTTAGTTTAGAGAAATGAGGCATGCCTTCATTTAGAGCACTAAGACATCACCTAGTCTAGAGGATGGAGGCACGCCTTAGTTTAGAGGACTGTGTCATCACCTAGTTTAGAGGATGGAGGCATCTCTTAGTTTAGAAGACTGAGTCATCACCTAGTTTAGAGGTTGGAGGCATCTCTTAGTTTAGAAGACTGAGTCATCACCTAGTTTAGAGGACGGAAGCATGTTTTAGTCAAGAGGACTAATCCATCACCTAGTCTAGAGGATGGAGAAATGACTTAGTTTAGAGGACTGAGACATCCACCAGTTTAGAGGATGGAGGCATAACCGTTTAGAGGACTGATCCATCACCATCACCTAGTTTAGAGGATGGAATCATGTCTTAGTTTAGAAGACTGAGTCATCACCTAGTTTAGAGGATGGAGGCATGTCTTAGTTTAGAGGACTAATCCATCACCTAGTCTAGAGGATGGAGAAATGCCTTAGTTTAGAGGATTGAAACATCCACCAGTTTAGAGGATGGAGGCATCACCATCACCTAGTTTAGAGGATGGAGGAATGCCTTAGTTTAGAGGACTGAGACATCACCTCGTCTAGAGGATGGAGGCATAACTTAGTTTAGATGACTGAGACATCCGCCAGTTTAGAGGATGGATGAATGGCTATATTTAAGAGAATGGAGAAAAGGTTTATTTATTGGATGGAGTAATACCCACATTTAGAGGATGGAGGAACAACTACTTGTAGAAGGTAGAAGAAGTCCAGGGAATGGAAGCATGGCTGCGTTTTGATAATAAAACAATAGTTAATATTATAGGATGGACTATAGCAGGGCTGTCCAACGCATGCGGCCTGAGACCCCCCCCATGTGGCCCTCCAAATAAAAGTCTGCCTGCTGTGTCTGTTTACCATATGTAAACTTTAAAAGGTATCACTACAGAGATTAACTGGCCCCTGCATTGTTTAAACCTCAAATAGAGACTAATCCCCTGCATTGTTCACACCCCTGTATTGTTCACACTTGTGACACCTCTATTGTTCACACCCCTAAAGGCCTGTACTGTTCACACATGAGACCCAGACTGAAACTGTCACATTGTTCACCTGTTCACACTTTAAATGCTAATGGGGCCCCAGCACTGTGTCACTGTATGTAGTACATATTAGACTGCTCCTGATTCCTGTCTCCTGCTCTGTTCTGCCTTCCCTATGCTCCCTGTGTGTGTCATACTTTGGTATTTGTTCTGGGGGTTTGTTAGCATTTGAAAATTATTGTTAGTGCCCCCTAAAGTGTTTAATCATATGCTGGGGTACTGTATTATACACAGGGGAGGGGGAGGCTTATGGATTTATGGGTATGTCTTAATATGACTTAACTTTTTTCACATATGAGTAACATCCTTGCCAGGACAGGCACAAGGTAGTTCGGCACCCTAGGCAAGAGCTTCAATCAGCGCCCCCCTGTCCTGCATTACAATTTCCCTCCTTACCATGATGGTTTTTAAATAAAGAGAGCAAGAAAGTGTACAACATATTTTCATTTATATTACTGCCCCCTGTACCTGTGCCAGCAAGCCCAGCAGCCATCCATCATACAGCCCTCCAGCAGTCAGCATATTCCCCCCAATCTTTACCTGTGTCAGCAGCAGCCAAAAATAAATCTGATCACATCATATTGCCCCCAAGTATTTATGTACCTGTGCCAGCGCCCAGCAGGGCCGGAACTAGGGGTAGGCAGAGTAGGCACATGCCTAGGGCGCAAAGCCAGGGGGCGCCAGGCACGCACCTCCTCTGTCACCTACCCCCAGTCCAGTGCCCGACTCTTTGAAGTTTTTCCGGCTTCTCGTGCTCCTGCGCATTCGCGCGAATGTATATCTCGGCAACTTGCGCATGCGCACATTCGCGCCAGTTTGCGCATGCACAGAAGCGCAAAAGAAGTAAAACCTGCAGCTTTTCTTGCGCATGCGCACGTGAGCGCCACCTTGCGCATGCGCACTTGGGTTAAGCCGGCTTGCCTTGGGCGCCTGTGCGGTGCGGCCCGGCCCTGGCGCCCAGCCCAGCAGCAACAGCAAACATATGGCCCCCAAATCTGTACCTGGCTGTGCCAGCAGGAAGCTTCAACACTTTACAGTAATAGAAAGAAAGTCTTCAGTTCAGTGCAACTGTGCAAGGCTGAGAGCAGCGAGAGCCACACCAAGCAGCCCCCCAGCTCTCTTCCTCTCTCTGTCATTCAACACATCAGTGAAGTCATTGCCGCGTATACGAACGTCGCAGTGCACTACACAGAAGGAGCTATTACTTGCCGGCAAGAGGGAGAAGGGGAAGGAGATGGATTCCACCCAACTGGGTGACCATGATTACTGAAACAAATTATTAAATAAACGCTTGAAAAAAGTGTGCCCCTCCATGATGGCGCCCTAGACAGCCGCCTACTCTGCCTACCATTAGTTCCGGCCCTGTTCCCTGCAGTGAGCATCAACCATTTGGTTTTTTGGTGTACTATTAATGTGGACATGGTCTTGCGGGAACATGGGTGTGGTTTACAGTGGGTGTGGTCTAAAAACAGGGAGTGGCTAACACTGGCTTCCGTTATCGGCCCTCCACCACGTAGATTGGAAAATTTATGGCCCTCGGTACCAAAGAAGTTGGACAGCACTGGACTATAGGATGCTTTTCCCAGGCTCCTACCAGCACTATAGAGAGCTCTGTTTTAACCAAGCATCTTCCTCAGTACTACAAACTTCTACGTGAACTGGAACAAGAAAACCATTTAAATATTTTACAATTTTAACTTTAAACAAATTATGTTTTGTGGCCAGACCTGGGAAGCTCGAGAAATGGCTTCTCCCGATCAAAATCTTTAACAAAAATACACAAAGATGCAATGGATATATACCGTGCTATCAGGACCGCCATCAGAAATCACAGGGCCCCATATGACAAAATTTCCTGGGCCCCCTGGGCTGCGCCCACCGCAAACCCTACCTACAGGTCCGCCCTCCCCCACCACACTGTAAAAAAACAAAAAAAAATATTGGTGGCTAGGGTTCCTACATGTTAATAAAAAGATATTGGTGGTCAGGGCCCCCCATAAAAAAACATTTGTGGCCAGAGCCCCCCATTAAAAAGTATTGGTGGCTATGAGAAAAAAAAATTGGTGGGCAAAATTGGTGGCCAGGGCCCCCCCCCCAACGTTATAAGAAAATTTGGTGGCCAGGGCCCCTTAAACGTCCATGCCTTCCCGAAGTCAGCAGCTCTCAGAAAGATGGGGGGCCCGACTAATCAAGTAAGTGTGGCGTGGCCGGGCCCCCCTTACCCTCGGGGCCCCCTACAACTCTCCCCCCCCTGATGGCTGCCCTGCGTGCTAATGATGAGTAGACTGGAGCCAGTGAGAGTCATGTCAGGGCAGCCCATCAAACAGATCAGATGTTCTACTGGGAGATTTCCCCTAACACAATATCTCAGAAGAACTGGCGGACTAAAGGCAGGAGCCAAAGCAGTGAAATGTGTTTGTACTCAAATCTAGTGAGATCTGTAACAAGCATTTCATGCCAATCATTCCTTTATTTATATAATTATATTTATTACCCTTATATTGACAACACAGCGTCTAGGCGTAACACAGAGACCAATTCTTCCGGCCAGAGAAAACAGAAACTAGTTGGGCACAGAAAAAAACATTGGATTCATAATTGTAACAATGGGGTTATTATAAATATTTTGGTTAATCACAGTAGGAGGACTAGGAGAAAAAAATAAAGGGTAAGTAAGTTCAAGATGTCTATTGTAAACTACACACAGGTAGATTGTCTTGGTGCCCAGTGAGCACAGTGTCTCTGATTTGAACTTCAGCCAATAGGTAGAACAATTGCACTAGGAACTAAAAGAAGGATTGTAGCCTCTTCCTGGTCAGGGTTGGCCAATATCGGTACATATGCACCAACAGAAGTTAACAGGAGAAAAATTATCAGTGCTATTCAGACCCTATTGAGAATTCCCAATGATCTTTCAAAATGGCTGCCTAAAGAGCTCAAGCACTTGCATTCGGGGAATGGCTGCACTCCGCACTTAGCACTGTACTGGGAATCTGCCTCTAGGTGCAGAATGTAGCTCCAATGGACACAAGGCAATTCTATCCTGACCAACTGCCATAGGTTCTGCATCCACCATTATTCCTTAACAGGAGAACCTGAATGATGCACAAATTAGGGGAATGAGGCAGGAGGGAGCCCAACTTCATTACACCCGCAGTCCCTTATGCCTCTGATGGTAGATTGCTCATGTTTTGCACTTTGTTTTGTGTTTTTTGAACATAAGGTTGCCTGCTGTCAAATGCTCCCCATTCAATCCTGGTGGGCTACATTCCTTATAACTGGTTCATATAACGGATAATCTCGTACAACATAGCACGAGGGGATGACAAAGATAATTAATGACGCCAGTCTCATTTGTGGTTTTGTAGCCTCAATCTACTGTCTTACAGTTGTGATTGCACTGCAAATCCCAGAAGCCAAACCTACGGATGGGGGGGGGCTGAGAGATAACTGAATAACTCCTTGTTGGGGTACAGCTTCTGGTCTTTGAATCCTGGCTTGAATCCTTTGCTTTCATCAAGTCTCCCAGAACATATCAATGATACAAACACCAATTGCATCCAAAAGAGCCGCTCTTTACTGGAGTGCCAGAATATGCACATTATTAACAGGAAAGCCCGTATCCCATCACTGATAGCAGAGACTCATTACTTCCAGGGTCTGGTTTCTGTTTGAGGCCAAGTGCAAATAAACCAAAGAACGCTGCACCCTCGACATCAAACGAGACATCTGCTTATTAACAACACAATCCACACAAACATGTGCAACAGGCTTCACCCTGTATATATTCCTCAAGTGATAAGGACTGGGCAATCATAATCACAGCCAGATATGACCGAGACCTTATGTACAGTCTCATGGCTTCCAACATAAATATCAGGTCATTTCTCACCCAGAAGGACAAGCTCAGTCACTGGGATTTCCCCTGTCCTCTCCATGTCAGTACTCACCGGGACTAGCCCCTCCCCTCATGCTCCGTCAGAAGAACCCTCCCACAAACAATAAAGGTGTCACTTACACTCTCGACGGTGTCTTTTTGGTTCTTCTCCTTTGCTCCGCTCCTTTTTAGGAGCTTGTTTTTTCTTTTAGGGGGGATTAGCTGGGACCTGCCCATAAGGCGTCCCTGGAACCGGCCTTTTCCCTGGTGAGTCAGGGTTTTTCGCCCGCCGTCTGCCTCAAGAACTCGGCGTTCCCCTGCTTCCCGGGTTACCGGCCTGCTCATAAAGCGTCCGGCTCCCATGCGACCTATGGCAGCCGCATCAGTTTTGGAACGCAGGCGGGGATGCGGAAGTTAGCGTTCGGCCGCAATCAGAGGAGTTCGTCGGGGCGGTGACGTCATATCCGGAAATCCTTTTCTTCCGGGTTGCGGACAAACAGCGCGCCTTGTTTGAATTGGCGTCCTGGGTCTGTGTCACATCCGCTCTCGGCCTCTGCTATACTCCTCTGGGTAGGCCTTAGTTTAGCGGATTCCAGGGGGTACCTGTAATGATTGGGGCTGATTCAAGGGAATGTTTCCCACCTAACAGCTACCGTATTTTTTCTTTTACTACAGGTCCCTTCCTGGTTGGGTCCAAGCCGCATCCCCCAGAAGTCTAGTCCCCCCCTGCTGAGGTAGAAAAAAAAAAAAAAAAAAAGATAAATCAAGCCCACGCAAACACTATATCTGTGTAGGACCTGGGCAGATGGGGATATTAATAACTATGCCTCTCTGTTTTCTCCTAGCACCATGAAACCGGCCGCTAGGCGAAAGGAATCCCCCAGTCCTACGGAGGCCTCAAGCAGTCAATGCCTGGGATGCTCCGAACCAGCGCTAATGGGCAAAAGACTATGCCAGCTCTGTCTCACGGAAGCAGCTGGCACATCGATCCCACCATCAGATATACGGGCCTGGATCAAACAAGCTGTAGCCCAGGAATTGTCAGGTGCCTCAGCTGTCACAACCCGAGCTTCCAAAGAGGCTCATCCACCAGAAGAGGATGCCTGTGGAGACCTATTGCTTGATTCTTCCTCAGAGGAAGATTCGGAAGAGGAACACTCTTCCTTTGACTTTAATCTGATTTCCCCATTGATTAGGGCCATGAGACTGGCCCTAAATCTCCAGGAAAAAGAGGCATCTACTGCCCAGTTCTTACCCTCAGCAAGGAAGAAGGGGCAAGTTTTTCCTCTACACCAAGAGGTGGCAGATCTGATCAAATCAGAATGGGAGGTTTTGTCCAAAAGAAGTCCAACTCAACAGCGATTTACCAAGCTATATCCCTTCAATGAAGAAGATATCAAGGACTTCTGTTCCGTCCCGGTTGTGGATGCCCCAGTACTAAACCTTTCCAGGAATACACTCTTACCCATTGATGATCAAGCCTCACTGCGCGACCCCATGGATAAGAGACTGGAGACAGACCTGAAAAGAGCCTATCTTAATGCAGGAGAATCTCTTAAGCCAGCGGTGGCTAGTCTGGCTGTAGCTAAAGCCATGGAGACTTGGCTAGCCAATATAGAGTCTGCTATCAAAGAAGGCCAGGACAGAAACGACATTCTAGAGGGCCTTACGGAACTAAAATTGGGTTCTTCCTTCCTGTTAAACACGTCTGTGGATCAGGTTAGATTAGCCTCAAGATCACTAGCCCTCTCTGTCTCAGCGAGAAGGGCTCTGTGGCTCAGATCATGGGAGGCGGACACTACTTCTAAAATTGCCCTTTGCAACCTCCCCTTCCAGGGGCAGGCATTGTTTGGAAAGAAAATGGAAGATCTAATTTCCAAGGCTTCCGGAGGAAAGAGCCAGCTGCTTCCCCAAAGGAAAAGAAGAAGGTTTCCAGAGAAACAGTCCTCAAAGGGTAAGTTTCCTTCTAAGACTAGACAAACGTCTGGAGAATCATATTCCTTTCGGAGTAAGACCTCTGATGACAAATCATCAAGTTGGCGCGGGGGCCAGTCTGGATTGTTCAGGCGCTACAGAGGAAAATCCTCAGGTCCAGCCCGTCGCCCGTTCTGAAGGTGGTGGTCCCCAGGGTCTCCAGTTGGGGGGAAGACTCCGCCACTTCTGGGACGCCTGGGATCAGTCCACAGACGATGCTTGGGTTCGCAGGGTGATCAAAGAGGGCTACAGTCTAGAGTTTGTCACCATCCTTCCGCGACCAGTCTTTCACCGTTCAGCTGTTCCAAGGAACCCAGAGAAAAGAAAGGCTCTTCTCCAGTGTCTCGATACCTTGACCCAGCAGAATGTCATCGTTCCGGTCCCGAGAGAGGAAAAGAAGTCTGGGGTATACTCAGTCTTCTTCCTAGTCAAGAAGGCCTCGGGAACTTGGCGCCCGATCCTAGACCTGAAATCAGTAAACAAGACCTTACGGAAGCAGCATTTCCGAATGGAGTCCTTGGACTCAGTGAAGAAAGCCTTATGTCCAGGCGATTGGATGTGCTCCCTGGATATACGCGACGCGTATCATCATGTTCCGGTCAACATCCGGGATCAACAGTTTCTGCGATTTGCAGTAGGAAAGGCTCACTTCCAATTTCAATGTCTTCCTTTTGGCCTCTCTACAGCCCCGAGGGTCTTCTCCAAGATACTGGTGGTACTGGTGGCCCTTTTACGATGGCAGAAGATCCGAATCTTCCATTACCTGGACGATCTAATCCTCCTTGCAGGCTCCAGGAAACAACTAATAGACCACAGGGAACAGGTGATATCTTTTCTACAGGGGCATGGATGGTATCTGAACTGGCAAAAGAGTCAACTTCTCCCAACTCAGAGAATAGTGTACCTGGGAGCAATCATAGACTCCTGCAGGGGTACCATCAGTCTGTCCGAAGAAAGACAACGAACCTTAGCTCTAGAAGCAAGGGAACTAGGATTACTCTCCAGAGTCCCAGCGATCAGATTGGCGAAGATCTTGGGGATGATGACCTCATCCATAGGATTAGTCCCTTGGGCCCAGTGGAGGATGAGGGGAATCCAATTTCCTTTTCTTCAACAATGGGATGGTTTTTCCCAGGATCAGAGAATCATAATGTTACCTTCAACGTTGAAAGCTCTTTCCTGGTGGCAGGTCCCTCAACATTTGGCCAGGGGAGTCAAACTCTTTCTGAAACCATGGTCTATCCTGACCACAGATGCATCAGGCATAGGCTGGGGTGCAGAATTAGAAAACCAAGTAGCTCAAGGCTCATGGCTAATTCCATCCTCAGACGTGCCCTCAAATGTGCTAGAGATCAGGGCAGTAATCGCAGCCTGTCGATTCTTCAGCGGTCAACTTCACGGCCAAAGGCTAATGGTTCGTTCCGACAACACAACCACAGTAGCCTATATCAGAAAGCAGGGGGGCACAAGAAGCATCTCACTGATGCAAGAAGTAGAGCCTCTCTTTCAAATTGCGGAAGAAACCTTGGAGGATCTCTCAGCGGTCTATATTCCAGGCAGAGAGAACCAAACAGCGGACTTCCTGAGCAGACACACGCTAGAAAGGCACAAATGGGAACTTCATTCCAGGATTTTCAAGATAATTGTCCAACGCTGGGGTTGTCCCACAATAGATTTGATGGCGACTTCAAGGAACTCAAAATGCAAAAGGTTCTACTCAAGAGATCCAGAACACAACGCACTAGCAGTAGACGCCTTCTGTCAGAAGTGGATCCATCCTTTGGCTTATATCTTTCCTCCTCTTCCTCTGATCGGGAAAGTGATTCAGAAGATCAGGGAGGACAGGGCGGAGGTCATATGCATAGCTCCGGCATGGCCGAGACGCCCCTGGTTTCCTCGTTTACTACAAATGACAGTGGATGTCCCATGGAAACTTCCATGTGCAGGACCTCTCCTGGTCCAAGGGACATTCATCCATCCAGACCCGGGTCCATTGGCCCTGACGGCTTGGCGACTGAGCGGCAGAATCTAGAGGCTCATGGTTTGTCGGGAGAAGTCGTAAACACATTACTAAAATCCAGAAAGGATTCTACTAATAGCAGATATGGCAGAACCTGGGAATGTTTCAGGATATGGAGAGAAACTAGAGGCATACCTTCAGCAACCATCAAGGTTGGAGAATTGCTCGAGTTTTTGCAGTCAGGTCTGAGTAAGGGCTTGAGCGTAAGCACCCTGAGGACTCAGGTCTCAGCCTTATCTGCCTTCTCTGAGGTACGCTGGTCCCAGCATCCTTTGGTAGTTCGCTTCTTCAAGGCAGCCGTTAGAATCTTGCCAGCAAAGAGACCTTCTTGCCCACAATGGGACCTACCTTTGGTACTACAGATGCTGTCCAGACATCCCTTTCATCCTACAGAAGGAATGTCATTATGGTTCCTGACGTTAAAAGCGGTGTTCCTGGTGGCAATCACCTCGGCCAAGAGGGTAGGGGAACTACAGGCTCTTCTATACGACAACACCAGTCCAGTGTTTTTTCAGGATAGAGTAGTCCTGAGATTTGCGGCTTCATTCAAACCCAAGGTGGTATCCCCTTTCCATCTGAAAGACGAGTTATCTTTACCATCCTTTCCAGATGAGGAAGAGGACCAAGATCTTCGAGCATTAGACGTAGCAGTGGTGATAAGATCCTATTGTGAGGCCACATCTCAGATAAGAAATAGTGACCGTCTTTTTATTGTCCCTGCGGGAAAGAATAAGGGGAAAGCAGCCTCTTCCTACATGATCTCCAGTTGGATAAAGCTGGTCATTAAGAAGGCTTACTCGTCTCAAACCACTCAGGACCAAGCAAGCGTTAGGGCTCACTCTACCAGGGGGCAAGCAGCTTCATGGGCGGCTGAAGCAGGGACTCCAATGGAGGTGATTTGCAGAGCGGCTTCATGGTCATCATCTAATACCTTTCTTTCACACTACAAGCTGGATGTATCCTCATCCAGGAACGCTCAGTTTGGCGCCAGTGTTCTCAGATGTGCTTCTGGAAAGCAATAAAATGTTTTTTTGCAGTTCAATGTCTGTGGTTATTTATCCCACCCTACGGATCCGGGGAGCTTGCTACATCCCGGTGAGTACTGACATGGAGAGGACAGGGGAAAAGGGAAAATTGCGTCATACTTACCGTGATTTTCCTTTCCTAGGCCTCTCCATGTCAGTACGGCCCTCCGAGACATTTAATTAAGGAGCTTGTTACTAGACACCGTCGAGAGTGTAAGTGACACCTTTATTGTTTGTGGGAGGGTTCTTCTGACGGAGCATGAGGGGAGGGGCTAGTCCCGGTGAGTACTGACATGGAGAGGCCTAGGAAAGGAAAATCACGGTAAGTATGACGCAATTTTCCCTTGTTACAGGCACATTCTGTTCATTCTATGTTTATAGACATTCCATTTATTCCCCAGAATGTTAATTTCTTCGACAACCTAGAGTTTTGTTATGTGCCTGAAGGTCGCCCCAAATGTTTGTCCACTTTGCCTGATCCAGAAAGCTGTGTAGCTGCCATCCAACCGAGGCACCAGAGAGCACCACTATCTCCAGCACTCTTCCACCACTGTTGCTCCAATTCTTCTAATCATATTTCCAATGGTTTAATAAGCCACTTCATGACTGTCCAGCCATTATTTCTGAAGTCACAATCAGCAGTGCAGAGAATGTGCACAGCCAGGAGAACTGCTTTCAGTAGAACTTACATTAAAAGGATTTTGCCATGGTTTTTATGATGTAGCTTGTGTCACGGTCGGCACCCTAAACCAGAACTAATGCCAAGCTCCCTGGTCTCGGCTCGGCTTCACCAGTAGTGTGACCGCCTTTGGCTTCGGGAGGAGCCCTCAGCGTACTCAGATGCCACCTGGACTTTTCGAGAGGAGCAAGGCGAGGAGTTCTGGCAAGCAAAGGGGCACGACTGTAGTAAAACAAAGTCTTTGGACAGAAGATCGCAGTACAAGACGTTAGGCAAAGGAGTAGTCAGGACAGGCCGGGTCGAGGCAGGCAGAGAACAAACGTAATCAGACAGGCAAGGGTCAAACCAGGGAATCAATCAGAGGGTTATAATCAGAAGCGGTGGTCAATAAACAGGCAAGGGTCAGAATCCAGAAGTCAGAATAATCAAATAGCCAGGCAGGGGTCAAAACAGGAATCAAACAGGTTTCAGAATAACAAGCTCAAAAGCACCAGGAACTAATCCTATCACGGGCAAATTCCCACAGCCCTAATGGGCTTTAAATACTGTTTGAATTGCGCGCCCTTGCGCGCTGACGTCACTACGTTGGCGCGCCTGCGCCTTTAAGAAACTCCAGAGCGCGCCACGCGCGCCCTAAGATGCCGGCGCCTGCGGCCTGCATGTGGGCGTCCCCGCCGAGGGGGCGACAGGCGTCCCTGTCGACCCCCCCTAGACCACCAGGTATGTTTGTTACAGCTTGTATTTCAAATGAAACTTTTCACAGTCAAAATAATTAATTCTACCATATAACATTTTATTTCTGAACCAACAAGTGTTTATTATTTTAGTTGTAATATTGGTGTGTCGGTGCATCTCAGATCATTTTGCCTGGTCATGAGCTTTCAGAAAGAGCCAGTACTTTAGGATGGAACTGCTTTCAGATAAGATATTATTTCTCCTACTCAATGTAACTGAAGGAGTCACATTGGGACTTGGATTTTTACTATTCAGCGCTATTCTACCAGGGACCTGTTATCTGGTTACCTTCCCATTGTTCTTTTGTTAGGCTGCTTGGGAGAAGGGAAGGGCAGAATATCACTCCAACTTGCTGTGCAGCAGTAAATAGTGACTGAAGTTTATTAAAGCATAAGTCGCATGACTGAGGGCACCAGGGAAACTAACAACATGGTTCGCCCCTATCAGATTTTAAAATTACATCTAAAAAAATCTGCTCTTTTGAAAAACAGATGTCATTGCAGAAGTCTGCTGGAGCAGCACAATTAACTGATGTGTTTTCCCATGACAGTATCCCTTTAACAAATAACTTTGAAACCATATTTAATTAATCATTTTATTATGCAAAAAAGGCATTTTGGGTGGCGTTTCTCTTTAAAAATTAGATTTTCTCCCCCTTATGCAGAGAGCACTTCTGCTCCGGGTTTGGCTGCGCTTTGCACAAATGGGTTTAAATAGGGTGAACTCAGCTCTGTCTCACTGCTGGGATTTTAAACATAGCTGATGATGATAACCCAAATTTACAAGGAGCGACTTGGCTTCCTTCCTGGTCCATTGGCTAGAGAATAGTGCCTGTGCCCCTGCATATATGGACTGGGGTTCAAAATAGGCTCTGGCATTTTAAGTACCTAGAGGCCCAAACAGTCCTCCACATGTCCACTAGATAGTGACTGTCTCATCTTACAGCAGTCCCTCTGGCATTTTCCAGAATCCACAGATTGCCAGTCTGGGCAAAGTACCCTTTCAAGTCTACTCTCAATCCAGAACTGACCTCATTGCAATGAACCCAAAGTAAACTTCTTTTAAATAATAACACCAGTGCCCTTCCTGAAGCCCAGTCCAGACTGGATGAAGAAATAGTAATATTTATAGTTGTTAAGGGTATGTATTCCCTTTATTTATGAACTCCATTGTTAATGCCTTCCTCATGCTGCATTCTGATTGCTCAGACTAATTAGCAGAAAGGCTAACATTGTCACAGTGTATTCACATGCACATAAACACTGAGCCCAAACGGCAGGGTGTCGTAGTTTAACATTTCACACGTGGAAACCATAATAAATGTCCCTGAATCCAGTCTCTTAGCTAAATATTTGCCCAGCTAATTCCCATTAAAGAGCAATTATCAATATTTTCCTTCTTTCTCTCCCCCAGATTCATCTCAGCCCAGTCCCACTGGTGAAAAAAATACATGAGCTGAAGAGCTTACAATTTGCCAAAGAACACATTGACTGGCCTAAAGAGAAATGGTGCAACATTTTGTGGACTGATGAAAGCAAGATTGTTCTTTTTGGGTCTAGGGGCCGCAGACAGTTTGCCAGACAATCCCCAAACACTGAATTGAAGTCACAGTACAGAGTGAAGACCGTGAAGCTGGTGGCACAAGCTTCATGATATGGGGATGTTTCTCATACGATGGTTTTAGGCCTATTTATCTCATACCAGGGATCATGGATCCGTTTCAAAACATCAAAATACTTGATGAGGTCATGTTGCCTTATGCTGAAGAAGAAATGCCCTTGAAATGGGGGTTTAAACAAGACAATGACCCCAAACACACCAGTAAATGAGCAACATCTTGGTTCCAGAACAACAAGATTGACGTTATGGAGTGGCCCAATCCCTAGACCTTAATCCAATAGAAAACTTGGTGTTTGTGAGGCAAAACCAAGAAATGTAGAAGAATTGTGGAATGTAACAGGTGCCAGAAGTTAGTGGACTCCATGTAACACAGATGTGCAGCAGTAACACTGATTATACAACTCAATATTAATTGAATCCAAATTCTACAGCATTTTACTTCAATGTCTTGTGTTAGTGCAATGCTCAGACTCCATTTTTCTGCAGTGATGTTACTGGAGTGTTTAATGTTAATGCAATGCTCTGAATACATTTTCTGCAGTGATGCTATTGGACGTCTGGAGTTAAAGCAATGCCCTAAATCCAATGTTTATAGCAATTTACTGCCATGTTTAGTGTTAGTGTAATGCTCTGTATTCATTTCTTACAGTGATGTTATTGTCATGTCTGGAATTATCGCTATGCTCTGAATTTATTTTCTGAAGTGATGTGTTTGGCATGTTTGGGGCCAATTCAATGCTCTGAATCCATTTCTAAAGATTGGTACTGACATGTCTGGGTTTAATGCTCATTTTCAGCTTAGTGCTAAAAAAAAACAAAAAACGGGGGTTTTGCTTGGTTTAAGTTATATGGCAACTCCCACTGCTGCATTAATGGAAACCAACAGAGTAGCAAGATTCTGAGTTAAACAATGCCCTGGACCTTTAATATAATATAAAATAAAAACGTGTTAACAGACAAAAACTTGTAAACAGACAAAAACTTGTAAACACACAAAAACTTGTAAACAGAAGGTCCCAATGTGGGTGTAATTTACTAGGACCTGTCATTGTTGCATTTGGTTCATTTTTAAGGGCAGAGAAACACAGTCAGATTCGGGAGATTAGTCGCCCGGCGACAAATCTCTTCTTCTTCAGGGCAAATAATCTCCCCGAATTGCCTTTCCCTGCCTTCCAGCAGGCTAGAATGAAAATCGCCGGCGGGATGGCAATCGAAGTGAATCGTTTTCCGAAGTCGCCTGAAGTTTCCTCGTGAGGAAACTTCGGGCGACTTCAGAAAATGAAGTGCTCCGAGTGCCATCCCGTGTGATTTTCATTCTAGCTGGCGGGAAGACAGTTTGGGGAGATTAGTCACCCTGAAGAAGAGGAGATTTGTCGCGAGCAACTAATCTCCCCGAATCTGACCGTGTGTCTCTGCCCTAAAGGTTTCCTGCATTCAAAGAAAAGACCTGAATTGTACTTGGAATGTATTCGGGTATTTAGAAATGAATAGAGAGAATACAAGTAAGTAGACAAGTACAAGAGAAGGCAAATAATGCTGCTGTGTGGTTTAAATTGCTCCCATAAATACAAACATGAGAGCTTCTGACAGGTGGGATTGTGAGCAACTTAACAGAGCAATTTGATTTTAGCAGTGATCAGAAAGCAATCCCAGAATTCCTCTTTAATGCAGATAAGCAGTAAGGAGTAAAGGCAGACAGGTAGAACTGTTGGATGGGTTGGGAGTAAATTTAATCTCAGGGTTGTACCATTACCACCAAAGCAAAAGGGAAGTTCAGCTGCTGATGATTAATGAGCACTTCATGGGAAATACATCTTCTGGACTCCAAGTCTACATTCTACATACAAACAAGGCAACAGTCGTATACATAGAGGTTCCCGAATAAACGAAACAAGGCTTGGACCATGGCCACTGCTATTATCACTTTCATGGCTCTGGCATCCAGCTGGGAACAGGCTCCAGCAGGGAGAAGGGGCCTTTATTGATCCAAAATATATCCGCGGGAAAATTTGAGGATGGTTCCAGATAACAAACGGGCCTTAAAGTGGCCATACACTTGCTGGCCCGCTGGCTAAACAGATAGATACAATACTAGGGGCCATGAACAGAAGAAAGTGAAGAGGAGCTGCGGCTACTACTCACTCCCTCATCTGGAGATGTTCCATAAACTGGAAGACATTGTGCACCCTCCAACTAAACAGGATCCATAGTACAGACACCCATTTTAAAGGATAAGAACATTATAAAAAGGGCCAGCATGAAAAAAAGAGCCGTTACTATTTTCATTTGCAATGTAAAAGAATTCCACAAGGTGTCAGTATTGCTTCGGAATCAGAGCTACTCACGTGTGAAACATCTCAATCACTTTCCGGAAGCTGCCGGAGCACCAGGATGGCCTTGTACTTTTCGTTGATGTGAACCAGCGTTTCAAAACTTCAGCGCACTTCTCTGGGTTTAACCGCACCTTAAGCAACAGAATCCAGTCTTTTAATATAGCTGCCACTGTTGTTTGTAAAGTCACAAAGGGCGACAGAAGGTGGCCATACACATGGAGATCTGCTCGTTTGCTGATTTCACCAAGTGGATCTCTACCCGATATGCCCACCTTGAGGTGGGCGATATCAGGCGGATCAAGTTGTGGGCCCTAGGGCCCAATGATCGGATCATAATGTACGCAACACAGGCAGATCGCTGGACCACATCAGTGAACAGATGCGGTCCAGGTTCCAACAGGATTTTTAGCCCTGCCAGATCGATATCCGACTCAAGGTCAGATATGGATTGGGGAAGCCCATTGGAGGGCCCCATGCATGGCCAATAAGCTTCCGACTCAGTCTGTCGGCAGCTTTTGTTGGCACCAGCACTAAAGACACACCCTTCCCTTTATTGGACAAACCTTTGCCAGCCAAGCTGCTTGGGTCCATTCCTTGTAGGTCTGTAGGTACCGACAGGCATCTGCAGCTTTATCTATCAAGCAGAGTAGCTGTACTCCCTCTGTGTGGATGAATAAATGGCACAGTGGTTGCACAACAACAACATTTTCTCCCTGAACAATACACCAACCAAAGATATATATAAACACTACAGAGTACATGAGAGAACTGATTAACGAGCTCAGTTACTAATTGGCAACAATGCACCTCACCCCTGCAGTAGGGTTGTCACCCGGCTGGTATTTCACCGGCCTAGCCGGTAAAATACCTGCCAAGGCCGGGGCCGGTATTACAAATTTACTGGCAATGTAGCTGGCGGTAAATTTGTAATACCATTAAAAGGAGCCCTCGGCCTGCCCCCAATCCCCTGGAACTTACCTTTTACTTCTTCCAGCGACTGTGGCGCGGCCCTGCCCCTTTTGATGTCATGACCCGCCCCCTTTGGCATCACGACCCGCCCCTTTGTGACCCCCGCCCCCAGCAGCCGGTAATATATTTTAAAAAAGGTGGCAACCCTACCTGCAAGCCACCCTGCCATTACCAGGTGCAACCCCTTTTGTGCCTCTAGTATGACGTGTAAACTGTACTTGCTCAAGGCAGGGATTTAGTAGTGGGCTCCTTTGTGCCAGTGAGCAGTGTGCTCTACTCAATGGGGGGAATTCACAAAAGTGTCGGTAAAAGAAGTAACCCAGAAGTGGCCGTCGTCAAATTTGTAAAATGCCGTATGAACGGCAAATTCACAAAGGCAGATGTTACCATCTCTGAATGTCTCGTAAGTCTGACAATTTTCTAAAATGTCGTATATCTTTTCATCGTACAAACGACATTTACCAAGACTTTTTAAACGACAATTTGTCTGACATTTTCATTTTGGAGAGCCTAAAGTGTCTGAAAAATTGTCGGTAAAAAAAATGAGTTTACGAGTAATTCATAAAAATGTCAGGAAAAGTGGCGCCGAAAAAACCACGCCCACTTTTAACGACACTAATTCAAAGTGTCGTACATGTCGGAAAATTGGCGGAGAAATGCTCTGTGAATTTGTCGGCTGTTGCTACGACACTTTTTACGACATTTTAAAGACATTTTTTCATTCCCGACACTTTTGTGAATTCCCCCCAATGACTCTTGGGTCTCATCCTTAAAGGACAAGGAAAGTTAAACTAAAAAAGTAGCTAGAAATGTTGTACATTATATTGTGGGATTCTGTACCTACCAGCCCAAGGCAACCACAGCCCTTTAGCAGTAAAGATCTGTGTCTCCAAAGATGCCCCAGTAGCTCCCCATCTTCTTTTCTGCTGATTCACTGCACATGCTCTTCCCTCTACTTGCAGATCTGGAAGAAAAGGCCGTTAGGATCTCGAGATCTCTACCAAGAAAGGGGATGGCTAATTGGGGTTTATTATATTGTTATTATGAAAGACAAGTTTATTAACACATACAGGCAGCAAGTTTTAGTACCTTTTCCCCTTTGCCATGTCAGCAAATGAGCCCCAATCTCAAGTTTACAGATTCCAGTAGAAACAGCAGATGGATATGGAAGGCAGTTAGTGACAGGTTACCTAGAAACACGATCTTTCAGATCCCAGAAATTTCCATCCACATCTCCCAGGACCAAGATATCTCCTTTCCAAGTGATGCAGGAGACGCTGCCCTGCGGGGGGAAGAGAGACATGATATTTAACACTGGGGGTCCTTGCTGTACATGATAATTCAGAGATCCAGGGCACTAAAGCACATACTAAACACACGGGTGTCATAAACTCACGGATAAAAGCATTGATATGGCCCATAATGCTCTCCCGAGTGAGATTGATAGAAGGCAGGGCCTTTACATTCCGCAGATGGATCATACATCATTCCTACACTACACGGCCATGTTTTTATTGTACCACTTCCATAAAAATGACAATATCAACAGCACGACACATGATTCACGAGGTACTTAAAAAGAGATTACCAACTGTAGCATCTCACCAGTGGCTAGAAGTAGCAGCAAAAAGGCACAGAGTCTCTATCACAAATACCTACATAGCAAAACCATGTACTTGGCCAGGTCACCTTAAAGGAGAACTAAAGCTTAACTAAAGAAGTAGCCAGAAATGTTGTACATTATGTTTTGGGCTTCAGTACTAGCCCAAGGCAACCGCTGACCTTTAGCAGTAAAGATCTGTGTCTCCAAAGATGCCCCAGTAGCTCCCCATCTTCTTTTCTGCTGATTCACTGCACATGCTCTGTGCTGCTGTCACTTACTGAGCTTAGGGACCCACTCACAATATACAGTACACAAAGAATAGAAATGTCACAATATAAGGCTGATTAGTTATTAATACAGATAATTACTACATGGCAGCACAGAAACCAGTGAAATTAGCATCAGAATTTAATAATCAGCAAACCTGTAGCATCAGCTTATATTACAGGGGAAGCTCATTTTCTGCTGGATAATTAGTGACGAGCCCTAAGCTTAGCTTCTCAACAGCCAATCAGAGCCCACTGAGCATGTGAGTGTCACAGACACTTTCCAAGATGGTGACCCCCTGTGACAAGTTTGAAGTCCTGGATCATTGCTGCTATTGACAAGCTGAAACTTTAGGCTGGTGTAATTAGTTCACTATATAAAATATGGCATTTATAGCCATGTCAATGTTTAGGGTTTAGTTATCTTTTAATGAGTAATGGGTTAGAAACATTTGCAGTAATATCAGAAAGAGAACAGTTGCAAACATGGGAAGAAAGACAAGAGGAAAACGTAGAACTTAGGTGGGTAGTGGCGCTGGCGTCTTGACGCGATGACGTCACCTGTCCGGCGCGAATATTTGAAAGAAAAAGATGCTGAGGTCACAGGTTTAATGCCCGATAATAGGATTTTGTTTGTGCATTCCTGGGTGCTTGATATTTCCTGGGTTTCTGACCCTGCCTGAACCTTGACCCTGCTACCATCTGCCTGCCTATTGACCTCCTGCCTGGATATTGACTACGATTTCTCCTGATCCTTATTTGTACCATGAACTCGAACTTTAAAGGAGAAGGAAACCCCCTGGGCGCAAAACACCTCCACGTTTTGCCCCCCCTCCCTCCTCCCCCCTGGCCTACCTGTCCCTCTGGGCAAATGCCCCTAACTTGTTACTTACCCCCGGATCTACTGCGCATGCACCGAATGTCACGAAGTTTTCCGATTTCACTTCGTGACATTCGGCGCATGCGCAGTAGATTCGTGCCAGTAACTGTTTCTACTGCGCATGCGCCAGAAGACGCCGGTCAAAGCAGGAAGAAGACGCGCTTGGGAGAAGATGGCGACTGTCAACTCTGTGGACAGGACCTGCGCAGAGGAGTAAGTAACAAGTTAGGGGCATTTGCCCAGGGGGACAGGTAGGCCAGGGGGGAGGAGGGAGGGGGGCAACACAGGGGAGGGGGTTTGCGCCCAGGGGGTTTCCTTCTCCTTTTACCCCTAAGCTTCCTCCTTGGTTCAGACTACTCCCGCTGGGAGCCAATAGGCCCCCGGACAGTTCCTACCTAATTACTGCAGCATAGTTACTGTCTGATCTATTATTCAAGAACCAAATGTTACCAACTGCTCATCCGCTGTCAAGTTCAACATATCCCAAAGAGACAGCCATGTAAAGCCCCGTGAGATGCCTTAAGACCCTAATAAAAAGGCCTATCAGCCCAATCTTACACTATCTATTAACAATACGCCCAAAAACCTTTACATTCTAAAGTCAATTAAGGGCTCAAGACCTCCAAAAGCTGAATGCTCAGTGAAAGAATGCTGACTATGTAGGTACCGTCAAGCAACAATAAAGGTACATCCAACCATCACTCACAATGGCTTTTCCTTGCCTAAAGGCCAGATGTGCTTCTGAAATTCTGTGTCCTTATCTATTCAGCTTAATATGACCTGTCCCTTCCAGCTCATTAATATTAATATCAACCCTGAACCATCAGTCAGGTCTTTCCAATGATTGTACTGTCAATCTCGCAGATACGAGAGAGAGCGTTGCCTTCCGTGGCTCATAGAATTTCTGCTGACAATAAAAAAAACAGCTTGCTGAAAAGGTGATCTCATGTAGAAACCAAGAGAGAGAATTCTAGGATAAAGGACACATAGCCCACTAATTCAGAGTCTGTATAAGAGTGTAAATATGGATGCACGAAATACATATCACCATCATATCACCATTAGGGATGCACCGAATCCACTTTTTTGGATTCGGCCGAACCCTTCGTGAAAGATTCGGCCGAATACCGAACCGAATCCGAACCCTTCCCTTCCCTTCCTTGTTCTCTGAAAAAAAGTCATGCAATTTCCCTCCCCACTCCTAATTTGCATATGCAAATTAGGATTCGGATTCGGTTCAGCCGGGTAGAAGGATTCGGCCGAATCCGAATCCTGCTGAAAAAGGCCGAATCCTGGCTGAATCCCGAACCGAATCCTGGATTCGGTGCATCCCTTATCACCATAGATATAGCCTTATTCATTGAATTATGTAGAATAAAGTTATATATTGCCATGCTTTCCTGGAGTACCAGGATCATGGGTTGCCAGGCATGTCTGGTTATGCCATCTCCAGGACCCAATATCCAGGACCCAATTGAAAATAGCAAATCATGTTGCCGGTATTTTACTGGCCTAGGCAGCAAAAACCTGCCAGTGCGGTATTACAAATTTACCAGCAATGTAGTTGATGGTAAATTTGTAATACCCTTAACAAAGCCCCTTGGCCCGCCCCAATCCGCTGGAAACTTGACTTTTTCCCACATTCTGGTCATTGCTGCGACATGGCTCCGCCCCCTTTTACACCACTGCCCGTCCCCTTTTACATCATGGCCTGCCCCTTTTGTTCCTGCCCCCACCACCAGCCGGTAAAAATGTTATGAAAAGGTGACAACCCTAAAGGGAGGGGTGAGCAATGGAGGGGAGAGCGATGGTGGGGTGAGTGACAGAGGGAAGGAAAGGGAGTGAGACTGAGGGGTGCGAACATGGACAAGGGGTAGGCAGAAGACAATTTTAATGGTAGCTGCCCAGCGCCCCCCTATCATTGCGCTCTAGGCAGCTGCTTCTTCTGCCTACCCCTAATTCTGGCCCTGGTCCAGGCCACAGTCACTACGGAGCTTTTCAGAGTTGCAAGTCAGGTTGCTGCTTGGTTTTTCTCTTTTGGAAAGTGCAACAGCCTGACATCTGAAAGTGCTTCTTATAAATTATGGCTGATTGGCCAACTGCTGCAGCAACGAAAGCAAAATTCTGATTGGTTGCTATAAAGTAATTACTGCCTAGAGCCGGTTTTGCTTTAAGTAACGGAACATTTTAGAGTCACAGTAAAACAGCTGCAGCGGAAGAGATGAATGTGCTGTCACGATTCCGACTACTGCCTCGAAAAACAATGCCTCGATTAACGGCTGCAGGATTTCATGTATAAAACTGGTCAATTATTAGGGCTCTCAAGTGAGACTGAATCAGTAGACTTTAGGAGTCATATCTATAAAGCAAATAAATTGGGCCACTGTGTCAGTATATGCGCAGAACTTCTAAGTCAGCAAGTCCATATATTATACAACTCCAACACCTTGAAAGAGCCACAGAACTGGAGAGAATCGGATATCAACTCTGCAACAAAAGTGAGCTACATATTACCTGTCAATCTGGGATCCCCTATCTGTCTTTAGGACGGCGGCACATGTAATGTTTCTGAGCTTCTTGTAGACCCACTCAAGCTCTGCAGGAGGAACCCAAACTTTTTGGACTCCCCCTCATTCATTTGAAATTATAATGCTGGTGCAAGTGATTGACACTTGGAAAAGAAGCAGTCTTTACTTTCATGATGGTCACTTTACTTGCAAGTGCATGGGGAATAACTCCATGGGGGAAATTCACAAAAGTGGTGCTACTGAGACAAAATAAAAGTGGAGCCATCAAATTGTAATTTCCAGGGGAGGGGGAATATTTTACTTAGGAAAATGATAGAAGTGAAGTGTCTAAGGGTTGCTAAATATTTAAAAAATGCCTGGGAGGCTTTACTTTTCCTTTAGAGACTATATTAACTCCAATTGCTAATATTGCCCTTAATAATTGAGCTAAAACTAGTAAAATAATGCAAGTGTAAATTGAAAACTGTTTACATATAAAATTACATATAATACACCTTTAATTAATTGTTTTGTTAATGAGGATTTTACACCTATAGGGTTAGACAGAATACTTAGACTCTGATTTTCATATATTGTTTTCATTGAAACAAATAAATTATGTCTTTTAACTGCAGTACCTTGGTGAGCCCAACAGGGGTCGCTACTCACTTTTTGTATATAATGTGGCCATTTGGCCGATGTGGTATGCTTATAATGAAGCGATTGATTCCCGAAACGCATAAATTGTACGAATTTCACAGGTTACTGCAATAAACCTGCCTTCCTTCACCGGAGTGCCGTCTTTTTTCCTTGGTCTTGAGTATAGGGTTAGACAGAAACTTGTGCCCTGACTATAAAATGATAATCCCTATTAATATGCTAATAACTCCCCAATGGGGCACCTACAAGAGGTTTGAAATGAAGATTGGTTGAACCAAAGCAGAGCAAATTATTTTAGAATTGATCTGACATATGTGGAAGAGTTACACTGAGCTTTAATCCATTTTTTAAAATGTCGTTAAGAATGTCGATTTTTCAGCATTTTTATGTTGTTTTAAAGACAAATTCATAAAAGTGTCTGCAAACTGTCTTTCTTTCACTAAAAAAAGAAAAGCGGCAGATGAGTCGGAATTTCCATTTGTGAATATGGAGAAAGTATTTTACACCAGTTTACCACCACTTTTACTCCAAATTACTGGTCTCTCTCCACTTTTGACAATTCCCCCCATGTGCCATGGAGCCACTAATGACCCCCAGATGTGGCCAGTGACCAATGTTATGACACTGCTATTTGTATGCTATTGGTGGATAATGGTGACCCAATTTTAACTTCATGACAATCCACAAGTTCAGAACTCCAGGCTTTGGGAGGCTTTTGAGTGCTCATGGATGCTTGCAGTCACATGGAGATCTCCAAACATGTCTCAATACTTAATCCTATTGTCTGACAAGTTTTCATATTGAAATGATTGCAGGGCTCACTTATTAAGTGCAGGACAGGGGTGTGTGTTGGGGTAACCGCTGGTTACCCCAAAGTGTGAAGTGCAAAAAAATGGGTGGCAACATTATTTGTTTTTTTTTGTCCTGTATGTTGTAACGATGGAGCAAATATTTGCATTATAGAATGTATTTAGGTCTGGGGCAGCACACATCCCTACCTCCACCTCCTAACTTGTGAACCATTCAGACTTGCAAATTAGGGAGTGCTGGCAGGTACAAGCCCTGTACTTACCTGCTGGTCTGGACTAGGGTTGCCACCCGGCCGTTATTTTACCGGCCTAGCCGGTAAAATACCTGCCAAGGCCGGAGCCGGTATTACAAATTTCCCGGCAATGTAGCTGCCGGTAAATTTGTAATACGATCAAAAGGAGCCCTCGGCCTGCCCCCAATCCCCTGCAACTTACCTTTTCTTTTGCCTCTTCTATCATCCGCGGGTCTCCGTTGTGTGGCCCCGCCCGTTTTTAAACCGGAAATTCGGCTTTACGAATGCGAGAGAGCCGCAATTGCGCTCTCCGCATTAGTGTTCCTGCCTCCCCTCCCGACAGGTAAGTCGGCGAGGGGGGGCGGCATTGCAGGAGCCGCCTCAGGCGGCATTAAGGTACGAATCGGCGCTGGGATTCGCCCAGGATTCGGCCTTTTTCAGCAGGATTCGGATACGGTCGAATCCTTCTGCCCGGCCAACCGAATCCGAATCCTAATTTGCATATGCAAATTTTAAAAAAAGTGAACCTATTCCCACCCCTAATTTGCATATGCATATTCAGACAAATCTTTCGCGAAGGATTCGGGGGTTCGGCCGAATCCAAAATAGTGTATTTGGTGCATCGCTAGTATAGATGAACACTAAAGGGAACACATGCATTGGCACCTGCACCCTAGGTAAATAAGCCCTGTTATCGCTTTAAAAGCTACATGTTCAGTGGTGCCGATCTGCTCAGTACATTTGGTGCAGGCTGCAAATGAATAAATCTTTTAAACTAACCAATTGTGTCTGGGAAACAGCAGGAAGTCTAGCGGAACCATATTTCACGAGGAGGTATTATTATGTCTGGGCGCAGCTCAGGGGAACCGTTCTTCTGAATTATGCGCAGGGAGAATAACGATTGTTGTGTCTCATTGCGGATTAACAGAACTGGTATGTGCGGATGCCCAATTACTGTATTTAGAATTGATGGCTGAAAGAGATCCCCGGGTATATACAGGTGATCAATAGTATTTTGTTTGTTAGTGTACCAGGGAATAAGCAATAGAAGGGAATGACAAATGGCAGGTTGTTAGTGCCGATTAATTGTGCTCCTGGCTAATGACTTTAATGTGCTACAGTTTCTCACTGACTGAGCACAACCCTCTGTTAATAAATATTCACTTGGGTGGAGCTGGATACTATAAACCCAACACAAATTTGCCACTCCTTCTCATTCTCTCTTATATCCCACAACTCCAACAGAAACAATACCCAGACAGAGCATGAAGCAAATATTTAAGGCTTTCTTCTGACAAGTACATTATAGTGGAACAACATAACACAAACAATCAGAAATTCACCTGGACTCCTACAGAGAATTTTGTTACAGAATATGATCTAAAATTGGCACGTTTTGCCAAACAGTTATCAGCGCTGCTTCAATTGTGTTCCCTAGAATCCTCATTCATCCATAGTTTTTGACAGTTTTTTAGTTTCATACCGGGGACTGACGCTTGCAGCTTTCTGCAGCAATATCTAGAGGGCAGCAGTTTGCCAAACCCATGTCTATACAACTGCAATGGGCAGTATTTGGGTCTCTAGCTGCTGTTTCTAAATTACATTTCCCAAGATCCCGAGACTACGGAAGCTCTTAGTGACCAATTAAAACACAATGCTTTGTCAATGGGTTGATCCTGCTTCTTAAAGGGCATGTAAAGGCAAAAAAATTAAAATCCCATTTTTACTTTCTTTAATGAAAAAGAAACCTATCTCCAATAAACTTTAAATAAAAAATGTGCATTGTTTTTATAAGAAACCTGACTGTATGCAGTGAAATTCTCCCTTCATTTACTGCTGTGGATAGGAATTGTCAGACGGTCCCTAACTGCTGAGCAGGGAAACAATCATACTTATGAACAGCAGGGGGAGCCCCCGCCTTACTTCCCAGCCATGCAGAACTCAAGCAGCTTTGTTTATGACGATCCCTAAGCAGCCCAGACCACACTGAGCATGTGCACAGTCTTAGTCTTGCAAAGATGTTCAACAAAGTTACAAGATGGTGACCCCCTGTAGCCAAATTTGAAAGCATAAATCATTTGTTTGATTAGGCTTGTGGTGCAGTAAGTTCATGTTTATGTTTAGTATACAAAATACAGCATTTCTAGCCTTATTCTATTTTAGACTTTACATGCCCTTTAAGAACAAAAAGGGTCCCAATGTAGATTAGGATGGGTCTGTTATCAGTAATACTGAAATACAATATAGTAACTGCAAATTCTTTAATGTATAAGCGTCTCCAGTTGTGGTTAACTGTTCAACGCAAGGATATCAAAATTCAGGTGTTTGAGGTGATACTTGAAACAACAATTTCCCAGATATCCCAATCACATACAGCTTGGGCGGTCATATTTAGTGATGGGTGAATTTATTCGCCAGGCGCGAATTTGCGGCGAATTTGCGCGATTCGCCGCCAGCGAATAAATTCGTGAAACTCCCGCGAAAATTCGCATAAAAAATTCGCGGGCGTCAAAATTTTTTTTTCGAAAAAATGGACGCCGGCGTCAAAAACGGGCGCGGCGTCGAAAAACGGGCACCGGTGTCAAAAACGGGCGCCGGCGTCAAAAATGAGACGCCGACGCCGTTTCGCGAAGCGAAACGGCGCAAATTCGCCCATCACTAGTCATATTAAAACTACTAAACCCTAAAAATGAATGTGGCTAAAAATGTCATATTTTATATAGTGAACTTATTGCACGAGGCTAAAGTTTCAGCTTGTCAATAGCAGCAATGATCCAGGACTTCAAACTTGTCACAGGGGGTCACCATCTTGGAAAGTGTCTGTGACACTCACATGCTCAGTGGGCTCTGATTGGCTGTTGAGAAGCTAAGCTTAGGGCTCGTCACTAATTATCCAGCAGAAAATGAGCTTCCCTGGCTGTAATATAAGCTGATGCTACAGGTTTGCTGATTATTAAATTCTGATGCTAATTGCACTGGTTTCTGTGCGGCCATGTAGTAATTATCTGTATTAATTACTAATCAGCCTTATATTGTGACATTTCTATTCTATGTGTACTGTATATTGTGAGTGGGTCCCTAAGCTCAGTAAGTGACAGCAGCACAGAGCATGTGCAGTGAATCAGCAGAAAAGAAGATGGGGAGCTACTGGGGCATCTTTGGAGACACAGATCTTTACTGCTAAAGGGCTGTGGTTGCCTTGGGCTGGTACTGAAGCATAAAATATATTGTACAACATTTCTAGCTACTTCTTTACTGAAGCATTACTTCCCCTTAAAAAACCTCTGTTTAATGGCCTGGCACAGAATATATAGGAGCAATTTGTACAATTCTACATTCTCCTATCATGCACGGTTAACAGCTAAGGACTTGTATCAGCTGCAGGTGGGAGTTTGATCTCTTTACTACTGGACATCATTCAGGAATCTTTAAACAGGGAACTATAAGAGTAAGAATACAACTCCCACATGGAAATAAAAATAAAAATGTTTTCTTGCCACATATCCAATTGCATTGAATGACTTCATTTTTATCTTGTTTTGTTTAACAGGGGCAGTGAACTGATTGTGACAGACACAAACAATACAGATTAACTCACATCTGGGGGGATCCTGGCATTGTCTTTCACAGAGTTGCCCTCCACGGTGAGGTAATAAACTCGGCCATCTGTATCCGTGAACATAAAGTGCTCCCGTGCAGAGATATTCTGCCTCATCTCATCTCTGCTTTGCTTTCCGCCTCCTGTAAGAGACTAACACGCAGGGTTATTACTGATGCCTCCGCTTGTTGGCCTGGGAGATGCCAACACATGTTACTTTGCATTTCCTTTTAACGATTTCCTGCCAAAGAGGATAATTAGCGAAGCTCAAACGCGCAACCGGTGGTGATAAAGACTGGAGTTTAATCTGCAATTTTTCATCATTAGATCTTTAAACTCAACCATTTTACACAGTACAGCACCTACCCCCTCCATCACAGCATGGACTTCTCAGTTGGGTTTCTTTTATTATTATTTGTGGTTCCTGAGTTATTTAGCTTTTTATTCAGCAGCTCTCCAGTTTGCCACTACAGCAATCGGATTGCTAGGGTCCAATTTCCTTAGCAACCATGCAATGATTTGAAAAAAAAAAGGCTGGAATTTGAATAGGAGAGGCCTGAATAGAAAGATGAGTAATAAAAAGTAGTAATAACAATACATTTGTAGCCTTACAGAGCATTTGTTTTTTAGATGGGGTCAGTGATCCTCATTGGAAAGCTGGTAAGAGGCAGAAGAAAAGGGTAAATAACTCAAAAACTATACAAAATAAAGAATGAAGACCAATTGACCAATTACTAAGAACTAGCCATTCTATAATATACTAAAAGTTAAGGTGAACGAGCCCTTTAAGACATCGGTGTTTCCACTGAACAGAAAATAAAGGCTTGTATGTAGAAGTGGAAATGTTACCATTGCATTTCAGCCATGTTTAATATCACAATGGCAGTTCCTGATTTATACATAACAAAGCAATGACTTAAAAATTAAAGGGACAGTATAAACCAATACAGACCAGAACTTGTGTTGAAAAATGTATTCTGCGCTTTGTTATAAAGTATCCCAAGAAGAGTGCCCTGATTGGTTGATATGGGAAACTATAAGTGGAGCAAATTTTACACCCATTATTACATTACCATTCAATTTTTTAACAAACCCGTTATTCTATGTAACAGAAAACTATGACCCATCACTAGGGTATGAGAATGCCCGTATCATACACACTAATAAATATGTAATGATGAATGGCCTCCTTTAAAGGGATCCTGTCATCGGAAAACATGTTCTTTTCAAAACACATCAGTTAATAGTGCTGCTCCAGCAGAATTCTGCACTGAAATCTATTTCTCAAAAGAGCAAACAGATTTTTTTATATTTAATTTTGAAATCTGACATGGGGCTAGACATATTGTCAATTTCCCAGCTGCCCCAAGTCATGTGACTTGTGCCTGCACTTCTTCTGCTTTCTGGCAGGCTGCTGTTTTTCCTTCTCAATATAACTGAATGTGTCTCGGTGGGACATGGGTTTTTACTATTGAGTGTTGTTCTTAGATCTACCAGGCAGCTGTTATCTTGTGTTAGGGAGCTGCTATCTGGTTACCTTCCCATTGTTCTTTTGTTTGGCTGCTGGGGGGGAAGGAAGGGGGGTGATATCACTCCAACTTGCAGTACAGCAGTAAAGAGTGATTGAAGTTTATCAGAGCACAAGTCACATGACTTGGGGCATCTGGGAAATTAACAATATGTCTAGCCCCATGTCAGATTTCAAAATTGAATATAAAAAAAATCTGTTTGCTCTTTTGAGAAATGGATTTCAGTGCAGAATTCTGCTGGAGTAGCACTATTAACTGATTCATTTTTAAAAAATTTTTTTTTCCCATGACAGTATCCCTTTAAGGCAGTCGGGGGAAGAATTTTATCTTTATGTCCTTGCTGAGAGGCTGCTATAATAAGAAGTGATAGAACGAGACGAGTGCCAAACTGATTCCCTCTAGTCCTCTGCATATCAGCATTTATCTCACCATCTGTCATCAAAAGGAAAACTATAATTTTTTTTATACTTAGAGTTATAAAAAGGCCCCCTTAAAAAGGATCAACAGGTTGAATTCTGAATGAGGAAAAAGCCAGATTCTTTGGCAATGGTCTTTCTTTTGCATAAATACCCCTTACTCTTGTAGGTATGAAGCTGCCAGACGTCTCACCGTATGACCGAAGACTCTGCGCTGTTTAATTCTGCGTCTGAAGAGACAGTCTGACGTGCCATCGCCTCTCGGGCTGCCATCTGCTTCTTTCTGAGGCTCTTCAGGTTGTGGGATGGGGACCACTCCTGGGAGACAAGAAATATTAGAGCGGAGCCAATACATATGCCAACGGCGGGCACCCAGCCAGCATTAAAGCAAAAAAGTTATAGATGAGAACTTACCATACAATAGTCATCATAAAACAAAAAGTGTTACGTTTTGCCTCAAAATTATGTACAAAAATTAGGGATGCACCGAATCCACTTTTTTGGATTCGGCCGAACCCCTGAATCCCTCGCAAAAGATTCGGCCGAATACTGAACCGAATCCGAACCCTAATTTGCATATGCAAATTAGGGGTAGGAAGGGAAACACATTTTCTACTTCCTTGTTTTCTGACAAAAATTCACACAATTTCCTTCCCGCCCCTAATTTGCATATGCAAATTAGAATTCGGATTTGGTTCGGCCAGGCAGAAGGATTTGGCCGAATCCGTATCCTGCTGAAAAAGGCCAAATCCTGGCCGAATCCTGAACCGAATCCTGGATTCGGTGCATCCCTAGCAAAAATAGCAGTAGTCATGCTTGTAGGCTGAACAAACACTGCTCCACCTGTTCTCAGAATATTATTCTACAGAAAGGGGCAAATTAAGGAAGGACAATGTGACATTAAAAGAGAAAAACTGTCATCGTATGACATATATAAAGATGTTAAATATATAAAGATGTTTTTGAAAGGATAGAGAACTAAAGCTTTAAAAAAAAAGTCCATGAGGCTCTACTTTATATACTGAACTTACTGTACAGGGATGGGATTCGTTATCCGGAAACTCATCATCCAGAACGGATGGAAATACCGTCTGTGTTATAGAAATAATCCAAATTTTTGAAAATGATTTCCTTTTTCTTTGTAATAATAAATCAATACCTTGTACTTGATCCCAAATTAAGGTCGCCAAACGAGCCGATCTTAACGCGATATGCCCACTAACGTCTGGGTGATGTGAACGTTTGGCCCTGGGCCAGAACAATCAGATTACAATGCTGCGAATGGCCACCTACGGGTCGCAGGACTGTATCAACTAGCAGATGTGGTCCTGGATCGCTGGAAAAAAATCAAACTTGAAGATCAATATCTGGCAGATTTTTGGCCTGATATCGATCGGGAGGACCTGCCCGGAGCCCCCCCACATGGGCAGATAAGCTGCCAAATCAGTCTAAAGTACTGATATTGGCAGTTTTATCTGCCTGTGTATGGCCACCTTTAGATACAGTATACTTAATCCTTATTGGAAGCAAAACCAGCCTATTGGGTTTATTTAATGTTTACATGATTTTCTAGTAGGCTTAAGGTTTGAAGATACAAATTACAGAAAGAACCGGTATTGGGAAAGCCAAAGCATTCTGGATAATGGGTCCCATATCTGTACTAGCCTGGAGGTTCAGTAGCCCTATAACAGTAATGACGCAGACCTTCAAATTTGTCTACAGCAGCTCCATAACTTGCATCTTGCGAGGCAATCTCAGTGGCACTGCACATACTCATGCTCAATGTTCTCTGGGCTGCTTTCGAGAAGTCAAATTTAGGGGTTGTTGGAAATAATTAAAACATTTGTGAAAAGTTATAGTACATTCTACTACAATTGATTATTAATTCATTCTGATTCAGACTGCACTGGTTTCTGTGCTGCCATGTATTAATTATCTGTATTAATTACTAATCAGCCTTATATAGTGACATTTCTATTCTGTGTGTACTGTATATTGTGAGTGGCTCCCTAAGCTCAGTAAGTGACAGCAGCTTTTAGGACCAAACTATATTTGTAGCACGTGTGAGCTCCCCTTGGGGTGACAAACGCTGGCAACGTTTCACCAGCTTTACTGCTTTCAGGCACTTCGCCAATTTACTAATAGGCGCAGGCGTAACTTTGCTAGCGGAAGAGACAGACGCTAGCGCTTATTCGCACTCTATCGCCAGGCAAATTTTCACTCTGGCGAATGGACGTTATTCCGCAAATTCACTAAGATGCGGATTTTACTGAACGTTGCCTCTTTCATCAGACTTGCCTTCACCAGCTCAGACCAAGCCAAGTTCATAGATCTTCCTCAATCTTCAGTTACTTACATCATATTTTTAGTGGAAAAAGTTTCTAAGTCCCAAAAAACGCTGGCGTCTTCTCCTTTTTTCAGAGTGATAGGCTGCAAAAGTCCTTACATTTTTTTTTGGTAATCGGGTTCCCCCCTAAATTTTTTTAACATATGGAACATAAACTATACAGTGGGCTCATGTGTAGGGCAATATAACAACTCTATTTTCTTTATTAAAGGGCATGTAAAGTCTAAAATAGAATAAGGCTAGAAATGCTGTATTTTGTATACTAAATATAAACATGAACTTACTGCACCACAAGCCTAATCAAACAAAATAATTTATGCTTTCAAAGTTGGTCACAGGGGGTCACCATCTTGTAACTTTGTTAAACATCTTTGCAAGACTAAGGCACATGCTCAGTGTGGTCTGGGCTGCTTAGGGATCGTCATAAACAAAGCTGCTTGAGTTCTGCATGGCTGGGAAGTAAGGCGGGGGCTTAAGTATGATTGTTTCCCTGCTCAGCAGTTAGGGACCGTCTGACAATTCCTATCCACAGCAGTAAATGAAGGGAGAATTTCACTGCTTACAGTCAGTTTTCTTATAAAAACAGTCCACATTTTTTAATTAAAGTATATTGGAGATAGGTTTCTTTTTCATTAAAAGAAAGTAAAAATGGGATTTTATTTTTTTGCCTTTACATGCCCTTTAAGTTTCCCTGGGCTTGTGTAATGTAATGTATTTGCTGCAAAGCTTACGTCCATTCAACATTATAATTTCCCGCCGTATGCAAATTAGCCTGACCGAAGACCTCTAACGAAGTTGTGCTAGGCATAATTGAACGCTAGCGCATCTTTGCTTTGATTGCCGGAGTAACGCTAGCAAAAATTCGCCAGCATTCGGCACCCTGGATACAACTTTGCATTTTAGTAAATTAGCGTTGTCTGAGCGAATTTTCGCCTGACGAAGTGTTGTGATGGCTGCAAAGCTGTCGCTGGCGAATTTTCGCCGCTTAGTAAATTTACCCCCCTTATCTGATATCACTGATTTAGATTGGTATTGGATTGCTGCACCATCACTGATTTATTATAAAAAAAAGAAAGTATTCCTTCAGCCAATCAAGAAGCAAAGTCGGAGCTGAAGGGAACAGGTTATAAACTTTCAGGGCATTATATAGTGAATAAAGTACCCCCTCTTGTAAAATATAAGGATATTATAAGTTGCCGAGGAGTTTCATGACCTTATAAAAACACAAGGCCGAAGGCCGAGTGTTTTTATACAGGTCATGGAACTCCGAGGTAACTTATAATATCCTCATATTTTACAATTGGGGGTACTTTATTTATTATAATACACAAATTTTAGTAAATCATGTGACAGAAATTACATCACTACTCACCGTTTATAACTGATGACATCACTACTCACTGTTTATAAGGATATAATTTACAAGATATTCATGGCTTTTGTGTATTATATTGCCTTACTAAAGCTTTTAGACATCTCCCGCAGCAGAGTACACGTTCGAATGTCCCATAATTCCAAAGGCTTGTCTTTAAACACCACGGCCAAGTACAGCCTGCAAAAAAAATATCACGGGCAGATGGTTAATGGGCACACAGGAACATTCTCAGGCACAAATTTTAGCCGACAGCCGATTTTATCATAAGGGATATCTTGGAGGAGTAAAGGACCCACTGTAAGCATTTCATTTCTACTAGAGTATTTTAATACTAAATCACAACAGAAGTTGGAATAAAATTATAAAGCAGAGATGCAGTTGGCCTTAAGAACTGGGGGTGTGAGTTCATATGTTCAAATTGCTTTCTTGTAATCATTTCCCTTCCCTGCGGTATCTGGCACTTACTTTAAATGAGACACTTTAATCATCTCCATGGGTTGTTCATCAATACCTCTCTCTCCTCAAAACGCTATACCCCTCCCTGCAGAGAAGAGAATGTACTGAAAACTTCATTCTGTCTCAGCGAATGACAATCTCATTAACCCTACTGCTGGCACACTAACCAGACTGATGGAATGCAATCTGCCCAGGCACTGGCTAATTAAAGGAAAACTACACCCCCAAAATGAATATTTAAGCAACAGACAGTTTATATCAAATTAAGTGGCATATTAAAGAATCTTACCAAACTGGAATATATATTTAAGTCAATCTTGTCCTTTTACATCTCTTGCCTTGAACCACCATTTTGTGATGGTCTGTGTGCTGCCTCAGAGATCACCTGACCAGAAATACTGCAGCTCTAACTGTAACAGGAAGAGATCACCTGACCAGAAATACTGCAGCTCTAACTGTAACAGGAAGAGATCACCTGACCAGAAATACTGCAGCTCTAACTGTAACAGGAAGAGATCACCTGACCAGAAATACTACAGCTTTAACTGTAACAGGAAGAAGTGTGGAAGCAAAAGACAGAACTCTGTCTGTTAATTGACCTAACATGTACGGGTTGTTTGTGTGCACCGTGAATCCTACGATCCCAGGGGACGGCCCTTATTTTTTAAAATGCCAGTTTTCTTTTTATAATTACCCAATGGCACATCATATTAAAAAAGTATATTATTATAAAAATGGTTTATTTCCATGAAGCAGGGTTTTACATATGAGCTGTTTTATGTAATATCTTTTTATAGAGACCTACATTGTTCGGGGGTATAGTTTTCCTTTGAAGGGGAACTATCGCAAAAATTAAAATTGAATATAAGTTTCACCATACTGAAATAAGACACTTTCTAAATACAAACAATTAAATATTCTATATCGTTTTTGAAATAATTGCGTTTATCTTCATTATTCCTCTGTCAGCATCTGTTTCTTCTCATTCTGTCTTCATTCAGGAGTTGGGTGTCAGGTGAATGATACCCAACTCCCCATTTTGGACCTTATGTGTGTCAGTGGCACTGCACATGCTCAGTCTGCACTGGGCTACTTTTGACTGTAGGGGTCTTTGCAAATACATCTGTTATAGAAGCTATTCGGTCCTACAGGGCAGATTAATGAATTGTTATTAGTGATGGGCGAATTTATTCACCAGGTGTGAAGTCGCTGCGAATTTACACGTTTCGCCGCTGGTGAATAAATTCAAGAAATTGCTGGGAAAGTTCGCAGGCGAAAATTGACTTTAATCATAATTGTCAGCATCAGAATTGTCTCCGGCGTCGGAATTGTTGGCGGCGTCACTGGCGAATTTTGCCGCTTAGTAAATTTACCCCGTAGTCTGGTGGTCAGCTTATATCGGCCCGTGTATGGGGAGCTTTAGCCTTAGAGTGTAATGCAACCCCTCGGACACCTAAATAATCTACAGGGGAAAACAGTATACATAAACCCTGCTTTATTTGCATAGTTACATAGAAGATGAGGTTAAAAAAAACCCACATCTGTTACGTGCACCCATTTTGAAACCTGTGAAACTTACCTAACTGCTAGTTACAGTGGAATAAAAAACCCATCTAAAGCCTCTCTAACTTGCCTCAGAGGAGAGGAAAAAATCCTTCCTTTACTCCTAAGACTGCAATTGCACCAGTTCCTGGAACAGCTGTGTACTTTTGGAAAACAGAACGAGTAAAGCTGCAAAGGGACAGGATTACTTTATGCTGCTCATTCTTTTGCCGGGCACACTGGACTTGAGTTCCTTAATCATAGTAATGTTTTTAAAGTGTATTTACAGGGTTTGGCCACAAGAGGGCAACAGGTTCTTATTAGTTATGTAATGATTAGGCAATAATGTTATGTAATAATGTAATTTCTACCCCGGCAACTGGAGGGAGCTAATGGGATGAAAAATTGGTATTAGAAGGTAATACCTGAAAATTCTGAAAGTAACAGGGAGGGTAGTGTCCTGGAAGGTGGCCAAATGCTTAAAGGGCACCAATCATGACCAAAATCATTTACTAAGTAAATACACTATGTGAAAGTTCAAGAAATCCGATTTTTAAAACAGTTAGAATTGTTTGTATAATGTAAATGATCAGCTCACTATTCCTTCTGCAAGATCTCCCCTATCTCCACTGCAGTTCTAGCTGAGGCAGCCATCTTGGATTTCACTGGCTCCTCCTACCTATATCTTCCCAGCCAACTGTAGCTCTGAAATCTCGCACATGCTCAGTTCAAATTCCTTGTTTGCTTATCAACCCTTCTAAGCTATTTTCAAATCAGCCAAACCTGTGTGTTAGCTGCTGTTCAGTAGTGCTGCCACCTGCTGGAAGTTAGCAGGTAGCAGCACTTCTAGTGGATACTTCTAGTGGAGGAGTTTACTAAAACAAAGCATTCTGGGTAGAATACTCAAAGCAGTGTTACAATCTGAGCATGCTCCTTAAATTTGCATATTAGAGTCTCAATATGGCCTCCCTCAGTGAAAGAACCCATTTGACAAAGTAATGGATTTTTTAAAAACCTGCAGTTTTTTCAAAAAACTATATATGTAGTTTGATTAAACGTGTTTAGCTTGTACTGGTCAGATTGTTAATATGTGTTTGATTTTGGCTGTGATAGGTGCCCTTTAATGTTTGAAGAATTGTCTGTTGGTGTAATTTGGATTGACGGACTGTGTGAAAAAACAATAAAAGAATTTCCTTTATTTTTAATAACTGCCAGTCTACTAGTTATTTCTGCCTGCCTGCCTACAACTATAGCAATCTCTGCCATCCTCAAATGTGCATAGAGGAACTCCCTACAGATGCAAAAGAAATAACCCAATTGTAAGAAACGGACTTCAAAACATTTTTAAAACACAGAGAAAAATGAAACGTGTGCCGACAACATATGAAAGGCCAGATCCTATATGTAAATAAGGAGAGGAGAAGCATAGGCTCCATGCACACAGAAAGCCATAGTCTTTCTCTTAGGGGCAGATTTATTAAGGGTCGAATTGAAAATATTAATTTTCGAATTTGTTTTATGGTCAAAACTCTCAAATTTGAATTGTGAATTATCTAAACTCGATTTGAAATGTAATTAGAATTTCGAGATATATCACAATCTGGTCCTTTTAGAACTCAAATTTGACTATTCGCCACCTAAAACCTGCCGAGTTCATGTATAGGTAAATGGGAGAGGTACAGGGACCAATTAGGACCTTAGTAGCCTTCCTGACATTCGAGTTTTTTTGGAGAAAAAATAAGAGTCTGTAAAATGTTGAATTGAATATTGAATAGCCCCCCAATCGAATTTTGAGTATATTCGAATATAATAAAGTTAAAAAAACTCACATGAATTCAATGTGCCTCCACATGTCTATAATAGGGAATATTTTGAAAGTGAACTATAATATTAAGCAGTTACATTTCTCTTTATTTAATGATGTATCTCCTCAGCGAGCTGGGGGGGGGTATTTATAAATACAGGGCTCTGTGGAACTTTTTTTGGAACAGAGTCTCAAAGCTTGATGCTGATCCGCAGGAGACAAAGTGGGGAAAATTAACTAAGATCCGAAGTTGTGCCAGAGACAGCTTTGCGCACTTTGCCAGGCGTAGTTTCGCCAGCACTATGCAAATTCACTGAAATGCAGAATTGTGCTCAGGGAGGCGAATGGTAGTGAAGTTGCGCTACCGTTAATTCATCAGGCAAAGCGAAGTTAAGCTAGCGTTGCCTAATTTGCATACGGTGCGAAGTTAAAATACAATGGACGTATATGCTGCAGCTACATTATACTACAGAAGCCCAGGAATCCTTTAAAAAATAAAATAAAGGTGTTCTATTGCCCTACACATGTGCCCACTGTATCGTTGAGATGCCATATGTTAGGAAATGTAGGGGGGATGGAGGGTACACCCAAAAAAAATTTCGATCTTTTTCGGCCTATGACCCTTAAAAAAGTAAAAGACGCCAGCGTCATTTGGAAAAATGCAACTTTTTTTTAAACAAGCCCTATTTACTCTATTGCACTTCGCCTGGTCTGAGCTGGCGAAGGCACGTCTGGCGCAAGAGGTAACGTGCAGTAAAATGCTCAAATTAGTGAATTAGCGTAGCGCAATAGCGCAGCTTCGCCTGGCATAAGGATGCAAAGTAGCACTAGAGTAGGTCCATTTCGCTAGCGAATTTACGCCAGTACCCGTTAGTAAATCGGCGAAGTAACAAAATGACATCACACTGGCGAAAAATGCGCTAGCGTTAGGCGCTTCACGCTTTACTGAATTTGCCCCACAAATTTTTCATTCATTCTCGACAGCAAGGCTCGAGCTAGTGGTGTCCCATGCTGATGTCTGACATCCCGACAGATGTTACAAGGCACTAAATGAATGTGAATGCCCTTTTCTGTTCCTGTGAATTTACACCGCTGTTTGGTTTTCCGATTTTAGTTGCCATGGTAATAAAACGAGTGCTCGAGTGCTGCTATTAGGGCAGGTAATTAAACTTCAAATCAAAGAGGCGATTGTGCCCGAGAATGAAATAGCAATTAGGGCTAACACTTGTTTTTACCCAAGAGTTCTGCTGAGTGTTCTGTATTGATTTATTGCTATATCTTGTCCTACTTTCTATTCTCACCTGTCTCTTCATTTGTTGCTCCTGAGCCACCACAGCTTCAAATACGCAGTGTTATACAGCCATTGTCACATAGGCAGAAGAAAGCAGGGGACCACCTAGGCAGGAAAAGAGGATTTAAAGGAGAAGGAAAGGCTGTTTGCACTTGAGGATGCCAAATGTTAGGCGAACCCAAGTGATTGTATTGACTTCCTGAAACCCTGGGCTGGTACTCCTATCAGCAGAAAACTGCACCGGCCTGGGGTTATACCAGTGAGCACCATGGAGTGATCTTCCCTCTTGCCTCATCTTTCTTAGCTTGGCTGTGAACGAAAAGATGAACTAAAAAAGTCGGCTATTTCGTTCTACTGGGCATACGTTTGCCCGGGGAAATATGAAGAAAGAAGAAGACGGAAGAAGATCTCTCCACGGTGCTCACTAGAAAAACCCTGGGCCGGTGCAGTTTTCTGCTGATAGGAGCACCGGGTTTCAGGTAAGTAAATACAATCACTTGGGGGTGCCTAACATTTGGCACCCCCAAGTGCAAACATCCTTTCCTTCTCCTTTAAAGGGGTACTTCACCCATAATTTTACTATGAATGTATTAGAAAACAGCCTTTTTACAACTTTTTTTCAACTGGCCTATAAATTAGTTACCACTTTCTTTTTTCCGTTTACCAGAGCCGTGAACTCCGATGCCCTGAATCTGCACCAGGGGTAAGTAAGAGTTGAGGTACCACCTAGGCTGGGGGGGGGGAGCAGGGAGGGGGGTCTATGTAGGGTAGGGATTTTTATTAGCAAGGGTTTGGTTCTACTTTAAGGAGGGCCACATGGGACATAACTGTTCAGTGATTTTGCAATTGATCCTCGGCATTCAGCTCAGATTCAAAAGCAACAGATATGACCCCCCTCAAGTCAATGATTGGTTACTGCCTGGTAACCAATCAGTGGAAACAAAGAAAACTGCAAAGCAGGAAGTAGCGTTCTGGCTATTATGTTACACATCCAGCCTTTATACATTAAGTTTTTGGCTAACTAACTACATTGAGATTTCACAGCCTATCTATTTACCCAGTTTTTATTTTTACACTGAACAATTGCTTTAATGCAAACTACCCATCACAAGCGGATCATGTCTGAACCATCAGTCTATTAGCTTTTTTTTTTTGTAACCTGCCTTCTACTAGGGAGGGATGTAACCCCAATTAGCAAAATAATCTAATACCATGTCAGCACCGGGCAGTGTGTGATCCGATCAAAGACTTTTTCTTTTTTTAAAGGAGAAGGAAAGCTACAGAGGCATTTTATTGCCAATAGATTAGCTGCAATAGTGCAAGCTAGAATGCTATATTTATTCTGTAGAATATTTTACCATGCCTGAGTAAAAAGCTCTAGAAACTCTCTGTTTGTTTAGAATAGGAGCTGCAGTATAAACATGGTGTGACATCACTTCCTGCCTGAGTCTCTCCCTGCTCTGGGCTCAGATTACAGTAGAGAAGGGAGGGGGGAGGAAGAGGAGCAAACTGAGCATGCTCTTGCCCAGGGCAATGAGGTTTAAGCTGAAGGCAGGAAGTCTAATACAGAAGCCCATGAGTACACAATAGAAGGAAAGAAATGCAGTGTTTCTTTTGACAGGGGACTCAGACCAGCACTACTTTGGGGGTTTACAGGTATATTTAGATGGACCTTTCTGATAAGGCTTACTTATATTTAACCTTTCCTTCTCCTTTAAGCATAAAGGTAGGCACATGATATACATGCAGTAATGGAACGCCAGTCCTCTCAATGGCCACAACACCAACTGTCCAAGTCCAAGTCTAAGATAATAATTTCCCGGGAGCATGTGATTCAGTTTAGAAGGCAAGTAGGAGAGTTGCAAGCATTCATTGAGAGTCACAGCTTCAGCACTGAAACAATCATAGAAACGTTCCTGGAATCATCAGCGGCAGCAGCTGTACTACTGCAGGGCTTTATCATCCCATCCCAGATGCACTACAAATTACTGCTTTAGTTTGGTAGCGCTGAACAACATCACAGGCAGGTTCCCTTTAACCACCAGTGCACAATTTACATCTTTTCCACTAACTGCCTTAGATTTTCATCCAGTTCTGAACTTGTTATTTATATAACAATATAATTTTAGGGTAGCACATAAAATCATGTGGCTCGTTCTCACCTGGGCTTCTCATTGGTGATAAGAATCTTCACCTTGTTCAGAACTTTCTTGGCACCAGTAGCTGTGACTGGCTTGGTGTGTGCAGGGCTGGCAAGAGGGCTTGTTGGAGGTTTAGATGGAGCAAAGTCAGAGACAAACACAATGCCCTCACTGGTGAGCTCTATGGGAAAAGATAGAAAGCAACTGAAATAATAATAATAATAATGGGTACTGGTGTCATTGAATGTGAATAACAACTCCTGTCTGATATCCTGAAATGAATGACAATCTTCAGCTGTTGTTGAAGTACAATTTACAGCTCCATCCCAACAGCTGGATGCTGGGAGTTGCACTAAAGTTAATATAGGCCTATGGCTTGAACATATCTCATCTAGAAAAATACAGCCTCTCTTCATATTACTTTCAAGTTACTCACATGCCTGAGAATGGGTTGAAAGACAAGGACAGGATGTTTTCTGCATAACTCTTCTTCCACAGCTTAGTACCGGTGTCTGCGTTCCACAGCACAATGAGGTTCGGAGGATGAACAGCCAGATGAAGATCATGGGAGGCGTCCTGATTCCAAAGCCAAGACATGTCTTAGACTATGGCAATAGGGAGGCTAGATGTAATATAGAGGCAGTCCCCGGGTTACATACCAAATAGGATCTGTAAGTTTGTTCTTAAAGGGGAACTCCAAACAAATATAACTTGAGCTTTTTGAAAAGTAAACATAATTTCAAGCAACTTTGCAATATACATCAGTTAAAAAATATGCAGACTTGTCCTGATTTTTATTGGTTTGGAACAGTTCCCTAAGCCTAGCCCCCTGCTCTCCTGCTAATCTGTCTGACTACTTTGCTGAGCTGTCTGACTACTGTTACTTGTATCAACAGCTGTCTGTCCTCAGCCTTATTCTAGGCGCCCCTAAGCCCTTTTATTATCTCAAATTTTCATCACTGGACTGGAGCAATGGGGATTGGCGCATGGGAAATTGAAAAAACTATTGTATCTCCTGTGCATCCCCAGTGTTTCTGAACCAATGTGGGTGTGGTTGGGCAGCATGGCACCCCCTAAAATCTTGCCGCCCTAGGGCCGGACCTTGGTGGCCTCTCCACAAATCCGGGCCTGCAAACCCCACAATTCCCTGTACATGTGATTTCAATAAGGAACAGAGTGCAATGCATTGTGGGTTATGTAGTTCCTGCATGCTGTCTGTAAGCTGGGGAGAAGTTTGTAACATCAGTGTTTAGTTCCTCCTTCCCTGCCAGGATTTCAAATGATGCAGAAAGAGAAGAACTGTTAAACAGCTGGATTTCAGCATAGAAAATGGCATTTATTCATACTTTTTTGAAGAAACAGGTAACTGTGATGGGTATATTAGGGGTTTCTGTGTTATGTGGGCCTCTTTATCAGATATTGGTTTGGAAGCCAGAGTTCCCCTTTAAGTTGAATTTGTATGTAAGTTGAAACATATACATTTACTTATTAAATGCAACAAAACAGATGTCTGTCTTAACAAGGTATTTATTTTTACCTTTCTGTGCTCTGCAGTAGACAACACACGCTAGAAGTGATTGGGGCAGGTGGTTTATTAAAGCTAAATGCTAATAAAGGCCAAGCAAACCACAGTATGTTACTGTAACAACCTCTGTATGTAAGTATGAGTTGTACATAAGTTGGGTTGGGTGTATGTAACTCAAGGACTCTGTAATTGCACACAGGGGCTAGGAAAGAAGAGAAGATGGAAGATTAGGGAGCAATCTATTTGTTTTGGAGCTGGAACTGAAAAAAGCTTTTCTCCCAATCTGTTACTATGTTACTTACCCAACAGTGAGTAATGTCACCCCTGGTGGGAGAGAGGGGGATGTAAATATTTATTCTGCATTGCTAAAAAGGTTTTATTATGTATTTTATTATAGATGCTGCACATGGTTTATTAAAGCAATCCCTCAGCCAAATATTGTTCCTCATCTGAAAACAATCCAATTATGATGTTGGGCGAACTCTGCCTGAAATTTGTTTGTGGCCATTGATGTCAGTGGGTGGCCGTACACTAACTGGCCGTCCTGCTATGCGACTAAGCTGGTGTGGACAGAAGCTGAACAGTGTATGAGTAGCAAAGAGCATGTAACGGGGGCAAATATCTCCTCTGTCTTACCCGTTGTTAACCCTTGATGTACCATGTGTGGGAGGAATCTTTGAGTGAAGCACACCAGGCAGAGCGTTGTAGTTCAGCACATTCACAGGGCTCAATATCCCAGCCTTTTGCAGAACATTGCCCGTAACAGCACACTGCCAGGAGTTACACACACTTGCAGGCAACCCCTCTTGGGCCCTGGCCGGCTCTATCCAGATCTAGCCTTTCCGCTTAAAGGGCATGTAAAGTCTAAAATAGAATAAGGCGAGAAATGCTGTATTTTGTATACTAAATATAAACATGAACTTACTGCACCACAAGCCTAATCAAACAAATAATTTATGCTTTCAAAGTTGGCCACAGGGGGTCACCATCTTGTAACTTTGTTAAACATCTTTGCAAGACTAAGACTGTGCACATGCTCAGTGTGGTCTGGGCTGCTCAGGGATCGTCATAAACAAAGCTGCTTGAGTTCTGCATGGCTGGGAAGTAAAGTGGGGGCTCCCCCTGCTGTTCATAAGTATGATTGTTAGGGACCGTATGACAATTCCTATGATAAGTGGGATTACTGTTGGAAACAGTAACTATGAAACTATGCCCACTCACTCCTAGCTGTTATGTAGAGGGACGGGCCATGATGCAGAGGGGGCAGGGCTTTAAAGCAGCGATTGGCCGATCGTCATGTCAATTATAGGGAATCCTGCTTGGTTTTCCTAATTTGGAAAACCAGGCAGGCAGTTTTGACCCAGGCAGCCCTTCAAATTACTGGGCTGTCCAGGTCAAAACAGGTGGCAACCCTTCTGATGACTCTTCTGCCCCCGGGCAAATACCCCTAACGTTTTACTTTCCCCTCCTTGCAGATTCAGGCATTGGAGTTCACGGGCACCATCTTCAGCTGCTTCGGTAATCTTCGGATTCAGACTTGCGCTTCAGCAATTTTCACGAGTTTTGGCGCATGCTCAGCTGTCGCAAGACAGAAAATTGCTCCAACTACGCATGCGCCACCATGACGATCTCATTACAAGGATTTCTGAAGAGAAGAAGATGGCGCCCGTGAACTCCAATGCCTGGATCTGCATCGAGGGGTAAGTAAAACGTTAGAGGCATTTTCCCGGGGTAACACTTAGGCCGGGGAGGGGAGGGAGGGGGGTCTATGTAGAGTGGGGGGTAGGGTTTTTTTAAGTTTAGGGTTGGATTCTCCTTTAATAGCTTGCTATTCTCCTCCCACTGGGGACTTTCCCTTAAAACTGTTATCATCTAGCTCTCCCTAGTGGCCAACTGAATATATGTACTAATCATTACTTATTTATATTAAACTATTAACATATTACCCTATTACAAGCAGGACATTTGTAATTAGCTGTAACTGATGGAGTTCAGAAGCACACTGCTTAAAAAAGCCGAATCCTGGATGAATCCCAAACCGAATACTGGATTCAGTGCATCCCTACTCCATTTAAAAGACAGCAAGTACTAAAGAGTACGAGAGTTTTTATTAAACATCCATTAATTCATCATACAGTGCACTTGACTGACCATTGGAAGGGGAATTAACTTTTAGTACAGGTATAGGACCTGTTATCCAGAAAGATAATGGATCTTTCTGTAATTTGGATCTTCACTTATGTCTACTAGAAAATCATGTACAAGGTACTGTTTTATCCTTACAAATAAAAAGGAAATCATTTTAAAAAATTTGGATTATTTATGGAGTCCATGGGAGATGGCCTTTCCTGGAAGAAAACCAAATTTCCGGATAATGGATCCCATAGCTGTACCATATTTAAGGGGACAATACTTTGTCTACTAAATCAGGGCTGTCCAACTGGCGACACCCCTTGTGTGGAATCCCACATGAAAGTCTTCCTGCTGTGTCTGCTTACCATGTGTAAAATTTAAAAGGTATCACCACAGAGATTAACTGCATCGTTTAAACCTCAAATTCAGACTGTAATCCCCTGTATTGTTCACACCTGTGACCCCTGTGCCCTATGCTCCCTGTGTGTGCCCTGCTCTGCCTGTGTGTGTCATACTCTGCCTGTGTGTGACATACTCTGCCTGTGTGTGACATACTCTGCCTGTGTGTGACATACTCTGCCTGTGTGTGCCCTGCTCTGCCTGTGTGTGACATACTCTGCCTGTGTGTGACATACTCTGCCTGTGTGTGACATACTCTGCCTGTGTGTGACATACTCTGCCTGTGTGTGACATACTCTACCTGTGTGTGACATACTCTGCCTGTGTGTGCCCTGCTCTGCCTGTGTGTGACATACTCTGCCTGTGTGTGACATACTCTGCCTGTGTGTGACATACTCTGCCTGTGTGTGACATAGTCTGCCTGTGTGTGACATACTCTACCTGTGTGTGACATACTCTGCCTGTGTGTGACATACTCTGCCTGTGTGTGACATACTCTACCTGTGTGTGACATACTCTGCCTGTGTGTGACATACTCTGCCTGTGTGTGACATACTCTGCCTGTGTGTGACATACTCTACCTGTGTGTGACATACTCTGCCTGTGTGTGCCCTGCTCTGCCTGTGTGTGACATACTCTGCCTGTGTGTGACATACTCTGCCTGTGTGTGACATACTCTGCCTGTGTGTGACATACTCTGCCTGTGTGTGACATACTCTACCTGTGTGTGACATACTCTGCCTGTGTGTGACATACTCTGCCTGTGTGTGCCCTGCTCTGCCTGTGGAACATACACCTGGTATTTGTTCTGGGGGTTTATTAGCATTTGAATATTATTGTTAGGGGCCCCTGGGTTGTTTAATCATGTGTTGGAGGGTGTTGTGTTATCCACAGGGGAGGATGAGGCATATGGATTTTAGGTGATGTCTTAATATGACAACTTTTTCACATTTGAGTGATATCCCTGCAATGAGCACCATTTGGCTTTTTGGTGTGATACCACCATTAATGTGGACATGGTTTTATGGTAACATGGGTGTGGTTTAAAGTGGGTGTGGTTTAAAAACAGGGAGTGGTCAACACTGGCTTCCATTATCTGCCCTCCACCATGTAGACCAGAAAAATTTCAGCCCTCTGTCGAACAGAAGTTGGACAGCACTGCTATAGGCAATTCCTTCCAATCTTTACTGTTCCATTCTATTCTACTAGAGACATTTTGTCGGCAATAAGACTATCATATGAGAGATGACGTATCTACCTTGTTTCATTTGATTTGTTATAGTTAATGTTGTTGAGTTTATGGTGCAGGGCTTTCCAATAACCAGTGTATATAATTTACTGTATTTCACTGTCCATCGCAGGTCTGTGCTTCATGGAGGAGGCTCAAATGCTGAGGCTTTTCTGGTTCAGTAGATAATAAGTGGAAAGACATGTCTACATGCCCAATGGGGTGACAGTCTGGTAATAGAAAACTCAGGAGTCAGGCAAAGCTATAAACTAGCGTGAAGACACAAGGGGACAGATTCTTATTTGCCTGCATTCGCTGACACGGTTCATTTGTGATCAGTTTTCATTCTATTTCCCAACTCTGAATAAATCTTTGTGTATGGGAAGTATATTGTTAATAAAATCCCTGCTGAAACAGCTACACCGGCTCTGCCTGCTCAATTGCGCGTCTCTCGTCTCTGGAGTTAAAGGGGAAGCAGTCACATTAAGTATGTGGAGTTGCATGATACTGTTTCTGTATTTACATTTGATTAAAAGGCTCTTGTGTCTTTTTTATTGCATTTATTTTATGTGTATGTATTGATTAAATTCCCTTATTGTCACAGCAAAAACAGTGGTATGGTTTGTAACTGGCACACGGTCCATCTCACAAAGGCAAATTGTGGCCTAGATTGGGAGAAGTGTCTGTTATATAACATATACATACCTCCCAACTGTTTTTTTTGCAGGACAGTCACAATTTTGAGCCTGCAGTCCCAGATTTATATTAAAATGTCCAGAGTTTCTATTAGGAATGCACCGAATCCAGGATTCGGCCTTTTTCAGCAGGATTCGGATTCAGCCAAATCCTTGTGCCCGGCCAAACCGAATCCAAATCCTAATTTGCATATGCAAATTTAGGGGTGGAGTGGTAAATTGCGTGACTTTTTGTCACAAAACAAGAAAGTAAAAAAAGTGTTCCCTTTTCCACCCCTAATTTGCATATGCAAATTAGGATTCGGTTCGGTATTCGGCAGAATCTTTCGATAAGGATTCAAAAATAATGGATTCAGTGCATCCCAAGTTTCTATCGCATTCACTGACGAAAGAAACTAATTTTTTTTATCAAAACCCGAATTTATCTTATTATTTTCTGAAATATACTCTGAACAAATCCGCATGAATTATTTCCCCTTATTTATCAATACATTTTCCTGAAAAATTCCAGTGCGGGCAAAAACTTTAAAAAAAATAGTGAAAATTGTACAAAAATCTGAATTGTACGAATTTTTCGGATTTTCCACCCGAAAACCATAAAATCTTTGGATTTTTTGCATGAAAACGCAGCGCAGATCAGGATATGTTCAGGACTTCTCCAATTGCCTTCTATACAACCTCGGCAGGTTTGAGATGCCGGATTGTCAGATTCAGACTTTTTCCATCATAAATAAAAATTTGAGGGTTTTTTTTCACAAAAAAATCAGATTTTATAGTGAAAATAACTCGAATTTTTCAAGTTTTTGACATTCTGACTTCAGTAAATAATGCCCTAAGTGTTAGTGACCAAGATTTTCATTGTTTTCATCCTTTATGAACAATTTGAGACCTCAACAACTTCCTTGAAAAATATGCCAACACGTGTAATAAAATTTCGCAAATGCAAAGGACTTTTTTTTACATTGCGAGCAGCCCTAAACATTAGCAAAACTCCATCTTAAACAATGATTGCGATTTTAATTTCATTCCCCTCAAAGAGTTTTTGGGTGGAGGACCCTTTTAACTCAAACATTAATTTGAACCCTAGGATTTACCATGAATGTTGGAAAAATGTAAATTCAAACTTAAATTTAGTATTATTAACTTACTATTTTTTTGCCAATATTTTATACTTCCTATGCTTAGTCAACAAATCCTCTAAAGTGATTGTTCTTTTGTAATCACCAAATTTATATTATAATTATGTTCTTTATTTTTTTGGGGGGGAGAGGGGGAAAGAATATTCTACAAAAGGGCTTGAAGCTCAAGTAATTCTATTTATTAGTCTGGAAACGGCTGAACAGGGAAGGCAAGGCCTTTATCAAGTATGTTCAGTCTGTACTGGTGCAATTGGGAATGATGGAGCTGAAGACAAAAATGAAGTGATTACTTGTATTTGGCAGCAAGTAGCACCATTGTGTACAATGAGAACATTTCAAAACATTTATCTCTCTTCTCCATTAATTATTTTCACATTCAGTTTTTTCAGGGATGAGATTTCATAATTTCCCAAAAGAACACTAAAGCTTTAAACTCATAATAAAAGCTCTGCTTTATATTATCCACGAGGCTGCATTTCAGCCTGAGAAAGCCCATATATCATTCATGTGATTGGGGCCAAAACTGCGTCAAGAAGTGATTTTCTTTATCTTTTGTCAGGGAGTATAATGGCGCCAAAGGTGAGAAAGGAGGAAGATATATTCATTGTGATGCTTAGGATGCATTACAAATAGTTTTTAAGCGGACAGCTCATTTATTGTCTGCAGCCAGAGATAATTAAAGGAGGATTGTTTCTGTGTTCTAGGTTCAGAGGTTGAATGTACACAGATCTTTGATTTAAAATAGGCCCTGGCATTTCAAGTACGCAGAAGCCCAAACAGTTCCCCACAGGCCCAATAAATAGTGATAGAGCTACAGATTTCAAGTCCGGGCCTCGATGCAGTTGCAGGAGGGCCCAGATGGTGTAGGGGCCCCATAACGCCATACTTAAAGGGGTACTGTCATGGGAAAAAATTTATTTTCAAAATGAATCAGTTAATAGTGCTGCTCCAGCAGAATTCTGCACTGAAATCCATTTCTCAAAAGAGCAAACAGATTTTTTTATATTCAATTTTGAAATCTGACATGGGGCTAGACATTTTGTCAATTTCTCAGCTGCCCCTGGTCATGTGACTAGTGCCTGCACTTCAGGAGAGAAATGCTTTCTGGCAGGCTGCTGTTTTTCCTTCTCAATGTAACTGAATGTGTCTCAGTGGGACATAGGTTTTTACTATTGAGTGCTGTTCTTAGATCTACCAGGCAGCTGTTATCTTGTGTTAGGGAGCTGCTATCTGGTTACCTTCCCATTGTTCTTTTGTTTGGCTGCTGGAGGGGAAAAGGGAGCGGGTGATATCACTCCAACTTGCAGTACAGCAGTAAAGAGTGATTGAAGTTTATCAGGGCATAAGTCACATGACTTGGGGCAGCTGGGAAATTGACAATATGTCTAGCCCCATGTCAGATTTCAAAATTGAATAAAAAAAAAAAAAAATCTGTTTGCTCTTTTAAGAAATGGATTTCAGTGCAGAATTCTGCTGGAGCAGCACTTTTAACTGATTCATTTTGAAATTTTTTTTTTCCCCCATGACAGTATCCCTTTAATGAGCAATTTCAATATATGTTGATAAAACAGGACAACCTCTGGATATTTTGGGGACCTTAACATTGATTTGCTGTAGTAAGATCTAGTTACGCCACTGAACACCAATTAAAAAAGTCTACATATTATTCAGATGTTCCTTCAGGGCCTGAACTAGGGCGCAGATATAAGGGCGCTGGGCAAGTACAGGGAGGAACCTTGTGGCTGGCCTTGTGTTCCTTGCACACTATATTTTCATGACAGTCACAGGAACAGTGACAAAGACTACTGGACGCCAACGGCTGGATTAACCCTGCAGAGGTTTTTCTCAACCAACAGCAATGGTGACTGCTGAAGAGTCCTTGGAGTGAAAAGCCCAAACAGTGATACCAGCAGAAGGTCTGACCCCCAACACCTTAGGTATCTAGTGGTCTTATTTTCAACCCCCAGATTATCCTACACCTGTCCAGAGAAGATTGTAACCAGCCTATAAGCCTTTGAAGTACAATTGTAGACTAAATAACATCACTACACTTTATGCAGGGAATGTCCATTCCATATTTCTTTAGGCAGATGGTTAGGATCACAGAAACACATATTGTTCATAGTTTGCAGGTCTAGTCTTGGACTTAAAGGCCACAACCTTCTTATTTACCTCTCATAGCCATTCTATTGTGCTAGTTCCCTGGCAAGAGATAAAGGGGATTGGGTTTAATGACGCAGGGGTTTAAATCAGTATATTTGGCTGTAAAGGGAATTTCAAGTGGAACTTAATAGTTCCATAAGTGTTCCAATAGTAGGCCTAAGTTAATATATCACTACAATGGATGACTGGCTACAACTCTGAATGCAGAGACAGTGTGTTAATTGTCACTACATGTGATGCCAATAGAAGAACATCTACTCACCCCAGACTGCTTCACATGCATTTAATTGCTGATTAGCTTCTTGCAAGCAGCACTTAGAACATGGACGTACAAGAAGTCAAACCCATGTCCTCTATTTCCCCTTTGACATAGTTGACCAGTTTGAATATATTGCAATATATGGACAAACAAACCCTGTTTTGTTTAAAGGAAAGGCCAAAAACGGAACTAGAGGGGGGCGGGCCCTGGCGCAGGACGCGCAGCCGGGCCCCCGCCCCCCTCCGTAAACCCGGAAGTGGCTGCCGAACATGCGGCGGGCGGACTGCCGGGGGGCCCTGAGGGGGTGCGGGCCCTGGCCCACTCGCACCCCCTGCTCCCCCGGTAGTTCCGCCCCTGGGAAAGGCCATTTTTAATAGCTTAATGCACAAAATGTCTTATTATCCTTAGCATTTTGATAGTGGGCTGAGTGCAGAGGAGTAGCTGTAATGATGTAATTAAAAATATATATTTTCAAACTGTATAAGATGCCTTTTATCAGATATCTGTAGCTGCAAGTTATAGTGCGGTATATATATGTGGATTGCTGAAATGAATTAGTTGCCATTGCAACCACAACAGCGTAAGTTGATGCCTACATTTAATCACTCGATCAGATTCTGTGCACAGGGATCTCCATCTCTCCAGCCTGAAACTCTAAGTTTGTAAGACAAGCCTTTGAATTTGCCATTTTTTTTTTTTAGTACAGAACAATCACTGCAAATGACTGAAGGGTTTGTGTCCAACTGGGTATATTCAAATGATATCTTGACGTATATATGAAATAATTAAGATTTTGGCACTTCTGGTGGGTGTGAACAACTGTACAGTCATATGCAGAGTCTCATTACTTAACTGTTTGGTATATAAGTAAAAATAGACCTGTTCCTTGCATAACTGTGTTCAGTAGAGGGGAATATCTATGCTGGAATTGCTGTATTGCTTTGCCTGTAGATGCTAAATCATTAACAGTTATCAATGCTCGTTTACAGCTCAGATCTATTGACTTAAAGAGAACTAAACCCTAAAAATGAATATGGCTACAAATGCATTATATTATAAACTGAACTTATTGAACCAGCCTAAGGGGCACTAACGTTCGGAAATTCGCCAGCATGGCTTCGCTCACATTGCCACACTTCGCCAGGCGAAAATTCGGCAGGACAACGCTAATTCACTAAAATGCAAAGTTGTGTCCAGGGCGTCGAACGATAGCGGATTTTCGCTAGCATTAATTTGGCAAGCAAAGCGAAGTTGCGCTAGCATTGGCTAATTTGCATACGGCGGGAAGTTAAAGTAGAATGGACATATATGGACGTATATGTTGCAGCAAATACAATATATTACACAAGCCCAGGGAACCTTAATAAAATAAAATACATTTATTATATTGCCCTACACATGAGCCCAGTGTACAGTTTATGTGCCATATGTTAGGAAATGTAGGGGGGATGCCGGGTAACCTAAAAAAAAATTACGATCTTTTGCAGCCTATCACCCTGAAAAACGGAAAAGTCGCCAGCGTTTTTTGGGACTTAGAAACTTTTCAACTATTTTTTGAGGAACTCCTATCTATTCTATTGCACTTCGCCTGGTCTGAGGTGGCGAAGGCAAGTCTGGCGCAAGAGGTAAAGTTCATTAAAATCTGCATCTTAGTGAATTTGAGTAGTTACGTCCATTCGCCAGATCAAAAATTCGCCTGGTGTTAGAGTGCAAAGTAGCGCTAGAGTCTATCTCCTTCGCTAGCGAAGTTAAGCCAGTGCCATTAGTAAATCGGCGAAGTCCCAAAATGACATCACACTGGCGAATTTTCACCAGCGTTAGTCACTTCGCCCTTTAGTGAATTTGCCCCTAAAGGTTCAGCTGATCCAGGACTTCAAAGTTGTTCCAGGAGTTTCCCATCTTAGATTTTATTAGTGTCTGTGACACTCACATGCTCAGTGGGCTCTGATTGGCTGTTGAGAAGCTAAGCTTAGGGCTCGTCACTAATTATCCAGCAGAAAATGAGCTTCCCCTGTAATATAAGCTGATGCTACAGGTTTGCTGATTATTAAATTCTGATGCTAATTGCACTGGTTTCTGTGCTGCCATGTAGTAATTATCTGTATTAATTACTAATCAGCCTTATATTGTGACATTTCTATTCTATGTGTACTGTATATTGTGAGTGGCTCCCTAAGCTCAGTAAGTGACAGCAGTGAATCAGCAGAAAAGAAGATGGGGAGCTACTGGGGCATCTTTGGAGACACAGATCTTTACTGCTAAAGGGCTGTGGTTGCCTTGGGCTGGTATATATGTCCAAAATATAATGTACAACATTTATGCCCTGCTTCTTTAGTTAAGCTTAAATTTCCTTGGAGACACAGCATCAGAAATATGAAAATTCCTATCCACAGCAGTAAATGAAGGGAGAATTTCAGGTGATTCCTGGCACCTGTCCTATCATGCCTCTAACATTCTATTGTATGTTATTTATATCCTGTGCAAATAAAACAGGCAGCTGTTGTGGCCCCTGAGTCTTTGTTTCTGTGTTTCGTGTATCCCCCCTCTGCCAGCGCAGAGCAGTTTAGCCCACATCTTGCAGCCTATAAAGTCATTTCAATGATACACATACAGTAATGAGCAGCCTGCGGCTTCCTCATTACCAGCTCTGAGCAGATGTTAATTCAAGCAATATGGCAGGTTACAACTCCATTCTAATAGTAACACTCAAACAAATTTATGTTAATTATGGTCCTGTCTTAGGTTTTCGGCAGGATTGGTTAACCGCTGCCTGTATTAAAATGTTACCCTTTTAAAGCCAGAGCAGATTGTAGAATGGGGTGTTTAACCGGATTCACCCCCGTGTGATGTTATTATCATATAATACACAAAAGCCATGAATATCTTCTAAATTATATCCTTATAAACGGTGAGTTCTGATGTCATCAGTTATAAACGGTGAGTTCTGATGTCATTTCTGTCACATGACTCACTGAAACTTATGTATTATAATAAATAAAGTACTCCCTGTTGCAAAATATGAGGATGTTGGAAGTAACCTCGGAGTTCCATGACCTGAGGCCTTCGGTCTCGTGCTTTTATATTGTCATGAAACTCCTCGGTAACTTATAATATCCTTATAATTTACAAGAGGGGGTACTTAATTCACTATATAACTTAACAGATTATAATACCTGGAGATGGTTGTAAGTGTTGATCAGGGAACACTGCACTTGGTTGTTCTTTGACTGGTTACTATTTAATCACACACAAAGTTTTGTGCAGTGGGGAAAGTGCCCCTTTCGGGGGGTACAACCTTCCTTCATCAGGATATAAGTACAAATGTGACCAAACACCTTTATAGACATAACCCAACCTCTTCCCTCTTACTCACATGATCACATGTTGTATATGTGTAAATTGACGTCCTCTTAATGTAAAAACATTTTTTGATTATAAAAATCCATTCTCAATAGTCCAAGTTCCACATAAATAGTGATTAAATAGTAGGGATGCACCGAATCCAGGATTCGGTTCGGGATTCGGCCAGGATTCGGCCTTTTTCAGCAGGATTCGGATTCGGCCGAATCCTTCTGCCCGCCCGAACCGAATCCGAATCCTAATTTGCATATGCAAATTAGGGGCAGGGAGGGAAATTGCGTAACTTTTTGTCAGAAAACAAGGAAGTAAAAAAATTTTCCCCTTCCCACCCCTAATTTGCATATGCAAATTAGGGTTCGGATTCGGTTCGGTATTCGGCCGAATCCTTCGGAAAGGATTCGGGGGTTTGGCCGAATCCAAAAAAGTGGATTCGGTGCATCCCTATTAAATAGTGAATAAAATGTTTATAAAAGTCCAATTTTCTCCAAAAGCCCAATCCCCAACAAGTGTTAAACATAATTCAAAATACTTTCCAACAACCTTAATCAAAGGGGTAACAAGATACTTTAGCATAATTAATAGCATAATTAATAGTCTATGTTATTTGAAACATTGTTCTTTCATACCTCTGATGTTAGTATTATTCTCATCCCTTGATGAAACTTTTCTGCAGGGAAGGGAAACAAAAAGGAAACAACACAGAGGGGAAGGGGCCGGGGTCAGAATCAATTTAAAATTTGCAAAACTTCTGCGAAAATTCAGCAGCGTCAAAAAACACTATTCGGACACCCATTGACTTTAACGCTGATGCCGCAATTGATGCAAGCGACTTTTCGGATGCGCTTATAAAATAGACGCAGGCAGCAATTTTCGAGTATCACGATTTCTCGCCATTTCGCGAATTTTGCTGGAAATGGAGAAATTCGCCCATCACTACAGATCATCATTTTAAAGGAGAACTAAAGCTTAACTAAAGAAATAGCTAGAAATGTTGTACATTATGTTTTGGGCTTCTGTACCAGCCCAAGGCAACCACAGCCCTTTAGCAGTAATGATCTGTGTCTCTAAAGATGCCCCAGTAGCTCCCCATCTTCTTTTCTGCTGATTCACTGCACATGCTCTGTGCTGCTGTCACTTACTGAGCTTAGGGAGCCACTCACAATATACAGTACACATAGAATAGAAATGTCACAATATAAGGCTGATTAGTAATTAATACACATAATTACTACATGGCAGCACAGAAACCAGTGCAATTAGCATCAGAATTTAATAATCAGCAAACCTGTAGCATCAGCTTATATTACAGGGGAAGCTCATTTTCTGCTGGATAATTAGTGACGAGTAGTGATGGGCGAATTTGAAAAATTTGACACCGGCGCCCTTTTTTTTTACGCCGGTGCCCGTTTTTTCGGAAAAAAAAATTCTTTTTTTTCAAATTTTTGCTGCAAATTTTCGCGGGCGTTTCACGAATTTATTCGCTGGCGGTGAATCGCGCAAATTCACGCCTGCGGAATAAATTCGCCCATCACTAGTGACGAGCCCTAAGCTTAGCTTCTCAACAGCCAATCAGAGCCCACTGAGCATTTGAGTGTCACAGACACTTTCCAAGATGGTGACCCCCTGTGACCCTACGCCTATAGTAATGAACTAAAACCATGAATGGAATGAGGGGTTTTGGGTTGGATCACTGGGATCTGTTAAATGTTATAAAAATCCTACATTCGTCAGGTAAAGGCCTTGAACACATCTGGAGGTTTGGTGTTATGATTTCAGTAAATGAAAGCAGGACGAAACCAACCTCGATCATAAATTTTATGTCCCTTTAAGTGCAGGACTTTATTGTGGTGGGTACGTGGAGCTCATAGTGAGCACACAGGATACAATCATCATGCAGTCCGTACAAGATAATAACTGCTCGTAGGGTTATTTATCTGCAGCTGTTGGGTAACAATGCGCTGATTGTTGTTTTTTAATCTGCTGGATAACATGTGTTAAGCTGTTTTGTTAAATGCATGAAATTAGTGTAATGGGCAATTTATGTATGTTTTAAAAAAACAGGGGAAGGACGAGTGCCGAGCTCAAGTGGTACATTTCTCCATCTATACTTCCTTTTTATTGCATGGGAAAACGACTCCATGAAGGAACCAGCCATCTATGATGGGTAATAGTCTGTAGAAAGGGACTAATAATATAATATAAAATTAATTACCAACATCCAGGATCTTCTGGCTTCACGTATTTACTTCCAAACCCACAATTCAGTTTCTATTACAGGTATGGGACCTGTTATCCAAAATGCTCAGGACCTAGGGTTTTCCTGATAATTTGGATCACCATACCTAAAGTCTGCTATGATTTAAAATGAAATAAACCCAACAGAATTGTTTTGCCCATTCATTTTATCATTAGAAAGTCCTTATTTTTAGTTTTCTATTATTATTTATTATTAGAAAGAAAAAAAAGGTTTGAATTATTTGATATGGATATGGGGTCTATGGGGCAGGTTGTCTGAAGGACGAAGTGGCCATTGCTAGGGAGAATTCGCCAGAAATTTCATCAGCAGAGACATTGGCAATTTACTGACAGGCGTAGAAGACAATTCGCTAGCGAAAGAGACTGTCAATATCGCAGTTTCCCGCCCTATCGGCTGTTGAGTTATCGTTCGTTAATCCGCAAATAGTGATGGGCGAATTTATTTGCGGTGAATTTGCGCGATTCGCCGTTAGCGAATAAATTCGCAAAACGCCCACGAAAATTCGCCCATCACTATCCGCAAATTCACTACAGTGCAAATTTTACAAAATGTTACCGTTTTCTCCAGATTTTCCTTTGACCTGGCGAACTGATAAGACGAAGCTACATCCTCCTCAATCTTATGTTAGTGACATCATATCCTGTATGCCGAAAAGTCATAAAAGTTGTATAAAATGCTGGCGTTTTTTAATTTTTTAAAGCTAAAAAACGATTAAGAATTTATGTGTTAATATTTCTTTCCCGACCAGTTGAGGGGAATGCCGAATTTTTTTTAGGGTGGGCTCATGTCTAGGTCATTAGAGGATCTCTTTTGTCTTTATTTTGCTTCTTTAGACATTTGTAATAAGTGGCCACTTCAAGCATTTGCACCAACATCTCTAATTAAGACGTATATGACCTATATGTACCCGCCCTATTCAAGTTGATCTAAGCACAAGAGTACTAACGAAATTTCACTAGGCAAAAAATGAACACTAGAGAAAGTATATTATGAAATGGTCGTGCTGACGAATAAACGCTAGCGAAACTTCACCAGCGTTCGGCTGCCCAGATACAACTTCACGTTTTAGTAAATTAGCGTAGCGGTAGCAAATCTTCATCTGGCGAAGTGTGCTGGATCGTTCGCTTCCAAAAATTCTCCTTTAGCAAATTTTCCCATATGAGAGATGACCTTCTCTTAATTTGGAGCTTTCTGGATAACAGGTTTCCGAATAACGGATCTTATACCTGTACACGGACTTATAGGTATTTGAAGTTCAGATTTTAAAGGAACACTTACATCAAAATAAAACATTTCTATGCATTACATGTTGTCTTCAGCTGTCGGAGAACCACCTAAATACTGTTAATAGTTTAAAACAGACGACAAGCTCCTTTGTCAGATTTTGGGTGTTTCTTAGTTGGTTGAAAAGTGCGGCCAGAGAATATACCCCATGATCAGACAATTTGACCCTGACAATGACAATAATGGCCACTTTTTTACGATTGATTCCTCCCTGAATCCTCACAGCCATTGTAGGAAGAGGAAAAGTTATTTGTATGTTTCACTAATGTAGGCCTTTACAGTGCTACGCAATATGTTGGCGCTATATAAATACATGTTAATAATAATAATAATAATAATAATAACTTGTACTCAGGGGCACTTAGGGTAAGGCCACACTGGGCATTTGGGGAGATTTGGTCTCCTGGCGACTAATCGGCTCATTTTTGCGGCGACCAATCTCTCCAAGCGCTTTCCCTGACTCTGCGCCAGCTAAAATGAAAAACGCCAGCGCTAATCACACGCAGCGATTCGTTTTCTGAAGCCGCCCAAAGTTTCCTTGTGAGGCAACTTCGGGCAACTTCGGAAAATGAATCGCCGCATGTGATTAGAGCCAGCGTTTTTCATTTTAGCTGGCGCAGAGTCAGGGATGGCGTTTGGGGAGATTGGTCGCCGCAAAGACGAGACGATTAGTCGCCAGGCGACTAAATCTCCCCAAAACGCCCAGTGTGGCCTTACCCTTAAACTGCAGGTTAGCTGGGCCGGCAGGTTAAAGATCTGAAATTCCTAATTTTGCCTCTTCAAGACCTCTGAAATGCCCCTACTTGTACTTGTTTTGGTGGGATAGTCCCATATAGTACAGAAAGGAGAAAGAAAAGTATAATCACTGGTGGGGGGGGGAGCAGTAGTGAAGATGAGCAGTGAATGACCAGGGTAACAGATAAATTACTAGAATTATTGGCAGGAGGTGGGAGTGCTAGTGACTTTACCATTCCCTCTTTTTTAAATGAAGACGTCACCATGCAGAATCCTTCCACTGACAGCCTGAGTTGTACAACAACAGATGGAGGGGCTGCAGGATGGACATCTGTAATCTTTGTAATGCAGACCCCTGTCGGCAGAGCCCCCAGCTTTCCTGCTTTGAGCTCCTCTTGTCCATCTTTCATACCTTCACTTATCAAGAGAAGAACAGACAGTACAAAGAGCAGGCTCTTATAAACGATAAAAATAAAATGGTAGCAATAATAATAATAATAATAACAATAATAATAAAAGGGCCATTGTCCATTGAAGCCTTAGGGCAGAGATAAAGGGTCTGATTCTGGTAGTCACCCGGCGACTAATCTCCCCGAATCTGACTGTGTGTCTCTGCCCTTAGTCTGCCTTGCCTTTAGCATAAGCAGCCATACTAATGTAGGCAGGACAAACCAAGCAGTTTTGCCTGTGGTGCACATTTACTGTAAATTATTAAAGAGTATACAAACAAAGCTAAAATGCTGAGAGTCTCTCAACATTTTAGCTTTGTTTGTATACTCTTTATACAAACTTAGTGAGAGATAATATACCGTATATACTCGTGTATAAGCCGACCCGAGTATAAGCCGAGATACCTAATTTTACCTATGAAAACCAGAAAAAACTTATTGACTAGCGTATAAGCCTAGACACAACTTAGAAAAGTCTCAGAAATATCAAACAGTCGGTTTAATGTTAAAAATCAAGCCATGATGCTTAAAACATTAATTCATCGTACAATGATTAAAAAAAAAAAAACCTCTGGTAGATGAAATAGATATATTAAGAAGACAGCTGCCTTACCGGTAAATTTGCTCCAATGGGAGGGGAGAGTCAGGAAGCTGCTCCCTGTAGTAGGCGCTGATCGCCTTCAAAGGCTGCCCAGAGTTTTTAGTGGGTGGGAGGGGAAGCTGCTCTCTGCTGCTGGGCCCCTTCAAAGTTTAATTGATCGGTGGGGTAGGGGCAGCCCGGAGATGCTGGCAGGCAGAAGGGGAGAGCCGGGGATACTGCTTCCTGCAGCCGGCGCCGGAGTTGTCGCTGTGCTGATGACGTCAGCGTGCGCACCACCCGCACTTCAGCCGGCAGCGTGACACACACTCCTTGCGCTGTTGCTCTTTCTTCGCGGCTGGGAGGGGGATCAGGTGGGATCCATCTCTACAAATTTACCGGTAAGGCAGCTGACCCGCGTATAAGCCGAGGTAGGATTTTCAAGCACATTTTGGGTGCTGAAAATCTCGGCTTATACGCGAGTATATACGGTACAGAGAGCAGAAGGGAATACACCTGAGATATATATATCAGGAGAGATCTGCATTGTGTGCTGTCCATTCTGTGTATGTTGCCAGAAACCTTTCCCAGCCGTTTGAGCTGCCAAACAAGATGTTCAATAATTAAACAAAAGCACAGTGTGATTGGTTTCCTTGCAGAATATTACCAGGGGATGAGGGGAGCTGAATTCAGGAATGGATGAAGTGTTACAAAATACATGAGCTTTTCTCTGCGCTACTGCCGGGTTTCCCCTTCAAACTTTCTTTTTTCCTGAGCAGGATAGGCTTAAAGAAATAGATATCAATAGATATCAAGCCTATCATTTTGGATACTGAATCTTCCAGGATCGGTTTGGCCAAGTACTGGGCTAAATTCAAAAACATTATTTGCATGCTTCAATTAGAGAGAAAAAAATTGTCCACTTTCAGTTCTCCAGAGTGGGAAAATCATATGGCTTGCAGGGCTCAAAAAGTGTTGCGAATACCACTCAAATATCAAATTCTGTTCTTTCTATAACTGTAGCTGTATGTACATCATTAATATAAGGGATGGTACTTATGTACAGAACATAGAAGGGCTCATTTACCGCCACAGCAATGGCATGTTTTACGCTTAGGGGCAGATGTATCAAGGGTCGAATTTCGAGGGGTTAAATCCCTCGAAATTCGACTGGGGAATAGAATCGAATAGGCAATTCAGGCGAATTTACGCGCTGGAGAATAGTCGAATGGGCGGATATTCGCCAGGCGAATAGGCGCACGATCGAATATTCGATCGAAGGATTTTCATTCGATCGAATATTCAATCTAATGCCTTTTCATTCGATCAAAAACTTGGAAAACAAGCCTATGGGACTTTCCAATAGGCTTTTAAAGCAATTCAGTAGGTTTTAGGTGGCGAAGTAGGCAGTCAAAGTATTTTTAAAAGAGACAGTACTTCGTCTATCGAATGGGCGAATAGTCGCAGCGTTTTTGCGTTCGATCCAGTACTTCGACTATCGAATGGTGAATAGTCACAGCGTTTTTGCGCTCAATCTATTCGAATCATTCTACTCAGGCGAATTTACGCCAATTCGATAGTCGAGGAGCACAAAAAACGACTCGAAATTCGAGCTGTTATTCCCTCTATTCATTCACCTGAGCTTGGTGAATGGGCCCCTTAATGTTGCAATTTCCCCCACAAGTCCAGCATCATTGGTGCAACTGTGTCCAATATGTTCCAAAATGAACACGATTGCGCTCAAATTGGGGGATTGCATCATGTCATGTCATCGCATAATCTGTAGATGCAAGTCTACTGAAGCAGGTACTTCCTATTTCATCTTAATTAGTTACTTCTTATCTTTTAAAGTCCTTGAAATAAAATCACCATCTTATCATATCTTTAAAGAGTAACATGCTCCGCTTGCTTAAATTTTATAGGAAAACGTCCTTTTTTACATTAATTTATTTTACCATTTTTTATTTATAAAACATCTCTAAAATGAAACAATTAATAATATGATATGATGTAACCAAACATGGTATGATGTAACCATGGTATGATGTAACATGGTATGATATTGTTTGCAGTTACCCTTATAGTCATGTCTCTTAACTGGTACCATCAGAACCCTGGTACCTCTGGGCAGTGCAGTTAGTTTCTTAAATGCAATTATATTGTTTAGCTCACTATCCTTTAATTCTGTCATTCGTTATGTTCTTCAGCGTAAGCTGGGTGTACAGTAATTAATAATTCCGAATTTTAATATGGGGATATTTTTTGTTTTTATTGATCCATTTTCCAGTTCAGAGGGATGTTCTCCATTCTGCAATAATATCTCTCGAAAATGAGTGAATTGTTAGCCAGTAACAATAAACGAACCATTGCTTAATGCTTAGGGTAAGGGCACACGCTAAGATTTGGGGAGATTTAGTTGCCCGGTGACTAATCGCCTCTTCTTAATCTTCTTAGTCGCCCAAAGCCTTCCTGCTGGCTAGAATCTAAATCGCTGGCATGATGGCACTCGGTTACGTTTTCCGAAGTCGCCCAAAGTTTCCTCGTGAGGCAACTTCAGGCATATTGCAATTTGCCAAACTCTCTGCACCATGCCAAACATCAAGGAGTCCTGGTAGATTAAATAAATTTGTTTGGCAATCATAGAGCTGAGCTTTTTAGTACTCTGGGGTAAATAATATTTTGTTTACTTTTACATGTTCTAGTCTCATTTCTCTCTCTGACTCTATCCATTAGTTGTTAGTCATGAAAGGGATATTGTCATGAGAAAACATGTTTTTTCCAAAACACATCAGTTAATAATGCTGCTCCAGCAGAATTCTCCATTGAAATCCATTTCTCAAAAGAGCAAACAGATTTTTTTATATTCAATTTTGAAATCTTACATGGGGTGAGACATATTGTCAGTTTCCCAGCTGCCCCAGTCATGTGGTTTTCCCATGACAGTATCCCTTTAAGATTATCTATGAGCAAAGTTACTTTCATTATAGATTGTCTTACTGATTTTTAGATCTTAATTAATGTAGAAGAACTTGTAAGAAACCTGTAATGCACAAACACACTCTAATAGGCAGGCATTGGATAGATATCAAGAAATCACAAACACAATGACTGTTTTATTGTTGCATTTTTATTTGTGCACTGCAACATTATTATTCACATTAAAAAACAGCATAAAAATACAGAAAACACAGACAAGACTTCAGATCATATTAATATAAAAAGTTTCAAGGTGTTGGAGCATCTGAAGGCCTTTTTGAGTGCTGTAAAAAAGTGTTGGTCACACTTGCACAATCTCTGTTCTTATCTTTGCATGTGCTGAGGGTTTCAAGCTGGTACAACCTGAAAGGTAATTGGGGGTTAGGGACACACCTTTGGTGAGGTTGTCAAACCAGTAAATCTTTGTCCAAGTTGGCCACAAAGGCAGTATCGGACTGGGACACCAGGGGCCCACCCAAACACCTTAGACCAGGGGCCAACCAAAGAACCATAGACCAGGGGCCCACTCTTAGTACTAATATTCTTCTTCTCCTCACTCAACCTCTATTCTACTAGTCTCTTCTTTACATACTATATATTACTATACTATCTATTATTCCATCTATTTAGCCTCTTTGTTCTAATAGAAATAGGGAATGGCCATGAAATAGGGCAAATGTTTAGCAGCACAAAAGCTCACAGACACCTGGGCCCATTGGGAGTTTTTCTGGTTTCCCGGTGGGCCAGTCCAACACTGCACAAAGTTGTTGGGCCATATAAAACTGATATTGGCTTTCAAGCCAATGATTGGATCATAACTGCCCATTGCGGTCTATGGTATGTTTAAAGCAGTCTGATAGATATCTACCAAATTCCTGGCCAAGTATCAGTCAAAGGGGTAATTATTCTGTCCCATACAGCAGCCATTATGTTACTCATTCAGTTTTGAGTGGCCAAGGTGGCCGCTAATGTCAGCTTGTATATAGCCAGTTTGATGTTTCCTTTCGGGCCAATGACCCCGGGCAAAAGGCCTTCTCAAGCCTACCTTTAAACTATCCAGGTGTTCTTAGATAGGACCAGACAGGTGATTTTGTTGGACAAACAACTTGGGATTTCTTGCAACTCCAACTCACTTACACACACACAGGGGTTGTTCACCTTTAAATCAACTTTTAGTTTGATGTAGAGAGGGATATTCTGAGACAATTTGCAATTGGGTTTCATGTTTTATTATTTGAGGTTTTTGAGTTATTTAGATTTTTATCCAGCAGCTCTACAGTTTGCAATTTCAGCCATCCAAATGGATCCAAATGACCTTATTCATTTTCCGTAGTCGCCCGAAGTTTCCTTGTGAGGCAACTTCGGAACACGAACTGCCGCGTGTGATTAGCGCCAGAGTTTTTTCATTTTAGCCGGCGCAGAGTGAGTGAAGGCGTTTGGGGAGATTTGTTGCTGCAAAGACGAGGCCATTAGTCGCCAGGCGACCAAATCTCCCCAAAACGCCCAGTGTGGCCTTACCCTAAAAGTTAACTTAAAGGTGAAGCACCGCTTTCAACTGGTTGAAAGGGGCACCGCTGTTAGCAGAGTCTTTTGGGCCGAAGGTCACGGTACAAATGGAGCAGGCAAGAGAATCGTCAGACAGGCTGGGTCGAGGCAGGCGGATATCAGAATCGTCAGGCAGGCAAGGGTCAAACCGGTTGTCAATCAAGGGGTTAAGCAGGAAGAGTTGTCGTAGGATACAGAATGCAGAATAGTCAGGAACAGGCTGGGTCAAACACGGGTAATCAAACAGACAGAATACAAAACAGATCAGATGCACAAGGCTCAGGAAACCACTAGAAACAAGTTCTATCACGGGCATCTGTCTGTAGTCAGAATGGGCCTTTTATAGGGGATAGAATTCGCGCCAAAACGCGCTGACGTACACATGCCAGCGTGTTTGCGCCTATAAACAATGCGCAGGCGCGTCGCGCGCGCCCTAAGGCAGGCAAGATGGCGCCGGAAGAGGACCATGCGGCGGGCGTCCCCGCCGATGACGGCGCAGCAGGCGTCCCCGCCGCCCCACTAGACCACCAGGGCAGGTAGGTTTTCTTACACAAATATTGGCATCGTTTTCCATGGTTTTTACCTGGGGTACATTGGTTCTCCCTGACTTTTTATCATATTTGCATGCAGTACAAAATATTGCAGCTGGTCATGGGTGCAGCAAAGCTGGCACACCACAGGCATATACAAGGACACCATTATTATCATCAGGTAGAGGGCCACAGTTTGTCCTTCTCTGGTTTACAGAAACACAACAGTTATTAGCATGTGCTTGTTTAATGTTCATTAGGATAGTCATACTGCATCTGTAGAAGCAAATAAATGTGGGCCATACACAGGCTGATAAAGAAGTGCCTCAAGATTGAATTGGCAGCTTATGGGCTGTGTATGGGGTTTACTGACTGGCCTGCCCAAATCATATCTAGGCAAAATATTGAGCATATATCTATCAGGCATGTTTCAAAAGCCCATCTGTCATATTGATGCAGTCCTTGTCTGATGGGTCTTCAACTGTATGATGCAATAATTGACCTGGGGGCTCATCTAGTTGGTGACCAAATTGGGTCAATTGGCAAACTGACTAATCAAGTGGATCTTGCAATATATGACCAGAATATGACAATATGATTATCTGGAAAAGAAAGGTGGCCTTTATATACAGACAACAGAACGTAACGCAAACCTGGAACATAGAAACACTGTTTGTGGCATGCATTCATCTGCAGGTTAATAAAAGCATTCCTCGTTGGACAGCCACCAGTCTACAAGCACAATATACAATCTTCTGAGCTCACATGAAAAGACACCATTGTACAAGCTGCACATGTGTGGCTCAATAACCCTAGGAGAGCAACACATGGATCCTTGCATGTGACACCAGAGACACTTCATGCATTATGTTTCATAGAACATATGACTCCGTTGACTGAGTTTGTAGAATTCTCCACAGGATAGGGGATCAAAATGCTGTAAACTAAGACTTTGAATTTAGAATAGTTCTTCACCATAGTTCCCAACAAAAGATGTTATATGGTAGTGCTATCCAAGCCTTTCCATGTACTGGGTCTGTTATCTTATATGACCCAAGTTTGACAATGATGAATCTATGGAGGCCCATGTCCAAGCTGGGCCACACGAATCCTTGGAGGTCTGCATCCATGGCCCACTGTAGAACATTCTTGTGCTATGGAATATCTATACCAAGATGAGAATGCTTCACCATCCCAGCAAGTGTCATTGTTAAAGATCTGCTGCTAGAAAACCCCAGCAATGGCAGAATTATCCTTCTGCCTTCTAGGAGGCAGATGAGCAGATGAGCATTGTTTTGTCAAAAAAACACTAAACCTAAAAAATGCATATTATGAAAGTGATTAGTAACATTTGCAAATATTTACATATGTACAGTGGCTCAGCACTTCTGCCTTGCAGCACTGGACTCCTGAGTTTGATTCCAACTGGAGCACTATCCGCAAGGAGTTTGTCTGTGTGGATCTTCTCTGGGTATTCTGCTTTTCCCACATTTCCAAAAACATACAGATAGGTTAGTCAGTTACTGCTAAAATTGACTGTCATCTGTGTGTGAATGTGATTGGGACCTTAGATTGTAAGCTCCACTGGAGCATGAATTAATGTATAATGTCTGTAAAGCATATTGTTGGTGTGCCAACACTATATAAATTATAACATGTATATGAATCATTTTTAAATAAGGCTCTAAGCATTGGTGAAACCAAGTGAACGTTACATATTTGGTTTCCTGAAACTAAAGCTGGGCATGTGCAGGCAGATAATGGTTGCCAGCTTGGCTACTCTTGGTCAGTAGCTAATTTACCACTGAATGGGCTCAGGGCCCAATCAGATATAAATCAGGAAGGGCAAGACTGGAAATTTTGTTTAATGAAGACCACATTGGGCTGTAGAAGTGGTCCTCTTCGTATGTGCTTGCACAAGTTCGGGATGGGATGTGAAATTGGATGCCAAATAATGAGCCTAATTTCTACCACGACTTGGGTACCTGAATGGGCATTCCTTTGGGAGTTCTTTGCCAAGCAGTCAGCTTGTTAGATCGCATCTACCGATGCACAAGCAGCATGTTCAATATTCCAATATTTTATTGCAATATTTAATTGCAATATTTTATTGTAATTTTTTATTGCAATATTTTATTGCAATTTTTATTGCAATGTTTTATTGCAATATTTTATTGCAGTATTTTATTGCAATATTTATTGTAATTTTTTATTGCAATATTTTGTTATGTCATTGCAATATTTTATTGCAATATTTTATTCCAATTTTTTATTCCAATATTTTATTCCAATATTTTATTCCAATATTTTATTGTAGTTTTTTATCGCAATATTTTATTCCAATATTTTATTGCAATAATTTATTCCAATATTTTATTGCAATTTTTTATTCCAATATTTTATTGCAATATTTTATTCCAATGTTTTATTGTAATTTTTATTCCAATATTTTATTGCAATATTTTATGCCAATAATTTATTCCAATATTTTATTCCAATAATTTACTCCAGTATTTTATTGTAATTTTTTATTGCAATATTTTATTGTAATTGTTTATTCCAATATTTTATTGCAATATTTTATTGTAATTTTTTATTGCAATATTTTATTGTATTTTTTTTGTCCAATATTTTATTGCAATATTTTATTGTAATATTTTATTGAAATATGTTATTCCAATATTTTATTGCAATATTTTATTCCAATATTTTATTGTAATTTTTTATTCCAATATTTTATTCCAATATTTTACTGCAATATTTTATTCCAATATTTATTGTAATTTTTTATTCCAATATTTTATTGCAATACTTTATTCTAATATTTTATTGCAATATTTTATTGTAATTTTTTTCCAATTTGTTATTTCAATATTTATTGCAATATTTTATTGCAATACTTTATTGAAATATTTGATTCCAATATTTTATTGTAATGTTTTTATTGCAATATTTTATTGCAATATTTTATTGCATTTTTTTTGCATTTTTTTCCAATATTTTTTTGCAATATTTTATTGTAATATTTTATTTATAAGAGAGGAGCAAAGCTAAAGGTTCTAGATGAGCAAAGAGCATGATTGTTTCACCAATGATATGGGATGGAAGACAACACAGCTTGGAAGACAAGCCAGACAATTGAGCATGGACAGGCAGGCTGTATCAGCAGAAAAAGGGTTAAGAAATAGCACCAGTAACAAACTAAATTGAACCTAACAACGGGCAATGAGTTTTCATCCAAAGTCCCTTTAAATACTTTGAATCTCACGCCATTGCGTGATGGCGTCATCACGCCAGGGCATAAACCTGGAAGCGTGGCCGCGCGTGGCATAGGAGAACCGGCTCAGAACAGAAATAACAAAAATATTATAATAAAATATTATAATAAAATATTGGGATAAATTATTATAATGAAATATTATAATAAAATAATATAATAAAATATTGGGATAAAATATTATAATAAAATATTGGGATAAAATATTATAATAAAATATTGGGATAAAATATTGGGAAAAATATTATAAAATATTGGGATACAATATTATAATAAAATATTATGATAAAATATAATAAGATATTGGGATAAAATATTATAATAAAATATTGGAATTACATATTATAATAAAATATTATGATAAAATATAATAAGATATTGGGATAAAATATTATAATAAAATATTGGAATAACATATTATAATAAAATATTATGATAAAATATTATAGACTACTTAAGGTCAGAAGTAGACTTATGGAGATTAGGGAAATGGATCAGCCAGTCTGTGGTCTAAACATGCCAAATGCCCCTCTTCAGAATAAACAGTTTTAGAATAGACAGTTTTTGAAATGCATATGTTTTATGTTAAAGGAAGGACAGAACTTGCAGAAAAGTAAAGATATCAGACCTATAGCTATTGTAAATTGCAACCCCCAATATTAACCGGGTTAATAACATTGGGAGCTGCAGTTCACACAGATGGAGTGCTGATAGCCTCACATGCTTACCATATTGCAAAGTTGGTCAATCAGAGTAAAGGAAGAGGCATGGGAGAAAAGGGGAAAATGTGAAAATTGTCGTGCCTCAAAATAATTTTGACACCCATTGACTTTAATGCATTTGGACAAAAAAGCTTTAATGCATTTGGACAAAAAAAATTTTTGCTCTTGTAATAATTTAAATAATCTTGACGCCCATTGACTTCAACGCATTTCGCAAATTATTTTGCCAACGTGACAGATTCGCTAATCACTAATGACTAGGCTACCCACTGGGACCCATGACTGATCCTGCACTATGTTCAGTTAATTCCACTGCAAAGTGTAGTCATCTGAACGGCACTAATAAATTTGTGAAGTCAAGACGGCACAGCTAATTAATGGATAGCATCAAAAGGTACTAATAGCAAAAATATGTTATTAATGCTGGATTGAAGAATAGGTGTAGTATCAGCAATGCATGGTGAAGCTAAAGCCAGGGCTGTAATGAAAGCTGTGATATGAGCAATGAATGTCAACAATGATGGCCAATGTCAGTTCTTGGGGTTCGGCCCTCTTGGCATCCGACTGGCTGGCAACTGATGATGAGTTCACTGTAGGTGCCAGTCACACTGGACGGATGTGCACGGTACCAAATACACAGTGCAGGGATGAGCCCCTTGCTTGAGGTTACGGTTGCAGCTACAAGTCAGATGAGACCAAATTCTGGTCATACAGGTCCCTCGGTCAGGCCCTCGTGCATTAGACCGTCAGTGTTTTCTGTTGGCATTCGCTCCTCCTTTTTCTGTGGGGCAACCTGGTGCAGACACACAGACGGTCGGTGGCACGAGGAGTGTGTCAGGGGAGGGTAATGCTGTCGATAACATAAGTAGGCTAAAATCAGCCCAATCACCCCACCAACAAAGGAATCTGGGAAAGAAGAAAACATATAAACACTGACAGTACAATATAGGAATATAATATGAACTGTAGTGACACTTAATCTGTGTCACTGAGTAGCACTGGATATCAGTGGCATTTGTCTGAGGATGTATCCATGGACCATGTCTAACTGAAGCATTTGGAATACACAAACAGTTATTTTTTTTGCAATGAATGGTGTGTTCAAGTGTGTGTGTGCTCATTAAAGGGCATGTAAAGTCTAAAATAGAATAAGGCTAGAAATGCTGTATTTTGTATACTAAACATAAACATGAACTTACTGAACCACAAGCCTAATCAAACAAATAATTTATGCTTTCAAAGTTGGTCACAGGGTGTCACCATCTTGTAACTTTGTTATACATCTTTGCAAGACTAAGACTGTGCACATGCTCAGTGTGGTCTGGGCTGCTTAGGGATCGTCATAAACAAAGCTGCTTGAGTTCTGCATGGCTGGGAAGTAAGGCGAGGGCTCCCCCTGCTGTTCATAAGTATGATTGTTTCCCTGCAGAGCAGTTAGGGACTGTCTGACAATTCCTATCCACAGCAGTAAATGAAGGGAGAATTTCACTGCATACAGTCAGGTTTCTTATAAAAACAATGCACATTTTTTATTTAAAGTTTATTGGAGATAGGTTTCTTTTCCATTAAAGAAAGTAAAAATGGGATTTTAATTTTTTGCCCTTACATGCTCATTAAAGTCCAGATAGGGGAATTGGGTAGAGGTTCTGGCCTTGCCACTCGCCAGTGAAATAGTCAAAAATAAATGGAAAGCCAATACCTTGTCTGCTACAAACGGGTGAATCCCAAACTTTATTCCATGGTGCTCACAACACTTCAATGTTCAAACGTTTCGGGAACGCATGGCCCTTCCTCAGTGACATGTGTGTGTGTACAAGATGCATTAATTATGTATTTTCACATGTATATGGGTGCCTAACTGCTGGCTAGGACAGGTGCTAAAACTGTGCTAGAGTCCTGCGTGGGTCTAGTTGGGCAGACCCTGACCCGATCTGGACCCACAGACCCAATAAATGGTCATCCCTTCCAAATAACCTACCCACCCTCCTTTCACCTTTAAAAAAGAGAACTAAAGCTTAACCAAATAAGTAGGTTAGAAATGTTATACATTATGTTTTGTGCTTCTGTACCAGCTAAAGGCAACCACAGCCCATTAGCAGTAATGATCTGTGTCTATAAAGATGCCCCAGTAGCTCCCCATCTTCTTTTCTGCTGATTCACTGCACATGCTCTGTGCTGCTGTCACTTACTGAGCTTAGGGACCCACTCACAATATACAGTACACATAGAATAGAAATGTCACAATATAAGGCTGATTAGTAATTAATACACATAATTACTACATGGCAGCACAGAAACCAGTGCAATTAGCATCAGAATTTAATAATCAGCAAACCTGTAGCATCAGCTTATATTACAGGGGAAGCTCATTTTCTGCTGGATAATTAGTGACGAGCCCTAAGCTTAGCTTCTCAATAGGGATGGCGCGAACTGTTCGCCGGCGAACTTGTTCGCGCGAACATCGGGTGTTCGCGCTCGCCGGAAGTTCGCGAACGTCGTGCGACGTTCGCCATTTTGGGTTCGCCATTGTTGGCGCTTTTTTTTGCCCTCTCACCCCAGACCAGCAGGTACATGGCAGCCAATCAGGAAGCTCTCCCCTGGACCACTCCCCTTCCCTATAAAAACCGAAGCCCTGCAGCGTTTATTCACTCTGCCTGTGTGTGCTGAAGAGATAGTGTAGGGAGAGAGCTGCTGCCTGTTAGTGATTTCAGGGACAGTTGAAAGTTTGCTGGCTAGTAATCGTGTTGATACTGCTCTGTTATTGGAGGGACAGAAGTCTGCAGGGGTTTGAGGGACATTTAAGCTTAGGTAGCTTTGCTGGCTAGTAATCTACCTTCTACTGCAGTGCTCTGTATGTAGCTGCAGTGGGCAGCTGTCCTGCTTCTGATCTCATCTGCTGACTGCTGCAATAACAGTAGTCCTTGTAAGGACTGCTTTTATTTATTTTTTTGTTCCAATACAGAGCAGTATCAAGCAGATTACTAGCCAGCAAACTTACTATCATCTGTCCCTGAAATCACTAACAGCTCTCCCCCTACACTATCTCTTCCAAGCACACACAGGCAGATTTTTCAGATACATTTTTGCCCTTGATCCCCCTCTGGCATGCCACTGTCCAGGTCGTTGCACCCTTTAAACAACTTTAAAATCATTTTTCTGGACAGAAATGTCTTTTTTAGATGTTAAAGTTCGCCTTCCCATTGAAGTCTATGGGGTTCGCGAACCGTTCGCGAACCGCTCGCATTTTTGCGCAAGTTCGCGAATATGTTTGCGAACTTTTTTTCCGACGTTCGCTACATCCCTACTTCTCAACAGCCAATCAGAGCCCACTGAGCATGTGAGTGTCACAGACACTTTCCAAGATGGTGACCCCCTGTGACAAGTTTGAAGTCCTGGATCATTGCTGCTATTGACAAGCTGAAACTTTAGGCTGGTGCAATAAGTTCACTATATAAAATATGGCATTTTTAGCCATATTCATTTTTAGGGTTTAGTTCTCCTTTAACCCAACCCAGCCAAAACCTGTGTCAACAAAAGTGATGTCACCATGACATCACTTCAGAAACAGATCAACCAGGTCACTCAACGAGGTATGTGGGGGGTGCAGGGTAACTGCGAACTGCCCACATGATCAGGTAAGGGTAAGGGACTTTTCACCTGTAACCTGACCATGTTGCGGGTATTTTGTGGGTAAAGCCCGAAGCAGAGCTGCAAACTGTGCCCCAAAAGAAGCCCGGACCATGCCAGGCTGCATACATAGGCTTATGCTAATCAGTGGCACATCACCCAAAACAACAGATGAGGGTGCTTGGCCACAGTCACCTTCTAACCTTGCCCACTTCAAAGCTGGTAATCGTGTCTGTGTCTGTTTGTGTGTAGGTTTGTATCCTGAGTTCTTACCCTGCCAGTGGTGCTTGTAGTCACACATGCGAGACAAAGCAATCATCATGGCACAATACAGCGGCAGGATGGCAGCACAGAGTCGCCAGCTCTTCCCTTGCCCAATTTCTGTGAAACAGTGCAGCTTCCCTGCTAGATAGAAGGAGGTGAACCCCAGTCCTGCGAAGGCAACTGTTGAAAGGAGAAAGATAGATACAGAGTAAATAGAGCAAATTTATTCTAAGCAGGACACGCCTACAAGAAATGAGGGGATTAAAAACAAGAAAACAACAGTTTTGCTTAGACTGTAAACTTTTGGAGTCAAGGGGGCTCATTTACTAACCCAATGGGTGCAAGTGCTGGAGTTCAAAGAAACTAAGGTGCAAAATTACTAAAGGGTGAAGTGGCTAACGCTAGTGAAAATTCGCCAGTAACTTTGCCAATTTACTAACAGTTGCTGGCGTAAATTTGCTAGCGAAGTGGACCTACTCTATCGCTACTTCTCACGCTAACGCCAGGCGAAAGGGAGGTAACTACGATAATTCACTAACTTGCGCATTTTACTGAACGTTTCCTCTTGCACCAGACTTGCCTTCGCCAGCTCAGACCAGACGAAGTGCAAGAGAGTAGATAGGACTTGCTTCAAAAAAAGTTGACATTTTTTTTCCCACAAAATGCTTTTTTACTTTTTTAAGGGAGAAGATTGTAAATTTTTTTTGGGGGTACCCTCCTTCCCCCCTACATTTCCTGACATATGGCACCTAAACTATACAGTGGGCACATGTATAGGGCAATATAACATCTCTATTTTATTTTATGAAGCTTTCCCGGACTTGTGTAGTGTAATGTATTTGCTGCTACATATACGTCCATTGTACTTTAACTCGGCGCGGTATGAAAATTTGGCATCGCTAGTGTAACTTCGCTTTGCTTGACGAATTAACGATAGCACAACTTCGCAACCTTTCACCTGCCTGAAAGCAACTTCGGATTTTAGTGAATTAGCAGCTCCCTGGCGAAACTTTGCCTGGCGAAGCCAACGCTGGCGCAACTTCGAAGGTAAGTAAATTTGCCCCTAAGCCTCTTAGGGCCCATCCACAGAGCATTTGCACCCATGGGGTTGATTTCTGTACCTTATACAGGACTAAAAATCCAGCATCCTGTCCTCATGGGGAGAACAGTAGTAGACAAAATTCCCCTCTTTGCCTATCATTGGTCCAAATATTACTAACGACAAGTGTTCTATTGAATATACATGGAGCAATGGCAGAGTGAGCAGACATGGAGTCGATTTTGGCCAGAAAACTCGTGTGCACTGACAGGTGGGTTCCATTCTGATCCCATTAGGGTTGCCAACTTTTTTATTGGAGAATACCAGCCGTGCATTCTGGGGGCAGCCAATGACACAGAAATGGCAGTACAGTGAGGTACGAGGGGCTGGACAATGACATAAAGGGATGCCAATGGGCAGATCAGGCAGGAGCAGTGGCATAACTATATGTTACTGGGCCCCACAGCAAATTCATTTTAGGGCCCCCAACATATCCAGAGGTTGTCCTGTTTTATCAATATTTATTGAAATTGTATATGAACTAAAGCCTCATGGGGCCCCTATACCTCCTGGGCCCCCCTGCAGCCGCAGGGTCTGCTTCCTCTATAGTTACGCCCCTGGGCAGGAGGGTCGTGATAGGTGTAAAAAAAGACAAAAATCTAAGCTTGAGCAGGAATCTGGGCGGATCAGGGGCAGAACAAGGGGGTATTAGAAATTTGCCAGCAAGTACATTGCCAGTAAATCTGTAATACTGGTCCTGTCAGATACAAAGCACATTAAGGGCAAACATGTGTTTTCTACACTGGCAGTAAATGTAATGTATAACATAAGCCTTGACCCTAAATAGGCCTGAGCTTTTTCTTATTTGTTCAGGGTGGATTTCAGCTACAAAATGCAACACAAGTGTTTTCTGGCTGAAATCTGCCCCATTTGCTCAGTGACTGGCCGACTGCATTCATTCCTGTCACTGCACACACAGGACAAATGCAGAAAGGATCGCTCATTTCTCCACCCTGTCTGCCAATGCATGAGAGGGCATTTCGTTCCACCTTAGGGTAATGGGCACAGTGCCCCAGGTGCTGGGTCTTGAGTATAAACACTGGCGGAGAAACAGCCAATCCCCTCTCATCTGATCCTTCCTCTATCTGCACAGAGAGGCACAGCTTTGACTTGTGTGGTGACACACAAAGAAACACATGAGTATGCATGTTGGCTGTTAAATTTGCTCCACCAACACGGTGCCCGACAGGACCGCCATCAGAAATCACAGGGCCCCATACGACTAAATTTCCTGGGCCCCCTGGGCTGAGCCCACCGCAAGCCCCACCTACAGGTCTGCCCCCCACACACAGTAAAAAAACAAAAAATATTGGTGGCAGGATTCCCACATGTTAATAAAAAATAAAAAGATATTGGTGTTCAGGGCCCCCCATAAAATAACATTTGTGGCCAGGGCCCCTCATTAAAAAATATTGGTGGCTAGGACCCCACATGAGAAAAAAAAAATTGGTGGCCAAGGTGGCCCCACATTATAAGAAAATTGGTGGCCAGGGCCCCTTAAACGTCCATGCCTTCCCGAAGTCAGCAGCTCTCAGGAAGATGGGGGGCCCGGCTAATCAAGTAAGTGTGGCGTGGCCGGGCCCCCCTTACCCTCGGGACCCCCTACAACTCTCCCCCCTGTCGGCTGCCCTGGTGCCCGATAATGAAGAAATAGGCATGAGCGGTTTGGCTGTTTCTCCATCTGTGCTTATACTAGGGATGCATCAAATCAATTAGTTTGGGATTCGGCCAAATCCCTAATCTTTCATTAAGAATTTGACCAAATCCGAACCCCATTTTGCATATGCAAATAAAGTGTGAAAATAAAATTACATTGCCTTGTTCATATAACAAAAAAAGTCACATGATTTTAAGGATTCAGATTTGGTTCGGCCAGGCACTTGGATCCAGCTGTTTCCAAATCCTGCTGAAAAAGTCTGAATTCTGGCTGAATCCCAAACTGAATCCTGGATTCAGTGCAAACCCCAGTTTATAAGGGTTGACCGTAGCTTTAAATGATCTTTAGAAAAGAATCTAAAACATTTCAACCCATTAAGATTTTATATATTGTGCTGCTATTATCCTTAGTGTTGAGACAAAGTCATTTTACAGCTTATTTCCACTGACAGTGGCCCTTTATGCTATTTGCATTACAGCTTCAATGATTTTGGCATGAAGACATTTAAATTTGTTTCCAGAAAGAAAAAAGAAAAAAAAAGCAGTTAATTCATCAAAACGCTTGACGTCGACAAGTCTGCTGCATAGACCAGTAGTAATCTGCAGAGCTTGCAATCCATCATGTTTACATTTGCAAACTGCAGGGAAAATATGTCAGTGTGTTGGCACAAGCAAGATGTTTACGCTCTTCCAGTAAACAGATTCAATCCCAAAGGCAAACAAATGTTAAATATTTTCCATTAATGCGCTGCAACAATTACCTCCACTCACCCGTGAGATACAGAACTGCCGCAGAATGACATTCTTTTACCTAATGATCTGCACAGCCTGTATCTGCTTTATATCAAAAACAATGGATTTTATAATATAAAGGGCAATTTGGTCCATCTATACAGACCTGCCTTTATTGGGTCCAAGCAAGACAGCAGCACCCTGTTTACATGGTTCCCAACCTGTGGCTATTGGGCTTTGCTGGAAGGAAGTGAGGTCTATAATTAAGTTTATTTCTATAAATGGAGTTTCTGAAACAAAAGCACAATAAAAATAAGGGTAGCTGAGGCTAAAGTCTTGTTTAGATCAATGGACACATGAGCTTGAGGGATACTTTGTGGAACAGCGATATGATTGGACATTGAGATAGTGAAACTGGAAGTGCAAAATAGTAGAGGAGATGTTACTGGAGCTAATGGGAGGTTGTATTATCCACTGCTGTTATGCAAATCATTCACAACACTATGCCACCGCTGCTACTGCTTTTTTACCCCAGCTGTTCATTGCAGACATTTTAGGGGTATAACGCCCCCTTTCTCGGTGCACCACAATTATAGAAACTCACTTATCCACCAACTATCCCACTAACATCCCAGATGTATATAATAAAAATAACAGCTATTAAATAATACAGTATATTCTTTGTATTTGTAGCTACAATAAGCCCCTCTGATGTAGGGGTCCCTGGGAAATTCCCTGTATGGTGTATCCTAAAAAAAAACACATGGGGCAGTTAATATTAAATTGAAGGTTCCGCTCGCACACCCTGGCCAACAAATCGATGCCTGGTGCTGGGTGATGGAGGGATCGGCACCCTCCAAATTGTATAATAGAACAGGAATCACTGGCACTCGAAGGCAGGTACAAGCAGCCCTTGCATGTTTATTCAGCAGAAAATGCAACGTTGATACCCCCAAAACGTTGCATTTTCTGCTGAATAAACACGCAAGGGCTTGGCCCTGCTTGCACCTGCCTTCGAGTGCCAGTGATTCCTGTTCTATTATTCAGTTAATATTAAGACTTTCATTTCATAGTTAGCAAGCTGGCACAAACTAGACCATCATAATTAAAGTGATGCAATTATAAAGTAGTTTATTCTAGGAAGATACATATCAAAAAAGGCCAGCCTTACACGTTTCATGCCAAAAGGTGCACTTAATTATAGGCTAATTCATGTCCTTTGGCCTATGATAAAGTCCAGCTCGTGCCAACCTGCTAACTCTGAAATTAAAGTGTCTGTCACCTTCCTGAAGCCAAAAGAATGTGCACATGGACCCCTCACATAATTTGGTGCATGTACCCCAACAGTCTCTTTGGATTCTGTATGTCTGATTTATTAGTGAAAGGAAAGGTTGCCCTGCGAGACACACATTGTTGGCATGGCAGTAAAGGTCATTGGAATAGCAAGCGTCACTGCTTTGTGATTAAAGAAAAGACAGACTATTTCTGAAAGAATCAATAAAATGAGCATTGCTGCTAAAAAAGATGAATGTGAGAAGGTTTTAGCAACAACAGATTGATTCACCTGAGATATGGTACAGAGATGGCATTAGGATCAAGCACAGGGACAGAATAAGACAAAAGGCAATGCAGGGAGTTTGGGGCCTTCATCTGATACAGTGGTGGGTTGCAAAAATCAGGAATGTCCCACCATGAGCCCTACAGCTGCTCTCCCTGTAGTGTAAAAGACATTGGCATTTTGGGACTTTCATGCCAACTCCATATATTTTGTGATGTGCAACAGTTTAATCAAAATCATAGATGGCTTTTCTTCCTGAGTAGAACAAGTAGAACAAGGGTTGCCCTGCATCTGAAATGTGCCATGTTCATAATAAAAGATGGATCAACCAATCATCACCCGGGAATCTGTCAGCATTAACCGTCCAATAGTGGATCCAGCAATGTTGTGTGGTTGGCATTTAACAAGGGTAGGTGCCCAGTATTAGGAAGGCTTGATGAATAATGGTTCCATTCTGACCATTCTGTGTTAGATACTTTTGAAAGTTCTTGTTTTTTTCCCCCACAGTCCAAACCAATGCTGCTAGGTTACAAACATACAAAAAAAAAAGAAAAAAAAGGAACAACGCACATTCCCTGGTCCCTGGTTCGATCCTCTCCTACGCCACAGCATTTATAGGGGAGAGGTTGCCCTGATCTAAGCAATGGTTTCATAGGCTTGTCCTTCCTCCCCCACCTGCGGCTTTTAAAAGAGAGTGATTGCCAAAACCAACACCTATTTTTAAAGGCATCAGACCACCATTAAAGGGATGGGTATGGGGGTGGTAAAACTGGTTTCTAAAGAAACTATTGGGGCAGAGAAATTGGACCATAAACTGCATATGGGCCAGAAATTAAGGTCACATTCTAAATCAGTGGTCCCCAACCAGTGGCTCAGGAGCAACATGTTTCTCACCAACCCCTTGTGGCCTCAATCCTAGTGGCCTCAAAGCAGGTGCTTGGAGAAGTTTTGGTTGTATAAAAACCAAGTGCACTGAGCCTCCTGTAGGCTGCCAGTCCACCTAGGAACTACCAAATACCAAATCAGAACACTTATTTGGCACCCCAAGAACATTTCTCATTCTTGTGTTGCTCTCCAACTCCTTTTCTATCTGAATATTGCTCACGGGTAAAAAAAAAAAAGGTCGGGACCCTTGTTTTTAATAGAAACCTAAGAATTTCTTGGATATGGAGAGTACTTTAAATTCTCTAAATCCATCAGATTTAGAGAACATCTCTTCCCTCTTGGTACAGGGCCATACATGTCATGGATACACAGCATATTGCAACAACATCAGAGGCTGGAGAGAAGAGACCCTGCTTTTACACTGCAAATGAATATGTATCAGATGAAGAAGGCCATTAATATGAGCTGCAGGAAACCTATTATTTACTTCACTATCTCCAACCTTGTCAGATAATCCTGAGATCAACTCTGGGTAATGAATGTATGATTTATGTAGCATTTTACAGAGTGAAATCATCCTCTGGATCAGACACTAGGAAAATAGCAAAATACAAACATAAAAAAACAAAAAGCTATATAAAAAAAAATAAAGCATCTTACTGCCTGCTCCATCAGCAAGTAAGAAGGTTCCTATTATACAGACCTACTAAAAAGATTCGAGGTGAGCCTGATAGAGTATTGGCAGTAAATCTCAAGTCACCTTGTGCCAAGGGCACACAATGAGCGCCTATAATCAGTCACAAAGATGAGTCAGGAGAACAGATTTGTGTTTGTTTAGGACATAAAAGACCTGCCCGTGTCAGGCAGTTTATAAGCTCATAATAGATCTAATATATCTGTACTTTGTTATGTAAAAAATGCTAATATACTTAACATATTCCAAAGATATTGGAAAATGGGTATTGTCTCCATACACCCATTGAAAGGGCAAAGAATGCCAGTGCTACGTACAGAATGAGCAAACACAGATGTGCCCAACACAAACAGATGGCAATGTAGGTGAAGAAGAGTTAGGTTTATGGTACAGGTATGAGATCCCTTATCTGGAAACAGATTATCCTGCTCCAAGTTATGGAAATGCAGTCTCCCATAGACTCCATTTTATCCATATCATCCAAATTTTAAAAAAACAATTTCCTTTTTCTCTGTTATAATAAAACAGTAGCTTGTACTTCATCCCAACTACGATATAATTAATCCTTATTGGAAGCAAAACCAGCCTGTTAGGTTTATTTAATGCCTACATGATTTTTTAGTAGACTTACGGTATGAAGATCCAAATTACAGAAAGACCCCTTATTCAGAAACCCCAGGTCCTTAGCATTCTGGACAACAGGTCCCATTCCTACACCATCTGCAGCAAGATGTTCTTGCAGGTCTTTGGAGGTGATCTTTGGGTTGTCTGTAACCATTCTCACAATCCTCCGCATATGCCGCTCCTGTATTTTTCTTGGCCTGCCAGACCTGGGTTTTACAGCAACTGTGCCTGTGGCCTTCCATTTCCTGATTACATTCCTTACAGCTGAAACTGACAGTTTAAACCTCTGAGATAGCTTTTTGTAGCCTTCCCCTAAACCATGATAATGAACAATCTTTGTTTTCAGATCTTTTGAGAGTTGGTTTGAGGATCCCATACAGCCTCCTTAAATATCTTTTCTCATGATTGGACAACCAGTTTGGTGTTGCCAGTAATCAGTATTGAGCAGTTACATGCATTCAAACATTTCGCACAGCCAGTTTTTCACATTTGATTTAATGTCATTCTGAATACTGCTTCACTAAAAATCTTCTTTCAGAAAACACCCCAGTACTCAGATGTTCCTGGGAAATGAAAGACATACTACTGTTATCTTTTTTGTTGAAATTGGAGTAAATGTAGTCTGTTATAATGCAGACTGATAGGTGTTGCCAAACTTTTTCAGATGACTGTATATTCTGCCCAGAAAGAGAACAAGGTGAGTGGCTTTTGCCAATTTTACCAATGACAGGTAATCACCGGTCATTGGAGATCTATTAACCCACCAACCATAACAGAATGGACAAACGAAATGGGGAACATCATGAGAATGGAGGAACTACTCAGTTATGTCCATGAAAAGCAGGAGATGTTTATAAAAACATGATCTATGTGGGTAACGTTCTTAGAAGCGGGGCATTAGAAGCAGCCACACTTGGGCTAGGAGCATACACATATAATACAAATAATGATATAATGGGTTGGTATGTGACCGAGCGACTTTTCTTTTCTTTTATTCCTTTTGTGAGCTCTTGTTCTTCTATCACCTCGCTCTTTATCGTTGAATAATGATTTGTTATACTGAGATAGATAATATCAGTATAGTCACATGACTTGGGGCAGCTGGGAAATCGACAATATGTCTAGCTCCATGTCAGATTTCAAAATTGAATATAAAAAAAATCTGTTTGCTCTTTTGAGAAATGGATTTCAGTGCAGAATTCTGCTGGAGCAGCACTATTAACTGATTCATTTTGGAAAAAAAGTTTTTTCCCATGATAGTATCCCTTTAAGATTGTAATTAAACCAATCAAGATAGCATACTTTAAATATCAGCGTACACTCCTTTAGTGATGGGCGAATTTATTCGGCAGGTGCGAATTTGTGACGAATTCCCGCGATTCGCTGATGGCGAATAAATTCGTGAAACCGCCATGAAAATTCGCCAGCGTAAAAAAAATGGACGCCAGCATCCGTTTTTTTGGACACCGGCGCAATTTTTGGCGTCAAAAACGAGATGCTGGAGCCATTTCTCAAATTTTTCGCTGTTTTGCGAATTTAGTGGGAAATTCGTGAATTTTTCTGCAAAGCGAAACACCCCAAATTCGCCCATCACTACACTCCTTAACCGGAGTAGGAATATAGTCTTAATACTATAGAAGGTGTAAATGATGTAAACCCCCCGACTTATACCGTACAGTTACATGGAGCAGGTGGCTATTCCTAATCCTTTACTGTATTATTTCTGTAAATGTATTTGTTTCTGCTTTTTATTTTCATAACTGAAATATGGCAAAATGTAAACAATTATTTGTTTTCATGAAAAAATAAAGAATAAATAAAAAAATAATATTAGGTATGATATGTATGAAAATACAAATTATGGAAAGATTCATTTTGGATAGTAGGTCCCATATCCCTAATAAATATGATATAAAAGACAAATAAATGCATGCACCTGTTGGATTTGAAAGTGGTCTCTGGTAGTGCTGGTAGCGATATAATTGGATCAGCATAACATGCTCCAATCAGATGCTGACTCAAAAAGCAGGGACGTGTCACTTGTAAGGGATAGATCTGAGATTGCAAGCGTGCTGCCATGACAGATGCGCCCCATCAGCGACAGTCGAGAAATGCTTTAATCATTAGTAAAGCAGATCAAAAATATGCTCCCAGTAATTGTCAGGCAAACATAATGAACAATATCTGTCTGGAGACTGGCCTCAATAACACAGCTCCCGGCTGTAGCTACTGAATAACACAAATTGTCTTGTCATCTACTGGGAATTAGTCATATTTTAATAACAACGATGAACATGATGCGACTGTGAGATAAATGTGCTGACAGTCACGGTGGCTGTGGCTAGCCATTTATCCTTGCAACAGGTAGCTGAGCGAGAAGAAGCAGATACGGGACAGGAGCAATGGAAACATATTGCAGGTTAGGGTCGGGGTGGATTAAGGTTGTGGGTGAGGGTCGGGTACAGATTGAGTTTTTCCTGACCTGCACATCACTATTGTGGAAAGCACAAAATGCCATCCAACGGCAATGGGAAAAGTAACCATCCATGAACAAGAGCCCTGAAGGTCTGGACAATTGAATACACCAACTTTCCTGCTCTCGGGTATCCTTTTCTGGGTGAACATGCAGTTCCAAAAATCTACAATGCTTCACAAGCATTCAACCAAATTAAAAAGAGTTAAATCTGCAGAAAGTTTATAAGTATGTGTCGCCTTGAATTTGGCTGTTTAGGGCAGGGGTGTCCAAACTGCGGCCCGAGGGCCACATGCGGCCCAGGATGCATATGAATGCGGCCCAGCTTGGTTCCGGAGGAAACGTCATGTTGCAAAGGATATAGGAGGAGGAGGGACTCTGCCCATTGCCCAGTTAGTAATAATATAATAATAAGTCTATTTAATATCCAGGTGTCCCATATTCCAGTGTATCGCTCCATCTGGTTATCCAACTGGCATTGTAGTTCTTTTCTGTGTATTTCCTTTACTTTTACAAATCAAACGTGTTTGTGTATTTCATGTGTGGCCCCAGACAATTTTTCTTTTTCCAATGTGGCCCGGCGAGCCAAAAGTTTGGACACCCCTGGTTTAGGGAAACAATTGATATAAGCAGGACCAATATGAAGAAGGAAATATCACATGGGCTCCTTGGGTGGGGAATTAGCTAAAAGCACAAAGGAAATATTCTGTTTTCTAACAGTTGTTAGTTCCTATATCGGCGTTGCCCAATTTGCCACCTTCTTGTTGTTACACAGCAAATCTCAGCACGCCGCAGACAGTCAAAGGCTCGAAAGGGGGAGATGATCTGTCTCTCAAACATGTATTAAATCTCTGCATCAGTCAGTATCCCCTCCAGGACAACTCAATACTTCTGCCCTTCCCGTAGAAGACAATGGTTCTGCTGTCTCCCTTGTTGTGCCCAGAGTTTTTCTAAAAGACTTTCATTAAAAGAAAACAAAACAAACATCTTCTAACATCGTTTCTATATCTCAGTTAATCCCATCTACTGGCCTGGAATATCAAGTACATGTTTGTGGATTTGGCTGTAGGGTGTGATTTGGGATTAAGAAGTATTGTTTTTGCTTTGCCGTGAAAATCCCAGATAAAGAAATTTAATTTCACTTTTTTCGACAAGCAACACACATAAAACTGGAGTTTGGTCACCATAAAAGCACAACAATTATTGATAAAGTGCTCAACAATGCAGAATAATTTGTGTTCTTACTATTTACACCCTAGTATGGTAGGTAGGCACATAAAAAGTTTTTTTTTTCAGCAACACAGTGCCAACATATAATTCCTGTTCTACTTTGGAGACTACATAGTGGCCCCAGACTCTACAGTTCCCAAAGTCAATGCCTAGCCTACTTAATTCCCAATCAAATATACAGTATAGTAAACTCCCTTTTCTTCAAGAGCTGCTAGTTATAATATAACGGGATCAGGCAGCTGTTAACTGCTATAAAACCTCCTCCCAAAATTAAGTTGTAGTACCAGTATGGGATAAGATAAGGAAGCAGAGCTGTCCGGCACTCAAACGGATCCACAGGACCAGAGATTTTCAGTTAAAAAATATTTTTAGTAGTAGAAAAATTAAAAATATATTTGCATCTCCATCCACCCTACGCATTTTGCACCTTTTAGGGTGCTTAGTCATGGGCTCGTACCAGTACCAGTATGGGACCTTTTTTCCAGAATGCTTGAGACCCTGGGTTTTCCGGATAAGGGATCTTTCCATAATTTAGAACTCCATACCTCAAGTCTATTAAAAAATTATTTAAACAGTAATTTAACCTAAAAGGGTTGTTTTGCCATCAATAATTATTAAATCTTAATGAATTAAATTAAATGAGATTAATTAAATCTTAGTTAGGATCCAGTACAAGGTACTGTATTCATATTACGGAGAAAAAGGAAATCATTTTTAAAACTGTGCTTTATTTGATTAAAATGGAATCTATGGGAGTTGGCCTTCTCATAATTTGAAGCTTTTTGGATTACAAGTAAGATAACGGATCCTGTACCAGTAATAGCTTAGTGTTTGAGGGCAATGACACACAAGGAGATTTTGCCCATCCACGACATGACAATCACATGACCAGGGGCAGCTGGGAAATTGACAAAATGTCTAGCCCCATGTCAGATTTCAAAATTGAATATAAAAAAATCTGTTTGCTCTTTTGAGAAATGGATTTCAGTGCAGAATTCTGCTGGAGCAGCACTATTAACTGATTCATTTTGAAAAAAAATGTTTTTCCCATGACAGTATCCCTTTAACAAACAGAAAGTTTACTACATTGATTCCCTGAATTGAGTTGCTACCACTTCTGTTAAAAGTGACTGATTGTTTTGCCTCCGATAAGGAATAATGATATGTTCGTATGGATCACATATAAGGTACTAGCTTTTTAATACTGGGAAAAAATGTATTATTTTTAACAAATGTAATTATTTGATTAAAAAGGAGTCTATGGGAGCCTTTCTGGATAACAGGTTTCCAGATAGCATATCCCTGACCTGCACTTACTTATGGATATCTTGCAAAGATTTAAGGTGACAAACGCACCTTGCCCAATGCATAAAGAAGATGAATTAGAATAGTAAGCGGTGGGAAGAGGATCCTATTCATCTTGTGTTTGTTGGAACAGCTAAATTCTGAGTAGATTACTCCATCTCCCACGACATCGACCACAGCAGACAATGTAGCGACTCATTAATCTCACAGTTTCTACAGCTCCCAGGCATCTCATAAAAACTGGAGCAGGATTTATACCGCTCCCAGAGTGGTGATCCGATTCCTAATCTCAGCTGGATCTGATGCTACTAATTATGGTTACAGATGGGAGTTTATTTATTCTGCAGTGCACTTTAGCAGTGGGGTGACAAATAGATGCCCTCTATGAAAGACAAAGGGGCAAATTCACTAAGCGCCGAACGCTAGCGTCAATTCGCTAGCATTGGGCATTTTCGTTACTGCGCAAATTCACTAACGAACGCTGGCGTAAATTTGCTAGTGTTACTTCGCACCCTTACGCCAAGCGAATTTTCGCTACGGATGTAACTACGCAAATTCACTAATGCGCGTAGTGTACGGAACGCTACCTTTTATGCTAGACTTCCTTCGCCACCTCAGACCAGGCGAAGTGCAATAGAGTAGATAGGGATTGCTTCAAAAAAAGTTCAAATTTTTTCTAAGTCCCAAAAAACGCTGGCGTTTTTTCTATATCATGGGTGATAGGCTGAAAAAGATCGAAAAATTTTTTGGGGTTCCCCTCCTTCCCCCCTACATTTCCTAATTCATGGCAACTTAACTATACAGTGGGCACATGTGTAGGGCAAAAAAAAAATTTTATTTGATGTTTTGAAGGTTTCCCAGGCATTTGTAGTGATTCTACGTATTCCTCCATTGAAATCTGAATTTGGCGCAGTATGCAAATTAACCATCGCTAGCGTAACTTCGCTTCGCTTAGCGAATAAACGCTAGCGCAACTTCGCAACCTTACGCTACCCCTGTGCGCAACTTCGGATTTTAGTGAATTTGCAGAGCGCTGGCGAAACTACGCCTGGCGAAGTGCGGCGAAGTGCGGCAAAGTTACGTCTGGCGCAACTACGAATCTTAGTGAATTTGCCCCAAAACCTCTAATAAGTTTTTCTATGCAGAACTTTAATCCCCGGCAAAATTAATGGAGGATCTATTCTGCCCACATATATCTTGATATTTGTTATCATTTTTGAACAAATTAGCCCAATATTGGTCCATGTCACCAGAGATCACAGCCACAATCAATTGACAATCACACATCAGTCAGGTATGTTTGAATATTCCATCTAATGACTTCAGTAACCTTCTGCTAGACCCACAGTGCTTAAAGGGATACTGTCATGGAAAAAAATTTTTTCCAAAATGAATCAGTTAATAGTGCTGTTCCAGCAGAATTCTGCACTGAAATCCATTTCTCAAAAGAGCAAACTGATTTTTTATATTCAATTTTGAAATCTGATATGGGGCTAGACATATTGTCAATTTCCCAGCTGCCCCTGGTCATGTGACTTGTGCTCTGATAAACTTCAATCACTCTTTACTGCTGTTCTGCAAGTTGGAGTGATATCACCCCCTCCCTTCCCCCCCCCCCCCAGCAGCCAAACAAAAGAACAATGGGAAGGTAACCAGATAGCAGCTCCCTAACACAAGATAACAGCTGCCTGGTAGATCTAAGAACAACACTCAATAGTAAAAACCCATGTCCCACTGAGACACATTCAGTTACATTGAGAAGGAAAAAACAGCAGCCTGCCAGAAAGCATTTATCTTCTAAAGTGCAAGCACAAGTCACATGACTGGGGGCAGCTAGGAAATTGACAAAATGTCTAGCCCCATGTCAGATTTTAAAATTGAATATAACAAAATCTGTTTGCTCTTTTGAGAAATGAATTTCAGTGCAGAATTCTGCTGGAGTAGCACTATTAACTGATGCGTTTTGAAAAAAACATGTTTTCCGATGACAGGATCCCTTTAAGGTCAATCTGGCCATTGGTCCAGTGGTTCAATGATGGGATATTTGCATGAATGATCAGCTGTAGAACAATTACTTCCCATTGATGTTTCCACAACCAGATATAGAACTTGGGAGCAATGGAATACCACATACAAAGAATGCTGTGATTCTAGAAACCCATAGCAGTCAATAGGTAATGTTTAAAGGGCATGTAAAGTCTAAAGTAGAATAAGGCTAGAAATGCTGTATTTTGTATACTAAACATAAACATGAATTTACTGCATCACAAGCCTAATCAAACAAATGATTTATGCTTTTAAAGTTGGCTACAGGGGGTCACCATCTTGTAACTTTGTTTTACATGTTTGCAAGACTAAGACTGTGCACATGCTCAGTGTGGTCTGGGCTGCTTAGGGATCGTCATAAACAAAGCTGCTTGAGTTCTGCATGGCTGGGAAGTAAGGCGAGGGCCCCCCTTCTGTTCATAAGTATGATTGTTTCCCTGCTCAGCAGTTAGGGACTGTCTGACAATTCCAATCCACAGCAGTAAATTAAGGGAGAATTTCACTGCATACAGTCAGGTTTCTTATAAAAACAGTACACATTTTTAAATTAAAGTATATTGGAGATAGGTTTCTTTTTCATTAAATAAAGTAAAAATGTGATTTTATTTTTTTTGCCTTTACATGCCCTTTAATTATATCTTAGTTGGGATCAAGTACAAGGTACTGTTTTATTATTATAGAGAAAAAGGAAATCATTTTAAAAAATGTGGATTATGTGGATAAAGTGGAATCTATAGGAGACAGCCTTTCCATAATTTGGATAATGGGTTTCCAGATAACAGATCCAATACCTGTAAAAAGGAATATTCTTATGATGCGGCTTGCAGTATAAACGTATGTCACGGTTGGTCATGAAATCACACGGAGCGGCATCTTTTGTAAGTTGCTGATGGAAACGAAACCAAAGAAAAGGAAGGAAAGATAAGCAGGTGAGAAATAAAAGCTGTTTTCTTTTGGCAGCTGTAGTTTCCCAGCAAAGGGAAAGGCTTCAATGGCAGAACTTTAGCCATGCACCACTGAGTGAAGAGCACTGAATATCCAGATACTGCCGACGCTTTATGTCAGGACACTCGGGGTGCCACGCATCATCAGTTCCATGGAAATAAGGAAGAAAAAGCTTCCCCAATTAACTGGCATGAAAAAGAAAGCCAAGGAGCCTTTTGTAACGGCTTTGTTTCATTGAATGCAAGAGCAACAGGTGATCTATAGAAAACTCGCTCCTCTTATTTCACTCTGTTCTGCCCAAAGTGTTCGTTTCTTAAAGGAGAAGGAAATTCCTGTTACACTTGGGGGCAGATTTGCTAAAAGGCGAAGTGAAAATTCGCCAGCGTGACATCATTCAGGCACTTCGCTGATCCAGGCGAATTTTAGTGAACGTTACCTCTCTAGGCGTTTTAGTGAACGTTACCTCTTTCGACCAACTTGCCTTCGCCAGCTCAGATCAGGCGAAGTGCAATGGAGTGCACAGGAAAAATTTTCCAAGTCCCAAAAAAACGCTGTCGTCTTTTCCTTTTTTCGGAGTGATAGCCTGCAAAAGTCCTTAAATTTTTTTTGGGGTAACCAGGTTCCCCCATGCATATAGTATATGGGAGATGGCCTCTCCGTAATTCTGAGCTTTCTGGATAATCGGTTTCCAGATAACAGATCCCACACCTGTACTAAAGAAATGCAGTGGAGCTGAACATTTTTTTTTAAAGTTACTTGTTCGTTCAACAAGTTTCATAACCGTATTTGCCACATTGCACTGCTAGTGATAAATAATGCAGTTTGGATTACCTGAAAGTACTTACAGGAGGAGTGAATGCTTGGGAAGCTTTTTCTGCCTTCAGCCACCACGCTGGCATCTCCAGTGCAATGCATCCCCTCATTGGAGACTCCGTCGGGAAAGCAGCGGTAGAAGAAGTCAGGACGCGGCCTGAAAGAAACAAATCGTGAGCTTTGTTGGCTTCCAAGTTTAGGTGGCCATACAGTATCCATGTGATCGTCCAGTGGGTCAAACAGATACTGCAAAGGTGCATAGTATGTCCACCTCTCTATTGTTCTGTTTGGAACAGAAGGAGGAGCTTAGGCTCCTTTTCATTCCTCATCTGCTAATGCACTGACCAACATGGGGCATTGGCAGAGGACTTTTTCCATGTCCAACTGGAGAACCAACTGGTGAACCATAAAATATCAATGACTCAAATATACTGCTTGGAAATTTTTACTCTTTTATTGGTATGCGGTGTATGGTCAGCTTTACACTGAACTGAGAAAACACTAGAGCTGAAGATTAGGGATGGGCGAATTTGACACGTTTCGTTTTGCCAAATATTCGCCGCCTGCGAAATGTCACCGACGCCCATTAAAGTCTATGGGCGTCAAAAATTTTTTGTAGCGCGGCGAAATGTTTTTTGACGCGCGTCTTTTTATTTTGACGCACAATGCCATACAAGTCTATGGGCGGCATTTTTTCGGCGAAACAAGGCGAAAAAATTCGCCCATCCCTACTGAAGATACCACATTTCCTAGAGAATAAGGATACAGATTACATTTCGGTTGCCTGCACGTCATAAATTCATATCCTTATTGTGAAAAACCTTCTACTTAATCACCATGCTATATATACAAGACAAGTCATCCCTAGACTGTAGAACCTGCACTGGCTTGGAAGACCTGCGGTGATATTAATGATAATTTATTTAATTACAGCACCGCTTGTCATAGGCTTCGGCTCTACACTGGAATTAACGGCCCCAGTTAATAAAGTGCAACTCAAACACTCTTATACTTTTATATCACAGATAAGGAACCTGTGACCTTCCAATGTTTGCTGAGCTACACTCTCAATATCACACCGACATCTAAAGGCAGCGTTTGAGCTGTTGTAGGTTCCTGCCCAACATCTGGAAGGTCACAAACTGTCCATTCCAATGTTTTATTGAGTTTTAAACAAAAATGGTCAAGTTTTTAAAATCTCATAATCCATAAGTGAAAGTTAAAGTTGATCCAGTAGACAGGTCATTCATTCAAGTAGATCTTTGGCTTAAACACAACACAGGAGAGAAGCCCTTCAGAGAACATGTCCAGTCAATGTGGCGCACAATTGTTGGACGGAAATATTTAAGCATATTTAAACCCATATTATCCTATGTACCTTATGTTTAGGTGGCATTTTATAATTTAACAATGATTCATAGAGTATGTGGAGCCTTGAGGAACACATCTGCCCTACAAAGTCATCAAAGTGACACAGTGAACATATATAATAAGGATGGTGCTGTGTAGAAACTGTAGGTCTGGGTTGCAAAAGGAGCCAGAATTAGTGATGGGCGAATAAATTCGTCAGGCATGGATTCTTAGTGAATTTCCTCATTTACCCGACCCACAAATTAATTCTCAAAACTGCGTCACAAATTCGCTGGTGAAAAATTAACTGCAACAAAAAAGTTGCACAAAATTGTTGCGCGTCAAAATTATTTGGACGCCCATTTACTTGAATGCATTTGGACGAAATAGTTGCGAGTATAAAAATTGTCGCTTGTGTCAAAATTGTTGCGCGTCAAAATTATTTTAAAAATTTTTTCAATGTTTGCCAATTTTTTTTGCCGTTTCACAAATTTTTCAGAGAAGCCAAAACGGACTGATTTGCCCATCACTAGCCAGAATAGCACCGGGCAGCAATGAATTTGCGGTGGAAATGTGAATAAATGAATCAGGGTGGCAATGCAAATCTAAATAATCTGGATGTCACATAATAATCGAAAGACCTTTTGAATTCTGGCATGGGGGAGGGGTTAAGAAGAGAACAGGTAACGTACCTTCCCACTATGAGTTTGATGGTATTTGTGCAAACTCCATTCAGAGCCAATGCCAAGGAGACAGCTGCGTGGGAAATCATAAAAAAGCAGTTAGCAGGATTCTACTTTCTTATTAGTGCTTGATTGTTTATATATACAACTACCTTAGCCAAGTTTGATCATGGAGCTTGTAGCTTTCCGGCTGTGGCAGAACTACAGCTCCAAGCATTCCAAAGGCAGCTTTTTAGCGCTGGAGTTCTGTGACAGATTGAATGCTGAAGATTAACTATGCATTTCCATTTCTTTTACATACCGACCCATGCATCTGACTTGGACTTCTTGTATACCCTGTAATGTAGCCTATACCATTGTTCAGCAGAACCACCTACTGCATTTGTTAAAACAGCACACTTTATCATACTTTATCATTCTGTACATCAGCTCCCACTATATGAACCTGGGTAATTTTTGGCCGTGCACCATTCTGCCCACTCCTGCCCTGTTTTGTCTAGATCTCTATCCATTCCAACCAACCATGTCTAGTTCCACCTCCACTTTGCTCCCTTCGATGCCATGCAATTTGCAGTTTTTCATCGGATCGCCTTGCCTCTGTGGTGCCTTATATGTAGAGTTAAAAAGTGTTAGGTCAGAGAAGAAAAGTGGCAATCAGTACTGCCCCCCAAAGTTTGGTAATATCACAGCAGCTGTGTACCTACTTGGGTGGCAAAAGGAGCAACTGCAACAGGGTCTGGCCAGCAATGCAGAGGCTACAATGGCTTCTTTACTTATGTCACTGTGTTAACAAGTTACCAGAGGAGACAAAAATTTGCTTCTAGAAACTTTATAAGAGCTGAATTTCCAGTTTTTAAACCAGAAATTTGGCTCTCCTATTGCAGTAACCGCAATTGCTCTCTCTGCACTAACAATGTGTCCCCCCTAGATCCCCTCCAGTGAAGAAGTATTGGGGGCATCCCTGGAGCCACCTCAGGCAGCTCCTGACGTGGAATTGCCTCATGATTGTTGGAGCAATCACATTAAAGGGGAACCAAACCCCTCTACTAATAAAAATCGCTACCCCCTAACCTACATAGTCCCCCATCCCTGCTCCCCCCAGCCTAGGTGTTAACTCCTGTAATTGCCCTTAAATCTCTACTAACCTCTAGTTTCAGATTCAGTGGAACTCACGGGGCGCCGGCTCTTCAGTCTTCTTCGGGTCTTGTTCCCTTTGACAATTTCCGTGACTTTCAGCGCATGCGCAGTTGTCATGAACTGGAAGACTGCCCTAACTGCGCATGCACCGATACGTCACTCACTTCCCGAAGAAGACCAAAGAGCTGAAGATGGTGCCCGTGAGCTGAATCTGCAATGAGAAGTAGGTAAAGAATTAGGGGCAATTACAGGAGTTAACTAGGGATGGGCAAATTTTTTCGTCGGTTTTGACGCGCAAATGACGCCTATAGACTTGTATGGAGTTGGGGGCAAAAAAAATTTTGTTTTTAGATGGGGTCAGTGACCCCCTTTTGAAAGCCGGAAAGAGTCGGAAGAGAAAGGCAATTAGTACAATAAAACTATAAAAATTAAAAACAAGCAATGACGACCAATTGAAAGTTGTTGAAAGAGTTACTATTAACTAAAAGTTAACTTAAAGGTGAACCTTTAATTATAGCCTGCAAATGAAGGACGCAATAATGAGGTTGCAGTAAATAAAGACTCTTTGCGCTAGCATCTCCTGTGTTTGGCAGGTGCTCGTACAATGCCGTGATTCTGTATAACAGACCTTATACGTGAGACACAGGATCTAGCCCCGTACGTGCAAAAATCCATATATTTGTCTGACATGACCTTTTATCCTTACCGCAACTGCATCAATAGATCTCCATTGTATAGATGTTTTCATTTAGGGAAAATGATTTCTTGACCATTGTGCTGCTGGTTTTCGATCAATAAATCAGTACTGGCTAACGTGCAGTGCTGCGGGTTATTATGGGAGCTGAAAGGTTGTCCACTCCAAGCTGTGCAACAAAAACCTTTGTGTGTGTTGAGAGTGTATAAAGCATTAAATCACTAGTATTGGCACAAGAGCTATGTGTTACTGCTGCGTTGGGTTGCAATCTATTCACACAGTGCCTGGGATATTGGTTATTCAGTTAAATATTGGCTCCCAGGTCCCACTTCTCTCATTGGGGCAGATTCACTAAAGGGCGAATTGTTGCCAGCGACCGATTCGCACATTTCGTCAGGCGAAAAAAATCTCTAATTCACTATAATACAAAGCTGCGTCCTGGGTGGCGAACGCTGGCGACTTTTCGCTAGTGTTACTTCAGCAGTGCGAGCGTTTCTAAGTGAAATTACGCTAGTGATCGATTCTGCCTAGCGAAACTTCTTTGTCCTCTTACGTCTTGGTCTATTTGAATAGGGCGGGTACATTAAAGTCATATGGATGTATATGGGTACATTAAGGTCTTTATTAAAGATGTTGGTGCAAATGCTTTAAGTGGCCGTTTTTTATTACAAATGCCCAAGGAATCTGAATAAAGACAAAATACGAGATCAATTGGTCGTCATTGCTTGTTTTTAATTTTTATAGTTTTATTGTACTAATTGCCATTGTTCTTCCGACTCTTTCCAGCTTTCAAAAGGGGGTCACTGACCCCATCTAAAAACAAAATTTTTTTTGCCCCCAACTCCATACAAGTCTATGGGCTACATCTGCGCGTCGAAACCGACGAAAAAATTTGAAAAATTTCCGAGCCTACCCTAAAATGAATGTTCCGTGCCCCTCAAATGTCCGGGGAAAAATGTTAACCCAAAAAAAGTTTAATAGTTAGGACCTTTGCAGGCAATCCCCCTTTAAAAACGTCGCCAGCGTTTTCACAACTTTAATGAATTTCAGGCAGACAGGATGTGATGTAAGTGACATAAGATTGAGGAAGATCTAGCTTCATTTTAGTAGTTCACCTGGTCTGAGATGGCGAAGTCAACTCTGGCGAAAGAGGTAACGTTCAGTAAAATTCGCACTTTGTGGAGTAACGACACTCGCCTGTCGATAGAGTGCGAATGACTGCTAGTGACGGTCCTGTTCGCTAGCGAATTGTCGCCTACACCTGTTAGTAAATTGGCAATGTCCCTGCGGATGGGATTTCTGGTGAAATGACGCTAGCGTTAGCCACTTCGCCCTTTAGTTAATCTGCCCCATTGTCTTCGGTAGTGAATGAATGTTCCAACAGAACACTGGCACCGAGGGGCTGCACTAGCCTGGGGAACTGTGCAAAACAAAAGGGGAACTGATGCTCCAATTTGACCATGTGACTGACTTTTGGAAGAAACTGGTTCCTACCCAAACAAGCTTCTTTCACCTCCGTTCTGTCTGTGCGAACGATGATTTTCACCACGAAAATCACAGCAAGGGGCGTCAGAAAGGAGATGGCCTGTAGGTAAAAACAGAGCAGTTGGAGAATGTTAGATTGTCCTCTGTAACTTCAGCTTCCCAAATCCTTTAGCCACTAAATCCATGTCTTGTAGTTGCACTGGTGCCAATCTGTGCTCATTTGGCCTCCAAGCTCCCCCAGCAGTGTCCTGTGCCAATACCACCAGGTCATGAAACACATTCATTCCATATAACTATTATTTCAGATCTTCATTTTGGCACAGTTACCTTCAACCCATGTAGGTATTTTGTCGTTGGCAGGAGAAGTGACCTTCATCTCCGGGATTAGGAGGGTGACACTACTGGAAACAGATGTTCAGAAATGGGGGGCCCTATAAATCAAAATCTGAATTTTTCGGAGTATTTAAAATAAAAAAGTCAGTATCATACAATTTTTTAGGGTTTTTTTTCCCCAAATCACTGAAATCGGATTTTCAGGCTACTTCCAGCGCAGACCAGAGAAACTTCCATATAGGATAGGGACCTCTCCCATTGACTTAATATACAACCTCGGCAGTTCTGAACTGTAGTATGTTCTGATTCTGACTTTTTCCATCCTCGGGGTATAATAAATTTCGATAAAGCCGAGGGTTTTTTTCTACTAAAAATTCGAATTTTGTGTTTTTATGTGTTTTTTGCTTTGTTTTTTTTTAAGACACAACATGCTTAATTTGTATTCACTTGAACATAAAAATGTAGGCTTTATTGAAGAGCCCAGGTCTAAAAATGCAGGTAGTACTAGAAATAAAAATACAGGTATGGAACCTGTTATCCAGAATGCTCTATATAACGGATCTTTCCATAATTTGGATCTTCATAAGTCTACTAGAATATAATTTAAACATGAAATAAACCCAATAGGCTTGTTGTGCTTCCAATAGTTTGGGTCATGTACAACTGTTTTATTATTACAGAAAAAAAAGGAAATCACTTTTAAAAACTTAGATTATTTGGATAAAATGTAGTCAATGGGAGACGGCATTTCTATAAATTCAGAGCTTTCTAGATAGTGGGTTTCCGGGGGAACGGATCCTTTACCTGTGTATATACTGTACATACAAATGCAGTTCACAGTAACCACCAATCAGATTTTTGATTCCATTTGTTGTAGACTACTGAAAATAAATTGCTCCTCGGTTGAAATCGAGAACTGCACTTATGCGATTTAACTAGGAATGCACCGGATGCAGGATTCGGTTCGGGATTCGGCCTTTTTCAGCAGGATTCGGATTCGGCCGAATCCTTCTACCCAGCCGAACCGAATCCGATTCCTAATTTGCATATGCAAATTAGGGGCGGGGAGGGAAATTGTGTGACTTTTTGTCAGAGAACAAGGAAATAAAAAATGTTTTCCCCTTCCCGCCCCTAATTTGTATATGCAAATTAGGGTTCGGATTCGGTTTGGTATTCGGCCGAATCTTTCATGAAGGATTCGGGGGTTCGGCCGAATCCAAAAAAGTGGAAGCGGTGCATCCCTAGATTTAACACCTGGAAATTTCTGTGTGGAAGATGGGGCATTTTGATTGTTGGTACCCAGTACCCAAGATTCTGCGACCAGTTGTTTCCCTCTCTATACCCGAGGACAGGTCCCCAACCGTTCTTTACGTGTGAGCCACATTCAAATGTAAAAAGAGTTGGGGAGGAACACTAGCATAAAAAAGTTTTCTGGGGTGCCAAATAAGGTTGCCACCTGCGCGGTATTTTACCAGCCCGGTCGGTAAAAATGATGGTTGATCTCAATGTTATTAATAGGGAAAAAAGATAAATATATAGGAAGGCCGGTATTTTTTTTTTCTAAAAAAGGTGCCCAAATAAGGGCTGTGATTGGCTATTTGGTAGCCCCTGTGTGAACTGTCAGCCTATAGGAGACTCTGTTTGGCAGGACGCCTGGTTTTATGTAACTAAAACTTGCATCCAAGCCAAGAACCTGCTAAACACCTGCTTTGAGGCCACTGGGAGCAACATCCAAGGGGTTGGTGATCAACATGTTGCTCAGGAGCTACTGGTTGCGGATCACTGCTTTATGATATAGAGAAATACTGGAGGGTGGTGTTGGTGGTGGAGTTATTAGGGGTTTTTACTGGAGAAAGCTGAGGGGCAGATTTATCAAAGGTCGAAGTTAATTTTCAAATGAAAAAAATTCAAATTTGGAGCTATTTTTTGTGTACTTCAGCTAGGGAATAGTCCAAATTCGATTCAAATTTGAAAAAAATCCGAAAATCGAAATTTATAATGTACGGTCTCTTTAAAAATCCGACTTCGATCATTCGCCATCTAAAACCTGCAAATTGCTGTTTCAGCCTATGGGGGACCTCCTAGAACCCATTTGGAATCAATTGGTGGACTTTGAAAAATCTACGTTTTTTTGGGGAAAAACTTTGAATTGAATTCGATCTAATGCGCTATTCCTTTGATTCGTACGATTCTAATTCGGCCGAATATGGACCTATTCGATCAAAAACTGACCTATTCGACCAAAAAACACCTTCAACTTAATTTCAGTTGGTCTTTCTGAAATTCAAAGTTTTTTCAATTCGAAATTCGACCCTTGATAAATATGCCCCCTGAGTGTTAAAATACACTTTTCAGGATAAAATGAATGGCAACATCTGTGTTTATTCTTAAGCAACTGAATGTGAATCTGCGACGATTTCAAAACAAACCCGCAGCAAATCAGTTTCAACAGGCTGGTGAATTGGCTGCCAGAAGGCAAAGATGTATTAATGCAGTTATTTCAGTCTGTGCTTCTGATCCTTTATAGGGACAGCATATTTTACTCCTTGATTTCGCACACTCCTTTTTTTAATAATAAAACCTTTTTATGATTTTTTATAATAAAATTTTTTTTATGCAAAGCAATTTCACCCTACAATTTGTGATGCACATGTTCGGTAATAATACTGTATCAAGCTTTAATGAAATATATGTTGAGAAAGGGCTAAGCCCGAAACATGTCGTGTGATTTGTAGTCAATAAAATACTTTTCTAGCAGTAACTGCTATTTGAGTGCTCTCCTCTATACTGCAGAATTTTGAGTCTACATAGGATCGCGGTAATCCTTTGTTGAGGATCGAAACATTGAGGAATTAACCCCTGCACGGCTGATCTTCCTAAAAACAAATTGTGTTTTTTGTAAATGAAATATATGTTCCAAAACCCATGATTGGTAAAAAAAAATACATTTCTATTCAATATTACATCAGCGTTTCATACCCTCCGGTACTTAATGGTCTGTTGGGCTTAATGAAGTCGTTTGCACGTGGATAGGAAACTGGCTACAGGATCGGGTACAGAGGGTGGTTGTTAATGGGACATTCTCTACTTGGAGTAAGGTTCTTAGTGGGGTCCCCCAGGGCTCAGTATTGGGTCCACTTTTATTTAACTTGTTCATTAATGACTTAGGGGAGGGTGTTGTAAGTAATGTATCAGTGTTTGCAGATGACACAAAACTATCCAGCCCAATTAATTCCATCCAGGATGTAGCATCCTTGCAACATGATCTTGACAAACTGGCAATCTGGGCAGCTAAGTGGCAAATGAGATTCAATGTTGATAAATGTAAAGTCATGCACCTGGGATGTAAAAATATCCACTTATACCCTTAATGGGACTGCACTAGGCAAATCCATTATGGAAAAGGACCTTGGAGTCCTTGTAGATGATAAACTTGGCTGTAGCAAGCAATGCCAGTCAGCAGCATCAAGGGCAAATAAGGTCTTGAGCTGTATTAAAAGGGACATAGAGTCAAGGGAGGAGGGGGTCATTCTTCCACTGTATAGAGCACTTGTAAGGCCCCATCTAGAATATGCCGTACAGTTTTGGTCTCCATCACTCAAACAGGACATTATTGTATTAGAGAGGGTACAGAGAAGGGCAACTAAGCTGGTAAAAGGTATTGAAAATCTTAGCTATGAGGAAAGACTGGCCAAATTGGGGATGTTCACGCTGGAGAAGAGGCGCTTAAGGGGTGATATGATGACTATGTATAAATATATAAGGGGATCATATAATAATCTCTCTAATGCTTTATTTACCAGTAGGTCTTTCCAGCTGACACGAGGTCACCCATTCCGATTAGAAGAAAAGAGGTTCCGCCTAAATATTGGGAAGGGGTTTGTTACAGTGAGAGCTGTGAAGATGTGGAATTCTCTCCCTGAATCAGTGGTACAGGCTGATACATTAGATAGCTTTAAGAAGGGGTTGGATGGCTTTTTAGCAAGTAAGGGAATACAGGGTTATGGGAAATAGCTCATAGTCCAAGTTGATCCAGGGACTAGTCCGATTGCCATTTTGGAGTCAGGAAGGAATTTTTCCCCCTCTAAGGTAAATTGGAGAGGCTTCAGATGTGTTTTTTGCCTTCCTCTGGATCAACTGGCAGATAGGTAGTTAATAAAAAAAAAAAAAAGGTTGAACTCGATGGACATGTGTCTTTTTTCAACCTTACTTACTATGTTACTATGTTACTATGTTAATCATAGGTGTTTGTGATTAAAGGGCATGTAAAGGCAAAAAAATATAATCACATTTTTACTTTCTTTAATGAAAAAGAAACCTATCTCCAATATACTTTAATGTAAAAATGTGCATTGTTTTTATAAGAAACCTGACTGTATGCAGTGAAATTCTCCCTTCATTTACTGCTGTGGATAGGAATTGTCAGACGGTCCCTAACTGCTGAGCAGGGAAACAATCATACTTATGAACAGCAGGGGGAGCCCCCGCCTTACTTCCCAGCCATGCAGAACTCAAGCAGCTTTGTTTATGACGATCCCTAAGCAGCCCAGACCACACTGAGCATGTGCACAGTCTTAGTCTTGCAAAGATGTAAAACAAAGTTACAAGATGGTGACCCCCTGTAGCCAACTTTAAAAGCATAAATCATTTGTTTGCTTAGGCTTGTGGTGCAGTAAGTTCATGTTTATGTTTAGCATACAAAATACAGCATTTCTAGCCTTATTCTACTTTAGACTTTACATGCCCTTTAAGTACCAGAGGGTACGAAACGTGTAAGGTGGCTCATATGGGGTCAGTATGTACTAATTTTTAATATAGACAAATACAAGAGTCCTCTGCACTCAACCCATTTCAATATATTTAAGACAGAGACATTTTGTGCTACTGCTACTGAAAAATGCCTTACCCTTTAAACAAAACAGGGATTGTTTGTCCATATATTGCAATATATTTAAGCTGAACAACTACGTCAAAGTCATCCCATATCTGGCCAGTCCTACGCTTAATTTTCATCTGATTCATTAAGAATTCTATTGCTTTATTATACATTTTACAAAGGGACTAAGTTTTACCTGCAACTTACTTGCTGCTTTCAAAGTAAACCTCCATACTTGGCTGCCCTTTTATTAGACACCAGTGGGAGCACCTGACTATAGTTGGGAAGGGTGGGAGCTACAACATGGAGCTGGTCACTGCTCCTGTATAACTATAACAAACAAGGGAAATGTGCGCTCACCACTAATTTTTAAAATCAAATAAAAATTAAATTAAATATATTGCAATATATGGACAAACAATCCCTGTTTTGTTTAAAGGGTAAGGCATTTTTCAGTAGCAGTATGCACAAAATGTCTCAATGTCTTAAATATATTGATAATGGGTTGAGTGCAGAGGACTCTTGTATTTGTCTATATGTATTTTGTGGTCACAGCCTAATTGCACCCCCGCCTAATGGCTTTAAAAATTAGTGGTGAGCGCAACTTTCCCTTGTTTTTTCTAATTTTTAATATGTCATGATGTAATATTGAATAAAAATATATTTTTTACCAATTATGTTTAATTGGATTATTTTGTTTAATTGGATTATGGCATGTCCCGATTACCCTAGTGCCACTGTTTAACTGACAGCATAGACTCCCATATCGCTTTAATAATATCAAGCAATAATGAACCTAACAATGCCTCCCCATTGTTCTGCTTCTTGATTGGAGGGAGACACCATCACTAGTTAATACATCTATGACATCATAAAGAGCAATGGAACAGAAAGACCGTCTCCCATAGACTCCGTTTTAATAAAATAATTACATTTTTAAAAAAGGATTTCCTTTTTCTCTCTAATACTAATTTTTTTAGTAGATTATTATTGCCAGATTTATCAAAGGTCAAATTTCGAATTTATGTGAATTTTTATTTTTACTCTAATAAATTCGAATATACTCACAACTCGAATGCAAGTTATTTAAGAAAAAATGTAAGCGTCTAATATTCAATCGAATAGTCCTGACCGGAAAATTTTAATCAAATTCTAATTGAATTCAAATCGAGTTTTTCCTCCTAAAAAATCTTGAATGTGAGGAAGGCAATTAACATATTCATATGGTACATCGGACCTCTGACATTGGCTAGTAAATGAGTTTGTAGGTGGCGAATATTTGAATTAGATCTGTTTCCATGGTGGAAGCGTGATAAATCTAACATTGAATTTATACATTCGAAAAGGGGGATTTTTGAATGTGTGAATTTTGGTACCAAAAAAAATTTGAAATTAGAATTTGCCATTTGCCCATTAAAAATCTGGCCCTTAATGTATAGAGATCCAAATTACAAGAAGATCTGTTATCTGGAAAAACACAGCTCCTGAGTATTCCCATACGTGTATACATAATATATATATATATATATATATATATATATATATATTTATATATAGATATATAGATATATATTTATATATATATATATATATATATATATATATATGTGTACAGTATATGTATAAACATAATAAGTTAAGTTGAAAAAAGTTCAACCTTTTAAGTCTATATATACACACACACACACACACACACACACACTACTATAGTTTATATAAACAAGCTGCTGTGTAGCCATGGGGGCAGCCATTCAAGCACAGAATACACAGTAGATAACAGATAAGTACTACTATAGTTTATATAAACAAGCTGCTGTGTAGCCATGGGGGCAGCCATTCAAGCACAGGATACACAGTAGATAACAGATAAGTACTAGTATAGTTTATATAAACAAGCTGCCGTGTAGCCATGGGGACAGCCATTCAAGCAAAGGATACACAGTAGATAACAGATAAGTACTACTATAGTTTATAGGGGGCAGCCATTCAAGCACAGGATACATAGTAGATAACAGATAAGTACTACTATAGTTTATATAAACAAACTGCTGTGTAGCCATGGGGACAGCCATTCAAGCACAGGACACACAGTAGATAACAGATACGTTTTGTTATCTGCTGTGTATCCTGAGCATTTTCTCCTTTTTAGCTATGAATGTCTGCCCCCATGGCTACACAGCAGTCTGTTTTCTGAAGTAAACAAACCAGTTTTACCAGTGTAGCACAACTGTACATTATATTTTCATTACTTAAGGAGACACATTTTTTGATGTTACTGTTCCTTTAACTTAAATATAAATATATATATATATATATATATATATATATATATATATATATATATATCTGCATTTTTTCTTATTTCATCCATTGCTTTTATTCATTGCTTTTTTTTTCTTACTTACAAACATCATCCGAGTGGGTATATTGTCTGATTGCACCAAGGGGTTCTTATACAGCCAGATCTCCTCCGGTTGGATAACACGTTGGAAAGGATCCAGGAACTCTGTAAATCTGGGGAGAGATACACATGAATGGATTAGTCTGCAGGTCTTTCTCCCGGGAGAGGTAGGATACATAAGATAGCTTTAAGAAGGGGTTGGATGGTGTTTAGCAAGTGAGGGAACACAGGGTTATGGGAGATAGCTCATAGTACAAGTTGATCCAGGGACTGGTCCGATTGCCATTTTGGAGTCAGGAAGGATTTTTTCCGCCCTCTGAGGCAAATTGGAGAGGCTTCAGATGGGTTTTTTTTTGCCTTCCTCTGGATCAACTGGCAGTTAGGCAGGTTATATAGAGACTTAAAAGGTTGAACTTGATGGACGTGTGTCTTTTTTCAACCTAACTTACTATGTAATAAACAACGTAATGATTCCTATCAATACACTAAATGTGGCATATGGAGTTGTACTGCTCTGAGGGAGTTTAATGTGCGAGTGGGGGGAGTGCAAGGGCAGGTGTGTGAGCAGCCTAGGGGCACAATATTCTTAAATCCAGCCAAATCCAAGTCTTGCTCAGTATCCCATCACCTCATTCTAATATTTCCCCAGGCTCCCCTTCATTCCCTTTCCAAAATATTTCTCTATCCCTTTGTTCATTGTCCCAGATTCACTGATCTAACCTTTTCTCAGCCTCACCTTTGCTCTCACCCAACTCAATATTTCCCTATACCCTTTTCATAACATCTCTGCTCCCCCCATTCCAACCTGAGCCTTTACTTTCTCTCCCGACACAATATCCCTTTATACCATTTTACACTGTCCCCTCCACCTCATTTATTCCTCCTTCTCCCCATGTACCTGCCTGTTCTTCAGTATCCCACATGCTCATTACTCGTCAGTGGCTAAAAATGGGGTTTCTTCGCAGCATTATTCTCTGCACCATATATCTTCTCTATTATTAGAAGTGTATTAACACCTATTATAATATTAACACTTCAGTTATGATAAGTTCACAGCTGTGCAAGTGTACTGCCAATCTTTACCCATGTGATACACTACAGTGCAATATTTTCATCCTCTTTCATGTTATTGCCGTGTAGCATGTCCATGAGTTGCAGTTTACTAACAGCTGGAAGGCTGCAGGTTGGACTTGGACATCCCTGAGTCCTCTTTCTGCAGGTCCTGAACATCTAAAACATTATCATGTTTCATTATCTGGGCTTGGGCAAGGGTATGACCTTTTGACTAGCACCTCCAGTACTTTTCTTACTTCCATCTGTGTTTCTTTCCAGTGTTGCTATCTATGCTGGAAATATCACGTTATTTAGAGTTGCCCGTTGTCAGTTTTCAGCATTACTGCACACTTAAACAATGATGGGAAATCAATAGATCAGAAAATAGCCTCCTGCTGTATCTTGTAAGCACATGGCTCTCATATACTGAAGAGACGGCACCTTCTTCCCATAATCCATCAAGGCAATCCCCTGCTTGGTGCATAAATTGTAAGCTCTGCCTCAACCAGGCAGAAAAAAACACAACATTCATGAAGTCTATTGTTTAGCTTTTTGTTGAGCCATCAGCAAATCAGCCAATCATCATGCCATTCTGCATTAACAAACTTATAAATCCAGGAAAACCAATTTACATGATAAGATTTCTGAGGAAGGGAGATGTTTCTTTTACCTTCAGCTTTGTTTTTCATTTGTATTTACATCATTAAAAAAATGTATAAATATTCCCTATAGCTTCCATGAAGGTGTTACTGACTCCGGCCGCAGTTTCAGCTTTGTATAAGCCTTCATACTGTGGACTTCATGGCATTATAAAGAGCGCAAATGGAACAGGCAATTGAGGTCCATCATGTTCCAATGGGAACTAGAGCTGTTGGTGCCCCATCCAATCAATAATCAAAGAATTATCACTGAAGAATAAATCAACTGCTCTGCAGCCTCCAACACCCTCCTTATTTATCTATATAATGTATGGTTGCCAAACCAGCCATATTCCTAATGCACAAAACCACACTGTGCGTCATCCTGAAGAACCACATGTATTTGTAGTGATGTCCTAAATACCCACCCCATGTAATATATGCAACCCTCTTTTAGTTTCACATAAAGGCAAAAAGTATCAGGATAGCGTAGAAGGGTGGGAATGCTTGGGAGGCACCCCTAGTATAAAGTGACCCCATAGTTCACCACCTAAAACCTACCGAGGCCAATATTAGCCTATGGGGAAGGTCCCCATAGGCTTCCTAGCAATTTTCTGATCAAAGGAAAATCCTTCGATCGATGGATTAAAATCCTTTGAATCGATCGAACGATTATTCCTTCGATGCGCTAAATCCTTCAACTTCGATATTCGAAGTCGAAGGATTTACATTCGGCAGTCGAATATCGAGGGTTAATTAACCCTCAATATTGGACCCTATGTAAATCTGCCCCTACATGTATGCCTTAATATCTTGGAATAAAAACAAAATTAATTTATATAACAAAAATGCTTAGAATAACGTTCTCATCAATTTTACATTCACTTGTTTTAAAGGTTTACTTATACTTTAAGGTACACATTTGGGAAGAAGGAGATTTTCTATCGTTCAGTTCTCTCAATGACAGGAAAAAAGAAGCCCTTCTACCATTTGTTTTTATCTTTTCCCCAAATGCCGTTATACAAGATCCAATTATTTGCCTTTCGAGAGCCCTTCATCTGTATGCGCTGAGCTGTGGCACCTGCTCTCTGGCAATGCCGAAATTAAACTTTTGTGAGAATAAACTTTTTTCTTTTTCTACGCTCCATAATTCATAGCCGTGAAGCAAAGGAAGAAAAAACAGGAACAGGAATTTCAAACAGAAGCAGCGTTCCACTCCAGGGGAAATAGCATGAGAGGAGAATCGTACAATTGAAACTGAAAAATAAGAGGAAACCACAATACACATAAAAATAACTTGTAGCCATAGGGACACACTGGACAAAGGAACCATAGAAAAGATAAGGCTTCAGCCGTCTTTAAATTGTGTGAGATTAAATTCAGTTTGGAGAGATTTAAATAATGACACTGTGATCATCTCAGTCCCCTGCTACCAATGAACTAGAAGAGTCCACTAGAGGGCGTGCATAAGTATGGGACCTGTTATTCAGAATGGGGCAAATGATGAAATAACTATAATAATCTAATAATGAAAAGTTGCTTAGAATTACCCATTCTATAACATACTAAAAGTTAACTTAAAGGAGAACCCACTCCTGTGATGTGATGTTTGTGAGCAGCCATTTATTGAGTGGACCTACTGAACATGACGGATGGCTGACGTTCTCTAGAAAGGTGGCACTTAGGGGGATTATTATTATATAAATCTGAATTTATCTCAAATTATAAATTATATATCAAATCCGCTTGGATTATTTGCGCTTATTTATTATTATATAATCTTGCTTTGAAGGGAAAAAAATCTGATTTTCATGATTTCTTTTTGATTTTTCATCACGTTATCGCGAATTTTTCAGATTTTTCACCAGAAAACTCTGATTTTTGCCCGAAAACTTCGGTGTATTGCACGAAACCCAACGCTCATCAAATAAATCATTGGGACTCCTCCAATTGACTTATGTCCAACCTCAACAGGTCTGAGATTCCAGATTTTCTGATTCTGAATTTTCCATCCTCTGGGTTTAATAAATACCGAAAAATTTGTGATTTTTTAAAAGTCCGATTTTATAAAAAAAAAATCACAAATTTTCCTTGATTTTTGCATTTGGAGTTTAGTAAATAACCCCCCTAGAGACAGTTTGGGTAATGTAATAAAAATCACAAACAGAATACAAATTAGCAAAATAAAGAACAGAAAGAATTGTAACATTGCTGAATACACAGTTTTTATATCTGTTATGGGCCGGCAGATATAAGCGTTTTTTGAATATTAAAAAATCTGACTTTATTTTCAGGCAAAAATCAGAAAAATTTGGGGTTTGTGGGAAAGAGCCCGAAAAAAATTGTAAAATTGTACAATTAGGGATTTCACTCAATTTTATCACGGGTCTGATTAAATCGAGCTTTTTTTAATAATAAATAAGGTGAAATCATGGATTCTAGTTTGGTAGAACATTTTTTTAATTAAATAATCAGAAAAATACGGATTTTGATCAGGGATGGGCGAATTTGACCCGTTTCGCTTCGCCAAAAATTTGCCACCGGCGAAATGTCGCAGACGCCCATTAAAGTCTATGGGCGTCAAAAACAATTTGTCGCGCGGCGAAACTGTTTTGACGCACGTCTTTTTTTTGACGCACGCTGCCATACAAATCTATGGGCGTCATTTTTTCGGCGAAACGAGGCGAAAAAATTCGCCCATCCCTAATTTTGATCAAATCCCCTTTATGTTTGTGCCGGTTTTGCAGTGTCGCTCTGGTTGTGCTGTTACTGCTCTCATGATCACACTATACTGAACGTTCCTATTGCAAAGTATCATTATTTTTACAGCACGTCTATTAAAATTCTTTTTGCAACTTGGCGACTCCAGCACAAGCGGCCGTGGATTTTCCCCTTTTTTACTCTTTGTTAAATAAAAATAGTGCCGTTCTTGTGTTAGCGATGTGTTTCAGCAGTTTCCTCCTCATTAGTGCCAATTTATTTGCACATTTCATGTGTCGGCACAACGGTACTAATGAACCGCCGTCTGTGGGCAGATAAAAAGCATCAGAGATGGAAGCGGCTCAAATCAAAAGCTGATCAGGGACTCGGATTTCAGCTGGAAAAAATTTGGTGGTGAAAATGTGTGGGAGGAAAAGGAGATGTTTGCGGACAGCTTTATGATAGTTTTATACATCCTTGTTAAGGATCTTTCTCACAGCAATGATTGCAGTGTCACTTTCAGGCCGGCTTCTGCCCCTGCTGAATAAAACAAACTTTTCTTAGGGTGAACCAGCTGTGCATTACGGCTCTGGGTAGCGCAGTAATTTGTTGTATAAGTCATCACCTGCCAGCATCAAACTGTCAGCCTGTCCTGATTTAATAGTCAGGGCTGTTGCCAAACAAGAGCTGGGACACTTGGCTGTGAGCCCTAAAAAAAATGAAATATAGGCCATCGAGAGCTTTCAGAGGGAATGGATTGGAGAGGAACTCAGCACATTATATTGTGTTCTAATAGCACAATGTGTATGAAACCTCTTGGCAAAGTCATTCATTTGAAATTTGAGGTTTTAAAGCTATAGAACCACGTCTGTCTGTCTTAGGCAGTGATCCCCAACCAGTAGCTTGTGAGCAACATGTTACTCACCAATCCCTTGGATGTTGCTCCCAGTGACCTCAAAGCAGGAGCTTATTTTTGAATTCCAGGCTTGGAAGCAAGTTTTGGTTGTATAAAAAACAGATGTACTGCCAGACAGAGCCTCCTGTAGGCTGCCAGGCCACATAGAGGCCATCAATAGCCAATCACAGCCCTTATTTGGCAACCCCAGGAACATTTTTCATGCTTGTGTTGCTCTCCAACTTTTTATACACCTGAATGTTGCCCTCGGGTGAAAAAGGTTGGGGAGCTCTGGTTTTAGGGTTGCCATCTATCTGGTTTTGACCCGGACAGCCCAGTTTTTTTTAAGGAAAATTAGGAAAAGCAGGCAGGATTCCCTATGATTGATGCGGTTATCGATCAATTGCCACGTCATAGCCCCTGCTGTCACAGCCGACCCTCGCAGCATCACAGTCCTGCCCCCATTGCATAACGGCCCTGTCCCCTGCCCGAATTCAACTGGGCCAAAAGGTGGCTGTCGCTCTCTCTCGTTCTCTCTTTCTAGACCAGCACCTCATGTGCCATCAGGGGGCCCTATATGTTATACATGGAACTGACCAGGTCCTTTGCCCCTAACTCTGGGTGGATTGTTAACAATGTCCTGCCCCTGTCTTGTGTCCAGGGGTGTTATAGTAGAGGCAGCTGACCTTGGAATGGGGGCCCAAGAGTACAAGGGGCCCCAGTGTATACGTGGCCAAATTGAATCACAGTTTCTTTATATGTATACATATCAACCAGGTCCAGAATGCTCAGGATTCTGTTTCAGTTAAGAGATTTTTTCCATATCTCCATATCATGTAGACTAAACATCATTTAAACATTAATTGTTTCAAGTCCAATAAGCATTAATTATATCTTAGTTGGGGTCAAGAACAAGCTCCTGTTTTATTATTACACAGAAAGAGGAAATTATTTAAAGAAAAATTGAACTATATAAATTAAAATGAAGTCTATGGGAGACGGCCTTCCTGTCATTTGTAATTTTCTAGATAATGGGCTTCCGGATAACGGATAAGTTCCCCTTTCTACCCTCCTCTCCCGCAACCTTACTCTGCCTATCTTCAACCTCCGGCAGCCTCTATTGACAGGTGCACGCCTATTTACAGCTGAACACGGGAGTCTGTTGTGCATAAAACATTATTGATAGCCGTTAAATCGCTACGCAATTCTCTTCAAGCTTTTTATGTATCATTATATCCGGAAGTCAAATCTGATCCAAACTTGTTTCACAGCTGAATGGTTTTTATTTTAATTATTACATTTTGAACAAAAGCCGGGGAAATTGGGAATCTTAGGAAGAAAATAGTTGATAGTAGATGGAACTGTTCACTTTATTCAGTTGATGCCGTGTAATAGCTAAAGGGCCGCTATTGTTCTTTTTTTTTGTATAATAGGTTTTTATTTAGCGTTCAGGTAGTTATATGGGGCAGGGGTTCAGTACTATTATTCTTGAAGCAGAAAAGTGCCTGGTAGAGGTGAATAGTACAAGTGTATGGCACGCTCATTCGGGCTTCTTTTAATATCCTATTCGATCGAAAATGGACCTATTCGACCCAAAAAAAAAACTTAATTTCGGTTCGTTTTTTTGAATTTGAATTTTGACGTTTTTTCAATTTAAAATTCGACCCTTGATAAATATGCCCCATAATGTCCACTATATTATTACAGTGAGGACAGGGCACTCCAATTTTCTCCTACCCTCCAAAACATACAGGTAGGTACAGTTTCCGGTTAAACTGACCAAAATCTAAGTGAATGTGATTGTAGATTGTAAGCTCCACTGGGGCAGGGACTGGTGTGAATGATGTATGATGTAACTTTCAGCGCTATATAAATTAAGGATAATAAAAGCAGGGTTTAAGGAGAAATTAAATTTGATACACAGTGTCTATATTTTCTAATAAGATACAAAAGAAGCTGTTTTGGCAGATTTAACGACTGTGCGAAAGCAATACGTGTCCTTTTTAACCTCTACCTGTTAACCTCTACCTGTCAAGCTCTGTGCTGAAGGGCAGCTGCTGTTGTTTGAATCTCTATTTGTTAATCAGCCATCAGGAAATAGCTTCCCCTTTTGTGTCAGGTTTAAACTTGATAGGACCTACTCTCTCTCTCTCCAAAAAAATAATAATAAATATAAATATATATATAATTTTTTTTTTTGTGAATTTTTCGCCCGATTCTCGAATTTAGTGGAGAAGCAAAACGGGAGAAATTTGCCCATCACTATTCTTGATATACAGTATATAAATATATTAGGGATGCACCGAATCCACTTTTTTGGATTCGGCCGAACCCCTGAATCCTTCACGAAGGATTCGGCCGAATACCGCATATGCAAATTAGGGGTGGAGAGCGGAAAACATTTTTAACTTCCTTGTTTTCTGACAAAAAGTCACGCGATTTCCCTCCCCGCCCCTAATTTGCATTTGTAAATTAGGATTCGGATTCGGTTCGGCCGGCCAGAAGGATTCGGCCGAATCCGAATCCTGCAGAAAAAGGCCGAATCCCGAACCTAATCCTGGATTTGTTGCATCCCTAATTGAATATATTTAACTTTGAGGCCGGCGACATTGGACACCCATTAAAATCAATGTTCGTCCATTAATCGTCGCCAGCGTCTAAATTGTCGCCGGCTTCGGTACCGTCGCCAGCTTCAAAGTTTTTTCGATGCCGAAACACGGAAATTCGCTATGGATTCGCACCTAGCAAATAAATTTGCCCTTCGCTAATTAAGAACATCGAATTAGCTTTTCCCATTCTTTGTCATGTTAACACAACAGGTTGCTGAGGATTCTGGGAATTGTAGTTCTCTGCTGGAGGCTTCAGATCTGTACATTAGGAGGAGCAACTGTGAAATCTATAAAAAAAAAACTCTCAACAATATTATTCAATCCTAATAGGGCTCATTTGGGAAAGTAGCCACTGCACTAGGCTCATGCATGGATGCAAAACTGGCAGGTGCATTTGTGCCATTTTGGTTAATTTGTGCAAATATACACATCTGTGTCTGCTGTAGAATTGTACAACTGCACTGACTGCAGTGGGGTTTCACTGAGAAAATGCTTATATTGTGCAATCATTTATCAAATAAGCCATCACAAGACCTGGAAATCCTGTGCAAATGGTGGCCCAAACCAGACCCAGGTCCCGTGGGTTTCAGGCCGGCACACAAATTACTTAAAATTCTTATGCAGAGGCTCTCCCTCAGGAGTACAACTTAATAGGCCCAGGTCCCCTCAGCAAGAAACAAAATTGAGTCACTTGAACTGGTGTTGGTCCTACACACCAGTATCCACCATTGATACATGGGTGGGCCCTTCTACCATTGTCTACCAGCCACCTCCAGGCTTTGGCTCCCACGGTAATCTCTGCCCTGTGTGGGGACATCCGACGGGCTTTCCGATCGATATATGGCCAAAAGTAGGCCAGATCGGGCAGGTTAAAAAATCCAGTCGGATCGAGGTCACATTTGTGCGTCTGTGCAGTCCCGCGATCCGACTACCCTAGGGCCCACGATTGGATCAGCCTGATATCGCCCACTTCAATGTGGGCATATCGGGGAGAGATCCGCTCATTTGGCGATCTCTACGCCTATGGCCACCTTAACTTAATTATTTCCTACTAGAAGGAAACCGCAGACTTCAATTTAGAACTTCTAAACTGAAAGGCAACTTCAGAGAACATGTTATCAAAGACATAAGCCCATTTGATTTCTGTGGTCTGTTTAATTCACTCGTTAGATAAAGGTGAAATGCCTGTATCAGACGTGACTAGAAGATGTGGTTTATTGAATGCCCTGAAATAAAAAGGGAAATCAATACGAGCAGCAGAAATGTATTTTCCTTCTAAAGAAAGGCAACTATAAAACAAGCTCCTAATTGGAGTCTGTGTTGGAGTGAGTTCACTTATGCTTCCTTAGAAGAAGGTCTTTGCGTTTGGGGCTGAGAAAGAATACATTTATCAACAAAACAGGAACCAAAGGGAACACAACAACCAGATGAACGTTTCTAAGGCACTGATGGTCACAGAGAGACATTACAATTCATTGAAAAAATAGATAATCTCAACAGAGCTTTACATGATTATGGAAGTCCACTGTGACATCTAATATCCTTACTGTATATTATACAGAATCCTGACCGTCCAACATCTCAATCGCACACCAAGGGGATTCATATGATTTTGGTCTTCCCATTTGCTTCTATAACGGTCTCTACTCTTCTGGTTTTATTCTATTCAGTGGGGCATTACTGAGGTTAAAGGGATACTGTCATGTTTTTTTTTTCAAAATTGCATTAGTTAATAGTGCTGATCCTGCAGACTTCTGTACTGAAATTTGTACTGAAATTGATTTTTTTATATTTAATTTTGAAATCTGACATGGAGCACTGGACATATTGTCAGTTTTCCAGGTGCCCCGAGTCATTTGACTTGTGTCCTGAAAACTTCAGTCACTCTTTTCTGCTGCACTGCAAGTTGGAGTGATATCACCCCCTCCCTTCTCCCCCCCGAGCAACTCATTAGCAGAACAATGGGAAGGTAACCAGATAACAGCTTCCTGTAAGAACAGCACTCAATTGTAAAAATCCATGTCCAACTGTGACACCTTCAATTAGAAGAAACAATAGCTTATCTGAAAGCAGTTCCATCCTGAAGTGCTGACTCTTTCTGAAAGCACATGACCAAGCAAAATGACCTGAGATGAACCTACACACCAATATTAATAGCATTTAAAAAAAAAAAGAAAATACACTTTTTATGTTAGGAATTAAATTTTACAGTCAATTATTTGCAGTGTAAACATGTAACTTAGAAATAAAAGCAACACTATAAAAATCATAACAGAATCACTCATATTGGAGTTGAGGTTGGCTTCCAGTTCATTCCACAGTTCGGTTTAGGTCAGGCCAATTCCTTCTTAGCAACCCCATTCTATGCAGACTTTGCTTTGTGCATGGGGGGTATAATTGTCCTGAAAAAAGAAAAGGCTTGCCCAAACTGAGTAGGATGCTCAGAATTGAGCAGTGATACTCAAACTAAAAAAATTATTTTCAAAATATTACTCTGCATTAGGGAGCACATTTACTATTGGTCGAATATCGAGGGTTAATTTACCCTCGATATTCGACCGTCGAAGTAAAATCCTTCGACTTCGAAGGATTTACTGCAATTCGTTCGTTCGAACGATCGTAAGAAAAACTCTTCGAATCGAATGATTCAAAGGATTTTAATTCATTGATCGAATGATTTTCCTTCAATCACAAATTGGCTAGAAAGCCTATGGGGACCTTCCCCATAGGCTAACATGGCACCTCGGTAGGTTTTAGGTGGCGAAGTAGGTGGTCAAAGTTTTTTTTAAAGAGACAGTACTTCGACTATCGAATGGTCGAATAGTCGAACGAATTTTAGTTCGAATCGTTCGATTCGAAGTCGTAGTTGAAGGTCGAAGTAGCCAAAAAAATACTTCGAAAAGTATTTTTTATTCTATTCCTTCACTCGAGCTAAGTCAATGTGCCCCTAAAGGTCAGATTGATCGTTTTTTGCTGGTAGTTCTGCTTTTGTAATTGTTATTTAAAGTTCCTAAACCTGACTGTTTTGCCAACCCGACAGTCCCTTCTCAGTCTGTCAGTTAGAGTTTCTAAAGCTGGCCATAGACGCAAAGATCTGATCGTACGAATCCTCGATTTGTACGATATTCGGAACGTGTGTGGAGAGTCCCGACATTTTTCGTCCGGCGGAGATCAGTCGTTTGGTCGATCGGACAGGTTAGAAAATTTCTGTCGGCTGCCGATAATATCTCTGCGTGTATTGCCGGTCGTACGTTTTTCAGTGGGAGACTGTCACTAGCTTTGGTTGGACATAGATATCGTACGAGAACATTGCTGATCTGTTCTTTAAAGGGCATGTAAAGTCTAAAGTAGAATAAGGCTAGAAATACTGTATTTTGTATACTAAACATAAACATGAACTTACTGCATCACAAGCCTAATCAAACAAATGATTTATGCTTTTAAAGTTGGCTACAGGGGGTCACCATCTTGTAACTTTGTTTTACATCTTTGCAAGACTAAGACTTTGCACATGCTCAGTGTGGTCTGGGCTGCTTAGGGATCGTCATAAACACAGCTGCTTGAGTTCTGCATGGCTGGGAAGTAAGGCGAGGGCTCCCCCTTCTGTTCATAAGTATGATTATTTCCCTGCTCAGCAGTTAGGGACTGTATGACAATTCTAATCCACAGCAGTAAATGAAGGGAGAATTTCACTGCATACAGTCAGGTTTAAAAACAGCACACATTTTTAAATTAAAGTATATTGGAGATAGGTTTCTTTTTCATTAAAGAAAGTAAAAATGTGATTTTATTTTTTTTGCCTTTACATGCCCTTTAACTAATCTGACTGGTAAGACTTTGATCTGAATGGTTAGTGGCGGGTTGGGAGATGGGAAAGTCCGATCGTGCGATTATTCGTACGATCGGATCTTTGCATCTATGGCCAGCTTAATGCTAACGGACTCCTGCTGCACAAATATGGCAGCCCCCTCATAGAGCAACACGGGGGGTAAGAAAGGTAATGTAAAAGCATCAGGGAAATACTTTTATAAAATTATAAATAGCATTCAAAGATAATGTTATGATGGATGAAAAAAAGGTTATTTTCTAGTTGCTTTTATTGAAACCAGGGGCTCTAGTCCAAAGTATAAAAAGCAACCCCAGACCATTATTCCTCATCCGCCAAACTTTTCAGTTGGAATTATACATTCAGGCAGGTAATATTCTCTTGACGTCTGTCAAACCCAGACTCCATCAAACTGCCAGATGGAAACACGAGGTTCATCACAGAGAACATAATTCTGCTCCTCCAATGGTGGAAATCTTTACACCACTCCAGCCAATGTTTGGCATTGTGCATGGCGATGTTAGGTTTGTATGCAGCTGCTCATCTATAAACCCCCCCACCCCAAAATAGTCTAATTTTTCCATTTCAGCTTTTTTGATGGAATGTCCCAATAGCTTTAGCAATATAGTGTACTTTCTCATTTGTGTATGTAGACAATACGACAGACAATGGAGACCAGTTACGTCACTGTTGAACATATAAAAAGGTAAATTGAATTGGAGACTGTGTTGAATGTAACATTCAAACCTTTGTTTAACAAAAAATATGCACATTAATTCCTTAGGGCAATTGCACTAGGCACATGTCATATTTAAGTCAGGGGAGAAACGCCATGGACAATACACCTGAGATCTCCCGTGTGCCGTTGCCCATAACCTGTATTTCTGTTGTTTGAATAGGAAGGCTTGTTATCTGTAAAAACAGCAGCCAGGTGTCTTTTATCTTCTCCTACCATAGTTTCCTTCAGCTCAGGTTCAGACTATGGAGGCAATGTTCTCCAAGGTATTGGAGCTTACCTTATAGGAAGAGATAAGGATTTCTTTCTTTATAGCTGGATTCTATGCAGCTTCGCCATATTCCTAAGATTTTTAGCAGAGCGTTTTTTTTGCCGTTAGCTTTCATTACTCATTCCGCTAATAGCAGTATGCAGAAATCAGCAATATATTTATAAAGGAAAGGTTGGATCAAAAGTATTAGTAATTAATAGCATTTAAAAAAAATAAATATAAAAGTGATTGAATAACTTCCCTTTTTAATATTAAAAATGTGTATTAATATTGTGACTTTGTATTACTTTGCACTAATGGTCCTGGGTTTGATTCCAGCCAGGGCTCTGCAAGGAAGTTTTATGTTCTTGATACCCCAATCTGCAGATTACCCACTTTTTTTGTGGGTAAGCCTGGGGTGCCCGTGTGCACCCAACCGTGAGTACTTCTCCCACACTCTAAAATCATACAGGCAGGTTAACTGATACCATACTTCCCAACTGTCCCATTTTACGCGGGACAGTTCTGATATTGACAGCTCAACCAGCAGTCCTGGATTGTTACTGAAATGTCCCGACTTTCTCCTGCACTGAACATCCAGAAAAAGATACAAAGTTTCTAACTTAACTGTCTTTTGTCAGAGAGCCCAGAATATGTGGCAGGTGCATTTAGATACTTTTGTAACAATTTGATATAAGCAAAGAAACAACTATAACAATTTAAGAAAATCAGGTCTCTTGGAGCTTAAAAGGCAATTCACCTTCATTATCAAAATAAAAAACACAGAAATGTGTTATAACCTGCCAAATTTTGTTAAATGAAGATGGTAATTACGGGATGTGCCCACAAAAAATTCACGAGGTCAAAAAATGTTGCCGCTCTCTGCTCGGCAAATCTTTTTGTCCCTCTTTTTCGATTTCCAAAATGTTGGGAGGCATGTAAAGCTGCTCCTAGTGTCTTGTAAATATGATAGGGGCCTTAGACTGTAAGCTCCCTGGGGCAGGCACTGATGTGAATGAAATATCTTTGTGAAGCGTTATGTAAAATAAAGCATAACAATAATATATGGCTTTAGGGTAGAGTAAAACCCGAGTACCATATGGCTGTGCTACATTGCAGAACACAGCAGTAAATTGTAACTGCAAAAGAAACATTAGTGCATCTTTACGGTGCTGAATTCAAAATTGCACTTACTCTGCAAGGATATTTTTCCCTCCAGCTGTTTACGTTTCTTTAAAAGCCTGGGGCGCTTACAGGAACCTTAACTTACTTTAGAAAGAAGTGAAACCATATTCATATTTAATTGCATTTCCCTCGTCAGAAGAAGCTCAGATATAATTCTGACACATTCAGTTTAGCCTTCTGTTCAGCGCTATCAGAAGGAGCTTGCTATACATTCCCATACAGCCGGCTCACCTCTTTATATTCATATTACTGAAACGTATCCAGGTATCTGGCGGCTAAAAATGGAGTACAGAGCTGGGTGTTCTGTTTAATGCGAGCAAACGCTTAAAAGAAGCTCATGCTAAGGCAGGGGTCCCCAACCTTTTTCCCCCCGTGAGCCACATTCAATTGTAAAAAGAGTTAGGGAGCAACACAAGCAGGAAAAATGTTCCTGTGAGGTGCCAGATAAGGGCTATCATTGGCTATTGGTAGCCCCTATGTGGACTTGCAACCTACGTGAGGCTCTATTTGGCAGTACACCTGTTTTTTATGCAACCAAAACTTGCCTCTAAATCAGGAATTCAAATATAAGCACCTGCTTTGAGGCCACTGTGAGCACCATTGAAGGGGTTGGGGAGCAACATGTTGCTCACGAGCCACTGGTTGGGGATCACTGTGCTAAACTATGAAAATACCTTATTGCCTTTTGCATAGTTGTTATTCTGTAGAATAGTAATGAGAGGCAGCGCTTTCAAGAACTCCTGCTGCACACATGGGGCAAATTCACTAAGATTCGTAGTTGCGCCAGGCACTTCGCCACACTTCGCCAGGCGTAGTTTCGCCAGCGCTTCGCAAATTCACTAAAATCCGAAGTTGCGCTCAGGGGTAGCGTAAGGTTGCGAAGTTGCGCTAGCGTTGATTCGCTAAGTAAAGCGAAGTTACACTAGCGAAGGCTAATTTGCATACGGCGCCAAATTCAAATTTCAATGGAGGAACACGTATCACCACTTCAAATGCCTAGAAAACCTTCAAATCAGCAAATAAAAATTTTATTTTGCCCTACACATGTGCCCACTGTCTAGGTAAGTTGCCGTGAGTCAGGAAATGTAGGGGGGAAGGAGGGGAGTCCCAAAAATTTTTTCGATCTTTTTCAGCCTATCACCCATCATGTAGAAAACACGCCAGCGTTTTTTGGGACTTAGAAAAAATTTTGACTTTTTGTGAAGCAATCCCTATCTACTCTATTGCGCTTCGCCTGGTCTGAGGTGGCGAAGGAAGTCTAGCGTAAAAGGTAGCGTTCAGTACACTGCGCGCGTTAGTGAATTTGCATAGTTAGGTCGCTAGCGAAACTTCGCCAGGCGTAAGGGTGCAAAGTAACACTAGCGAAACTACGCCAGCGTTCGTTAGTGAATTTGCGCAGTAACGAAAATGCCAAACGCTAGCGAAGTAACGCTAGCGTTCAGCGCTTCGGCGCTTAGTGAATTTGTCCCATGGGCTCTCATTATCACAGCTGACAATAACACAGTGCTATAAACACAAACCAAACTCTTAGGGTGGAACTACACAGACGACTTTGGTGATTTTTCGGCGGATCCGAATAACGCAGGCTTCAAGTCGGATGCAACGCAAAATAAGGTAAGAAATACAAATGCCGGATCTTGTCGCAGCGTTCATCCAACACAACACAACTGTCGGACGTAGACGCAGCCCCTGTTAGCTATTAGCCCTATTGCTATTGCTGACCTTATTTTCCGTCGCATCCGACTTGATGCCTGCGTTTTGGCGCAGCATGTCGGATCCGATGAAAACCCATGGAAGTCATCTGTGTAGTTCTACCCTTAGGGCTGAACTCCACGGTGCAGCTTCTTCCGATCTGACACGATGAGAGGAAGCGGATGTGACGAGATGGATGCGCCGAATATAACGAAGATGCAACGTGCAGTGTTAGCGTCCGACAGTCGTGTCGGATTCACGCAGCGCGTAGGTCCAACGGACATTCCTATTACTTACATTATATTCGGTGCGTCTGTCTCGCCGCATCCGCTTCCTCTCATCACGACGGATCTGAAGAAGGAGCAACGTGTGGTTCAGCCCTTACTTCGTTGCGTAACTAGATGTTATTGGGCCCCAAGGCAAATTCATTTCAGGGCCCCAACATATCTAGAGATTGTCCTTTTTTCCCTATATATGTTGAAATTGCTCATTAATTAGGGCCTCATGGGCCCCCCTATAACTCCTGGGACCCCCTGCTGCTGCACAGTCTGCTTCCTCTGTAGTTACCCCCCCCCGCTCTTTCTATAAAGGTTTTTTTTTTCCTTTATAAAAGTGGATTAATTGACAATATACGGCACATTCACAAAGATGAAGCTGTGAAAACAAATAACCACGTTTTCTTTTTTTTTCATCCTTAAAGGGGTTATTCACCTTTACATTAACTTTTAGTATGATATGTAGAGTGATATTCTGAGACGCTTTGCAATTGTTTTTCATTTTTTTTTTTATTTGTGGTTTTTGAGTTATTTAGCTTTTTATTCAGCAGCTCTCCTTTTTGCAATTTCAGCAATCATTTGGACCCTAGCAACCATGCATCGATTTGAGTAAGAGACTGGAATATGAATAGGAGAGGCCTGAATAGAAAGAGGAGTAATAAAAGTAGCAATAGGAATAAATGTGTAGACTTACAGAGCGTGTTTTTAGGATTTGAAAGCTGGAAAGAGTCAGAAGAAGAAGAAGGCAAATAATTCAAAAAGTATAAAAAATAAATAAAGAAGACCAACTGAAAAGTTGTTTAGAATTGGTCATTCTATAACATACTAAAAGAGAACCACCTTTAGAGGAACAGTAACACCAAAAAATGAAATTGTTTTAAAGTAAAATATAATGCAGTGTTGCCCTGCACTGGTAAAACTGGTGTGTTTGATTTTTTTTTTACTCTTTTTACTACAGGTATGGGACCTGTTATCCAGAATGCTTGGGACCTGGGGTTTTCCGGATAATGGATCTTTCCATAATTTGGATTTTGATACCCTAAGTCTCCTAGAAAATCATGTAAACATGAAATAAACCCAATAGGCTGCTTTTGCTTCCAATAAGGATTAATTATATCTTAGTTGGGATCAAGTACAAGTGACTGTTTTATTATTACAGAGAAAAATGAAATATTTTTTAAATTTTGATTATAATGGAGTCTATGGGAGACGGCCTTTCGGTAATTCTGAGCTTTCTGGATAATGGGTTTCCAGATAATGGATCCCATAGCTGTACTTGTTTTTAATTGTTATACTGAACATAACACACAGAAAAAAACACAGAACACGCAGAAATATCATCCACAAGATTCTTTACTTGCCCTTTCTATTCACGTTCTGTTAACCAAGTGAAATACTGTGACAGTCATGTGATCAATCTCGCCTCCTCCTTGGGGCATTTTTGAAATTGACGTCAGCTCCCACAACACTTGCCCTAAAATGGCTAAAACTCAGAATATTTTCTGCCCTGTGGGGGAAAGGCAGACAATGAAAGAGTGAGTTGAAAAGAATACTGATGTGGTTTGGAAAGAGCCTATAACAAAATCCCAGCACTCAACGAAAGACAGGAGAGCTTGCCAAGGATTCATCTAAAGTTCCAGCCATTCAATAACAGGTATACAGCAGCACCCATTTGCATTAAATCTCATTCCTGGAACAAAAAGCCTTACAGGTATGGGATCTATTATCCAGACACCCGTTATCCAGAAAGTTCTGAATTACAGCTTGGCCATCTCCCATAGACTCCATTTAATCCAAATAATCCAAATTTTTAAAATGTATTTCCTTTTTCTGTGTAATAATAAAACAGTCGCTTGTACTTGATCCCAACTAAGATATAATTAATCCTTAACGTAGGCAAAACCAGCCTATCGGGTTTATTTTAATGGTTATATGATTTTCTAGTAGACTTAAGGTATGAAGTTGCAAATTACAGAAAGATCCATTATCTGGAAAACCCCAGGTCCCGAGCATTCTGGAAAATAGGTCTCCTACCTGTACTAGGAAAAAACATATCTTCTTGCATAAAGTAAGGCACCTTGATTGCAGAAGAGGTACAGTCAAAAATGGAACTTTTGTTTTTGGGGAGGATAATTCAGACTTTCTGTATACAAAATACTAAGGGTAAATTTCATGTTTAAAACCCCATAACATAGGGTCGGATAAATAAGGGGCACTAAAGCATCACTTAAAGGGGCAGATTTACTATGGGTCGAATATCGAGGGTTAATTAACCCTCGATATTCGACTAGGAATTGAAATCCTTCGAATTCGAATATCGAATTCGAAGGATTTAGCGCAGGAAATTCGATCGATCGACCGAAGGATTATTCATTCGATCGAACGATTAAATCCTTTGAATCTAACGATTCGAAGGATTTTAATCCATCGATCGAAGGAATATCCTTCGATGAAAAAAACTTAGGCAAGCCTATGGGGACCTTCCCCATAGGCTAACATTGAGTTCGGTAGCTTTTAGCTGCCGAACTAGGGGGTCGAATTTTTTTTTAAAGAGACAGTACTTCGACTATCGAATAGTCGAACGATTTTTAGTTTGAATCGTTCGATAGTCGGAGTCGAAGGTCGAAGTAGCCCATTCGATGGTCGAAGTAGCCCAAAAAAAACTTCGAAATTCAAAGTTTTTTTAATTCGAACCCTTCACTCGAATTCAGTAAATCTGCCCCTTATAGTTGAAAAACTTACTAACGTAATGAGGTGGTCCAGGTTCTTCAGCCCCAGACCCCAGCACCAGAGCAGTACAAGTAAAAATAGATATTGGGCACTCTGAAAATCCACAAATAGACCATCAGAGAAGTACAGATGTGGGATCCGTTATCTGTAAACCCGTTATCCAAAAAGCTTGAAATTACGATAAGGCCGTCTTCCATAGACTCCATTTTCCGAATTTGTAAAAATGATTTTCTTTTTCTCTGTAAGAATTAAACAGTACCTTGTACTTGATCCAGACTAAGATATAATTAATCCTTATTGGAAGCAAAACATTAACGTTTAAAATATTTTTTTAAGGTAGGAAGATCGAAATTACGGAAAGATCTGTTATTCGGACTACCCCAGGTCCCAAGCATTCTGGATAACAGGTCCCATACCTGTAGTAAAAAGAGTAAAAAAAAAAAAAAAAAACCCCAAATGCTTTATCTCTACCATAATTACCAGGGAAAATATAGTGCCAGTCTCATTTGTAACACAGCATTACACATGGAAGGATAAATGCAGTGCCAGTTTCCTATTAAATAACCCCATTATGCATTGTGGGATACGTGCGCTGCCAATTCTGTATATAATACCATCCAGAACACATGCCAGGATGAATACAGTAAGGGCCTTGTTTATCAAAATCCTAATTTTTCTGATTATGTAAATAAAAAAAGTCTGACTTAACTTGAATCCACGATTGGAACTTATTTATTATTAAAAAAAGCATGATTTAATCGGATTGGGGAGAAGAATGAAAAAAAAACGAGTGAAAGCTTTTTCCTGAAAAGTCCCCATTTTTAGCATTTTTGCCCGATTTTCGGGCTAATTCCAGCGCAGACCACAGAAACTTCCAAATAGGAAAGGGACCTCTGCCATTGACTTATATACAACCTCAGTAGGTCTGAGATGCCGGATTTTTGGATTCTGTCTTTTTCCATCCTTGGGGGTATAATAAATAAATAGGGGTTTTTTTTCCACTAAAAATTTATATTACAAAAAACTAAAAATTTTCGAGTTTTGGCATTCTGACTTAATATTTTCATCCTATGTGTTGTAGAAGATCTATTTGTGTTGGTTCAGGGAATATTAGCCAACCAGAGGCTTCATTAAAATCCACCTATGGGTAGAGTTGGTGGCTGGGTATAATACATAGCTGGGAAACTGCACATCTCAGGGTAACTAGTGCTGAGGGAAAGGGCCTGTGAATTAACCTTGGACTGTTTACACTGAGACTCAAATAACCTAAGGAGTAGTAGAGAAATTGCAGTTTTAAGACTGGTGCATCAGAGGGGTGTAGAGATGGTGTCGTTGAAGCCAATCTGGTCTTGGTTTTAACTGCACGTGATTCTAGGTGCCACATTACCCGGGATAAGAGTTGGCCACAAACCCAGCTACATTAGGGGCCCTACTGGGGTATCATGGGTGAGGGAATTTGGGAAGGGAGGTCTCTGGGGAGTGTAGTGGTTTGCTTCTCCTTTAAATCCACAATTCTGTTGTACATACCGTATATACTCGTGTATAAGCCGACCCGTGTATAAGCCGAGGTACCTAATTTACCTAAGAAAACTGGAAAAATTTATTGACTCGTGTATAAGCCTAGGGGTGAGAAATTATTTTAGGACATGGCCAATTTAAAGTTTTAACGTTGCTGCTTACTCACTGATCTGAAGCATGCACTGACTCCTCCATGCTGCTGCACATACTTCTCCCCCCTCCTTGCTTAATTCTGCTCCAGCCCCTCCACTCTCAGCTCTTGTCAATCAGTCCCAGGGCACTCCGCTCCCTGTACAGGTGTGTGCTCGTATCACAGAGTGAGCGCGCACCTCATCCACGTCTCGAGCGCTCCTCTTCTAAACTCTTGTGCACTCCTACGCGCAATACGGTAATGCGCACACATTTTCCCAAAGGGGGAGGGCTGAGGAGTACTGACCGACGAGAGCTGAGAGGGGAGGGGCTGAGGGCTAAGGAAGCCACGAGCGGGAAGAAGTATGGGCAGCACGGAGGAGTCGCTGCACACTTCAATCAGTGAGTAAGCGGCAACCTTTTTTTAGCTGACCCGCGTATAAGCCGAGGTAGAGTTTTTCAGCACATTTTGGGTGCTGAAAAACTCGGCTTATCTAACTCTTCCCCGCTCCGACGCCTTCCTAAAACGAATGATAAGACTCTCTAATATAATAACCTATCCTACCCGAACCCCAGGTATAATATATAATCATAGCCGAAAAATACGATGACATAGATCTTTGCAAGTCTCAGAGCTCTGTAACAACGTAATGAAAAAAAAAACTACTTTCCAATATCAGAATTCGATTTCTTTTTGCTACAGAAATATATCCCCTCGCCATAGAAACACCTGGTCATGTATAAAACAGCAGCAGGCTACAATAATTTAATACAAGGATCGCAAAAGTGGGAAGTAAGTCAGGAGGTGTTCCGTTTTGATTGAAGGGAATTGCTCATTTGTGTTATTATTATTATTATTATTAACATGTATTTATATAGCGCCAACATATTGCGTAGCACTGTGTTCTATGGAAAGGGGCACTGGAATGTAAAGGCTGGCACTAGGCCCTCTCACTGCTGCAGCCAGGGAACAAAACACGTTTTTTAACTCACCTCAGGGCAGCAGCACCCCTGTAAATGGGCTAAAAATAGTGACCCTGCAACCTTAATAGGCCCCATGATTACTGATGGCAGCCATGATTAGTAGCACTAGATAAGCATACCTTTTTTGCTGGACAGTCACGATTTTGACCACTTAACCCGCAGTGCCGGACTGTTACTGAAATGTCCCGACTTTCTCTTTGATCTCCTGCACTTGGATACTTTTGTAACAATTTAAGATAAGCAAAGAAGCAATTTACGATAAGCAGGTCCCTTGGGCAAACTGTGACTTGCAACTTAAAGGGCAATTCACCTTCATTAGCAAAACTGTAATAACACAAAGCACAGAAATGTTGCCAAATTTTGTAAAATGAACATGGTAATTAGGGGGTGCGGCTACACATTGGGCATGGTCAAAAAATCTTTTTTTTTTGTTTTCAAAATGTTAAGAGGTATGGATAAATGTTTTTATGTTTTTACCTACTACAGAGACTAGAGCGTGAATGTGATGAAGCAGTTATAGAAGGGGAAAGTGTTGAACGGGCTATCACCTCATCTGTTTTCATTTTTTTCTGCATAAATAGAAATTGGAAGTACTAGACAGGTGCCTTGTATGTAGAGACATAGACAAGGAGAACCAGTGTTGAAAGGGTTGATGTCTCCTACAAAATAATGAGCACTAGATACAGAAGGTGACTGATATACAGTATAGGGAAAGCGTTGGAAGTAGGGATGCACCGAATCCACTTTTTCGGATTCAGCCGAACCCCCGAATCCTTGGCAAAAGATTCGGCCGAATACCGAACCGAATCCGAACCCTAATTTGCATATGCAAATTAGGGATGGGAAGGGGAAAACATTTTTTTACTTCCATGTTTTGTGACAAAAAGTCACGTGATTTCCCTCCCCGTCCCTAATTTACATATGCAAATTAGGATTCGGATTAGGTTCAGCCGGGCAGAAGGATTCGGCCGAATCCGAATCCTGCTGAAAAAGGCCGAATCCTGGCCGAATCCCGAACCGAATCCTGGATTCGGTGCATCCCTAGTTGGAAGGGTTACTGTCTAAATCATGGATTGGTAGCGCTAGAACTGTGCCCAATAAATGTGCCATTGACAGAGACAAAGGGGAAAGCATCAGATATTCATGTCCACCAGATAATCATTCATACCTCCCAACATTCTGGAAGTAAAAAGAGGGACAAAAAATGTTTTTCCGAACGTAGCGCAGCAATTTTTTTGACCACACCTCTTTCTGTGGCCACCCCCCCTAATTACCATGTTTGTTTTACAAAATGTGGCAGGTTATGAAAGTTTGAAAATATTTCTCCTTATCTAAACTGTGTTTTTGTGTCTCAAAATTGTTACAAAGTATCTTATTTTCACCTGTTAGATGTTCTGGGCTCTCTGCTAAAAGCCAATTAAGTGAGAAACTTTGTTTCTTTTTCTGGCTGTTCAGTGCAGAGAAAAGAGTGACTTTCCAGTACAAATGAGGGACTGCGGGTTGAGCTGTCAAAAGAGGGACTGTCCCTCCGAAAAAGGGACAGTTGGGAGGTATGATCATTGAATGGTGACGTCACTGTTATTAAAGCCTATTTGTCTGTAATGCTGATGAGATATTGTCACTTCTTTCACTGCCATTTGGCACTACCAACGCTACCCAGATGCACTCCTTTCTTCTTCTGCTGCCGATAACAAGGAAAGCCTTGTAGTGACTGGAGGAGAGCGGGTGCAGTCCTTTGAGAGTCTATATAGGGAGAAATGATTTACTGAGAACAGACAAGCACCCTGTGTATCGCTGTGTAACTGCCACAATAAGCAGCACACTATGAACGAGAGTAATGATGTACCCCATCCAATGCACCAGGATTACGGCTTGTTCAGCTGCTCTGGTTCAACAGAGAATAAAAAGAAAGTAAGCTCTAAAAATCAGTGGCATTTGTACCTTTTTACTGGTCAGTATTAAATCTGTAGGTTTCATATACATGCCCTTTTATTGTACCGGTATGGGATCCGTTATCCAGAAACCCGTTATCCAGAAAGCTCTGAATTATGAAAAGGCCGTCTCCCATAGACTCTATTTTATCCACATAATCCAAATTTTTTTAAATAATTTCCTTTTTCTCTGTAGTAATACAACCTTGCCTTGTACTTGATCCAAACCAAGATGTAATTAATCCTTATTGGGGGGCAAAGAAAGAATATTGGGTTTATTTAATGTTTACATGATTTTCTAGTAGACCTTAGGTATGAATATCCAAATAACGCAAAGAACCATTGTATGGAAAACCTCAGCTCCTGGGCATTCTGGATAACAGATCCCATATCTCTACTGTGTCAGCACGTATCAATACGTAATAATAATTATGGATGCACCAAATCCACTATTTTGGATACTGCCGAACCCCCAAATGCTTTATGAAGGATTCGGCTGAATACCAATCCGAATCGGAATTTGCATATGCAAATTAGGAGTGGGATGGGGAAAACTGTTTTTACTTCCTTGTTGACGAGATTTCCCTCCGCACCCCTAATTTGCATATGCAAATTAAGATTCATATTTGGTTCGGCTGGGCAGAAGGATTCAGCTGAATCTTGGGTTCGGTGCATCCCCTACAAAAAATTTTTTATATAAAAAGATATCTGTCCCAAGGCCTTTTTCTTTAGTAAAATAAATTATTTATTGATATTCACATTAAAAATCAGATACACACTGACCCCACATGGCCCACCCCACGCGCCTCACACCCTCCGGCGCCCAGACACCTGTGGCTGTGAGCAAAGTGAATTTGGAGATCTATTGCAATGTATTTGTACCCACAATGCAGCATGTTTTCCCATGACTCCAGTGCAATTGTGGTCTCCTTGGAGAGTTGCCCCTGGCAATTATGCAGCTCATTCGTCCAGATGAGCACTTTAACCTGCACTCCTCTGCATTCTGATTTAGAGTGCTCAACCACAGGAAGAGAGCAGACTAATAATTTAAAGGGGTCCGTACTGACAAAGGTGCATGTAAGCACCAAACACAGGTGGAATGCAGCATGTTGCACCTTATTATGGAGCTTCCATCTGGTTCTGAGGTGGCTTTAGCTTAGGGTTTCCACCTCACCCCTTTAAAACCGAATACATACCGTATATACTCGAGTATAAGCCGAGTTTTTCAGCCCCCAAAATATGCTGAAAAACTCTACCTCGGCTTATACTCGGGTCAAGCGCAAAAACGGTCGGCGGCGCCTAAGAATATTCGCCAGCGTCTTAGAATATTTGCCGGCGCCTAAGAATATTCGCCGGCGCCTAAGAATATTCGCCGGCGCCTTAGAATAGTAGCCGGCGCCTGAGAATAGTCATCCAAAAACGAGATTGAAACTTACCAGAAGCTGCTGCATTGCTCACCCTCGGCTTATACTCGAGTCAATAAGCTTTCCCAGTTTTTGGAGGTAAAATTAGGTACCTCGGCTTATACTTGGGACGGCTTATACTCGAGTATATACGGTATATGGAATATACAGCCTGCATAGTTAATTAGCAATTCATTTAGATGCATGCTGCATGGCTGTACACAAAGGGCTCTTACACACAGACGTTTTTTTCTGCGCTCCCCTACGTTGCGCTTTCTTCCGTGCAGCCGCAGGGGAGCACAGGAGTAGACACACTCAATTATTGAGAAGGGGGCTGTACTCACACAGACGCATGTATGTGGCGAACGCAGGTGAAATGCCACATGCTGCATCCCACCATGCGTCTGTGTGAGTACAGCCCCCTTCTCAATAATTGAGTGTGTCTACTCCTGCGCTCCCCTGCGACTGAACGGAAGAAATCGCAACACATGGGAGCGCAGGTAAAACCGCCCATGTGTAAGAGCTCTAAGGGTCAGGGCACACGCTCAGATTCGGGGAGATAAGTCGCGACAAATTTCGAAGTGCTCCAAGTGCCATCCCTCCGCCGATTTACATTCTAGCCGGCGTGAGGCAGTTCGGGGAGATTAGTCGCCCTGATGAAGAGGAGATTTGTCGCCAGACGACTTATCTCCCCGAATCTGAGTGTGTGCCCTAACCCTTAAGGAGTGAGGTGGCAATAGAAGACTTGAAGCACAGCACCGGTTTATGTTTAAAATAAAAAGCCTTTATTAAGCACATTTGGCAATGATCTGGATACAGCGACGTTTCAGGCCCTATGGCCTATTCTCAAGCTTGAGGTGGCAACCCTACTTTAGCTCCAGGGTTCCCTGCGTCAATTGGTGCAAATTCAGAAAAGAGGCAGGAAAAAAGCAGTGGTTTTAAAATCTTTAAAATCTGGTAATATCTTCGGGAAAAAAAATTCACGAGCACTTTTACATTAATTTCTTTTGTGGGCTTACATTTTCTTTTACACTTTAACATATTCCGCCTTTTACAGCAGATCTGACTAAAACTGTTGTTGACCTAAGGCCCTCAGGGGATGCTGGGAGTTGTGGTTAAATATATCTGTATATGGAAATGAGGGGGACACGTGACTGGCCTCCATCCTCTGTGCTGACAAAAAGCAGAGCATTTGTTCTACTTGAGTGATAAACGGGCACAATGTGAACTGCAAGCGATAAATTGACAGCTCTATAAACACTCTGATAGAGCCACTGATCACTTGATGATGCGGGAGCTGTCTCATCAGTCTCCTATAAGCAATTTCCCTTGTATTACTGTACTGTCAAGTAACTGACTGGAAGAACGAGCGGCTCCCAGGTGGAAGGGAATTTTCTTAGCAACTGCTTTACTGACTGACAGGCAACCAGGAGCGCCCTCAGTACATATGCTCATCCCAAATTTCACCCGAGACAACCTTCAAGCTGGGCTGTCAGGTGTATCTAGGGGAGTAAATAGGCATTCTCCCCAAATCTCACCTGAATAAGCTTTCAGGCTCAGCCTTCCTTGCCACTGGAAAGGGGTGCAGGTTTGGGAATCACTTGCCTCGTGCGTAAAGTGATATGGAAATTATATTGTGAGCTCCGCTGAGGCAGAGACTGATAGAAATGATTCTAGATATTCTCTGTCGAGTGCTGCTAAATAGGTTGCCAAGATATCGCTTAAAGGGATACTGTCATGGGAATTTTTTTTCCCCAAAATGAATCAGCTAATAGTGGCTGCTCCAGCAGAATTCTGCACTGAAATCCATTTCTCAAAAGAGCAAACAGATTTTTTTATATTCAATTTTGAAATCTGACATAGGGCTAGACATATTGTCAATTTCCCAGCAGCCCCAATCATGTGACTTGTGCTCTGATAAACTTCAATCACTCTTTACTGCTGTACTGGAAGTTAGAGTGATATCACCCCTCCCCCCCCAACAGCCTAAGAAAAGAACAATGGGAAGGTAACCAGATAGCAGCTCCCTAACACAAGATAACAGCTGCCTGGTAGCTCTAAGAACAGCACTTAATAGTAAAAACCCATGTCCCACTGAGACACATTCAGTTACATTGAGAAGGAAAAACAGCAGCCTGCCAGAAAGCATTTCTCTCCTAAAATGCAGGCACAAGTCACATGACCAGGAGCAGCTGGAAAATTGACAATATGTCTAGCCCCATGTCAGATTTCAAAATTGAATATAAAAAAATCTGTTTGCTCTTTTCAGAAATGGATTTCAGTGCAGAATTCTGCTGGAGTAGCACTATTAACTGATGCGTTTTGAAAAAAACATGTTTTCCGATGACAGGATCCCTTTAACAATAAGAAAAAAGGACATTCTGACCAATGATTACGGTGTGTGACCTGCTCAATGTAAAAACAGTGATCTCACATGAATAATTGAACTTTATTCCGTTATGTACTGTACAGGCACTCAAGGGCTCATGCCTAGGATGGCATATTTAGTGGGCAGCCCTCAGGCGCCTATATGCTGACGGCAGATACTTGCTGATTAATTCCAGTGGAAAAGCTGGGGTGGTAAGGGGAGTGGTGGGTACCTGAATTTGCAGTTTGACACTTCTTCTCAGCATGCACCAATCAGATGAGGGGGTGCACTAAGGTTTAGGGAGCACCCCACCAACAGCACTGGTGATGGAAGCACAGAATGACACGCATGCCAAGTACATGACTAGTGGCGGCTGATACTTATCCTGCAGAGAATTGGCTGTATGTTTGGGCCAGGTGAACATAGGACAATGTGGCAGAAAAGTGGCAAGAAATAGCCACAACATGAACACTGTCAAAAAGTCAGAGCCGAAACCACTTCTCAGCTGATATATATAACAATTTAGAAGTTTAATTTACAAAAATGGGTGTGGTGTTTATACAAATGGCATGTAGATGTCACTGTGCTCAAGACTTATACTGTGCATACTTTCTATACAGCTTGTGGTGTTAGAGTTGCTTACTGTTGTGTAATGGCTGCATGAGCCTGCTAATAAAGCACTGTTATACTCTATTCATCTTCAGCTACCAAAACATAACAATGGGGCATGGTTCAAAGTGCAAAAATGAACACAAAACTTTATGCACATTGCACCTTGATCCAATTTAGTAGGCATTTAGCACCTAAAGGCACATCTTTTTGCTCTGTTACTACGCCTTTATGAATGGTAGTAAGTACTGGGCTTCAGGGCCGGATTTACATAGTGGGCGCCCCTAGGCCCAATGCCGTTCGTTGCCCCTGTCCCCTCCCCTTTATTTGTGCAAATTTTCATCATCAATGGGGATTGGCACATAGGAAATTTAAAAAATGATTGTATCTCCAGCGCATTTCCAGTGTTTTTGAACCAATGTTGGTGTGGTTGGGCACCATGCCGCCCCCCTAAAATCCTGCTGCTCTAGGCCGGGGCCTAGGTGGCCTTTCCACAAATCCCTATCTCTCAGGAATGTATGCTGTTCCTTTAATTCCATTGTCGTGCAGATGGCAGCCCTGAATGGGCCTCTAAGTGCCACAGTTTTGCACCTATTAAAAATCCAACACAAGTAAAGTGCAGCTTGTACAGCCATTCCACGGCGCCTGAACAAAGCGGGAGTGATACAAAGGTGGCGTGTACACATGTATGACCTCGCGTATGATACCTTTCCTCAATTGGTCAAAGTATGGGTCAGCCTATTTAAAGGGAAACTATTGCTAAAATAAAAAGTTAATATATGATTCAGCATACCGAAATAAGAGACTTTCTAAATGCAATTAAATAGAAATTCTGTATCGTTTCTGAAATAATAAAACAATAAAGAATATTTAATTGATTGTATTTAGAAAGTTTCTTATCTCAGTATGATGAAGCGCATATTCAATTTTCATTTTCGCTATGGTTCCCCTTTAAGGCCGTCAGCTATTAATAATGTACAATTCCCAGATTCACCGACTGCGGATTCCCCGCATTCCGAGGAGGCCATACAGCCCACATGTACAAACATATCACAGCACGCACACTATATATAATATCTCTGTTCTCATATAGTTCATATAGATACAGGGTGCCTTATCTCATTGTAACAAGTTAAACAATAACCTTATGGAAAGACTAGGTATAAGAAGTTTAGCAAATGATAATTCCCCAGCTCAATGACATGGGAGATTAGACAACTTGTCAGCCATAAACGCAATCCAAATCCTATCAGTGCAGAAACTCTAACAAGCAGATTGGTTGCTTGAAAAAAGATGTTTAAAGGGAAAGCAACTTTGGCATTGATGCCAGAAAGTGTGCCATACTTAGTTGTGTTACGTTTGTGCTTATGTCATTTAATGTTTATGTGTCCTTCTTCTCATCTGCAGAGCAGCAGTTCTGTCCGGTTTGAAGTCTATGGCACACAATGGCAATCTTAGCCAGGTACAACTCAATCACCTATCATCACTTTTCATAGAGGAAAAGGCAATGCTCTACCTATGGCACACATTGATGGTGACACATGGCCAATGCTCAGTCAACTTGAGACATAATGAGCCCTAAGGGCAGCTGTGCTCTGTGCAAAATACTACATTGGGGTGCAAATTGCCATGTTGTGTAGTCACAATGCAGTGTTTCTTCTCAGAATTCTGTGCACCACAATATTACTATCTACTTTAATTGTATGTAGCTTCCAGGGGCAACATCAATAAAGAGCAAAAATGTATGACTCAATGAATGAGAGTCAGTTGTGTGGCACCTGCTAAAGAAACCCTGGAAGTACCACCTTTTCAAGTAAGCTCATCATTCCAGGGTTCCCTTGTGTTTCTGTGCCCTGTGCTTTGTACTCAGCGCAGCCGTTTGTAAATGAGCCCTAATGTGTGCCGTAACCCTCAGGCCCTTGGCACAAGTTTCAAGTTCTTCAGCACCCAAACATACAGCCTATCACGTGCTTTAAAGGAAACCACCTGTTGCCAATGGGCAGAAAAATGGCAGCAGGGAATTCGCCACTTGTGCTTTATGGTCACAGATCTTTTATAAACCCAGGGTTTGTACAAGTGCAGGATTGTGCACCCTCGAGTGAGCGACAGAGAGGGGGAGACTCAGCACACAAAGCAAATATCTGCACTGCAGTTTTACAATAAATAGTTTCCTTTCTCTCGCAAAAGAGATTAACTGGAAACTGCCCTGCATAAAATTAAACAAGAACCCTAACAACTAAGATTTGGGGGGGGTGATAATATAACTTTAATAAAACGCCTCTAGTTTAGTAATTTCCCACAGGTGCCGTGCAGAACTGGTACAATATGATACACTGGAAATGCTGTAAATTGATGCCACTTTGCTCCATTCCTGCCTTCCATTCACTGTATCATTTGTGCTGAAATACAGAAATAAATAGCTAGAGACACCTAGCAACACCTGGGCAACACTGGGATCATTCAAGGTAACATGAAGAGACAGTGCGGGGAAGGCTATGCCAATCATAAAACCTGTCCTTCCAGTTAATGATGATATAGGAACCCCATCACCCCCTGACAGCCCAAAGCAGAGTGATTATGGGAGTTATAGTCCATCAACATCTGTAGGGCCACGGGTTGTACATGACTGGATAAAAGAACATCAACGTGAAATGAGAAAAAGCAGATGCCAGACACAGACATAAGGAATCAGAGGGCAGTTACTTACACAAACACCCCGAAAAGCAGTGCCCGGATCCCGAGCTCCTCTAGTAGAGCACGCATCATGCCCCGGCATCAGACTGGCACCTGCACAGCGGAGTGGAGACCAGGAGACACTTCACTGGAAGCAGCAGGGATAGATAAAGGAACAGTTTTGGAGGGAGTGGGCTGCACTGGGGACAGATAGACTGGCAGTGGTACTGAGAGACTGCACTAGGGGACAGACTGATGCAGGGGGCTGAGAGACTGCACTGGGGATCAGAGGTTGCAAGGCTGAGAGACTGCACTAGGGGAAAGACTGATGCAGGGGGTCTGGGAGACTGCACCGGGGATCAGAGGCTGAGAGACTGCATGAGCAGAAGGCATAAAATAGCCAGCATGAGGTAGGGAAGAGGAGCAACACAAAGATCCTGGCGACAGAGATGTTGCTGCAGGGCTGGGAGAGAATGCATGGGGGGTGCCCTGCAAGAGAAGCTGCACCGGTAAGTATGGAGGGGCTGGATCTGGAGGGTGGAGAGTAGGTAAGGGGGAGTGGGAAAAGAACTAAATTCCCCTGCTATTTGTGGGTAAGGCTTTTCTGGAACAAATCCCTGCTGTTCCCTGGCAGAATGAGAGGATGATACTGACAGCTGCGGGTGGCAGTTAGAGAGTTGCCTGTGCTGCACTGGGAAGTTTCAATGACGCTTGCCTATAAAGCTGACAGTATCTTAGACTGGAGATACAGCAAACAAAAGGCAGGGCGGAGCTGCAAGGAGGGGAGAAAAAGCCTCAGGTGGGCATAGGAGGGGTGGGCTACTTAGTCCAAAGAAAAGCGACTTGTACAATTAATCATTTTAATGTTATGTTTTGTTGCAGACTCAACAAAGTTCTGGCTCTTTAAAGAGCAATGGATGCCAGGTAGCTCCAACTCAAAACTGAGACTTCAGGTGTGGTGTCTGGCAGTACATTTGGGGGTGATGATCCTTTTGCATCAGTTTTCAGTGTAGGGTGTTGGTATTACTTAAAGGTGCCAGATATAAATATTGGGAAGGGGTTTTTTAGAGTGAGAGCTGTGAAGATGTGGAATTGTCTCCCTGAATCAGTGGTACAGGCTGATACATTAGATAGGTATAAGAAGGGGTTGGACGGTGCTTAGCAAGTGAGGGAATACAGGGATATGGGAAATAGCTCATAGTACAAGTTGATCCAGGGACTGGTCCGATTGCATCTTGGAGTCAGGAAGGAATTTTTTCCCCTCTGAGACAAATTGGAGAGGCTTCAGATTTTTTTTGCCTTCCTCTGGATCAACTGGCAGTTAGGCAGGTTATATACAGACTTAAAAGGTTGAATTTGATGGACGTGTGTCTTTTTTTAACCTAACTTACTATGTTACTATGTATGGGGCAAGCAGGGGAGCAGTCTGACCCTGGGCTAGGGCTGCCACCTTTTCTGCCCTATTAATAACACTGGTATTAAGCATAATGTTTACCCACCAGGGGGCAACTGTAGTCCAGGCCCAGATGTGTGGGAAGGCCACAGTCCCAGGCCTAGGGCATGCCACCTGCTAGCTGCATCTAACCTGGGGACCAGGCGGGAGATTTTGACAGCTGTTTGAATCTCATGCCTACTCATTCAGTGGTGCAAGATTTAGATAAGCAAGCTCCCTAGCCTAGGGACGCACTGCTATTAACCCAATGGACTTCGGGTGGGGGCATGTTTCAGTCAGCACCTACAGCGCCAATGATGTCCCCCAGCTGCCAACACCACCCAGGGCCTGATTTACATAGCAGACACCCCTAGGCTCGCTGACGTTCATTGCCCCTTTCCCTTCCCCTACCTTTGTGCAAATGTACAAATTTTCAGCATCAGAATACTGGGGATTGGTGCACAGGAAATTTAAAAAACTATTGTATATTCTGCAATTCCCCAGTGCTTCTGAATCAATGCGGGGTGTGGTTGGTTGGCATGCCGTCCCCCTAAATTTCTGCCACCCTAGGCCCGAGCCTTTGTGGCCTTTCCACAAATCCTGGCCTGACACCACCAAAGCCACCACAACACATCTGCACTCTGATTTGCTTAACACAGACAGCACAAAAGAATGAGGCAGCAACAAGGGTGCATAGTGAAACCATACAGCAACCCCCCTGTAATCCTCGGCTACCAAAACATAACACCCCCCTCTCCCCGGGGGGCCCCTTCACTGTCACAGCCTCTGCTGTATAGTACTTACACCACTTTAATAGTGACACTCAGTAGTAATGAATAGTTGATGTATCACTGACAGGCTGCAATAGGGTGTGACAGTGACATAGATTGAATCAGAGTGAGAGACAGTCCTAGTGTGTATATAGCACCTACTGCTCAGAGGGAATTCCCTGCAGACTCCAGGCACTCTGCCTCTGGAGTACAACGATTTCTTGCAATGAAGAAATGATATGAGCTCCCACTGTAATGACACCTTGCAGCTGAATCTGCCTGAGTACTTTATCCCCAAGGAACTCCTTCTTCTTACCTAGAGAGATTCCAAAATTGGAGCGTCTTAGAAGTCACACATTTCCCAGCAGCCCATTCTAGTACTTAAAGGCCAGAAAAGGTTGACTATAGGTTAAATCTTATTTATTATTTTTTTCTCCACTCCTTCTTTTGCACTCTAAACTCAAATGCTTTACAGATCTCACTGATTTTACCTCTGTAACGTTTAGTGAATATTATATGCCATTTATTCATCACTGATTTCACTTAACCCAAATTCCTTCCCTGGATCCATCTTTCCTTTCCTATTAAAGGGTCAGTATACCCCCTTGTTCATCATAAGTGCAATGAATAGGGCACATGTTAAACATACTTTATGCCTATTGTTTCAGGGCAAAATATATAGGTATGGGTACCTGTATACAACCCCCTTACTTTACCCTTTGTTGTGACTGTTCTGTTAGCAGAAGTCAGTTATACAGGGGGATTATATGTGCTCTGTAGATTTAGTTGCCCTGTTTAACTCAAGAAATCATTCCTGTCATCACCTTGTTCCATTCACCAGCAATCTTTGCCCTGTTTGTGGATTCTCTGCATTGTGGTTTCAATGTTACTTACATTATCAACAATATAGGGGACACTAAAACTTAGGACAGGCTAGAGCAATAGGGGTGAGATGAACAAGCCATAGGTAGGTGTAAGGGCTTGATGGGAATTGTAGTTTACAAGATAGAGGAACGTGAAGCTGGTAAGGTTGAAGGACAGGAAGCAGGAAGCTGCTAAGGTTAAAAGGCAGGAAGCTGCTAACGTTAAAAGGCAGGAAGCAGGAAGTATGGCAGCCATTACCATGTGAACAGCAATGGATCAAGAAAAGGGGTGGCCTGTCTAGTGTTTAATAAAGTAATATAAGTAATATAAGTGTCAGCAGAGGGGGTAATATACTTGCTATAAGCATCAGCAGACATGGTTGTGAGGAAATGGGTACAAATGCTGTTCCATTTGTGAGCACAAACTGCCCATAGGGAGATATTTATTTAGAAATTGTACAGGTTAGTGAAACATATTCCGTTCAGTCTGACAGGTTTGAATAACAGCTCTTAATCCATCTTTCTGGCACATTTATTAAATATCCCAACTGTGCATCAGTCTTCATGCGCCAACATATGACATAGAAAATTAAGTCTTAACTTGCAGACTATTATGAAATACAAGATAAGGCTAAGTCCATACAGGAGTAAGTGCAGCATCTCATAGAACAACTGCCTATAGCTGGGTTCATGCAGGAGCAGCCAACCCAGGTCCCAGCCTTTTTTGACCTACAGAGCAGCTGATATTTACAATGGGAAAATAAAGACATTCCAGTGCATTCCCCCCAAAGCAGTCATCTCTGAACACATAAAAATAAGGGCGCAGACACATAGACTTTTTGTTACTCGTAAACGACAAAGTGACCCACATGTCATTACCCTAAATGTGCTGGTAAAAAATCTCAGTGACCTCCTTATGTGTGAATCCAGATGTTTCCACCTGGTGGGGATATACTCAAGATGAATTCATAAAGACTGTTCAGAAAAAAAGCAAAAGCAGAGTACACATAATAACTCCTTAGCCAAGTGCCAGCTGCCTGTAGGCAAAGAACTATTTGTGCTTATTTGACCAAATGTTTTCTTACACTCAGTAATATTTATTTAAAGGTTTCCAGGCCAGTTCTGTATCAAGCTGGATCCATGATTTCCCACACTGACATGCTGTATTGATTTTTAACTTTTAGACTTTCAAAGGCACCTGAGCACCGGTAACTTTCTGCTCTTCTAAACAGGAGGTGATAGGTGTGCTTAGGGGAAAAAGCCCTCAAAAACACTGACTTAATTTTAGTAACAGCAAATGCAATTTCAAATAAAATAAAGGTACTGTTTTGTGGAAAAGCATTTGTGCCTGAAAAGTGTGTAATAGGTGGAAAGAAGGGGGTGTTATATAAAATCTGTTAGCTAAACCCTCGCTGGAAGTGTCTGTAGTAGAGGTGTTGTTGCTGAACTTACAATGCTGGGATCAGGGTCAGAACTAGGGGTCAGCAGAAGAGGCTCATGCCTAGGGAGCATTAGTGGTGGTGGTGGGGGAGCTAGGCAAATGCCTCTTCTGTCTGCCTTCTTATATTGCATGCATGCATTGCTAAGGTGTAGTTAAGGAAGGGCGGTAATGAGCAGAGGTGACATATGGGGGGGGGGTTCTGTGCCAAGTAAGGTGGGGGGCTCCCCCTGCAGTTTGAAAATATGATTGTGTCCCTCCAGAGCAGCTAGGGACCGTCTCCTATCTACAGCAGTCAGAGCAAATAAACAAAGGGGGAATTTCACTGCATACATCCAGGTTTATTATAGGTTTTTTTATTTAAGTAAATTGAAGATATATTTTTTTTTCATTAAAGTAAGTAAAAATGTGATTTTACATCCCCTTTAACACTTGCGTCAAATAGATTCAGCAAGACAATATCATGAAATATTATACACTCACACACCCAGACAATAGAATAGAAGAAGGTATTGTTCCACCAAATAGGATGGACAAAGCAAAAGTGGATCCCCTCCAGCAAAAGCCTTCCAGGGATAAGTAATAGACTGAGTTTAGGGCCGGAACTAAGGGTAGGTAGAAGAGGCACATGCCTAGGGCGCAGCTGTGGAAGGCTCTATGCACGTAACTCTTCCATCACTTACCCCTAGTCCTGAACCTTGTCCACTTATTGCAGGCTCTTCTTGTCTCACTGGTGGCTCGCTCTAATGCACTAGTGGTCATGCATGTGTGCGGTGAGGCAAGGTGGCTGACCAGGTTGCCTCAGCGGCTTGGACAGGCTCTGCCTGTGTGCCTTTCCAGTGTAGCATGGATCCTAAACTATTTCTCCCTGGTGGAGCACATGACTGCTCTTACTAACCCTCACTATCTTACAACCCCGGGATGTACTACTACAGGAGCTAGTCTGCTATTTGTTAAACCTCATTCACAGGGTCCCTGCCCCTTAGCTTTACTAAAGAATGGTTACCTTAGACTTCTGTACTGAGATCCACATCAGGCCCTCTTGCAGATCTACCTCCGGCTATACTGGAGTCCAGAGAGAAAAGCAGAGACCAGAGTAATTAACAGGGGAAAAATATTAACAGGAGAAACAAGAGCAACATTTAGAATAGATGTCAGGCGGAATGGGATGGAGTGAAATTTAAAACATTTTCTAATTCAGGGATCTCCAATCTATGACCCCAGGGCCATTCCTCCAGCTGTTGAGCTTCAACCCTCCATCAAATCCTGACATCAGCAGCTTGGGGATCTCCTATCTATGATCCCATTCCTCCAGCTGTTGAGCTTCAAACTCCATCAAATCCTGACATCAGCAGTAGGGATGTAGCGAACTGTTCGCCGGCAAACTAGTTCGCGCGAACTTCGACTGTTCGCGTCCGCCGCAAGTTCGCGAACGTCGCGCGACGTTCGCCTATAGGCGTTCGCGTCAAAATCGTTCGACCATTCGACCATTCGATCGCTAAAATCGAACGATTTTCGTTCGAATCGAACGATCGAAGCCATTGGATTGAATGAAATCATTCGATCCAATGGCTTCGATCGTTCGATTCGAACGGAAATCGTTCGATCAAACGATTAAAATCCTTCGATCGTTCGAATCGAACGATTTTCGGATGTTCGAAGTTCGCAAACTGTTCGCGAACTGTTCGCATTTTTTGCCGGTGTTCGCGAACGGCGTTCGCGAACACATTGTCGGCGGTTCGCTACATCCCTAATCAGCAGCTTGAGAGACAAATGTCAAAATCAAGTTTGTCCAAATGCTTTCAGTCATATTCTGTATTTATTCCGCTATGATATCCAAACACCAAGTAAGTAATGGTTAATCTATCAAGCGACAGGCACGTGCTGTTAATTAAACTGCTAATGACTACACACAAAGCACCTGACTGTAAGACATGGTGTTTGACACAGATTTATGATTTAGGGCCAAAGAATCAAATCAAATTTGCCTGAAACTCACACTGCATATTCATAGACTAATCATTATTGTGTTGAACGAATAACACATTTTCTTGGTGTTTGACATATATTTCACAGGATATTTATGGCTCTTGTGTGTTATCTATTAAATATAAACTAAAGCAAAATATGCTGTGCCCTTCTATTACCTTTTTATGCTCTTTTTATCTATAATGTATTATCTTTTTAATGATGGGTGTTTTTCGAGGGAAGAGAGAAAGCTTTAGTTTGTTTCCGTAGCCTCAGCTAACCTTTAAAATTCTGTTTTTGTCAACAAGTGCAACCCTAGCTCTGTAGCACATGCAGTAAATAATTTCTGCTTGTTTTAGCCTTTGACTCTTCTTCAGTCTCCCTTGAATCCGTCTGGTGCCTTTATTCCCCAGTGCATTCTGTCTGTGCCTTCATACAATGAAATAAAAAAAAATAAGCTTGATGATATCATTGCAGGGAATGCGCAAGGAAGTCAATCAAATGCGACATGATAACATTTAGGCTGGGAAAATAAAAGCAAAGATGAAAGCCCAGATGTGTGTCTGTTTTTCTGTTTCAAAGAAAAGAGGTACTCTGAATTAACAATATGACGGTCGGTGTACATTTTAATGTTAGGCCCCCTTGGATAATTATAGCTGCTGTGTTGGCCTGTGGGTCCCATAAATATAGAGGTGGTACAACTTTGACTTACATCAACTCTAGAACAGCTTTATGCCCCAAGCAGGGGCAGATTAATTTACAGGAAGGCCTAGGTGGTGTCCAACTCAATCCACTAATCCATTTTGGGTTTTCCCCTCCAATCCACTTCACTAGGTCTCCTGGAAAACATCCACTTCACTAGGTCTCCTGGAAACCATCCACTTCACTAAGGGGCCGATTCACTAAATTCGAGTGAAGGGTTCGAATTAAAAAAAATTCGAATTTCGAAGTTTTTTTGGGCTACTTCGACCATCGAATGGGCTACTTCGACCTTCGACTATGAAAATCGAACGTTTCGAACTAAAAATCGTTTGACTATTCGACCATTCGATAGTCGAAGTACTGTCTCTTTAAGAAAAACTTCGACCCCCTACTTCGGCAGCTAACAGCTACTGTAGTCAATGTTAGCCTATGGGGAAGGTCCCCATAGGCTTGCCTGGGATTTTTTGATCGAAGGATTTTCCTTCGATCGTTGGATTAAAATCCTTCGAATCGTTCGATTCGAAGGATTTAATCGTTCGATCGAATGAAAAATCCTTTGATCGATCGATCGCAGGATTTGCGCAAAATCGTTCGACTTCGATATTCGAAGTCGAACGATTTTAGTTCCTAGTCGAATATCGAGGGTTAATTAACCCTCGATATTCGACCCATAGTGAATCGGCCCCTAGGTCTCCTGGAAACCGTGCATCTTTATAGTAATCCACCACTGGCCCAAAGTATATAATTCAAAGGGCAGAGTACAATAAATAGGATTTGTTTTGCAAAAAAACTGAATTAAAAAAAATCACATTTCTATTAAATGTTTTCTATTATAAAGCATTACTTTATTGTTTTACCCTGTACTGAGAATTATTTGAATAGAGGTAATGAGCACTGTATTTAACAAAAACAAAATAACCCTCCCTTTTGCCATCCGCAGGGTGTGTCAGGCTTACAGATGAGGAGGAGTTTGTTTTACAGAGGGTTTATCTGTGGACTAGAGCTGTTTATACAGACTTACAGTTACAAAAGATCTGTCTTTGTGTTGCACACAGGTGACTTTATATTGTTGGCTTGGCATATTGGTCATGGAACCTACTTTTAAAACATTATACGACACATGCCTTTTTTCTCTTTTATTTATACCTAATCCTAAAATAGTTAAATCGGATAGCAGTGTCACTTTAACCTGCAACCATTAAAATTCAACCTTTAATAAATAGGCCTCTAAGTTTGGGTACAAAATTCCATAGAAATCCATCAGTAGGTAGCATTTACTGGTAACCTGTTTAAAAGCAAATGTCTTATTGGTTGGTATGTGTTACTGCATCTGGGCAAACTTATTATCACAAGGGGCAAAGCCTTCTTCTTAGTGTTAGCACATAATATACTATACTGGCATATTTCTCAGACCTGACCTCTTCTTAATTTCCTAAATGTATCATGTTGACTCCAATGGCCTGAGTTCTGGAGAACATATCTAAAATTCTCTAAAAGCTATCATCCACTATAATCCTACTGTCAAATGCCATCATTTACTATAGTGCCATATTTCAAAGGCCTGATCTAAGTCTTCTGCTAATACCACTGGTCATGACCCTCTCATGCCTTTCCAATTGAATGTTATCTCCTTGCCCATGACTTAGATACAGTACATGCTAGAAAACATCCTGCACCTTAGAACTTTTAGGCTTTTTTATTATTCCAGTTGCTAATGATCGCGTTATTATCTAGGAATATCTAGGACAACACACTAACTGACCATTAGACTAGTCTTTACATTAAGGGCTAGGCCACACGGGAAGATTTCAGGGAAATAAGTTGCCCTTGGCGACTAATCTCCCTGAATGGCTTGCTGGTATCTTGTACCCGCTAGCACTAAAGTCGCCTGCGCCTATTCACACGCGGCGACACGTTTTTCAAAGTTGCGACTTTGAAAAACGTATTGCCGCGTGTGAATACGCGCAGGCGACTTTAGCACTAGCGGGTGCGAGATACTAGCAAGCCATTCAAGGAGATTAGTCGCCTCAAAGACACGGCGATTAGTCGCCAGATGACCAATCTCCCCGAATCTTCCCGTTTGGCCCTAGCCTAAGGGTCAAGGCACACGCTCAGATTCGGGGATATTAGTCACTCGGCAACAATTCTCCTCTTCTTCGGGGCGACTAATCTCTCCGAACTGCCTCCCGCCAGCTAGAATGTAAATCGCTGGCGTGATGGCACTTGGAGTCTGAGTGTGTGCCCTGACCCTTAGGCTAGGGCCAAACGAGAAGATTCGGGGAGATTCGTCATCTGGCGACTAATCGCCGTGTCTTTGAGGCGACTAATCTCCCTGAATGGCTTGCTGGTATCTCGCACCCGCTAGTGCTAAAGTCGCCTGCGCCTAGTCAAACGCGGCGATACGATTTTCAAAGTCGCAACTTTAGTGCTTCATTTTTCAAAGTCGGCCGAAGTCTACTCCAGAGTCGAGTTCAGAAAACAAATTGCTCCAAGTGCCATCCCGCCGGAGATTTACATTCTAGCCGGCGGGAGGCAGTTCGGGGAGATTAGTCACCCCGAAGAAGAGAAGATTAGTCACCAGGCGACTAATCTCCCCGAATCTGAGCATATGCCCTGACCCTAAATTCTTCCAGAGGGTGGCCATCCTGAGAGTCTATGAACCCAGTCCTCAGTGCTCTTTTCCATGAATACCCCAACCAATCCAAGAAAAAGAAACCCACCAGCCATCAGGAGATCCTATAACATCTACAGTATATAAAGCCACATCTCTGGTTTATAAAGTTGGAGCCGAGAGTAGAATTTATTTGCGAGAGGCCAGCAATGTGATGGCATAAATTAGGTGCACCCCTCCTCCAATCAATAGGCTATTATAATGCATGGCTGATCTCTTTACTGTGTTAAGAGCATGTCAGGTTTTTTTTCCATGTTCAGAAAAGCACAGTCCAATATTCAGGCAGCTCTTACTATCGACAGAATTACTGCTTAATTACTTTGTGCAGAGGAGAATTTAATTGTCTTGTGATCACTCATAAGGGATCCTTGTAATTCCTAGGCTTCAAACATTAATGGACTTCAGCAAAAGATACAGCAGGAGGGGTAGCCAAAATGTTTTCTCCAAGCCATCTGTTCCTATACAAACCCCTAGCTACAGAGTAAAGTATGCCCTCTAAGGAGGATTAGTTCAGAGAAAACTCATCTCCATATTCAGTTGACTTGATTACTTCTTGGCAAGTTGAGTGCATGCAATCCTGGTATAATGACATAAAAATAGTATATGGTGGCAGCAAAACCTGCACTCACTTAGAAGGTTATTTATCCACTCTCGAATTCAATTTTTTTCTGCAAATTTACTTGTAAAGTTTTATTAAGCACAAATAGACAGCATGTTTGAAATAAAATGGAAGCCACTGCAGGGAAAGGTTTTGCTCACCACCCTTCTCCTTAAGGGGAAATCAAAATTTCAGACTTGACGCCCAGTGTATGGTGCCTCTACTTGACCGCCCAGTGTATGGTGCCTCTACTGATCTACAGCTCCTCTTCACTTCCTGCATGTTTAATCATTTAGGCTGTTGGCCCAAAAGAATGGAACAATACAAGGGTTGCAATTCTGCTTCGTGTACAGTATCCGTCTATTCACCACACAGGCTTTAAAAAAAAAATAATAATAATTCTGTGTGTGCATATTCCCCCGTTGAGAGCCCCTGACTTGGATGGACTCTGTTCTCAAGCTAGCCTTGGTAACTAGTACACTGGCCTTGAGGGAAGATCCACCTGCTTGGCTGTAAGAGCAGTTCTTTATTTTTCTGTGTTGTGGAGCGATATCTGTATCATGCTCTCCCACTGGTAACTCCCTTTCACTGGCATACTCGGCATGCATTTGTTCTCATGTCATAAGTTTGGGGTTCTGACTTTGCAAGGAATTTATTCAAGGGTGAATTTTAACCTTGGAAGGGGACCCCATGGCCTGAATAGGGGCAACAGGGTCTTGACGGGGCCTTAGGAGACAGCTATCCCCGCCCCTCCCCCTTTTTTCTGTTGCAGGTGCTGATTGGCTGGGAGTCCGGTGAATGAGAAGAGGAAAGGAACAGCGGTAATACGTACCATTCGGCGCCGGGACGTGGAGGAAGAAGGACGCAGCATCCCACCCTATATTATGTGTGTTAGTCGCACTTGCGGGGGGTATCTTTGCAAGGACCCCCAGGGGAAGTTAAAAGGGGGGTCTGTCATAGTCAGTGGAAATAGCCTGGTAGGCCTGGGTCCTCATAGTGTGGTATGCAGCCCGGTTTAGGGTTGGGAGAAAGGAACAGGAAGCTATCTTGGCATTTTGGGTACAGATACCCCACCCCCATTCCCTCCTCCTCGGGTGGATAATATGTTAAAGGTTTAAAAGTTTGTTATACAAACGGTTGATAAAAGGTTAAAATACATGATTATAATTGTATTATTGGTTAAATAAACAACTGCGGCCATCTCTTTCCAAACCAGCGGTGTGTATGTCTTATTTGGGGTAGGAGATTTGTGGTGTGTGGGGGGAGGTAGAGGGATAGGTGTGGAATCGATGCTGCACCCGTCAGGCTCTGCCACAATTTACACAACTTCGTCAGACGTTAATTCACAGCGCAAATTCTTATTTGACAAAATGCGATTATGTCTCAGCAGGCGAACTCTGGCAAAGTTTTGCCAGCGTAAATTCATCAGTGCGGGCTTTCTAATAAAATTTTTGCTAGCGTTACTTTCTGCCTAGTGAAACTTTGTTAACATACTTAGGTCCATTTAAATAGGAAGGGTACATATAGGTCAATAAATATGTCTTTATCGGTGATTTTGGTGAAATTGCTGAAAGTGGCCACTTGTTATTAAAAATGTCCAAGGAAGCAAAATAAAGACAAAAGAAATCCTCTATTGTCCTAGACATGAGCCCTCCCTAAAACAAATCTGGCCTGACCTTGTAATGGTTAAAAAACTGTAAATATAAAATATATTTATTTAACAGTTACAACTTTTAAACATAATCCCACTTTAAAATATGAAAAAACGCCAGTGTTTTGTCTTTTTATATGACTTTTTGGCATACAGGATATGATGTCACTGACATCGGATTGAAGAGGCTGTAGCTTCATCTTATCAGTTTGCCTGGTAGAACCTGGCAAAGCAGACTCTGGCGAAAAGGGAAACGGTCGTTAGCCTGAGAGAATATACGCTTGGCGAAATGGAGCGAAACTTCATTAGCGTTAAGTGCTTTCGCTAGCGAATCATCCTCTACGCTTTTAGTTAATTTGCCCCTTTGTGAATTTATATTCCACTGAGCTCTAGTCAAATAAATTTAAATCTTTTCACCTCCTGATTCCTGAAATTCTACAATCTACAATCAGTTATCATTAATCATAAATTAAACAGTTACACAGTATAGCCTATTTGAAAGTCAATGAAAAAATTGCAGCCTGACAGCTGGAAATCGTATCTCCAAACACAATGCTACATGTCTTCATTGTTGAGCCACAATTATGGGTTGAAGGAAGTTATACAGAAACATAGGACAGATTCTTGTTAGCTCCCATCATTCCCCAATTCTTTTAGATGATCGCTACTGTGGTTTCCAGCTACATAAGGCAACCATTGTTATTTTCCTGTCCTTTTTCTCTCTCTTCTGACAATATTCATGTTTCTGAAGGCCACCGGAAAGCAGTCAGACGACCAGAGGAGATTATGGTTGGAAAAGTTAAGAAGTGAGAAAGTTAATATGATGTTTTCACATTGCACAGTTTAAAGCTATCGCTCAGGAACTAGCAGCAGAAATTAGAAGACAGGCAGACAGAAGGATTAGTTCAAGCCAGTGTGCCTATACAATGCAACCCATTTACACACACTTCAAGGATATGAGACTCTTTAGACTCCCAGAAGACATCAGAAGTACAGTTTGCTAACAGTCTTCATTTATTAATGAGGGTTTCCTTCCTAATATGCCTAAAACAGAGCTTTCTGGAGTTCATTTTCATAGTAATTCTTATAATTCTCTAGTTCCAAGATCTCTGCAAACGTCATTCGGAAGAGTTGTTTTCACTATGGAGATGTTCATAGGGCATTTCCTGATACAGGAGTATTCAGTAACCTATGGGCTTTAAGCAGAACTTTCATAGAGAGGATGTCAATCAGCCAGTTAATGAGATCTTTATGTGCCATAATAATCCAAAGCTGAGTAGATAATTGCATAAATATTTCCGGTAGAGTGGATGGTTGAGGAGCCTGTAATGAAGTGTTTATGTAATGGGTTGTTTATATCCTGCTCCCCAGAGACTCGTGTCTATAACTACTCAGCCATGAACTTGCTGTTGAGCTGAGAATTTGGCTTAAAGGGGAACTATCATGAAAGTTAAATGCAGAGTATAAATAGTTTATAGAAAAAGAAATGATTCCTTAAATATGAAGATTTTTTTTAAATTCTGTACCAAAGTGAAGATAATAGATACTCACCGCATCCACACCTTTCTGCAACTTTCCTTACTAGTGTACTAATTGTCCTAATACTCTTTATTGTATATCAACAAGGCCTTTTGGTTAATCTGTTCTTAAGGTGGCCATACACGGCCAGATAAAGATACCGATTTCGGTCCTTTAGACCAATTCGGCAATTTATCTACCCGTTTATGGGGGCTTCCAATGGGACTTCCCGGCCACTATATTGATCGCCCGAACCGACCCATCAGAGCCCATTGCTCCAAGTTGAAACCCCTAGGGCCGACTGTTCGGATTACCCCGATATAGCCCTGCCATTGATGCTCAGTCCAGCTGAATGGTCATGGCCCGTCTGAACAGCAAATGGTATTTCCTTATTTATAAAATTGTGTTGGTCCTATTTTTCTTGAATTGGGTCCACTTTTAACTTATTCATCAATGACTTAAGAGAGGGTATTGTAAGAAATGTATCATTGTTTGCAAAACTATGCAGTCCAATTAATTTCTTCCAGAATGCAGGATTCTTGCAGCAGGATCTTTGTAATAAACTGCTGGCTAGCAGTGGGTTAATGATTCTACTGTGTTAGTTCAGGTAAGTAGTCAGATACACCCTGGAACTTTTGGTATATTTATTAGAACATGGCAGGTAGATCTGGCCTGCTCCATGCTTGCTCTCAGCTTAACAGGAAGCACAAAAACAGGAACAGGAATATGATCATCAAGCAATGGCAAAACAGCAGAATGCCCTTAACCAGAATGTCTTCACAAGCAGGTTACTACATTCCTCCCCTTTTAGCAAAAAGTAAATCTCCACAATATATATATATATTATATATATATATAACCAACAGTTATAACTCAGTTGAAAACATTTTAAGGCTGAAATGTCCAAGTTAACAATAACATAGTGACATTATAAGTCCAGTCTCTCAGGAGGTTTGCGTGCTCGTATCGGATACCTCCGTTCACACTCAGAGGCTGTAGCACTGATTGGATTAGAGCGATTGTTGACATCTGGTAATTCCTGTAAGGGCGCTACAGGTACTTGAAAGTCAATTGTAGAAAATGAAGGAGGTACGGGTGACACACTCTTATCTGGAACCAGATGCTCCACATGGACATGAACGTGACGGTTACCAATTTGCACCTCATACGTCAGGGGACCCCTTCTATGACAAATAGTCCCTGGAGACCAAAGGCGCCCTGAGTGGCAGAAATCTCGAACCAAGACCTTATCACCTGGGTAAAAATCTTTGTGTCTTTGTCTGGAGCTATTATGTGCTCTGATTTGTTGCTTCTGATGTTTCTCCACTGTATCAGCTAAAGAGGGTTTAAGCAAATCCAACCTGCTTTGGGGGTGCCTCTTTAAAAATAGTTCCGCTGGGGTACTTTCAGTAACTGAATGTGGAATATTCCTATAACTAAACAGAAATCGACAAAGTCTCAACTCTCCTGTAGTGCCAGCGGACTCACTGGCTACTGAGTGTTTCATCCAAGCTTTTTTAAATGTCTGAACCGCCCGTTCAGCAGCACCATTTGAAGCTGGGTGATAAGGTGGGGTCAATTTGTGCTTGATACCATTTTGTTTCAAGAAATACTGGAATTCCTGAGATGTGAACTGAGGTCCATTATCCGAAACCAATTCCTTTGGCAGACCATAGGATGCAAACAAATTACGCAGCAAAGTAATCGTTTTCTCGCTTGTACTTATTTTAGTGGGCAACACCTCCAACCACTTGGAATAGCTGTCGATAACCAAAAGAAATGTTTGCTTGTTTATTTCAGCATAGTCAATATGGATTCTTTCCCACGGCGATGTGGCCCATGTCCATGGGTGAAGGGGTGCAGTGGGTGGCTGATTTTGTACAGAAGCACAAGCAGTACACTGACTTACAAAATTTTCTATATCTTGATCCAGGCCTGGCCACCACAGGTAACCACGAGCTCGTGCTTTCATCCTGTTTACACCTGGATGGCCTTCGTGAAGTTCATGCAAGAGCCTCTGACGATATTTTGGGGGAATGACAACCCATATCCCCCACAGTAAGCAACCTTGATCCATGGAAAGCTCATCTCTCTTTTCAAAATATGGCTTTAGGAGTTTGTCAGAGCTGTAGTTTGGCCAGCCTGTGAAAGTAAAGTCCCACACCTTCGCCAGAAGAGGATCACGACTTGTAGCAGCTGCAATATCTTTACAAGAAATAGGTAGTTCTTCTGCAAATGAAACTTGAAAAATTACACTTTCGTCCTGAACATCTGTTGTATATGGGCATGGAAGCCGCGATAGAGCATCTGCATTCCCATGATCCTGAGAACGTCTATATACAATATCATAATCATATGCCAATAGGAGTAGTGCCCACCTTTGCATTCGAAGTGCTGCCAGTGTTGGAATTGCTGATTTTGGCCCAAGAATGGCCAGAAGTGGTTTGTGATCAGTGACCAGTGAAAACTTCCTTCCATAAAGATATTTATGAAATTTTTTTATTCCAAAAATAATACTTAGTGCCTCCCGCTCTATTTGAGCATAGTTGCGCTCTGTTTGTGTTAGGGTTCTAGACGCAAAAGCAATTGGATGTTCTTCTCCATTAGGCAGTATATGTGATATAACTGCTCCAACTCCATAGGGTGAGGCATCACATGCTAATCTAAGTGGCTTACTAGGGTCATAGTGTGCTAGCCACTTGCTGTTGGTTAGTCTTTGCTTTGCATCCTGAAATGCTTTTTCACACTGTGCTGACCAAACCCACTTGGTATCTTTCTGCAAAAGTTCATGTAAGGGTTGCAACAATGTTGACAGATTTGGAAGGAATCGTCCATAGTAATTTAGCAGTCCTAAGAAAGAGCGTAGTTCAGACACATTTGAAGGTGAAGGTGCATTAACAATAGCAGTTAACTTTGTTTCTGTTGGGTGAAGACCTTGTGCATCTATGCAGTATCCTAGGTATACTACAGACTCCTGGAGAAAGTGACACTTGGACAATTTTACTCGCACCCCAGATGCTTTTAATTTTGATAAAACCTTATCTAACAATGCCAAATGCTCTTCAACAGATGAACCTGTAATTAAAATGTCATCCAAAAAACAGACCACATGATCGATTCCTTGAAGAATCTGATCCATTGCATGCTGAAAAATTGCTGGTGCTGTAGATACTCCAAATGGTAAGCGCTGGTATTGGAATAAACCCTTGTGTGTGTTGATGGTAAGGAATGTCTTTGAATCTGGGTCCAGCTCTAGCTGTTGATAGGCATTTGATAAATCAATCTTGCTAAAATATTTACCTCCAGCAAGTGTAGCAAACAAGTCCTCTACATTTGGTAGTGGGTAAGGTTCTGGTTCAATACAGCGATTGACAGTGACCTTGTAGTCACCACAAAGTCTAATAGTTTTGTCCTTTTTGGGGACCACTACAATTGGGGCAGCCCAGCTGCTGTATTTGACACGTGACACAATACCATAATGTTCCATTCTTTCTAGTTCTTTCTCCACAGGTTCTTTAAGGGCATATGGCAAGGGACGTGGCTTATGAAAAATGGGCTTTGCACCTGAATTTACAGTGATAGTTGCCTTTAGCCCCTTAATACTGCCAAAGTCTTCCTTAAAGAGAGAGTCATGTTTACTCAGGACCTGTTCCAGATTTTTGTGAAAGGTAGCTTCAGTTTGTTTGATAGTAAATATTTTAGCCCAATTCAGCTTTAAGTGCTTCAACCAATTTCTGCCCAAAAGAGTGGGCCTGTCACCCTTCACAACCACTAAAGGCAATATAAATGACTGACCTTCATATGTGACTGGCGCTTGGATCTGTCCAAGTACAGGAATCTTCTCTCCAGTATAAGACGTGAGGTGTAAAGGTGAGTTCTGCAATACAATTCCACCTAAACAGTTCTTGTAAACAAACTCTGATATTAGTGATACAGATGCACCTGTGTCCAGTAACATGTTTACTGGATGCCCATCAATTTGCAGCTTAATATGTATGCCATCATCTCCCCCATGCGTAGTATTGACTGTATTCAAGTCTGTGCAGTCACTTTCCTGACGGTCACAATTAGTCACGTATTGCGCCCTGCGCCTGCCTGGTTTGCTCCTGCAGACACGAGCAATGTGACCTAACTTCCCACAATTTCTACAGGTTTCTGATTTATATCTGCAGTTCTGTTGCTGATGCAGGCCCCCACAGCGGTAGCATGAATTGACCCTTTGTGTCTGAAATGCTTGCTCGCCTGTAACTGACACTGTAGGTGGCTGTGGTGAATTTGGTGAAGTGGGTTTAGACCATGTAGTTATTTTAGGGAGATCTGTAAATGAACAACTATTTAGCTCTTTGAATTGCTGAGAGTCACTCCTGGTTAATTCTATAGCCAAGGCAATGTTACAAGCAGACTTGAAGGTGAGATCTGTTTCATTTAGCAGCTTATGCAGGTAGAACTCATCATGGAGGCCACACACAAACTTATCACGCAAAGCCTGATCCAGGAATGTACCAAATTCACAAGAGGCAGATAGCCGTTTTAAATCCAAAATATAGTCTGCAAGGCTCTCCCCCATGTTGTGATTTCTCCCATAAAATCTAAAGCGTTCAGCAATGATGATACGCTGGGGTTTATAATGCTGAGAGAGGGTCTCTGTTATTCTCTCATACGACAATTCAGTGGCCTTTGCAGGAGTTATAAGAGTTTTAAGGAGACTGTAGGTTTTTGCTGGTAGTGTAGCAAGTAAAATATCTGCTTTCTTTTCCTGACTAACATCATTTGCAGACAGCCATCTCTCAAATCTTTCCAAATAAGGCTCAAATGCTTCAGCAGATTCTGAAAACTCTGGGACTTTCCCAATGGCAGACATTGTAAGAAGTTACTCACTGTGCAGAGAAGAATTATGCAGCCTGTGCAGCCTGTTTGCTCTGCAGCTGAGTCTGTTTCTGAGTCCAGTAACACAAATCCTCGTCGCCACTGTAATAAACTGCTGGCTAGCAGTGGGTTAATGATTCTACTGTGTTAGTTCAGGTAAGTAGTCAGATACACCCTGGAACTTTTGGTATATTTATTAGAACATGGCAGGTAGATCTGGCCTGCTCCATGCTTGCTCTCAGCTTAACAGGAAGCACAAAAACAGGAACAGGAATATGATCATCAAGCAATGGCAAAACAGCAGAATGCCCTTAACCAGAATGTCTTCACAAGCAGGTTACTACAATCTTGATAACTGGCAATATGGGCAGCTAAGTGGCAGATGAGATTATATGTAAAATTATGCACCTGCGATGTAAAAATATGCAAGCTATGTATACCCTTAATGGGACTGCACTAGTCAAATCCATAATAGAAAAGGATCTTGGAGATCTTGTAGATAATAAATGTGTCTGTAGCAAGCAATGCCAGTCAGCAGCTGCAATGGCAAATAAGATCCTGAGCTGTATTAAAAGGGGCATAGAGTCACGGGAGGAGGGGGTCATTCTTCCACTGTATAGAGCACTTGTAAGGCCCCATCTACAATTAGGGTTGCCACCTTTTTAAAATAAAATTAGTGGACAGTGATGGGGGCGGGTATTGAAGGGGAAGACCGTGACGCAAAAAGGGGTGGAGCCGGCAGTGTCAACCAGAAACACAGCCCGCAGTCCAGAATCGCACCTTCCATGTCACGTAAGCGCCGTGACAGCCGCTGCATAGCTGGGGGATTTCAAGCAGGGAGGGAGCAGGAAGCTGCTTAAAATTAAGTGGCGGTGAACTCCCCTCAGAATTTTACCGGCAAGGTATTTTTTTAATACCAGCACCGGCCTTGAGATCCTTTTTTCCGGCTGGGCCGGTGAAATACCAGCTGGGTGGCAACCCTATCTACAATATGCTGTACAGTTTTGTTCTCCATCACTCAAACAGGACATTATTGTATTAGAGAGGGTACAGAGAAGGGCAACTAAGCTGGTAAAAGGTATTGAAAATCTTAGCTATGAGGAAAGACTGGACTAATTGGGGATGTTCACGCTGGAGAAGAGGCGCTTATGATAATTATGTATAAATATATAAGAGGATCATATAATAATATCTCTTTATTTACCAGGAGGTCCTTCCAGCTGACACAAGGGCACTGATTCCAAGTAGAAGAATTCCATCTATATATTCGGAAAGGGGTTTTTTTTAGCAGTGAAGATGTGGAATTCTCTCCCTGAATCAGTGGTACAGGCTGATACATTAGATAGCTTTAAGACAGGGTTGGATGGTGTTTAGCAAGTGAGGGAATACAGGGTTATGGGAGATACTGTAGCTCATAGTACAAGTTGATCCAGGGACTGGTCCCATTGCATCTTGGAGTCAGGAAAGAAATTTTTTCTTACTCTGAGGCAAATTTTTACTTCCTCTGGATCAACTGGCAGTTAGGCAGGTTTTACTATATGTAGCCTTTAATAAAAGGTTGAACTTGATGGAAATGTGTCTTTTTTCAAGCTAACTTACTATTTTACTATGTTTGTTATTATTTATTAAGCACTTTTAATTGGTCTCTTGCACTTTTTGCTTCTGTCAAATCTTAAAGGATTTAAACGGTGCTAATGACCCGTAAGGACTTAAGTCCCAAAGAACTAGGATAAGGCATGTGGCCGTTAGTCTTTGTCTCCCCTGGCTTGGGTTTTGCTTTGGGGGAGCATATGTAAAGAGGCAATCCCTAGCTGTGAGGAGGGAAGGTCTGAAGGCCGCTGTCTCTGCAGACCTTCTGGCCACACAATAGTTTAAATACTCAGTCTATGAGAAACACTTATTCCTTTTACATCACAAAAGGGGAGAGGCCCTGCTTGAAGTTTGAACCCACCACTCACCTGAACCTGGGTCTCTGGCTCATCTACGTGACCCACACCAGCCCAATCTATGGGTCCCCACTGGTTTGAGGTCAGCTTGTTCATAAGTATCTCATTTGAATTCTAACCCCCAGGACATGACTGTCATCTGTAAAAGGCCAGCTATTCAGTACTTCTAAAGTTGGGGACTGGGGCAAATATCCTTTGAACCTATACCCAAAACTAACCTTGGTTTAGGGTCTCCCACTGGGTACCTCATCCATTAACTTGTGATACCCTGCAATGAGCAGAAATTGCACAAAAAGAGGAATGTTATTCTTTGCAAGTAGAGCAATGGAGAAGGAGAAGAGAGCAGTGGAATCATTAACATCACAGTTTAGGCAGCCATGACAGAATGCTATTTGTTATGGAGTTATTTGCAGTGGGACAACATCATTTAAGGATTGTGGTTCTTTCTCCAGGCTTTTTGAAGTTAAACTTGAATTCCGGCTTCCCACTGTGATATTAAACATTGCTTCTCATGCTGTGTTTCAAAGGCAACTTTGAGCTGAAAGGCACCCATTTTTGTCAGCGCAGTGTTTGTAATTCTACTTTTCCAGCAAACTACTTAACATACATTTGCAAAGGTATTTGCTATTCTGCATTTTAATAGAGGTTGGATGTTACCAGCTTCTATGCAGACCAGCGGCAATCCTTACAAAATCCAAGTAAGCAGGAAAAGCCAGGAATGGAGTTCACTAAAGGGAAATATTTAATGGTAAGTTATAGCGCTCTGTGGTGCTCACTGGTATAACCCCGGATTGGTGCAGTTTTCAGCACTGGCCCAGGGTTTCATGGAAGTAAATACAATCACTTGGGGGTGCCTAACATTTGGCACCCCAAGTGGTTCACCTCCTTTAAACCATTCCTGAGTGGTCCAATGACTAGTGCACCATGACTGTACCAATAGACTTGTGGAATCATTTGTGGTTGGTGCATAAATATGTTTATATTTTAAGGGGAGTTACACCTCTGAATAAATGTTAGGGGCTAATTAGTTGCTATGGGTTACTAGACCAGGAACAAATTATGAGCCTGTTATATTACACTACTCCCAATGCGTGGTTATTCTAGTATATTTATTGGATAAAACTCCTAAAGTTTTTGCTTTGAAGAGAAGAGTAAGAAAACGAGGACAGTCCCACTTGTTAGGTGATGGCACAAGTAATAAGGTCTGAACACAAGTTCAACAAAGGAGAAATGAAAACTTGCACAACGTTAAAATCATTAAATCAAGTATTCTATTAACCATAGAGATATTAACATTCCAGTTGTAACAAGAGAATTATTTCATCAGGAATATGTGACATCAGACAGACAAATTGTTTCTGCCTTATTCTGAAAATATTTGGACAATATTCTGTCTCCTGTTATAAGAGATAGCAGTTTTCTTAATGATGCGGGTCCTCTTTGCCAGGCTTCTGCTGAACAGTTAGAGATTTAATTGAAGGAAAACTAGAGGGCATTGGGTTCCCCAGCCCTTGAAGTACTGCCAAAGGCCTTCTTACTCTCAGCAAGTGAATCCAAAAAATGGTTGCTATGCAACCACCATTATTCTTCAGCGAAAGTAGTTAAAAATTCTGTTTGTTACTCTTTCAGGACCTTGTGGCTATTCTGACATGGAGAAATAATGTCAGAGCCACTATATATTCCAATGTCTTTCTCTTTGGTCTTCGTCAGGCCTTTGATTATTTGCCTGTGTCATCTCCTTGTAGCTGTCACTTCCATATCAAAGAGTGACAAATTAAAGGCGATTTGTCAAAGATGATACGGTTCCCCTCCACATGGGGAGTCCTGACACATATAACTGATATCCTCAGACACCTTTCAGATACTGATCTGTTTATATGTAGAAATAGCCCTCTATTCATTTCAGGACAGAATTTAAACCTTCTACTCCTTCCATAGAGGTCAGTGGCTTCTGTGATGTACATGTTAACTTTATGTCTACTGACTGAGCAACTCTATGGGAATCCCCAGTAACGTAACTAGTGCGCGAGTTGCCTTGGGTCCCTGAGGGGGTATGGGCCCTGGTCCAATTGCACCCCCTGCTCCCCCGGTAGTTCCACCACTGGGAAGCCCTCATGCTTTCTCGATTCTTTGCAGTATCAAAAATTATGCTCAGGGGGTTATTTACTAAACTCCGAATGCCAAAAACCCGAAAAATTCATGTTTTTTAAGTATAAAATGTGAATTTTTTTTAGTGAAAAAAAAAATCACACATTTTTCCACATTTATTAAACCCAGAGGATGGAAAAGTCTGAATCAGAAAATCCGGCATCTCAGACCTGTTGAGGTTGCATATAAGTCAATTGGAAAAGTCCAAATGTTTTCGGGTGAAATGGAAATTATGAAAAATTCGTAAAATTCATATTTTTCATAATTTTTTTTCGGGAAAGTGTATTAATAAATAAGCCAAAAAAAACAGTGCGGATTAGGTTGAGGTTTTTTTCAGAAAAAAATTGATAGAAATTCAGACTTTGATAAATAACACCCTTTGTGTCGGACTGAAGGGTCCAAAGCCCACTGGGGCTTCAAACAGAGAGGCCCCCAACCCCCCTCCGGGCACCACTCCCCCATGCAAAAAGAACCTTTCTGGGTTTTTACCCAGTCAGACCTAGTCCAACACTGCTTATGCATTCTAAAAATAATGTTTCCTCAATTCTAAAACATAGGGATAGTAAAAGTTATGTTGGATGAGCTGCTTGACCCAATAGGACCCTTAAGTTGCAAGTTAGGGTGATGGGTCCAGACTATGCTAATGAATTGTGAAAGTAACCCTCTGCTCTTAGCACATCAAGGGGTAGTTGATTTTAAAGGACATGTCAAACCTATAGATATAAAGGAGAGGGAGGGCCTGGAAAAAAATGATACATTTATTTCATTGCCGGGGTCGGTGACCCTGACAATCAGAGAGCATTTTTTACTTGCAAGCTGCAAAGACACAGAATTGGGAAGCTAATAAAATGAAGACAATACAAAATTGTAAGCTTGTTTAGGCAGGTCCTTCTTTTACCGCTTGTGTCAGCTATTGATAGCGCAAAAGAGAGGGGGATAGAAAGAGATACAGAGAGATGGATAGATAGAGAGAGAGAAAGCGAGAGTGATGGGGGATAATCTGCTGTCTCCAAAAGGATTATTAAAACAATATGAATGAGGTGATTAAAGAAGCAGACAGGGAAGGAGGCGTTATGCACAAGGTAATGAACACTTTATATAAAGGTAATAATGGCTAAATGATTCCGAGAATTATGATCCCCTATGCACTACTGGACACATTTATTACTCCATCTTAAAATGAACTAGATGAGGAGAATGAGAGGCAGCGCTGGGAGTAATTGGGGTATTTAATCCAGATATAACCACATGCACATTTATTTTATCACGTAGCTACCTGCCGACAGTAATTCCTCGTGAAAGTGTCTCCTGCGCACCTGGTGCAGATAAATACACGACCCACGCGGCTTTTAATGATTATTATTGCCACGTATCACATGACGCAGCTTTTAATGATTATTATTGCCATGTATCACATGACACAGCTTTCAATGATTATTATTGCCATGTATCACATGACGCAGCTTTTAATGATTATTATTGCCATGTATCACATGACACATCAAGGGGATAGATTTCTTGGTTAATTACAGATACACAATAAAGGGACAATTCATTTCAGCCACAGATGGGAATTGCACACTCGCCCGTTCAGAGTGAGAACAGTTACTATTTCGGCTACTTATATAAACAGAGGTGCACCATCTTATTATAGCGAATGCATGTCCAATGATTTCATTAGGGATCCACTAAACATGCAGGGAGTTGTACAGTGTAAACACTGAAGGCCGCAGGTCAAAGATAAGTGTTTTGCCATATCCTACAAGCAGATTCAGTGGTCCGCAAGAGAACATTACTTACCTACTGCATACAATCCGGGCTGGATTTGAAGAAATTAGAGTCCCTAGCCATGCAGAAGAGAATGGGCCTTTCACATTTTGTTCCATGCAACAGCCTTACAGTTGTTGTTAGACTACAATTCTCAGAATCCCACTGATATCTTCCTGCCAGCAGCTTTTGGTGAGCTACATGGAGCTTTAGGTCAACAGTTGGGGGGCTGCAGGAGCCTTTCTGCTTTTATATACACCCCCACTACCATGTAATGGTAGGAACTCAAGGTAAGTACCCTTTCCATCCTACCCTAAAGCCAGCCCTGTATACACCTGCTACCTTGTCCTTTAAAATGTGGGGCCCATTGTGGTCTATCCCTTAAAGCTAGCTCTGATTAGAATTAACACTGCTTAGGGGATATATTGAATTTGCCTATTTCTAATACATCACCACAAGGTGTCCCTAATGTAATCACTCAGCCCTATAATGGAGCAGTGGTTTTATGATTTATGACTTTATGCCTCTAATAAATATCTGCTGTGCTGGTATAGAAACCTCCTGGAACACTAGGCTTCCAGCTAATCTAAGAAGATATGTCTTTCTGAGCCTGAGCTTCCTTTCATGCCATTAACTGGCCATAGCATCACCATATCATTTTCATTTGGTGACCTGCATATTTATTGTGCAATAATTCAACAATGTTATAAGCACCGTTTCCTAATTTCATATAGTGTAAAACTCAGTGAATGTAAAATACTCCTTCTGTGTGCAATTCATCTTGAATGACTATAATAATCATTTGTTGGAATTTTCAGTTATGGGCAACAGGCAGTCCTCCAAATGCTTTGACAGCTTGCAGCAACCACAACTGACCATTAACTACAGGTGAGTGGGAGAGCCGCCAGTTTTCTTGTCTAGAAGAAGGAACCTATACAAGGGCTTATTACAAAAGTTTTACAAACCTTGAACACATGGGAGGTACCAAATATTTAAATACTTGAGGAGTTGTGTTGATGCCACCCAGCATGCAAATATTATAGAAACTCAGTTTCTGATGAATTATTTGTTTATTAGTACACTTATTAATAAAACAGACTTTCCTTGGTATTTAAGAAAGACCAACCCCTTCAGGGAGAACTGAAGTTTAACTAAAGAAGTAGGCCAAAAATGTTGTAAATTATGTTTTCGGCTTCTGTATCAGCCCAAGGCAACCACAGCCCTTTAGCAGTAAAGATCTGTGTCTCCAAAGATGCCCCAGTAGCTCCCCATCTTCTTTTCTGCTGATTCACTGCACATGCTCTGTGCTGCTGTCACTTACTGAGCTTAGGGACCACTCACAATATACAGTACACATAGAATAGAAATGTCACAATATAAAGCTGAATTAATACAGATAATTACTACATGGCAGCACAGAAACCAGTTAACAGGAACAAGGTGAAGCAGAGCACACTCTAATAACTTCACAGAGAACGCCTGGTGCACAGGGTAGAGGTACGGCAACCCCCAATATATAGTAGAACGAGAAAAACTCTGGCACTCGAGGCAAGTGAAATGCAGGGTTTCCCCTTGCTTTTATTTCTTGTGCAGACGTGCAACGTTTCGGGGTGACCCCCTTTATCAAGCATACAAACTGACCATAGTGCAAACCATATAAAGAGTGACCAATTAAATTAATTAGCATACATAATTGCCAACATTCAGTTTGAAAGACAAAGTTCTCAACCAATCACCTTATCGCATGTGGCGAAAAGTTTTTTTTTAAAAAAAACTTTAAAAAACTTTAAAAAGCATAACAAAATTACATAAAAACATGTTGTTTAAAACACCAAAAATTCTGTGAAAAAGTCCAAATTGTGCCAGGGCATTCAATCCCTTCAAAGTGCTAAAAAGAACCATGTGTCTGTAATAAAGATAAAACGGATACAAAGTAGTTAGGTAACTGCCTCTTATACTCAAAAGATAAAAACATTAAAAAGTAACAATTTTGTATCAATTTTGTAATGCTTTTTAAAGTTTTTTAAAGTTTTTTTTTAAAAAAAACCTTTCTCCACATGCGATAAGGTGATTGGTTGAGAACTTGTTGGCAATTATGTATGCTAATTAATTTAATTGGTCACTCTTTATATGGTTTGCACTATGGTCAGTTTGTATGCTTGATAAAGGGGGTCACCCCGAAATGTTGCACGTCTGCACAAGAAATAAAAGGAAGGGGAAACCCTGCATTTCACTTGCCTTGAGTGCCAGAGTTTTTCTCGTTCTAGCACAGAAACCAGTGCAATTAGCATCAGAATTTAAAAATCAGCAAACATGTAGCATCAGCTTATATTACAGGGGAAGCTCATTTTCTGCTGGATAATTAGTGACGACCCCTAAGCTTAGCTTCTCAACAGCCAATCAGAGCCCACTGAGCATGTGAGTGTCACAGACACTTTCCAAGATGGTGACCCCCTGTGACAAGTTTGAAGCCCTGGATCATTGCTGCTATTGACAAGCTGAAACTTTAGGCTGGTGTAATAAGTTCAGTATATAAAAAATGAACATTTTAGCCATATTAATTTTTAGGGTTTAGTTCTCCTTTCAGGCCCTTCCAGTCTCATGGTGCATAAGCCTTGCAATGCAATGGTATGTGCTCTCCTTGATACAGAAAGAAAAGCTGCACGTTCATATATCACTATATTTATAATGTATAGGAATTTCTACAGAATCTCCCAATATTAAAGAAGGTTCTACTTCATTGAACATGAGTCAATTCCTCCTGTCCCAAGGGGGCCACCTGGTTGGTGATTTTCTGTAAAATTAATGTTAAACTATTCACAGGCAATAAAGGTAACACGGACAGGAAGACCAAGAAATTCAACTATAGCTAAATATATTTTATTAGATGATAGTACTTTCCCTGTAAGAGTTTGTATATAAAAACAAACACTCGAAGTACAGAACCTGCATAATAAACCACAGCTTGCCTGCCATCCCAGGGAACACTTTGTCTCATCTTAAATTTCTCTTCCGTCTCCAGTTACACTGAGTATCAGCAGGGCAGGCAGTTAGTCAGTTGGCAAAAAGGGTATTTTATGGCTGTAGTAGTTTATGAGTCACATTAAGCGTCAGGGCACACAGGCAGATTCGGGGGGGGGGGCTAGTCACCTGGTGTCAAATCTCCTCTTCAAAATTCACAAAACGCCGCCTGCGACAATTTTTATATGCGCGCCTATTTTGTCCAAATGCATTAAAGTCAGTGGATGTCCAAATTTTCTCCGCAGTTTCAGAAACATTTGCCGCGAACTCACACCTGGCGAAATTATTCGCCCATCGCTAGATCAAATTCAGCGGCTCTGGATCCAACTGGCAGAGGTTACACTGCTTTCTTAAAAACGCCCCATTAATCACTGTCCGGAGGGGCATCAAGGTCAGCGCTTCCCTCTGGAACATGTTCTGCACTGTAATTGGCTAATTTGTAGCGTTAATTACTGCAGTCAGAATGACTAATGACATTGACTGCTCGCTCTTGGCCTTGTTTTAACTTTTTGCATCAATGGATGATGCGGCTCCAATATATTTAAAGGACACAAGTAACTTGATTGGAAACAGTGCATTTAAGCATGTCCGTCTCTAGAACACACAGTAATGAATGGGGCTTCAGCAGAAGCATAATTGCCTGTGTCTGTGAAATTCATGCAACTGATCGATGTGTCGGGGGACTGGAGCTGCCAAAGAATCATTTTAATTATCGAGCATGTAAAATACAGTGACCTGTAGCACTGGGGTGACACTGGGTGATAAAAGAAATGTCTCACATCTGTACCTTATAAGCAGTTAGATCACTTAGTCTTTCTTTCCACTGCTCAAGTTGGATTCGGTCTGAAACTGCACTTAAATGAGGTGTCAACTGATAAGAATAGTTCATAGTTCCATAACAGAAATCCAATATACAGAGTGTTGGGGACCTGGGATTTTCTGGATAATGGATCTTTCTGTTACGTACAGTAAGGGGCACATTTACTAAGGGTCGAATATCGAGGGTTAATTAACCCTCGATATTCGACCATAGAAATAAAATCCTTCGACTTCGAATATCGAAGGATTTACCGCAAATACTTCGATCGATCTATCAAAGGAAAATTTAAATCGATTAAAAATGATTAAATCTTTGGAATCGAACAATTCATAGGATTTTAATCCATTGATCGAAGGATTTTCCTTCGATCAAAAAAAGCTATGGGGAAGGTCCCCATAGGCTAACATTGATGCTCGGTAGGTTTAAAGTGCCAAAGTTTTTTTTAAAGAGACAGTACTTTGACTATCGAATGGATTTTTAGTTTGAATCGTTCGATCCAAAGCCGAAGTCGTAGTCGAAGGTCGAAGTAGCTTATTCGATGGTCGAAGTACCCAAAAAAAACCTTCGAAATTCGAAGTTTTTTTCATTCGAATCCTTCACTCGAGCAAATGTGCCCCCAAGTCTACTAGAAAATCATGTAAACATTAAATAAACCCAATAGGCTGGTTTTGTCTCCAATAAGGATTCATTATATCTTAGTTGGGATCAAGTACAAGGTATTGTTTTATTGTCACAGAGAAAAAGGAAATTTGGATTATTTGGATTATTTGGATAAAATGGAGTCTATGGGATATAGGGGTGCACCGAATCCACTATTTGGGATTCAGCCAATCCCCGAATGCTTTGGGAAAGATTTGGCTGAATACCGAACCGAATCCGAATCTGCATATGCACGGTACCCATATGAGGTGGGAAAGGAAAAAGTGGAAAAAGAATATTTTACTTCCTTGTTTTAAGACGAAAAGTCATGTGATTTCCCTTCCCACACCTAATTATTTACATATGCAAATTAGGATTCAGATTCGGTTCGGCCACACACAAGGATTCGGCCGAATCTGGTTGAAAAAGGCCGAATCCTGCCCGAATCGAATCCTGGATTCATTGCATCCCTAATGGGAGATGGTCTTTCCATAATTCAGAGCTTTCTGGATAATGGATTTTTGGATAATGGATCTCATATATGCAGTTTTTCAGCCAGTGATTGCATCTTAGTAAGTAAGTGGTCAACACTCAAAGGGGCTGCAGGGGTTTCCTTGTGATCTGATTATTGTAGGGATGCACCGAATCCAGGATTCGGTTCGGGATTCGGCCAGGATTCGGCCTTTTTCAGCAGGATTCGGAATCGGCCGAATCCTTCTGCCCGGCCGAACCGAATTTGAATCCTAATTTGCATATGCAAATTAGGGGCGGGGAGGGCAATCGCGTGACTTTTTGTCACAAAACAAGGAAGTAAAAAATGTTTTCCCCTTCCAACCCCTAATTTGCATATGCAAATTAGGGTTCGGATTCGGTTCGGTATTCGGCCGAATCTATCACTAAGGATTCGGGGGTTCGGCCGAATCCAAAATAGTGGATTCGGTGCATCCCTAGATTATTGTTTTTGGGGAAACCAATATGAATAAAAAGGGTGCGTGGTGGAGAGGGGTAGGCAGATCAAGACGTACAATGCACAAGTATTAATCCCCAGGTAGAACTTGGCATTGCATATTTTGGGTTACTCGGTGCCCCTACAATTAGGCAAACTAAAAATATTGCCTTAGTTCTAGAACTACACTTCATGCTTTGAAGTTGACTGGCCCATTATTATAGCTTGTGTATCATTAGGGGGTAATGCTCTGTTAGACTTTATTAGACTCTACACAACCAAAATGTTGTAGTTTACATTCTATTCAAATAAGAACCAACTGTGAATAATTGCTTTTTCAGTTACTTGGCGAATTCAGCATAAGAGGTGCAATAGGAAACACGAATGATCTGGGGATAAAGCAGATAAGCAAGAGCTGATTGCCTCTGGAGTGGAACATTAGTAATGTATTGTTTCCCAGTAATCACAAAGGCTTTGTGAGCATCTCAATAAGTATAGATTGTGTTCTATAAAGAAAGCTTTCACCTTCGGAGCTCAGCAAGCTGACATTCTGCACTTCGGCAGGACTTATGGTTTTCACCTTGAAGAATAACAGCCATAGGTCTTGGGCTGAAATGATGCATTTGTGCAAAAATAATTGCTGCCTGCGCCTAAAAAAAGTCAAATTCTCACTTTATAATTAGAGTAAAAGGCGTAAATCTGCAACATGCTGTGCTTTGTCTATCTGCACATATACTGACATATACTGGTCTTTCAATAAACAAATAAAATCACAAAAAATCAGTTTTCCCCTGTGAAACAAGTCACATAAAACAAAGTCTGCTTTCATTTATCAAAGGTCGAGGTGAATTTTCGAATGAAAAAAAATTGAATTTCGTGCTGTTTTTTGTGTACTTCGACTAGGGAATAGTCCAAATTCCATTGGAATTTTTAAATAAAATGTGAATATCGAAATTTATCATGTACTGTCTCTTTAAAAATTCGGCTTCAACCATTCGCCATCTAAAACCTGTCAAATTACTGTTTTAGCCTATGGGGGACCTCCTAGAACCTATTTGGATTGGTGACTTTGGGAAAAACTTTGAATCAAATTCGATTTCAGCCGAATATGGATCTATTAGATCAAAAATGGACCTATTCAACCAAAAAAATAACTTCAACTTAATTTCGGTTGGTCTTTTTGAATTTGAATTTCGAAGTTTTTTCTATTCAAATTCGACCCTTGATAAATATGCCCCTGAGTCTCCAGTCTAAAACTGGTAACTTACGCTCTCAAGATGGGCATAGACTAAGGGGGTTATTTAATAAACTCCGAATGCAAAAATCATGAAAATTTAGTGATTTTTTTTTTATAAAATCAGACTGTTAAAAAAAATCACAAATTTTTTCAGAATTTATTAAACCCCAAGTCAGAATTTGAAAATCCGGCATCTCAGACCTGTCGATGTTGCATATAAGTTAATGGGAGAAGTCCCAATGACTTTTTGATGTGCACTGGGTTTTTGGCAATACCCAGAAGTTTTCTGAGTTTTCGGGTGAAAAATCCAAAAAAAATCATGAAAATCGGATGAAAAATTCGACAAAATCTTGAAAATCTGATTTTCACGATTTTTTACTGCAAACAATATTTTCAGGAAAGTGTATTAATAAATAAGCCCAAAAAACCCGTGCGGATTTGCTCAGAGTTTTTTTCAGAAAATATTGAGATAGATTCGGACTTTGACACACTATGGGGGTTATTTATTAAACTCAGAATACCAAAATCTCTAAGAAGTCGAGGTCTTTTTTACTATAAAATCTGAATTTTTAGTGGGAATTTTTTTTTTTTTTGTGGAATTTATTAAACCCCCGAGGGTGTTAAAAGTCTGAATAAAAAAGTACTCCAACTCAGACCTGCCGAGATCTTGTAGAAGTCAATGGGAGAAATTTCAAAGATATCCTGATCTGCGCTGGGTTTCCTGAAATAATCCTAATATTTTGTGGTTTTGTGCATCAAATTCGATACATTTGTATTTATTTCATGATTTTATCAAGTTTTTTGCCGCACAGGAAATTTTCTGAAAAATGTATTGATAAACAAGGGCAATCTGCCATAATCAGTAAAAAAAAGTGGCTCCAGGGAAAATCTGCACAATGTCAGGCTTTGGAGTTGGAGAATCAACAACTAAATAATAAATATGTGTTTGTCATGCACAGAAGTCATTATTGGCTCACCCAACCTTGAAATGAAAGACAAAGCTTATACAAGAGAATTGATTTATGCTAAAGCCTTACTTGTTCAACCTGAAATGGGTGGAAAATGATTTTGATTGGACTCTATCGTCCCATAACATCTTCAGTTGACGTCTTAGGCCATAATATCAGCCATGAATGATGCTTTTCCAAGTGTAGGCCTTGGGTCCAAAAATATAAAGGCTTTTAGTCACCCTAACAGCTCCATACCATTTTCTGCATTACACCATTTTCATATAATCCAACTAGAAATATCATTTATTCCATTTAAAAAAAAGACAAAATAATTTTGGAAAGAATTTGAAAACCTGGTGCTGTGATGGCAAAGGGCAGTAATGTGGTAGTTGCTGATAATGTCTACAGTCCCACAGCTGTCTTGGAAAACCATGGGGTGGATGAACTAGTAGAAGGATCTCCAATCTAGGTCTTTCCAGCATCTGGACCTTTTTAAGATTCTAGGGTCCATTTTTGATCACAAGTGCATCTTAAATAAGAAGGACTTGCACGATGCGTTGAACTCTGCAGTTTTCCAGTGCAGAGTGATTTGTCTAAACTGGAAAACTGGGCAGCAAACTGGAAAATGAGGTTCAATGTTGATAAATGCAGGTTATGCACTTTGGCAAAAATAATATAAATGCAAGTTATACACTAAATGGCAGTGTGTTGGGAGTTTCCTTAAATGAGAAGGATCTTGGGGTCTTTGTAGATAACACGTTATCTAATTCTGGGCAGTGTCATTCTGTGGCTACTAAAGCAAATAAAGTTCTGTCTTGCATAAAAAAGGGCATTAACTCAAGGGATGAAAACATAATTATGTCTCTTTATAGGTGTAAGGCCAAAGGCCTCAGGAGTAGTGAGGACCAAGGGAGGAAAATAACAAAGTCCAAGTTCGCAGTACAGTAGAGGATGAGACAGGAGAATGGTCAAACAGGCAAAAAGATCAGTCCAGGCAGAAGAGGTTCAAGGTCGAGAATTCCAGGCAAGGGTCGGTACACAATAGACGAGAAGTTTTCCAATGAATCACACCCAGGAGTAGTAAACTAAACCTATAATTGGGCACTGATGACTGTCCGAAGTTCCCTTATAAAGGCCCAGGTTTGGCGCCAATTTTGGACGCATCGGCGTCATGACGTATGCGCGGACGCGCTGACGTCAGCGACTGACGCACTGACGTGTGCCCATTATTGACGCCGACGCCCATTCCGTCGCCGGCGACCAATCCGAGAGTGGGAAGGACTTGACATCATCCGTCTGCGTCCGTGAGGGACCAGGGAGCCACCATCTTGGACGCCATCTTGGTTACCCAGCTTGGATTCCATTACAGTACCCCCCCCTAGGGGGGGCCTCCGGACCACCTGGGTTAGAAGGAAATTGACGATGGAATTTTTGGACCAGGAGAGGGGCGTGGACATCTGAATCTCTTACCCAGGAGCACTCCTCAGGGCCGAATCCCTTCCACTCAATGAGGTATTGAAGGGTGCCCCTCGAAATCCGGGAGTCCAGGATTCTTTTAACCTCGAATTCTTGGTGTCCGTCCACCAAGACAGGAGCTGAAGAAGAAGAAGAAGAGGAAGAAGTACCTGCAGGTTTGAGCAAGGAGACATGGAAGGCGTTTGGAATCCGCATCTCTGAGGGAAGTTGTAGACGGACAGCCACTGGGTTGATGATTTCAGAGATGGAGAAGGGACCAATAAACTTGGGACCAAGTTTCGGAGAGGGGACTTTGAGACGAATGTTCCGGGTGGATAGCCAAACCTTGTCACCAGGTGCGTACAAAGGGGAAGGGATTCTTCTTTGATCCGCGAACCTTTTCTGGACCAGGGAACTTTTCTCCAGATTGACGACCGTGGCATGCCAGATGGCCGACATGTGGGCGGCTTGGTCGTTGGCGGCAGGGTAAGAAGTAAATCCTGAGGAAAAGCCAAAGGGTTAAGACCGTACATACAGAAAAAAGGAGACTTTTCGGAGGAAACATGTAATGCATTGTTATGTGCGAATTCAGCCCATGGAAGCAGGTCCGCCCAATCATCTTGGCACAGTGATACGTGGCAACGGAGAAACTGTTCAAGGGCCTGGTTAACCCTTTCTGCTGCTCCATTAGATTGAGGATGGTATGAGGAAGAAAATTGAAGAGAAACACCAAGGGCTTTACATAGGGATCTCCAGAACTTCGAAACAAACTGGGAACCACGGTCAGAGACAATTTCAGCAGGGAAACCATGGAGGCGGAAAATGTGTTTAATGAATAATGAAGAAAGTTCAGAAGCAGAGGGAAGTTTTCGAAGAGGAGTAAAATGTGCAACTTTAGTGAATCTGTCAATTACCACCCAGATGACAGTGTAACCAGAGGAGTTAGGAAGGTCCACGATAAAGTCCATAGATAAATGAGTCCATGGGCGAGAAGGGATGGGTAATGGAAGGAGTAACCCCTTGGGAGGGGATCGGCCAGATTTGGATACAGCACATACAGAGCAAGAAGAAACAAAGTCTTTGACATCCTTTCTTAGGGAAGGCCACCATACAAGACGAGACAGAAGTTCAGTGGTTTTCTTGATTCCAGGATGCCCGGCCTGCTTGGAACTGTGGGACTGAACCAAAATGGAATGACGGAGTTCAGGGGGAACAAAAGCAACACCAGGAGGGATTCCTACAGGAGCAGAAGGTTGAACAGACAATAACTGGGAGGCCAAGGATGGAAATAGAGCAGCGATGATTTTTGTAGGCGGTATAATGGACTCTGGTTCAATGGAAGCGAGATCTTCAATGAGAAAACTTCTGGAAAGAGCGTCTGCTTTCCTGTTTCTAACACCAGGCCGAAAAGTAAGAATGAAATTAAAACGGGAGAAGAATAGTGCCCACCTGGCCTGACGAGGGTTGAGGCGTTTAAGTGATTGGATATATTCAAGATTTTTATGGTCAGTATAGATGGTCACAGGGACAGAAGAACCTTCCAACAAATGTCTCCATTCTTCAAGGGCAAGTTTTACGGCCAGCAACTCTCGATTTCCAACATCATAATTTTGTTCGGAAGAGGTGAATTTCTTAGAGAAAAAAGCACAAGGATGAAGCTTTCCATCAGAGGACGCTCTTTGGGACAGAATTGCTCCGGCACCGACATCTGAGGCATCGACTTCAATAAAAAATGGCTGGAAAGGTTCAGGGTGTCGAAGAATGGGGGCGGAAGAAAAACAAATTTTAAGATCCTTGAATGCTTCCAAAGCTGAAGGTGGCCATTGCTGAGGCTTACCCCCTTTCTTGATGAGTGAAAGAATGGGAGCAATTTTGGAAGAAAACCCCTTGATAAACTGTCTATAGTAATTTGCAAAGCCAATAAATCTTTGGATGGCCTTAACACTGGTGGGGAGAGGCCAGTCCTGGATAGCGGAGATCTTGGCAGGATCCATTCTAAAACCCTGTTGAGAGATTATGTACCCCAGGAAAGAGATGGACGATACTTCAAAGGAACATTTTTCCAATTTAGCAAATGTTATTTTTCCGTAGACGGGAAAGGACTTCTTGGACTTGAAGACGATGCTCAACAAGGTTTTTGGAAAAAATAAGAATATCGTCCAAGTACACTACCACGTACTGGCCCAGTAAATCTCTGAAAATGTCATTTACGAATTCTTGGAAGACCGCGGGAGCGTTACAGAGACCGAATGGCATCACCAGATATTCATAATGCCCGTCCCGGGTGTTGAATGCGGTCTTCCATTCATCTCCCTCTCTTATCCGGATTAAATTATATGCCCCACGAAGATCCAATTTGGTAAAAAGACAAGCCCCTTTGAGTTGGTCGAACAGCTCGGAGATGAGAGGAAGAGGATAACGATTTTTAATCGTGATTTTATTCAGACCTCTATAATCAATGCAGGGCCGCAAACCTCCATCTTTTTTCTCTACAAAGAAGAAGCCGGCTCCAGCCGGGGAAGAAGAGGGACGAATAAAGCCTCTTTGCAGATTTTCTTGAATGTACTCCTTCATGGCACAGGTTTCAGAAGGAGACAGTGGATAGATGCGACCCCTGGGAGGCATGGTTCCCGGAAGAAGTTCGATGGGGCAATCATAAGGACGATGGGGAGGCAGGATTTCGGCAGACTTTTTATTGAAGACATCGGAGAAGGCTTGATAAACAGGGGGCAAAGAAGAATTGGAAGACACAGATGAAACTTTAATAATAGATTTAGTTGGTAAACAGTTCTGTTGGCAGAAGGAACTCCAGCGGGTGATCTGAGAAGAAGCCCAATCAATTACAGGGTTATGAGTATTTAACCAGGGCAGACCAAGTACAATGGGAGTAGAAGGACAATCGATTAGGAGGAAGGATAATCTTTCAAGGTGCATAGATCCCACAATAACGGAAAGTTCATCGGTGGAGTGGGAAATTGTAGCGGAGGATAGTGGACGATCGTCAATCGCCAATGCTCGCAGAGGAACAGCCAGAGATTGCAGGGGAATGGAATGGTTTTCAGCGAAGACCTTATCGATGAAATTCCCAGCTGCGCCCGAATCAAGGAAAGCCTCAGAAGAAATCGTCTGGGTTCCGAAACGAATCTGCACAGGAAGGAGGAAGCGTTGAGCAGAAGTATGGGGAGAGGGACCAATTCCACCCAGGTAAGTCTCCCCAGTCTTACCTAGGTGTTGGCGTTTCCCGGCTTCACTGGACACTCATAGGCGAAGTGGGACTTTCCACCACAGTAAAGGCAAAGTCCAGCAGCCCTTCTCCGAAGCTTTTCCTGTTCGGTCAGACAAGCCTGTCCGATCTGCATTGGTTCTTCCGAAGGCAGGGAAGAAGAAGCAGGAACCGCAGGACTTGGAGAAGACAAGGTGGAAGCCGGGTTGGGAAGGAAGGGTCTTTGAAAACGAGGAGCCAGAGTAGGTTGGAACCTGTGGAATCTTTTGGTTGGGGAGCGCTCTCTGTCGAGTTCAGCTTGAAACTCCCTCTGCCGAGTATCTACCTTTATGGCCAGGGCGACTAGATCTTCCCATCGGGATGGAATTTCCCTGGACACCAGATCAGACTTTATACGCATCGCCAGGCCGTTGTAAAAGGCAGCGTGATACCCGTCGTTGTTCCACGAAGTCTCTGCAACCAGGGTGCGAAACTCTATGGCGTACTCCGAGACTGAGCGAGTTCCCTGTTGAAGGTGGAACAGGCGTGCGGAGGCAGCAGTGGCACGACCCGGAGCATCAAAGACCACTCGAAGTTCCTGGACAAAGGCTCGAGCATTATCGATAATGGGATCCTCCTTTTCCCATAGAGGCGAAGCCCACTCCAGTGCCTTCCCTTGCAGACGGGAGAATATGAAGCCCACCTTGGCTCGTTCAGACAGGAATTGCCTGGGTGCGAGTGCAAAGTGGACCTCGCACTGGTTAATAAACCCACGACAAGCTGTAGGATCACCACTGTAGAGTGGGGGAGCCGGGATGCGGGGTTCGGAGGCGTGAAGCGGAGCCACAGGTACAGGTGCAGGAATAGGTTCAGCAGGTGTTAATGCCGACAGCTTAGCAAGAATGGTTTCCAGAGCCTGACCAAAATGAGATTGCTGTACCTCATAGGACTGCATGCGGGATGCCAGACCACGAAGCGCTCCACCGACATCAGGCGGCGCAGGATTCTCCTCCGAGGGGTCCATGGCCCAATTATAATGTAAGGCCAAAGGCCTCAGGAGTAGTGAGGACCAAGGGAGGAAAATAACAAAGTCCAAGTTCGCAGTACAGTAGAGGATGAGACAGGAGAATGGTCAAACAGGCAACAAGATCAGTCCAGGCAGAAGAGGTTCAAGGTCGAGAATTCCAGGCAAGGGTCGGTACACAATAGACGAGAAGTTTTGCAATGAATCACACCCAGGAGTAGTAAACTAAACCTATAATTGGGCACTGATGACTGTCCGAAGTTCCCTTATAAAGGCCCAGGTTTGGCGCCAATTTTGGACGCATCGGCGTCATGACGTATGCGCGGACGCGCTGACGTCAGCGACTGACGCACTGACGTGTGCGACTGACGCCGGCGCCCATTATTGACGCCGACGCCCATTCCGTCACCGGCGACCAATCCGAGAGTGGGAAGGACTTGACATCATCCGTCTGCGTCCGTGAGGGACCAGGGAGCCACCATCTTGGACGCCATCTTGGTTACCCAGCTTGGATTCCATTACAATAGGTCCCTGGTGAGGCCTCATCTGGAGTATGGGGGCAGTTTTGGACTCCAGTCCTTAAGAGGGATATAAATGAGCTGGAGAGAGTGCAGAGACTAAGTGCAACTAAACTGGTTAGAGGGACGGAAGACTTAAATTATGTGGGTAGACTGACAAGGTTGGGGTTGTTTTCTCTGGAAAAAAGGCGCTTGCGAGGGGACATGATTACACTTTACAAGTACATTAGAGAACATTATAGACAAATAGCAGGGGACCTTTTCATCCATAAAGTGGATCACCGTACCAGAGGCCTCCCTTTTAGACTAGAAGAAAAGAACTTTCATTTGAAGCAACGTAGGGGGTTCTTCACAGTCAGGACAGTGAGGTTGTGGAATGCACTGCCGGGTGATGTTGTGATGCTGATTCAGTTAATGACTATAAGAATGGCTTGGATGATTTTTTGGACAGACATAATATCAAAGGCTATTGTGATACTAAGCTCTATAGTTACTATAGATATGGGTATATAGAATTTAAATAAAAGTAGGGAGGGGTGTATGTATGGATGCTGGGTTTTCATTTGGAGGGGTTGAACTTGATGGAGTTTGTCTTTTTTCAACCCAATTTAACTATGTAACTATGTAACATATCTACACCAAATGCTATTGTGCCCACTCAGAAGTTTCCATCTTTAGCGCTATGCCAGGGGTCCCCAACCTTTAACCCCAACCACATTTAAATGTAAAAAAGAGTTGGAGAGCAACACGAGCATGAACAAGTCCATGAGGATGTCAAATAAGGTCTGTGATTGGCTGTTTGGTAGCCCCTATGTGGTCTGGCAGCCTACAGGAGGTTCAGTTTGGCAGTAGATCTGTTTTTATGCAACTAAAACTTGCCTCCAAGCCAGGAATTCATAAATAATCACCTGCTTTGATGCCACTGGGTGCAACATTCAAGGGGTTGGTGAGCAACATGTTACTTGCGAGCTGCTGGTTGGGGACCACTGAGCTATACTAAGCTAAAAGAGCACTGCCTTGTTGCACCCTTTTTCCAAAATGAACTTAAATATGGTAGGGAAAGGGTTTACCGGAAATGAAAAGTCTTTATTTTAGGTAAATCCAGAATGTTCTCCTTTTCTTAATAAGGAGAAAATGCAATATAAGATTAATCACCTGGCAAGGGAATGAGATTCTCATGGTTATCTCTCTTTAATTAGATAGCTCACAGTAGAAAACAAATGTGACTATGCAGTAAAGTTAATGAAATGTTGTTTAGATTTTTATTACTACTAGAGATCCTCAGAGCTAAAAAGTGGTGAATTCTGATGTGTCCTTACCCAGCATCATTAGCCTCTCACCAGTGCAGAGCTTTAATAGTTTTTTGGAAACTGCTAACTACTCTCTACTTGTACCCCACTCAGTAGATCTAAAACCAGTTATACAGCTGTGCACATACCCATTCTAAGTTATCGCATTTTCTGCATAAGCAGGGGCATGTCAATCTTCTAAATCAGAGCTGATATTTTGGGATGCAGGTATGGGACCTGTTATCCAGAATGCTTGGGACCTGGGGCTTTCCAGATAATGGATCTTTTCATAGATTGTATCTTTATACCTTACGTTTACTAGAGAATTATGTAAACATTAAATAAACCCAATAGGTTGGTTTTGCTTCCAGTAAGGATTAATTATATCTTAGTTGGGATCAAGTACAAGCTACTGTTTGGCCTCTCCGTAATTTGGAGCTTTCTGGATAACGGGTTTCCTGGTAATGGATCCCATACCTGTGTGTGTGTGTGTGTGTGTGTGTGTATATATATATATATATATATATATATATATATATATATATATATATATATATATCTATAGATGATAATGCACATAGATATAGGAAATGTCCTATGAATGTATCTGGGAGGTAAATATGTGCATTGCTTTTCCTTGCAGTGGTAGTTGTGCACCAAAATAAACTATATTCTATTACTAATTTACCCCTGCTATCTATACGAAGGGTAAAAGAAGATAATTGGGGTAAAGCAGATCTGCAACACTCTCTCTGGACTAGGGTTGCCACTTCCTGTCTGGAGCCTGCAGCGGGTTGGGGACTTGCAGGTAGCCTCGGGTACCCGCAAAAAACCTGCGGTACCCTGCGGGTTGCAGGTAGAAGTTCCGGGTGCGGGTATAGACACGGGTCGGCGATTCTGCGGGTCAGGCCACAGGTCTTCTCAATAGCAATTTCTACTCCTTATTTCTTATCATGTCTACTTCCGATGATGTCACTTCCGGTTTACAATGACAGCACTTCCTGATTCTTGATGGTCAGAGGGTCACAGGTCAGGGTTGCGGATAAGGTACATGCGGGTCGGTGAGCGGGTCCAATCGGGTAAGAATATGGGTTGCGGGTCCGGGTTGCGGATTGCGGATACGGGTCGGGTACAGATTCCAAAAAAATGGACAAGCGCAGGACTCTGCTCTGGGTACCTGAAATGCCTGGGCCTATTTTGACTCTCAGTTCAGGCCTGCAATCACTGATCACCACATCCCACCCCTGACATCACCGTCCCCACCCCTGGAGTCACCGGCCCTGTTTTCAGCATAAACCTCCAGGGCAGGGCTTGAGCATGCTCAGTTTTCTCCTCTCCCCCTCCCTCCTCCCATCTCTGCTGCAATCTGAGCCCAGAGCTATAAGTGAGCAGGGAGAGACTCAGGCAGGAAGTGATGTCACACTGAGCTAATATGGCAGCTGCTATCCTAAACAATACAAATGTAAATGACAATGGCATACAAAGAAGCTCCTGAAACTGGGGACTGCAAAAATCCCATGAAGGGTTACAGCCAGCTCCAGTGTTTCCATAAGGCCATTTCTGCTGTGTTTCTAAAATTCAGCAATGTTCTGATTCTTTTTAAAATCATCCTTAAAAATAGTTTATAGCCTTTATAGTACAAGGAACACAAATGCAAATAATCCAAAAGACCGCAGTTCTGAAACAACACAGAACCCATTAAATGTGAAGTCAACATTTGTTACTGAACACACTGCAGTTTTAGAGGCGGCAATTAAAAATTGTCAAGGGGCGAGGAACAATGCTTTGTATGAGGCACCTGAAGTTACAATCCTCATTTAATTCTGCTGGATATTGTGTTTCTAACAAGCCTATCAAACATAAGTGCTGTATTCCTGGCGGAATCCTTGTCAGACGCATCAACTTTTATAATACCCGCCAGAGACATTATGGTGGTTATTTATTTGTTTTTAATAAAATCAGACTTTTAAAAAAATCACGACTTTTTCGGAATTTATTAAACCCTGAGGATGGAAAAGTCAGAATTTGAAAATCCAGCATCTCAGACCTGTCGAGGTTTTATATAAGTCAATGGAAGAAGTCAAAATGATTTTTTGATGTGCGCTGGGTTTTTGTGCAAGACCCCGAGGTTTTCAGGTGAAAAAATCCAAAAAATTCGTGAAAATTGGATTTTTTTACAGCAAAGCAAATTTTTGGGAAAATGTAATAATAATAAATAAGCGTAAACAACCCGAGCGGATTTGATCGGAGTTTGTAGCAGAAAATATTGAGATAAATTTGGACTTAAATAAATAACCCCCTAAGTGTTGTATATGTTAATCAAAGTCTGAATTTATCTCAATATTTTCTGCTACAAACTCCGATCAAATCCGCTCAGTTTTTTTATACTTATTTATTATTACATTTTCCCGAAAATTTGCTTTGCGGGAAAAAATCTGATTTTGACAAATTTTTCTGACTTTTTTATCCAGTTTTCAAGTTTTTTTTTCTAATTTTCACCCGAAAACTACGGGTATTGCCCTGAATTTGGGACCTCTCCCACTGACTTATTTGCAACCTCGACAGGTCTGAGATGCCGGATTTTCAGATTCCGACTTTTCCATCCTTGGGGGTTTAATAGATTCCGAAAAATTGGTGATTTTTTAAAAGTCCGATTTTATTAAAAAAAAATCACAATTTTTTCGTGATTTTTGCATTCTTAGTTTAGTAAATAACCCCTTAATTTCATGTACTCAGAATATAAGGATTTCTACCTGTCCTCTATATGCTACACAAATTGCCCATTGAGTTTTTTGTTTTTCTTTGTCCTTTAAGGTATTACCTTTTTCTAAATTGTCATTGGAGTGTAGCATTGGCAAGTAAATATTGCATGATAATATCACAATTAAAAAAAAATTTGGGGTACCTACTATGGAGAGGTAGGGGCTGCGGAGCAGTCAGTCTTATGGAATGTTTTAATTCAATTTAAACCTGCAAAATGCTTTGAAAGCACTCATCGAAGAAGAGTTTACGTTACATATGCACCCACACAAACAATGAAGCCGAGAAGGAATTTGTAACAGATGCAGCGATTGCAAATTTACTGTAGCTGTGGCACGTTAATTAACGGGGCGTTTATTATTCATTAGCCTTTGAGGAAAGCAGGCTGATCCCAGCATATTTGCAGAGACAGTTATGTGCTGGAAACTTTAATGGAAGATGGATGTATAAGAAATAAAATGAAGCTCTTCGTTATTCCAGCAGTTTGACTCTGCAGCTTTGATAACGCCAAAATCCGCAGTGACAGTTCCCCTTGCTCACTTTACTGCTGAGTAGCGCTATAGTTTTTGGTGATGCTGCAAAGTTTAGGAACTTTATAGCCCATTCCCACTGCAAATAGCTTTGCTCTTTGGGCCATACAGTATAGCATGACATTTTAAAGGGGAAGCAAAGAAAGTTCAATATCCATTCAATACTCATACTATCAAATATTCAAATTATAGTATGCGTTCTTGATATGTATCTGTCACTGGTCCAATCTGTTGGACCCTCTAATATAAATACGATCCCTTTCATGATTATGAATATTGGGTGAATTCTTAAGGCATCAGGGATTCAGCATAAACTAGGTTGTATGTACTTGTAGAATGTGGTAAGTAGGTAATTTAATCATTGGGTGGCTGACCTACAATCCTTATAGAGTCCCCTTTTTTGAAATCATTTAATATTTGTTGGCTCAGTGTTTGCTGCTATTGCAGTTTCTAGTGTTCTGGCAAGGTGTTTATTAGATGTTGGAACATTGCTGATGGCATTTGCTTGGGCACTGATATTTGCAATTAGTCTGGCATGCAGTTAATGTTCCAATTCATCCCCCAGTTGTTCAATTGGGTTGAGGTCAGAGCTATGTGCAGACTCCCTTCTCGACTAAACCCATTCTATATGGACTTCATTTGTGCGTGGGCCATCACTGTGCTGAAAGCCTTCCCCAAACTGTTAGCGCAAAGCAGGAAGCATTGAATTGTCAAGAATGTCATTGTATGTTGCCAAAACAGTGTCTGAAATAATGTTTTATTATATTTCATTCAGGGCCGTATTTGGATCATGGGCGCCCCTAGGCTGCGTGGTCGTAGCGCCCGTCCGCGGGACAACTGCCTGGTCCTAGCCTTTGAGAAAGTGGCCAGAGGGCTACAAACGCGTTAAGCATAATGGTTTCAAGCAGTACAGGCAATACTCTGCTTGTGTGTTTTGGACATTGGTTTTAGAGGATGAATAAATATGGAATTTTAATGTTTGACTCCAAGTGGTGCTTTGTTCTACATACAGTAACACTGCCTGGTCCTAGCGCTCACCATCTGTACCACCCGCACGAGCGCAAACGCCGGAGCTCTGGGGAGCTGCGCGTCCCCAGTGCTCCTCAGCAAGTGGCCAGGCGGTAAGCTGTCCCTAATAATTTGCCACCCTAGGCCTGGACCTTTGTGGCCCAGCCACAAATTCGGGCCTGATTTCAATATTATTTGCCTTTTAAACTTTTTCTATAGTTGATCATTTATTCCACTACTCAGTAGCCATCCATTTGCCGTGTGTTTCAGCCCCTGCAGAGTCTGTAATGGAAGGCAACTGCTGCAATATGCAGGCTAATTATTTAAGAAACTGATGTGCTGATGCCATAACAAGCATAGAAATGAGTGGGCAGTGTGCTAGAGTGACAAGCCCCAAAAGGAACGTAGGCACACACTGGCCTTCCTCTGACCTTGAACTACTAGTGGGTAGAAAAACTGACATGTCTATCACCCAGGGAAAGGAAATGTATATACAATATGATCCTTCTTCTACCTCACGAAAGGGAAAGGAGCTGGTCATTGAGCACAGATATTTATGTTCTTTTGTTTAGTAATGTCTCTTTGGGGCTATTATACCATATCAGCTGTGTCAGACTCACAGACTGGACCAGCGAGACACCAAAAAGAAACCTCAGTGGGCCCCTTCCCTCGTGGGCCCTGTCGGCCCAGACCCAGTCCTTGTGTGGAAGCCAGAAGCTGCTTCTGACCTCCTCCCTGGCCCCCAGCACAGCTGAAAGAAAAAGAAGGTAGGCGTGGGGGTAGGGTTGCCACCTGGCTGGTATTTCACAGGCTTAGCCAGTAAAATACCAGCCAAGGCCGGGGCCAGTATTACAAATTTACCGTCAATGTATTAAGGTGGCCATACACGGGCCGATAAAAGCTGCCGACAGACCGTGTCGGCAGCTTATTGGCCCGTGTATGGGGCCCCCCGACGGGCTTCACCGATCGAGATCTGGCCGAAAGTCGGCCAGATCTCGATCGGATGGGACAGAAAATCCCGTCGGATCGCGGCCGCATCTATTCGTTGATGCGGTCCCGCGATCCAACCGCCCGTTAAGGCCTCGTTAGGATCCGATCGTTGGGCCCTAGGGCCCACGATCGGATCGGCCCGATATTGCCCACCTCAAGGTGGGCATATCGGAGGGAGATCCGCTCGTTTGGCGACATTGCCAAACGAGCGGATCTCTCAGTGTATGGCCACCTTTAGCCGGTAAATTTTTAATCCCTATAGTTCTGCCCCTGGGCCACCTCAACCCTACTCACCTAATCCAAGTGTTGTAGTTCCTTCCTGGCCAAATCAGTATCGAAACTTAGTGACTCCGCCTCTGAAACATCAAAACTCTGCCCCAAAATGTCATAAATCCCGCCCTCTCTGGCGAGCCCCCACCCTCTACGTCATCGGCCGGTAAGGCCAGAACTAAAACGTGGCAACCCTAAGCGGGGGACCAGGCAGGGATTGCGGTTTTGGGAAGAGGGCCTGAGGGCACTTTGCGTCTGGGGACCCCGAGGCAGCAGCTCTGGCGGGCCCCCAGGACCCTCAGTCCAACACTGATCCACTAGGGCAGGGACTTACAGACCAGTCCAAAAGGACCAAATCTGGACATAGGCAGATTGAGCTGTGGTTGGTGCCTGGAGCGTAACTACGGAGTGCCTGGCCCACCGCCAAAAACCTTTTGGAGTGGACAAGCATGCACAAAATCTTTCTTGCCCCCTATCATCTGCTCCCCACCTCCCTGCTCGCATGTGTCTGCATATTTTCGGTAGTGTGGCTATAGAGGTATCGGACCCCGTAGTCCAGGCCCCCTGTTCCCTGGGGTCTGTTTCCTCTATAGTTTCACCACTGGTTTGTGCAGAGATCTCACTCCAGCTCATAATTTGGTAACTTCTGATAATAAACCATGACATTGTCATCACATGCTATTTTATCGTAGTAGTTGTAGCCTGCCACCCGTCCGTGGCCCACTTCTGGGGCAATTGGTCGGCCCAAGTCCAAACAACCCACATCACATCATCACTGCACAATCTTATCAGCCGTCTTTCTTTATGTTGCTCTTTCCAGTGTGATTCTTTTGAGTGATTCACTCGCAGACAATCTCTATTTTTCCATCAAATTGCTCCCATTTCTTTTGGCCCTTGGAGACTGACATCTCATCCTCAGCTCAAAAAGCAATAAAATGAAAAAAAAATGCCTTGAGATAAGAGAGAAGGGTTAATAGAGGGTTACAGGCGCTGCAATCTCAGCAATTTCCAGATGCTCTGAATCCCCAGGAAGGGGAAGAAAACTCATGAACAAGATAAAACTGTAATGGAAGAAGGAGGCATCTGACTGAGGGCTGCTCACTGGGGCGTCCCAAGACGGAGCTGCCTGTGGGGAAACCAAGCATGAAGGCTTTCCCTGCTTTAGGTCTGCCTTGGTATTAAATAGATCTGCTATGCAAATGAAGAATGTAAACAGCCCTGGGCTTGTTGTGTTTGCAGCTTATCTGCTTCGAGATGTTGGCAGGATAGCTGTGTGCTTCTCCATCAGAGTAAACAAAATACTGTATTCATTTCATTGTTTGTGCCACATCCCCCCCCCCCCCGCAAGATCATGTGCTTTGGTTGAACCCCACACCTGCACTCAAGGTCATTTGTCGGCCACAACAGAAAGGACGTTGGTCTTTCCCCTCCCAGCTTCAAAAATGGCCTCCTGCTTCGACAATTTCCTACATAAAGATACGTGTACTATTGTGTAAAAACTGATGTTTATTGTAAGTATTCCTCCAGCTGTTCAACTGCAATGTTCAATACATTCTGGGAGTTGTAGTTCAGTTCTTTAAAGAAGCACCTTAAAATGACCTTTTAACGATCTAATGAATGAATGAATACATTTGACAGCATAGAATAGAAGGGATACTGTCACCTTGTAACTAGCACAGTTTTATAACACTGTTTAATTGTAAGCACAAGCTTCCATAATATTGTTATCCTCTATCATTATTATTATCATTATTGAAACATTATTGCATTAGTGTGTAAGGTGATTGAAAATGGTGTTGTATGAAAATGTAGTGTATGATGATGTAAATGTGAGAAAATGATTGGTATGTGTATGTGTAATGTTAGTGTTGGAAAATTGAAGTGTTAAAAGGGGTGTAGTTGCAAGGTTTGTCTTTTAGGTGGCAGTGGGTTCCCATTAGTTATAAAAAGGGGGTTATATAATGGTGTTATGTAAAGTGTAGTTCCTGCCCCAGCCACTAGAGGGAAGTAGTGATATAGGGTAAAAAGAGTATAAAAGGGATGGTTCCACCCAGGGTGTGGTCAGTCGAAGTTGGAAAGATAGACAGGTAAATTGTAAATGGGGCACTAGGTGCCATAGCCAGTGAGGGCAAAAGCTAGAAAGGGTAGCTGGCACCCCACCAAGGAGTAAGAGGCCTAGTGGCCGTGGCTCGGCCACAGATAGGGAAAAGAGAGATATACAGGGCAGTGTGGACAACCCAGGCCGAAGGTGGAAATTCCTACCCGGAAAGGCTAGGGGGCCCTGCTGTGATGGCCCGCTGGCTGAAGGAGGGAGTTGGCACACGAAATTCCTACCGGGGCGAGCGGAGGGCTCGTAGGACGTACGGCGGACTGCCTGACAGGTAGGTGGTGCAACAAAAGGCCAAGAGGCTGGGTTCACAAGTCCGCCGTCTGTGGGGAATAATTGGATACCTGTACATCTGTAAAGGAACAGTTTGAACATTTGGTTGGTAAGCTGATCTTTGTCAATTTCTTCAAATAAAACTTTCAAGTTTTTATACTTTGGTGTAGTGTGCCCTTTAATGCCTGGAGGGCCCCCTACAAGTGCTTTGAAAGTGAATACTAAGGGTATGCATTTGCACTCCAGGCAATAATCAGTGACCACTTTAGTTTGGTCTCATGGCCTGTTTATACCTTCAACTGGTGCCTGTGTCAGGGAAACAACCACCTAACTCAGTGATCCCCAACCAGTAGCTCATGAGTAAAGGTGGCCATAGACGCATATATAATATCAAACTAAACTAATTTTCATATGATATTCGGTGCGTGTATGGTGGGAAAAGAGCCGACCGATATTGGCAGAAGACTTGGATATTGGTCGGCTCGTTGATCGGGCTGGATGCAAAAATTTTGATTGGGCGCCTTTGAAGGGACCCAAAGAACACCCATTGTTAGTGCTGAATCAACAGATACAGGTAGAATTCAATTGTTTCTACTTGTATAGCTGACGATTTAGCTCTACACGTGTGTATTGAAACGAGCGATCTTTCTTGGAAAGATCTTTTTCAAGAAAGATCGTAATTGTTACGTCTATGTTGCTCTCCAACCCCTTGGATGTTGCTCTCAGGGTCCTCAAAGCAGGTGCTTATTTTTGAATTCCAAGCTTGAAAGCAAGTTTTAATTGCATAAAAACTAAGTATAGTGCCAAGTAGAGTCTTCTGTAGGCCGCCAGTACACATAGGGGCTACCAAATAGCCAATCACAGCCTTTATTTGGCATCCTAGGGGACTTTTTCATGTTTGTGTTGCTCCCCATCTCTTTTTACATTTGAATGTGGCTCACGGGTAAAAAAGTTTGGGGACTCCTGACCTAACGTAAGGGTAAGGGCCACATTGCTTTCTGGCTTTTCACCATGTCATTTGCCATGTGTCCGAATCATACAACTTGGTGAATATCTGAAAATCTGAACTCCATATATATGGCTTATTCAAGACAAGATTCGGGGATGGACTGGGCCCTGGCCCTCATGTGCCTCGCTAGCCCATACCTGCTCCCCTGCCTGCCTGAAACTTCCTGCTCTCCCTGACCCGGATGACCCCCCTGAAGGTAGGTACAGGCCGGTTGTGAACTGTTGTGGCTGGTGCAATTGGGCCTATGAAGGGGGTCAGGGCCCAGGTGAAGGTGTGTGCAGCTGGTGCGATTGGGTTGTGGAGTTGGTGGAGGGGGGTTGGTGGCCCAGGGAGGTGTGTACAGGCCCCTGTCGAGGCAGCAGCACCCCTAGTGGACCTGGACCCCCTCAGTCCAAAACTGCCAAGAATGGTTTCCCTTTATATTTTATTTCTTAAAGTCAGCTTAGGCGTCTTCAGGTTGGACAACCCAACAATAAAAGTATATTTTCCTATAATAAACTCTGTCTGAACTAGGAACTAACTACTACTGTGAGTTGGAGTAGGAAAGAAGAAAATGTTTGTACTTTGTGCAAATGTGGTTCAGCTTCTGGTTTTATAGATTTTTATAGGGATAAAAAGGCCATGTCCTCGGCACAAAAGCCGTGTGCTTCTTGCAGCTGTTAGTCTTGTAGCCTGAATCAGTGGCTTTGTATTGTATAGTGGGGAGGGAGCAGCTTTGTACTGCGAGAGGGATGTGACAGCTCCATACCTGTATAATGGGAATTGCACAACGGAGTCTCAAGTAGTTTGCTAAGTGCTCTTTGTCTTGAACTTGGTCTCTCCCCAATGCACTAAATACAATAACAAGGTGCTTTTTATGTATTAAAGTGGACCTGTCACCTACATATAAAAAACTGCATAATGAAAGTCCTTTCCAAATTAAATATGGAACCCCAAAAAATGTTTTCATTAAAACATCCATACCTGTTATAAAGGTGTTTAAATATCTAAACTGTCAATCAAATATTACCTGCCCGCCTCTATGCCTGTGGCATAGAGGAGGGGCAGTCAATTACTTTCACTTTCCATTCAGCACTTCCTACATGTCACTGCTCTCCTCACATTCCCCCTTCCCTCCTCAGGCTCTATAATTGTGTAGGGCACTGCACATGGACATTAGGTCCCTCATTCTGGTTCATACACAAGATTTTGGGGTGATACACAATTTCCCTTAATAACCGTGTCCACAAAATGGCAGCTACCTGTTTGCTGTGATTGTATAATTCCAAAACAGAAGGAAACAAAATTTAAATAATAAATACAGTGTAAGTAAAGTTTATTTTGCTCAACTAACATGATAGAAAAGAATTTGAAATTATTTCTTAGGGTGACAGTTCCCTTTTAATGTGTAAGTTGCACATCAGGACTTAAAAAGAAGTGATTAGAAAAGATTTTATTCATCCGTTTGGCAATAAATAGGACCAAAATATTCCGCAGTTAAATGAATTTGCTGTGGGACATCTACTGACGTCACTACCTGCACGTTAGAGCTTACAATCTAAATGGGGTGTATAAGACACACTGAGGCAAATTTATAGTCTAGAGGTATATGCAATGCCAAACAAGGGTTGCTGGGGAAGAAGAATATGATCCATTTAAAAGAATATTCAATATAAATGTAATTGAAACGTTAACATATCTGCAAGAACGTATTACCTCCTATTTGATGTCATTTCATTCATTTTTATACCCTCGCCTGCATTTCTACAAAAAGCTAAATGATAGAGAGCCAAATTATAATATGTAAAGCAGAATGTAGCCTGGGGACTCTCTTTATACTCATTTTCCTCGCTCTGGATCAATGGATTAAGTGGAGCATTCTTAGCATTTTTGGATCTTTCCCTGCACATATAGAAAGCGGTGCCATTAATAACATTCTATAAGCCTCTCAAGAATAAAAACTCTCATCCAGTGACCAGTGCATTAACCACGGACGCTTTCAAAGACTCCTTTTTGGGTTTTAGATGAATTAAAGGGGAACTGCAGCCAAAAGCTTTTATTGCATAATGAAAGAACTATAATCCTATAATTCTAATTGCACATTTTCAGTTATTTGTTTAATTGAATTGCAATTGAAAGCAATGTTTTTTTGTTTTTTTACTCCTTTCTGTTTTCTCATTCATCAATACTGCTGCACAACTCAGTTCTCCTCCAGGTTTGTTAATCGACTGGTTTCAGCTACACTGTTTGAGGAGTCAGACGGATACTGGTATCATTATTCATTACATTTCCAAATAACATTAAATGAAATTAAAGGGGCGGTTCACCTTTAAAGGGATACTGTCATGTGAAAATACATTTTTTTCAAAATGAATCAGTTAATAGTGCTGCTCCAGCAGAATTCTGCACTGAAATCCATTTCTTAAAAGAGCAAACAGATTTGTTTATATTCAATTTTGAAATCTGACATGGGGCTAGACATTTTGTCAATTTCCCAGCTGCCCCAAGTCATGTGACTTGTGCTCTGATAAACTTCAATCACTCTTTACTGCAGTACTGCAAGTTGGAGGGATATCACCCACCTCCCTTCCCCCCCCCAGCAGCCAAACAAAAGAACAATGGGAAGGTAACCAGATAGCAGCTCCCTAACACAAGATAACAGCTGCCTGGTAGATCTAAGAACAACACTCAATAGTAAAAACTTATGTCCCACTGAGACACATTCAGTTACATTGAGAAGGAAAAACAGCAGCCTGCCAGAAAGCATTTCTCTCCTAAAGTGCAGGCACAAGTCACATGACCAGGGGCAGCTGGGAAATTGACAAAATGTCTAGCCCCATGTCAGATTTCAAAATTGAATATAAAAAAATCTGTTTGCTCTTTTGAGAAATGGATTTCAGTGCAGAATTCTGCTGGAGCAACACTATTAACGGATTCATTTTGAAAAAAAAAATTTTTTCCCATGACAGTATCCCTTTAAGTTAACTATTAGTATGTTATACTAATGTAAATTTCCCAGCTGCCCCAAGTCATGTGACTTGTGCTCTGGTAAACTTCAATCACTCTTTACTGCAGTACTGCAAGTTGGAGGGATATCACCCACCTCCCCCCCCCAGCAGCTAAACAAAAGAACAATGGGAAGGTAACCAGATAGCAGCTCCCTAACACAAGATAACAGCTGCCTGGTAGATCTAAGAACAGCACTCAATAGTAAAATCCCGGTCCCACTGAGACACATTCAGTTACATTGAGAAGGAAAAACAGCAGCCTGCCAGAAAGCATTTCTCTCCTAAAGTGCAGGCACAAGTCACATGACCAGGGGCAGCTGGGAAATTGACAAAATGTCTAGCCCCATGTCAGATTTCAAAATTGAATATAAAAAAATCTGTTTGCTCTTTTGAGAAATGGATTTCAGTGCAGAATTCTGCCGGAGCAACACTATTAATGGATTCATTTTGAAAAAAAATATTTTTCCCATGACAGTATCCCTTTAAGTTAACTATTAGTATGTTATAGAATGGCTAATTCTAATCAACTTCTCAACTGGCCGTCATTTTTTCTTTTTTTTTTATAGTTTTTGAATTATTTATCTTCTTCTTCTGACTTTTTCCATCTTTCAAATGGGGGTCACTGACCCCAGCTAAAAATAACGATTTTAATTGTTATTGCTACTTTTTATTATTCATTTTTCTTTTTAGACCCTCTGCTATTCATATGCCAGGCTTTTATTCAATCAATGCAACTACAGGTAGATGGCTGACATTTCAAGATGGAGAGCTGTTTAATAAAAAGTTTGATAACTCAAAAAAATAAAACATAAAAACCAATTGCAGGAAGTGACTAGCACACGAAACGCGTTTAGCCATGCTCTCTCCTGCCTGCTCTATTTGCTTGCATCCTTGTGATGATTTTATTCAGAAATCTTCAATAAACGTTGTTTTTAATTTTTATTTATACAAATCTCATTCATAAGTCCTGCAAATGGTAAGCTATGTGAGTGCGCTTTCCGATGAACTTTCAATTGCAAATTGGCCCCAACCACCATTTTTTGGATTTGACTTCTATGCTTTTCAAAGCAAAGGATTTCGGTGCAATTTGGTTGATTGGGCTGTGTATTGGACTGTGTATGTTCTAATTTTTATGTAAAATAAACATGACAATGGCAATGCCTTTTCCCTAGCCTATCAGTAAATTCCTGAAACCGCCGCGAAAATTCACCAGCGGATTTTCGTTGGCATAAAAAAAAACGGACTGCAGCGCCGTTTCACAAATTTTTCGACGTTTCGCAGGAAATTTGCACATTTTTCCGCAAAGCAAAATGCCAAATTCACCCCTCAATACCTACCAGGATTTTGCCCTTCCAATCCAAATTCAGACATCAGCTATTGAGATATTGGGTAAAGGAGGGACAGCATGGGTCTGTAAAATGGTTCTCTACGGAGGTAGATGGTCACAATTTCAGAGGAATTCCAGTTACAGTAATAGCCTGAATCGGGGGGAAAAAAAACCTTCAGAATATACAGTAATCCCTATGCTGCATCTGGTTTGCAATTGCCTTGTCACATTCTAGAAAAAAATTCATACCTCCCAACTGTCCCGGTTTTCACGGGACAGTCCAGATTTTGACAGCTCAACCCGCAGTCCGAATTGTTACTGAAATGTCCCGACTTTCTCTTTGATCTCCTGCACTGAACAGCCAGAAAAAGAAAAAAGTTTCTTATTTAATTGGCTTTTGGCAGAGAGCCCAGAATACGTGCAGGTGTACTTAGATACTTTTGTAACAATTTAATATAGCAATTATAACTATTTAAGATAAGAAAGTCTCTTGGGGAGACTGACTTTCAGCTTAAGGGCAGAGACACACAAGGTCAGATTTCGGGGAGATTAGACAAATCTCCTCTTCTTCGGGCGACTAATCTCTGCAAACTGCCTTCCCGCCAGCTAGAATGTAAATCGCCGACGGGATGGCACCCAGAGCGATTAATTTATTGAAGTCGCCCGAAGTTTCGTTGTGAGGCAATTTCGGATGACTTCAGAACACGAAGCGCTCCAAGTGGCATCCTGACGGCGATTTGCAACTTCGGGCAATTTCGGAAAACGAAGCGCCCTGAGTGCCATCCCGTCTGTGATTTATATTCTAATCAACGGGAAGGTAGTTTGGGGAGATTATTTCCCCGAAAATGATGTGCGTGGTTGTGAATTAACTTTAAGTCTGATTTAGGGCATATCTCTGATACGGTAATTGCCTTTTATTTTTATTATACTACTGAATGAAATGCAAATTAGATGTAAATCAGTTTTGCATCTTCTGAATGAGTGGGTTGTTATTAACGCTAAAATCTCAACATGTTTTCTCCGAACTTGCTTTGGCACAGTGATAAAAATGTCTGAACCAGTGGTACAAGGATTCATAGCACCAGCTGTAAAATAAATGTTAGCCCTTGGGTTCGCTAATGTGTTGCACAGATTTATGTTGCCATCACCAGTCTGCTTTTGTGGCTGATCTATAACTAGGATTTAAAGGAGATGTAAACCCTATAAAAAAATAAAAATGCCTGATTAAATAAATTATAATTCTAAGAAACTTTCCATTATACATGAATTACAGATATTCTATGATTTAAATGTATTTGTAATTATAAAAGATATTCAAATCAGTATCCATCTGTTCCTTTCTATTCCCTGCCCTGGTGTTTCTGAGCCATGCAGCAGAATTATACAGGATTGCTTCTGCTACAGGACAGAACTAACAGTGCAGAAAGTAGGGATGCACCGAATACACTAATTTGGATTCGGCCGAACCTCCGAATCCTTTGCGAAAGATTCGGCCGAATACCCAACCGAAGCCGAATCCTTATTTGCATACGCAAATTAGGGGTGGGAAGGGGAAAACATTTTTTACTTTCTTGTTTTGTGACAAAAAGTCACGCGATTTCCCTCCCCGCCCCTAATTTATTTTATATGCAAATTAGGATTTGGTTCGGATCAGAAGGATTCGGCAGAATCTGAAAAAGGCCGAATCCCAAACCGAATCCTGGATTGGTGCATCCCTAGCAGAAAGGGAGAGAAAAACACTGCTTTTAATTGTAATTATATGTACAGGTCTGGGACCTGTTATCCAGAATGCTCAGGACCTGAGGTTTTATAGATAATGGATTTTTCTGAAATTTGGGTCTTCATACATTAAGGGGGTTATTTATTAAAGTCTGAATTGCAAAAACTCAAAAAAAATAGTTTTTATTCACTAGAAAACACATTTTTAGTGGGAAAAAAAAACAGAATCCGAAAATCCACCATCTCAGACCTGACGAGGTCCTGTGTAATTTAACGGGAGATGCACCTATCTCAAATTGAAGTTAGCGGTGTCTTCAGGGGTTTTAGCCTATGGGGACCTTCCAGAGCACTTTTCTACGTTTTTTTTGGTCGAAAAGAAATCCTTCGATCGATCGCTAAAAATCGCTTGAATCGTTCGATTCGAATCAATCAAACGATTTTTATTCGACCGCAGGATTGCCAAATTTGTTGAAAAAACTTAGAATTCGATATCCGAAGTTTTTTAATTCGATGGTCGAAAGTTTTTTGTACTTCGAGATTCGACCCTTGAAAAATCTGCCCCATACTGTATTAAGCAACAGTCTATATTCACTATAGACAGTTTCATTTCTCCTACATTATCTCCGATGTCTGAAGAATGAAACTCTTAGGGCATGTAAAGTGTAAAATAGAATAAGACTAGAAATACTGTATTTTGTATACTAAATATAAACATGAACTTACTGCACCACAAGCCTAATCAAACAAATAATTTATGCTTTCAAAGTTGGCCACAGGGGGTCACCATCTTGTAACTTTGTTATACATCTTTGCAAGACTAAGACTGTGCACATGCTCAGTGTGGTCTGGGCTGCTTAGGGATCGTCATAAACAAAGCTGCTTGAGTTCTGCATGGCTGGGAAGTAAGGCGGGGGCTCCCCCTGCTGTTCATAAGTATGATTGTTTCCCTGCTCAGCAGTTAGGGACCGTCTGACAATTCCTATCGACAGCAGTAAATGAAGGGAGAATTTCACTACATACAGTCAGGTTTCTTATAAAAACGGCACATTTTTTAATTAAAGTATATTGGAGATAGGTTTCTTTTTCATTAAAGAAAGGGTTTTATTTTTTTGCCTTTACATGCCCTTTAATGGGTGTATGGCCCCAGACAAGTGAAAGTAGGCAATATCCAGTTGTCTAAGATTAATGCTTGTGCACATACACACAATTTATCATTCCACTGCTCACAACTGTGGGGTGTACAGAAAATATTTTATGCACATTGATAAATAACTTGACTCCACCCAGTGCTATTTACCTGTAGTTTTTGAATTCTGTAAGCAAACAATTATTTATCAAGGGTTGACTTTCAAGGTAATGGGAGCTTTTTTAAACTCCCATCAACTCGAAATTCGAATAAAAAAAGACCAATCGAAATTTATTTAAGAAATCCGTACATAATAAATTTTGATATTCGAATAGTCTATTTTTTTCAAATTCGAATCAAATTTTGGACTATTCGATAGTCGAAGTACACTTAGGGGCAGATTTATCAAGGGTCGAAGTGAAAATTCGAAGTAAAAAAATTTTAATTTTGAGCTATTTTTGTGTACTTCGACTAGGGATGCACCGAATCCAGGATTCGGTTCGGGATTCGGCCAAGATTCGGTCTTTTGAAGAAGGATTCGGCCGAATCCTTCTGCCCGGCCGAACCGAATCCTAATTTGCATATGCAAATTAGGGTTGGGGAGGGAAATTACGTGACTTTTCGTCACAAAACAAGGAAGTAAATTTTTTTCCCCTTCCCACCCCTAATTTGAATATGCAAATTAGGGTTCAGATTCGGTTCGGTATTCTGCCGAATCTTTCACAAAGGATTCAGGGGTTCGGCCGAATCCAAAATAGTGGATTCGGTGCATCCCTAACTTCGACGTACTTGCGTACTTTGATTGAATAGGCCAAAATTCAATTGAATTTGAAAAAAAATTGACTATTCGAATATTGAAATTTATCATGTACTGTCTCTTTAAAAATTTAGACTTCAACCATTGGCCATCTAAAACCTGCCGAATTCCGGTTTTAGCCTATGGGGGACCTCCTAGAACCTGCTTGGAGTCATTTGGTGGACTTTGAAAATCAAAGTTTTTTGGGGCATATAGTTCGATTCGAATGCGATCGAATACGCTAAAACTTCGATTCGATTCGAACGATTCAAATACAGCCTATTCACCTGAAGTTAAAAACTTTGATTTTTTTAAATAAATTTTGATTTTTTTAATAAATTTTGATTTTTGTTCAAAAAAAATCCCATTACTTCGAAATTTGACCCTTGATAAATCTGCCCCTAAAAATAGCTTGAAAATGGAATTTTAAAATTAGATTTTTCAATTCCACCCTTGATAAATCTGCCCCTTAGTGTTGACATGGGGATGGGAGTAGAGAGGCCTTTTCTTACAAATGTCAAATCATCGAGATCAGGTCGTATGGATCCCCAGTCGAGCTCTTATCTTTGAATCTGAAATGAAGGTACAGTATATTCATTGCGTATGGCTACACAATCTTTCTCATTCTAACCAGGCATCTACAGACTCTTCCAAAACCTCCATACATAGGGGGTTTTTAATCAAGTAAAAAAGTCCAACCAAATTAGAATCCATGATTTGACCTTATTTATCATTAAAAAAAACTCGAAAAATAAAAGTTTTTGCAAACAAAAAAAACTCCAAATTTTTCCGGGTTTTATGCCCAAAATGCTAAAATTTTTCTTGAAATCGATCAAATCGATTTTTTCGGATTTTTGTCTGAAACTCAGCGCAGACCATGATATCTTAAAATTTTAAATGACACCTTTGCCATCGACTTCAACAGGACCCGACAGCTTGGAGATGGAGTATTTTCGGATTTGGACTTTTAGCAGCCTCTGGATATAATAGTTTATAGTAAAAAAAACTCCAGTTTTTGGCATTCAGATTTTAATAAATAACCCCCTTACTGTTCATTAGTCTCATTGTTCAATAACTGAGCCAGAGGTTTTACTAAGAGTAATATACAAAAGCTAAAAGGTTAGCCACCGTTAATTTGTCTGCGCGACCATTTCATAGTAAACTTTCGATAGCGTTAATTTCTGCTTAGAGAAACTTCTACGCTTACTTTTACGCTTAGGTCAATTACATATAGGTCATATATATGTCTTTATTAGAGATGTTGGTGCAAATGCTGTGGGCACTAGTGATTGGAGAATTGGTGGAGTTTTGCTTTGCCGAAAAACTTTGTGAATTTCCCGATAAATTCGCAAAACGGAATAAAATTTGCAAATCGCCGCTGGCATCTCTTTTTCGACGCCGGCGGACTTTTTTTATGCCGGAGACCGTTTTTTTTTTATACCGCCGGGGCAAATTCGTCCATATTTTTTGACGCTGGTGAATTTTCGCCCATCACTATTGGCCACTTGTTATTAAAAATGTTCAAGGAAGCAAAATAAAGACAAAAGAGATCCTCTAATGCCTTGGACATGAGCCCACCCTAAAACAAATGTGGCATGCCCCTCAAATGGTTGGAGTAAAAAATGTTAACACAAAAATCTTTAAAGGAGAAGGAAAGGATAAAACTAAGTAAGCCTTATCAGAAAGGTCCACCTAAATATACCAGTAAACCCCCAAAGTAATGCTGCTCTGAATCCCAGAAACACCACATTTCTTTCCTTCTATTGTGTACTCATGGGCTTCTGTATCAGACTTCCTGCCTTCAGTTTAAACCTCATTGCCCTGGGCAAGAGCATGCTCAGTTTGCTCCTCTTCCCCACCCCCTCCCTTCTCTACTGTAATCTGAGCCCAGAGCAGGGAGAGACTCAGGCAGGAAGTGATGTCACACCACATTAATACTGCAGCTCCTATCCTAAACAAACAGAGAGTTTCTAGAGCTTTTTACTCAGGTATGGTAAAACATTCTACAGAATAAATATAGATATACATTCTATCTTGCACTATTGCAGCTAATCTATTGGCAATAACATGCCTCCGTAGCTTTCCTTCTCCTTTAATAGTTAGAACTTTTGAAGGCAATCCTGCTTTAAAATAAAATCCTGCTTTTAAACTCCAGCGTTTTCTAGAACTTTTATGACTTTCCGGCATACAGGATATGATGTCACTGACATAAGATCGAGGAGGATGTAGCTATCCAGAATGCTAACTTTCCAAATAATGGATTTTTCCGTAATTTGGATCTTCATGCCATAAGTTCACTAGAAAATCATATAAACATTAAATAAACTTAATAGGATGGTTTTGCTTCTAATAAGGACTGAATATAGCTTAGTTTGCATCAAGTACATGGTGTTATTTTATGATGACAGTGATAAAGGAAATCATGTTTAAAAATTTGGATTATTATAATGGAGTCTACGGGAAACGGCCTTTCCGTAATATTGAGCGTTTTGGATGGGTTTCTGGATAACTGTATAAGGTTCGCCGGATAGATCAAAGCACCATTTTAAATGACAAACAATCCTGTTTTTTTAAGGTGCCAATTCCACTGGGTTATCATTCCTTATCTTATAAACAGAGCAACTGTGCCATCTTGCGGTTAAACTCTAGATGACAACATTGTTCAAGAGATTTATTTGCCTTTCACTAGTAGCAAGATGTGTATGTGTAGCTAGTGATGGGCGAATTTATTCGCCAGGCGCAAATTTGCGGCGAATTTGCGCAATTCGCTGCCAGCAAATAAATTCGCGAAACGCCCATGAAAATTCACGACAAAAATTCGCCGGCGTTAAAAAAAATTTTCAGAAAAAACGGGCACCGGCGTCAAAAACGAGACACCAGCGCCGTTTCGCAAATTTTTGCCGTTTCGCGAAATTCGCTAATTTTTCGGCGAAGCGGAACGGCACAAATTCGCCCATCACTATGTGTAGCGCTTATTCCTACTGCTTAATAGACTGCTGGTTTGAGAACAATGTATACAAAGGGGGAAATGGGAATCTAATTATCTACTGTGCAAGGACCAGACATGAAGTAGCTTCAATTTCCCCTTTAAACTTCTATAATGTTCAGACAACACCCTCTTAAAGCCTTTGTCACTCTAAGGATATTGAGAGGTTTATCCTATTTATTCTTTTGCTCTCTTACTAGTTTCTCATCCATACCTCCCAACATTTTGGAAATAAATAGAAGGACAACAAGTTGGCACACGCATTGCGGTGAAATTTGTTTTGACCACGCCTGTTTTTGTGGCCACACCCCCTGATTATCATGTTCATTTTACAAAATTTTGCAAATTATAAAAGTTTGAACATTTTTCTGTGTTTTTTTAACCAGTTATTACAGTTTTGGTAATGAAGGTGAATTGCCCTTTAAGCTGTGAATCTAACTTCTCCCAAGAGACCTGTTATCTTATATTGTTACTTATTTTCTTATCTCAAAATTGTTACAAAGTTATCTTATCTAAACCTCTTAGCTGTTCTGGGCTCTATGCCATAAGCAAATTAAGTTAGAAAAATTGTATATATTTTTTAGCTGTTCAGTGCAGAGAAAATCGAGACTTTCCAGTACAATCGAGGGACTGCGGGTTGAGCTGTCAAAAGCGGGACTGTCCCGCTGAAAACAGGAGGTATGCACGATCTACTATTTATTACTGTTTTCAGACTGGTGGGGAAAGGGGCAGAAGGGAATTAAAGCAAAGTACCTTGGTGCTGGCCCTGACACACATAATGTAGGAACAGAAACAGTTAAAGGAAAACTATACTCCCCCAAACAATGTAGGTCTCTATAAAAAGATATTGCATAAAACAGCTCATATGTAAAACCCTGCTTCATGTAAATAAACCATTTTCATAATAATATACTTTTTTAGTAATATGTGCCATTGGGTAATCATCAATAGAAAATTGCCATTCCCCTGGGATCGTACGATTCACAGTGCACACAAACATACCTAACAAACTATACTTCTTAGGTCACATGAGCCAATTAACAGACAGAGTTCTGTCTTTTGCGTCCACACTTCTTCCTGTTACAGTTAGAGCTGCAGTATTTCTGGTCAGGTGATCTCTGAGGCAGCACACAGACCATCACCAAATGGGGGCTCAAGGCAAGAGATGTAAAAGGGCAATATTTACTTAAATATATATTCCAGTTTGGTAAGATTCTTTAATATGCCACTTAATATGATATAAACTGTTGCTTAAATATTCATTTTGGGGGTATAGTTTTCCACTAAACTTTAGATTGTTTTCCTCGTGCAAGTCCCAATCCTGCCACAAGGGGATTGGCTAGGCTTCAAATGTCTTCCACCAGCATAGCCAATCCTCTTGAGGCTGGACTGGGATTTACATCCAAGGGGAAAAAAAAGGAAGTGAAGAAAAAGGAAAACCGGGCAGGATTTCCTATGACTGACGCGGAAACCAGCCAATCGTCGGTCGCCGTGTCATGATGTCACTGCACCGCTCCTGCCGCATCATGGCCCTGCCCGGATTCCACCATGCAAAAAGGTGGCAACCCTAAGCCACCACCATGGTATTCTGGGGTCCATGTTACAGTGTTTATCATGTTGTGATACCTTTGTGTTATCTACAAGTGCAGAGTTTGCCACTAGTCTTGTAATACAGAGCAACCAGTTAAATGTTTGTATTCATTATTCGGACTGCACCAAATTAGTCATTGGGCGCTATGATGGATACATGCCTTCCAACTGTCCCGTTTTTCACAGGAAGGTCCCGATTTTGACAGCTCAGCCGGCAGTCCCAGATTGTTACTGAAATGTCTCAATTTTCTTTTTGATCTCCTGCACTGAACAGCCAGAACAAGATAAAAGTTTCTAAAAAAAAGGTGCACTTTGTAACAATTTAAGATTAGCAAATTCTCTTGGGGAAAACTGTGATTTGAATCTTAAAGGGCAATTCACCTACGTTAGCAAAACTGTAATAACACATAAAAACCACAGAAATGTGTTTAAACTTTTATAACCTGCCAAAATTTGTAAAATGGGCATGGTAATTAGGAGGTGTGTCCACTAAAATGGTCGTGGTCAAAACTATTTTTGTCCATAATGTTGGGAGGTATGTGGATATATCTGCACCATACTGTGCAATCAGGGATTAATTCCTAACTAAACTAAAAATAACATTTACTGTATATCAAACAATTGTATGGAGAAGTGACTTGTTGTTGTGCCCACACTTTCCCGAATGCCGTCATTGTTAACTTGTGCAAGGTATTTCCACAGAATTTGTATAGGCCACTTCCCATGAGTAAACCTTACTTGGCTACGTTAAACTTGCCCAGCTAGGAAAGGATCGGTTTCATTGGACGTCCAATTTGGGCCAAAAAAAGGAGCCAATTTTTTTTCAAAGGACCAGGGGGGGTTAGGAGGGGTCGGAGGGGGTCAGAGGGGAAGGGGTTTGAGAGGGGGTCGGCATCCAATTTGGCCAGTTCAGGACTGTCTGTGCCCCGGCAGCTGCTTTATAGCAAATACTCACTTTGCTAGAAAGTGCTATTACAATATATAACCTGTCACTGATTATAAAGCCTTGTTCACGGGGTCCCTGCTCCCAAACTTCACTAGCAGGGTTATCCATTAAAAGCAGCACAGCTTTACTAGACTTGTTGATCCCAGGCTCCCTGGACCACATGCAGCTGGGTCAGCCGAGGAAGGCCACCCCTTACTAAACAATATGTTAAAGGGGAACCCAACTAAACAAGTAGCTAGAAATGTTGTACATGATGTTTTGTGCTTCTGTACCAGCCCAAGGCAACCACAGCCCTTTAGCAGTAAAGATCTGTGTCTCCAAAGATGCCCCAGTAGCTCCCCATCTTCTTTTCTGCTGATTCACTGCACATGCTCTGTGCTGCTGTCACTTACTGAGCTTAGGGAGCCACTCACAATATACAGTACACATAGAATAGAAATGTCACAATATAAGGCTGATTAGTAATTAATACACATAATTACTACATGGCAGCACAGAAATCAGTGCAATTAGCATCAGAATTTAATAATCAGCAAACCTGTAGAATCAGCTTATATTACAGGGGAAGCTCATTTTTCTGCTGGATAATTAGTGACGAGCCCTAAGCTTAGCTTCTCAACAGCCAATCAGAACCCACTGAGCATGTGAGTGTCACAGACACTTTCCAAGATGGTGACCCCTGTGAATAAGCACAACTAGATACATGGGCATCAGCCCAGCAACCAGGGAAATAAGGACCTGTAAAGATTTAAAGCCATATGGAAGGGTTAACCCTAAATGGCATTGGGAATAAGGCTAGTTAGTCATGGGATACATATATAGAAAAATGTTCAGTGCCTATGCGTTGAGTAGTAATTTTGGGGTTAATTTACCCAAGCAAACGGGGGATCCAGCCACACAAGCCCCAAACTTTCAGCTCAGGAAGACAATGTAGCAATTTTTCTACTAGATAGTCATGGGAGCTGCCTAAAAAGCACTCAGTGGGTCTTTAGTCTAAACCAGTGATCCCCAACCACATACCTCCCAACTGTCCCTTTTTCAGAGGGACAGTCCCTCTTTTGACAGCTCAACCCGCAGTCCCTCATTTGTACTGGAAAGTCCCTCTTTTCTATGCACTGAACAGCCAGAAAAAGAAACAAAAAGTCTCTCACTTAATTGGCTTTTAGCAGAGAGCCCAGAACAGCTAACAGGTGCAAATAAGATACTTTGTAACAATTTTGAGACACAAAAACACAGTTTAGATAAGGAGAAATATTTTCAAACTTTCTTAACCTGCCAAATTTTGTAAAACAAACATGGTAATTAGGGGGTGTGGCCACAGAAAGGGTGTGGTCAAAAAATTGCTGCGCTATGTGCGGGAAAAAAATTTTTGTCCCTCTTTTTACTTCCAAAATGTTGGGAGGTATGCAACCAGTAGCTCGTGAGTAACATGTTGCTCTCCAACCCCTTGGATGTTGCACCCAGTGGCCTCAAAGAAGGTGATTATTTTTGAATTCCAGGCTTGGAGGCAAGTTTTGGTTGTATAGAATCCAGATTTTCCGCCTCGACGGGCCACACACCGTTGTGCTTTGATGTGTGAAAGCGCAGTAGTTTATCGTGCCCCAGAGTTCTCGTCGCACACGTGAATGCAACTATTAGAGGCGGAACATTCATAGCGCGCGCGCACCTGCTTCATCCTCTTATCCAGGAGGGCGGGAGAAGGGAGACGGCGCGAAGGAAGTATTCGATTGGTGAGAGGTGTGTTCGTTCAGCCAATCAGCGCGCTGATGGAGAGGGCACGTCACGGCCGGCCATTCAGCTCGTTGATGATGAGGGCACGTCGCGGCCAGCCATTCAGCGCGCTGATGATGAGGGCACGTCATGGCCAGCCAATCAGCGCGCTGATAGCGAGGGCACGTCACGGCGTGCCGGCGCTATGTATAGCTTGGCTAGGGGCGTGCGCAGAGTTAGTTGCATCAGTTCTTGCAGAGAGACGTCACCGCGAGTGGACGCGGCAGGTAAGGTGAAGGCAGGTGTAGGGGTGTCTGTGCCAGTGCTCGTTAGGGCTCAGAAACATGGCTGTTGGATGCATTCACACTATACTGTGATATTGAGGTGGAAGGCTGGAGCCCTCCTTGCTCCAATCATGGAAGCTAATCATTCTACATCCTTTGTCTATGTAATCAATACTATTGCTTTATAGTTCAACCACTATAGTCTGGGCGTGCTGAGTGTAACAGCTTCTTGCTATAGGCCCCTCTGTCTGACCCCTGGGGCCCTGCTCTGGAAATGAAGCCTCTGTGGCAAGTGTGCTACTTTTGTATGTCTCTGTATTGGTACTTTCCTTGTATGTTTAAATATGCTGGGGATTATTGTATTTCAGGACAGCTGGTTGCTTGTTATTGGCAGTTCAGTTAAAGGAATTGTAAAAATTAAAAACTAGGTAAATAGGCTGTGCAAAATAAAAATGTTCGATTAGCCAAAAATGTAATGTATAAAGGTTGGGGTGACTGGATGTTTAACATAAAAACCAGAACACTACTTCCTGCTTTTCAGCTCTCTTAGTTTCCACTGATTGGTTACCAGGCAGGGGGCATATTGGTCATATCTGAGCTGAATGCTGAGGATCAATTACAAACTCACTGAACAGTTATGTCCCATGTGGCCCCCCTTATAGTCACTGACTAACTCAGTGTTAGAGAGCTGAAAAGCAGGAAGTAGTGTTCTGGCTATTATGTTACACATCCAGTCACTCCAGCCTTTATAAATTACATTTTTGGCTAACTAACTATATTAGAAACATTTTTTTATTTTGCACAGCCTGTCTATTACAGTTTTTATTTTTACACTGAAATGTTCCTTTTAAAGGGGTTTTTTTTCACCTTTGAGTCAATATAACCCTGAGAAAATCTGCCATCTGGTTTTCAACTTTTATTATTTGTGGTTTTTGAGTCCTTTGGCATTTAAGTCAGCAGCTCTCCAGTTTCCAAATTCAGGGGTTCAAATGACCCAGCAACCATGCACTGATTTTAATAAGCGGCTGGAATAGGAAAGTCCTGAATTGAAAGAGTAAGAAGGAAAAAAAAAACGATAATGTATATTGTAGCCTTACAGAGCATTTGTTTTTTAGATGGGGTCTTTTAAAAGCTGGAAAGAGTCGGGAGGATTAAGAAAATAATGACCGCAGAGGGCAAATAATTCAAAAATGTTTTAGATCTGAAGAGATACTGACATCAGAAAATCACCTTTTTTATTATCTATCATAACATTGTCTTTGAATGCTATTTATAATTTTGCCATAAAAGTATTTGCCTGATACTTTTACATTACCTCTCTTAACCCAATGTTCCTCTATGAGGAGGCTGCCATATTTGTGCAGCAGGAGTCCATTCGCATTAGAAACTCATAACTAACGGACTGAGGTTAAGAAGAGTCAGGTTGGCAAAACAGCCAGGTATAGGAACTTCAAATAACAATTACAAAAGCTGTCTGCGAAAAATGATCAATGTGACCTATAGGTAACTTAATGTAGATTAATATTTTGAAAGAACATTTTCGGTGTCAGTATCACTTTAAATAATGAAGAATTGAAAAGTTGCTTAGAATCAGGCATTCTGTAATATACAAAAAATTAATTTAAAGAAGAACAATGCCTTTTAAAGGGGTGCGTGCTAGTCCTTTGTTAGCAGTGTTTGAATGGAAGTGTGAGTTGTAGTTTGGCATAGTGAGTACAGTGCATCCACAGGGCTGGTTACTACAAAACAAACAGTCTGGGACGCACTGACCTCTGCCTGTTGTAATAAGAGAATGAGTGCAGGTCGGTGTCACAGACTGAATTTTACCTGGCATGACCCGATCTGCTATGTGTATTGGAAACCACCAGTGGGATCAGAAACCTATGTTTTCAGTCTCGATATTTGGCTGGTGATAGATTCCCTGCAGGGGGTTTCTAACTGCATTATTGCAATATGAACTGGTCCTTGTGTCTGCAGGTTCATGTGACAATATGCCTAGCAGACTCATTGCCCACTGGCCACATTTGGGTCCCTTTTCTTTTGATCCTCTCCTTAGGTCCCCATCCCATTGGTTGATGGAAAACTTACCCATCATCTCATATTGCCAAACTGTGATATTGCCAGGGTTACATATTAATTGTATAGTCAAAAACACTATAAAAACTGTATGGGGGGAATTCACAAAAGTGTCGGTAAAAAAAGTAGCCCAGAAGTGGCGGTCGACAAATTTGTAAAATGTCATATGAACGGCAAATTCACAAAGGCAGATGTTACCATCTCTGAATGTCTCGTAAGTCTGACCATTTTCTAAAATGTCGTTTATCTTTTCATCGTACAAACGACATTTACCAAGACTTTTTAAACGACAATTTGTCTGACGTTTTCATTTTGGAGAGCCTAAAGTGTCTGAAAAATTGTCGATAAAAAAAGAGTTTACGAGTAATTCATAAAAATGTCGGGAAAAGTGGCGCCGAAAAAACCACGCACACTTTTAACGACACTAATTCAAAAGTGTCGGAAAATTGGCGGAGAAATGCTCTGTGAATTTGTCGGCTGTTGCTACGACAACTTTCTATGACGTTTTAAAGACATTTTTTCGTTCCCGACACTTTTGTGAATTCCCCCCCTATGTGACTCACTTTGGCTGCAGCTTTGGGGGCAGAGCTAAGAGTGTTGCTATGTCCAACTGCACACGTATTCACTTTGGCTCCGACATCTGCAGACACTCGGCTGAATGCAATCTCCAACTAGTTCAGTGACTTCACTAAAGGCTATGGGGAGAATTCACAAAAGTGTGATATGGAGATAAAAATGTTGAATTTCCCACAAAATTCACAAACCTCTACCTCCACTTTTGTGGATTTGTCTTTTAAACAGGCAGTTTTCAGATTGTCTTTCACACAACATTTTAACAACTTTTTTTTTCTGTATTTGAATATAAATAAAATGTTCAGTGTCAAATGCAATAAGTGTTTATAAGGGGGTTAACTTACCCAAAACTGTATGGGGGATCCAGGTGCACAAGCCCCAGACCTTCAGCTCAAGAAGCAAAATGACAAAGAATAATTGAGGGCTGGCACAGACCGGATCACACTCCAAGTTTAGATGTAGTAAAAAAAAATGTTTTTATTAAAGCAAAAACATCACAAAAAGAGGCATAGCACATTTCACGCCATAGTGGCACTTACTCTAGCTCTTACTACACCAGTCAGTCGTGAAATGAGACTTTCCGGGGCAGGGAGTTTATTTTACCTAGGAAAATTATACATCATTTTTTCATGATCACCCGGGCTTTCTAAATCTGCCTACATGTTTGTGTAATTCCACTTCTGTAACAAGATATAAGGGTCTAAATACAAAAAAATATGCTATTTTGCACAATATAGGAATTTGTATTTTATTAGATTAGGTCAAGTGCTGCTAAAACTAAAAAAAAATTGGCTGGGAGGCTTTACCTTTCTTTTAGGTAATACATTCACTCAAATTGCTAATATTGCCTCATTCATTAGTCTAAAACTAGTAAAATAATGCATGTGTGAGTTAAAAACATTTTATCTATAAATTGTATAAACACTTTTTTTTTTTTTTTTTTAATGAGGCTTTTACACATATAGAGTTAGACAGAAACGTGTGCCCTGACTATAAAATACTAATCCCTATTAATATGATAATAACTCCCTGATGGGGCACCTACAAGAGGTGTGAAATAAAGATTGTGGGAACCAAAGCTGTTTATAATTAATTAGATGTTTAAATAAAGGCCCTGGAATGCGTGGCTTCCAATTGCTGAGATCCAAAGCAGAGCTGATTATATTAGAATTGGTCTGACACATGGGGAAGAGTTATACTGAGCTTTACTCCATTTTTTTTTTTTTAAAATGTCGTTTGAAAGACAAATTCAGTAACTGTCTTTCACTAAAATATGAAAATTGGCAGTTGAGCTGTAATGTAGGCGGATTTCTGTTTGTGAATATGGAGAAAGTATTTTACACCAGTTTACCACCAATTTTACTCCAAAAATGGTCTCTCTCCACCTTTGTGAATCCCCCTATGTATAGCTACTTGTATTGGTGTGTAGTCTCATCTCAGACTGTTGCAGCCTCTGAGTCTTTGCAGTTTGAGTGTAGGAGGCTGCTACAAAGTGAACAAGATGATGAAGGGCTAATCTAAGCCCAAAACTTTGCTGAGCACCCCCAATAAAGGTTTCATATGGAGCACTATGGTCACAAATACTTATATAACATGAGACATTCATTCTGTGTATTAGGGATAGTTTTGTATACAGAATGTATTTGGGACAAACGGCACCCCATAGTCTGCAACATAGTACAACTGGACCCTGGCTGGGAATCTTGTCTGCTTTGCACACGTCCACTTTTTTTTTTTTTTTGGTGGTGTTTGAAACTCCTTTGCAATTAGTATCCTCGAAGTCTTATGTAATACTGGTTTTAAACCCTTCTGCACTTTCACTAGCTGACCTTTATGATGTAGTCAGGAGGAGTGCTGTGGGCAGCGGCTGTCTGAGCCAATCAGGTTGTGCCTGGTCTTAGAGAATATTTGCATGTCGTTTTCTTTCTCACGTTGCCAAAAGGTTGGATTGCTCCCATAAAGGACAGCTTTGTGTGTTGGAAAGTCATTGGGGTAACTGAACCCTTTTACAGTTGTCTGTGAAATCTGTTGGCAAAATTTAACCTAACTGAATATTTGTCTGTAATCCAGGTCACCTAGTTACAGCAGTGATAATAAACCTATGGGTCAGGACCCAGAAATGAGACCCCCATGCTTAGCTCGGTCTCTGATCTCCCTACATAATGAACATTGACTTTTTACAACAAAACATGGTGCGCTTCTAACGCTAAGCAGTTTTGAGGTCTGAAAGCTTATTTAGCAAGTTCTCCGTTATCCAGAATGCTCTGGATCTGGGGTTTTCCCATATAAGGGGTCTCTCTGTAATTAGGATCTCCATACCTTGTCTACTAAAACCATTTATTAAACATTAATTAAACCCGTAAAGTTTTTTTTGCCACCAAAAGGATCCATTATTACTTAGTTGGGATCAAGTCCAAGGTACAGGTACAGGACCTGTTATCCAGAATGCTCAGGACCTGGGGTTTTCTGGATCACTTGATTTTTCAGTAATTTGGATCTTCAGTCTACTATAAAATCATTTAAACATTAAATAAACCCAATAGGCTGGTTTTGCTTCTAATGATTATATCTTAGTTGGGATCAAGTGAAAGTTACTGTTTTATTATGATTGCTGATTATTAATATATTAATAGAGGAAAAGGAAACTGGATATAATGGTATCTATGGGAGATTGCCTTTCCGTTATTCTGAGCTTTCTGGATAACTGCTTTTCGGGATAACTGATCCCATACCTGGACTATTTTTGTTACAGAGAAAAAGGAAATAATTTCAGAAATGTTACTTGATTAAAATGGCCTCTATGGGAGATGGCCTTTCCATAATGCTGAGCTTTCTGGATAACTGATCCCATATATGTATCTCCATATAACTAAAACTCTCTCCAGTAATAGGCATTGCAATATGTGACAGCTATGAACGGTTCACATAAGGGCTCAGATTGGATGAATGAAAATTTAATATATTTCATACTGAAAAGATTTTCCAAATATTGATTACATTCTAGACTATTTCTGAAAATCAAGTTACTCTTCTCTTCCTGTCTCAGTATCTGTCTCCATTTTCCTTTAATGCCAGTCGGAAGTCTAACTTTGATTGACAGGGCTAATATAGCGAGGGGGGGCTCCTTTTTGCAATCATCAGAAATCACATATCTTTACTTGTAGTATTTGTCCAGAAGTCCATTACTTTGTTAGCTTTAATTAAGAAATGTTCTTGTTTGCATGTGATGAAACTTATATTCAATTTTCATTTTTGCGAGTTTCCCTTTAAATAGTATGTGCTGAGACTGAATGTGTGCCCTGACTCACGTACTCCTGCTCAGTAATGAGCTGAATTAATGTCGTCTCAAGCTGCGCATGTACTTTGCATTGGCAAAACCCCTGTCAAGACTTTTGACTCCCTAATTTTTTTTTTTTATTGCTTTCTCCCTCTGTCCGCATAACAAAATCTAGGTAAGTGCTATTTTTTTTTTTTTTCTCACTCATTAATTTATATATTTAGATGGTCCTTGAATAGGCAGAAATTCCTCTTGAGTATGTAAAACAGAAAAGCTGCAGGCAGTACATTTTGGATTCTTGGGTGACTTAAAGGAACAGCAACACCAAAATAAAATATGATTTATTGTTATGCAATAGCTGTTTGCTTTAGAAAGACTACTATAGTTTATGTAAATAGGCTAGTGTGTAGCCATCGAGGAAACCAAGCTATTAAAGGAGAAAAGGTACAGGTTACTTAGCTGATACCTGATAAGCTTTGTAATAGAATACAACAGGATTCGACAGTACATCTGGTATCTATGTAACCTAGGTTTTGAATGGCTGCCCCCATGGCTACACAGCAGTTTGTTTATATAAATTATAGTTGTTTCTAAAGCAAAAACCCCAGTTTTATCCATGCAGGGCAACAGTAAATTATATTGTAGTTACTTTCATACACTTTCATTTTTTATGTTACTATTGCTTCAAAGGTACGGTAACACAATAAATAAGCTGCTGTGTAGCCATGGGGGCAGACATTCAAGCACAGGAGACACAGTAGATAACAGATAAGTACTACTATAGTTTATATAAACAAGTTGCTGTGTAGCCATGGGGGCAGCCATTCAAGCACAGGATACACAATAGATAACAGATAAGTACTACTATAGTTTATATAAACAAGTTGCTGTGTAGCCATGGGGGCAGCCATTCAAGCACAGGATACACAGTAGATAACAGATAAGTACTACTATAGTTTATATAAACAAGCTGCTGTGTAGCCATGGGGACAGCCATTCAAGCACAGGATACACAGTAGATAACAGATAAGTACTACTATAGTTTATATAAACAAGTTGCTGTGTAGCCATGGGGACAGCCATTCAAGCACAGGAGGCACAGATAACAGATAAGTACTACTATAGTTTATATAAACAAGCTGCTGTGTAGCCATGGGGGATAGCAATTTAAAGCTGAAAAGGAGAAAAGGTACAGGATACACAGTAGATAACAGGTTCTGAAGAATCCCATTGAATGCTACAGAGCTTGTTATCTGCTGTGTATCCTATGCCTTTTAGGTTTAGAAATATTTGCCTGCCTCTTAGCCCTCTTTCATTTTTTAGTTTTTTTTTTCAATACTGCCTGGATGCTAGGCTAAGTTAGACCCTACCAACCAGATAGCTCATGAAATTCACTTAAGTTAACTTTTATGTTTTAGAATGGCTAATTCTAAGCAACTTTTCAATTGGTATTTATTTTTGATACTTTATGATACTTTATGAATGATTTGCCTTCTGGCTCTTTCAAGCTTTCAAATGGGGGGGGGGGGTCACTGACCCCATCTAAAAAACAAATGCTTTGTAAGGCTACACTTTTATTATTGCTACTCATCTTTCTACTCCGATCCTCTACTATTCATATTCCAGTCTCTTATTCAAATCAGTGCACGGTTGCTGGTGTTATTTGAACCCTAGCAGCCAAATTTCTGAAACTGCAAACTGAAGAGCTGCTGAATAAAAATAACTCAAACCACATAATAAAAAATGAAACCTATTGCAAGTGAACCACCTATTTGATAAATTGTTGGATTTTACTATTCACTAGTGACATTTCACCACCTTATTTTGCACTTTCCAGGAAATACAGGTGCTTCCCCATTTATCCAGAATGCTTTCCAAACTAATCCAGAGACGCACCTTGGGTGCTTTATACGGCAACATCAAAGTATCTATGAGCTCTGCCTCTTCCGCTGCCACAGAGAAACCAGTGGAGGAGGCTTTATCCTCTGAATATGTATTTGAACGGGAATCCAAATACGGGGCACACAACTACCATCCTCTGCCTGTGGCACTTGAAAGGGGAAAAGGTTTGTTTTCACTTTTTATAAGACCCGCAAACTAGACAAGTCACAGCTAAATCCAGTACCATGGTGTCATTCCCTCTCCAGTAAGCAGACTGGGGCTGCATTTTGCACAGGCTACTGAACCTTAAAGAGATACTGACACCTGAAATTAAACTTTTTTTTTACATCTATTATAATATTGGCTTTGCAAGCTATTTCTAACTTTGCCATAAAGTATTTGCTTGATGCTTTTACATTACCTGTCCTATCTCCCATGTTCCTGGATGAGGGGGCTGCCATATTTGTGCAGCAGGAGTCCGTTCGCATTAGAAACTGTAACTAACAGGCTGAGATGGGACAAAGTCAGAGAGTCAGGCTTAGGAACTTCAACTAACAATTATATACAAAAACAAACCTCAGCAAAAAAATGGATCAACATGACCTATAGGTAACAATCAATGTACATTCATATGCTAAAATTCATTTTTTAGTGTCAGTATCACTTTAAAGGAGAAGGAAATTCCCTGGGTGCAAAAATCCTCCCCCCTGACCTACCTGTCCTGCCAGGCAAATGCCCCCTAACTTGTTACTCACCCCTCTGCGCAGGTCCAGTCCACGGAGTTCACAGGCACCGTCTTCTTCCTGCTTTGACCGGCGTTTTGGCGCATGCACAGTAGGAGCATTTCACCGGTACGGATCTACTGCGCATGTGCCAAAAGTCTGAAATCGCAAAACTGTCTTTTGGCGCATGCGCAGTAGATCCGGACCGGTGAAATGCTCCTACTGCGCATGCGCCAAAAACGCCAGTCAAAGCAGGAAGAAGACGGCTTGGGAGAAGATGGCGCCTGTGGACTGGACTTGCGCAGAGGGGTGAGTAACAAGTTAGGGGCATTTGCCCAGCGGGACAGGTGGGAGGGGGAGGGATTTTTGCGCCCAGGGGGTTTCCTTCTCCAATAAGCAATCCCCAGAGTAGGAGAAACAGTCTGCCAGTTTCATCCTAAAGTGCTGGCTCTTTCTGAAAGCACATGTCCAGGAAAAATTACCTGAGATGCACCTACACACCAAGATTACAACTAAAAAATACACTTGTTGGGTTAGGAATAAAATTTTACACGGTAGAGTGAATTATTTGCAGTGTAAATAGTGTCCTTTAGAAGTAAAAACACCATAAAAAAAATCATGACGGAATCCTTGTTATTTCTGTTTGATCGTTAACTTAGATCTACTTGTTCCAACTGCACACAGTTTATTTTGTGCTACAGATTGAAGACACAACCCAATTATTATCCCTACCTCTCAGTACCGACTTAAAGGGATTGTTCACCTTCAAAACACTATTTTTAAATTCTTTCGTTATATTTAAAAAATGGTGGCAAAAAAATGGTTTACTTACTTTAGGTGCAGAGTTCAGGTTGTCTGTGTCTTCAGCTTTCCTGTACTCTAATTTGTCATTGAAATGTAAGTCCTGGTAATTTTGTATGGTGATTAGATAAACTGGAGGGGGGGTTCAAATTTCATCCATCCAATCACTATGCGGTTTAACCGTGACTTACAATTCACTGACAAATCAGAGCTGTTAGAAGATGCAGGCTCCCGCCCACTCTCCCTTCCGAAGTCGCCAGCTAACCAAGCAGCACGGCCGGGCCCCCCTCAAGTCTTAAAACCCTCAGGGCCCAGGACAACACTCCGCCTGATGGTGGCCCTGAATACGCATGATTTTTGTTTCTTTTTCAGGGGTTTATGTTTGGGATGTAGAAGGGAGACGCTATTTCGATTTCCTCAGTGCCTACAGTGCAGTGAATCAGGGGCACTGCCATCCAAAGATCCTCAATGCGCTGAAGGCTCAGGCTGACAAACTGACTCTCACATCCAGAGCTTTCTACAATGATGTGCTTGGTGAATATGAGGAATATGTTACAAAGATCTTCGGCTACAACAAAGTACTGCCAATGAACACAGGTATGGCACAACGGTTCATGTAAAGTTAGAGATGCATCTTATCCAGGATCTGGTTCAGGATTAGTCCAAATCTCTGCACCTTTTTTGAAAGATTCGGGCAAATCCTTAATATTCAGCCAAATGGAACCTTTAAAGTTGCGTTACTCTGCATCAACTGAACAAAAAAAATTGCCATGTTCACAGCTGTGATTTCTTGAGCTTTCTCAGATTTTGAATGTTAAGGCAGCAGCTAATCTGTTTTATTGCAGTGGCCAACAGGGAGATTTGTTGCGATTATGTACAACTGCAGGCAACAAATCTCCCAAAAATGTTTCTCTATTGGAATCATTTGAAATTGGCTGCAGTAAAACAAACTCATCACAAAGTCGTCAAAAGCTTCCATCTGAGGCAACTGTGGAAGAATGAAGCCATGCGTTGGTTTTACTGCCGGCAATTTTAAATTTATTTATTTATTTTTTCCAATGGACAGTCGTTTTCGGAAGATTTGTTGCCCATAGTTGTGCATTTTTGCTGGACACATCTGTCAGCTGCTGCCCTTAAAGGAGAACTAAAGCCTAACTCAAGAAGTGGGGTAGAAATGTTGTACATGATGATTTGGGCTTTCTGTACCAGCCCAAGGCAACCACAGCCTTTTATCAGTAAAGATCTGTGTCTCCAAAGATGCCCCAGTAGCTCCCCATCTTCTTTTCTGCTGATTCACTGCACATGCTCTGTGCTGCTGTCACTTACTGAGCTTAGGGACCCACTCACAATATACAGTACACATAGAATAGAAATGTCACAATATAAGGCTGATTAGTAATTAATACAGATAATTACTACATGGCAGCACAGAAACCAGTGCAATTAGCATCAGAATTTAATAATCAGCAAACCTGTAGCATCAGCTTATATTACAGGGAAGCTCATTTTCTGCTGGATAATTAGTGACCAGCCCTAAGCTTAGCTTCTCAACAGCCAATCAGAGCCCACTGAGCATGTGAGTGTCACAGACACTTTCCAAAGATGGTGACCCCCTGTGACAAGTTTGAAGTCCTGGATCATTGCTGCTATTGACAAGCTGAAACTTTAGGCTGGTGAAATGAGTTCAGTATATAAAACATGTCCGTTTTGGCCATTCATTTTCAGGGTTTAGTTCTCCTTTAATGCAGAGCTCACCCGCCCCTTGGTTGTTGCTCCCAGTGGTCTCACCCCCTGAAATTTATTTTGTTGCCCTCCCCAACTATTTTACATTTGAATAGGATTCACGGGTAAAGGTTGGGGGAAACTTTGTCATGTCAACTTGTGATAGGATTATCATGAGAGGATTTCTGGTGATTTTAAGTGAGCACTAATCTTCACTGTACATAATGGCAACTTCTCTCAGTGCCTCATCTGTTTTACAGTAAGGTGATAAACATTACATTTAAACAATATTTTCATGTTTGCCCTTTTGAAGACTGTTAATTATAAATTTTTTTTTTTTTTTTTTTTTTTTTAAGGTGTTGAAGGTGGGGAAACGGCATGCAAGTTAGCCAGGAAGTGGGCGTACACTGTGAAAGGGGTCCCCAAGTACAAGGCCCAGATTATCTTTGCAGGTAAGCCACACCAGGCAGGGGAACTCTATGCATCTGCAACAACCCTCCATATGGACACTATCCCTTGATTGATTTAGTTTAAATTCAAGTTCTAAAACGCCTATGTCGGCTACCAGGAAGTGATCACGATTCTCTTGCTCATTTGTGTTCCGCCTTAATTACTGTATTTCAAAGCTTGGTTCACCACTGTCATACATCCCTCTGCTTGAAATTCCAGAACCCTCCACAAAAGGCATGCTTCACCCCAACTTTTTTTTTTCCTACTTTTTAGCTGGCAACTTCTGGGGCAGGACAATGTCTGCAATCTCAAGCTCTACAGACCCATCTAGCTATGAGGGTTTTGGACCGTTTATGCCAGGATTTAAAATTATTCCTTACAATGACCTTCCTGCTCTTGAGGTAAAATGTTGCTTTTTCTCCTTTAAAAGGGTTCCCTGCCCAAATTCAAAATATAATAAATTTTACTCCAGTATAATATGTATCAATGTAATTACAGTGAAATGCATCTTGTCTGGTTACATTAGGGATGCACCGAATCCACTATTTGGGAATTCAACCGAACCCTAATTTGCATATGTAAATTGGGGGTAGGAAAGGAAAAAGTGGAAAAAAATTCTACTTTTTTGACAGTCATGTGATTTCCCTACCCTCCCCTAATTTACATATGCAAATTAGGATTCGGTGCATCCGTAGTTTACATTAAAGGGATTCTGTCAAAAAAAAAATCCAAAATGCACCCGTTAATAGTGCTGGTCCAGCAGAAATCGGCACTGAAATCAGTTTTTTTCAAAAAAGCAAATATATCTTTTTACATTTAATTTTGAAATCTGACATAAGGCTAGACATATTGTTGGTTTCCTAGGTGCCACCAGTCATGTCATTTGTGCTCTGATAAACATCAGTCACTCTTTACTGCTGTACTGCAAGTTGGAGTGATAGTGCCCTCCGGCAGAACAATGGGCGAGTAAGCAGATAATCTGTTTGCACTTTTGAGAAATGGATTTCAGTGCAGATTTCTGCTGGAGCAGCACTATTAACTGATGCATTTTTTGGCCGGATATCAATCGGTTGGACCTATCTGGAGCCCCTACATATGGGCAGATAAGCTGCCGAATCAGTCTAAAGGACAGATATCGGCAGCTTTAATCTGCCCGTGTATGACCACCTTAAATCAGACTTTAAAGGGGGACACATGGGACATAACTGTTCAGTGAGTTTGCAATTGATCCTCTGCATTCAGCTCAGATTCAAAAGCAACAGTTATGGCCCATGTGCCCCCCCCCCCATCAAGTCATTCGTTACTGCGTGGTAACCAATCAGTGGAAGCCAAGAGAGCTAAAAGCAGGTAGTGTTCTGTTTTGTTATGTTAGACATCCAGTCACTCCAGCCTTTATACATTACATTTTTGCCTATACTAACTATATTAGAAACATTTTATCTATTTACCCAGTTTTTATTTTTAGACTGAACAATTCCTTTAAGCTAGCTTGATGAAGACTCTTGCGGGCTTCAAAGGGATGCACCAAATCCAGGATTCTGTTCGGGATTCACCCTTTTTCCGCAGGATTCGGCCGAATCCTTCTGCTTGCCGAACTGAATCTGCATATGCAAATTAGGGGAGGGAAATTGCATGACTTTCTGTCACATATGCAAATGAGGATTCGGTTCGGAATTCGCCGAATCTTTCGTGAAATATTTGGGGGTTCGACTGAATCCAAAATAGTGTATTCGGTGGATCCTTTATTTTTTTTTTTTTTTAATAAATCTGATTTCTTGCATTGTGTTCCCACAAGCATTTGCAAAACTGAGTGGCTATTCAATATTGTATTCAAAGGACATTTTGAAGCATGCAAATAAGCCACATGTTATGAATCCTTTGTTACTGTAATCAGTCATAAAATAGTCTGCCAAAAGGCCCAGAATAGAAGGTAGTGTAGAAGTGAATACAAGCTTGATACCAGTAATGTGATTAATAACTATATATTATATGATTGATGATGATCTTTGCATACTTTAACTAGAACTGGTCTCTTGCAGAGAGCACTACAAGACCCCAATGTTGCTGCTTTCATGGTTGAGCCAATCCAGGGGGAGGCCGGTGTTCTTGTTCCAGACGAAGGCTACCTGACAGGAGTGAGGCAGCTCTGCACAGCACACAATGTGAGTCTCTATAGGGAAAAACCAAACGTCTTAAATTCAGGGGCAATTTAAAGTGAGAAGAATTCAAAGTAAAATGGATATTACCAACAATCCATTTCTTTTACCTGCTCTTCCTATAGGGGTAGAATTTTAAATTATAGGTATGGGACCTGTTAGCCAGAATGCCTGGGATTTTCCGGATAACTAGTCTGTCCATAATTAGGATCTCCATACCTCAAGTGAACTAGAAAATCTTTAAAACATGGGGAGGCACATTTATCAAGGGTCGAATGTTGAGGTGTGTGGGTTTTGTTTTTTTTTGTTTTTTTAAAACTTGCATGAATTTGATTTCACTCCAAATTGGAGGGGAATTTATTATAAAAAATGGAATATGTATGTCGAATTTTACCAAACTCAAAGAAAATTCGACTGTTGGGAAGGCTGAAATCATCTCCAAATTGGGTCACTGGACATCTCCCATTGACTTCTACAGGAATTTGGCAGGTTTTAGGTGGCGAATAGTCTAATTTGAATTTTTTTTTTTTTTTTTTTTTTTTTTTTAACGATTTGAGTTTGGATAATTCCCTAGTCGAATTGACAGTTTTGACCATAAAAAAGTGAAAATTAATCACATTTTTAATTCCAACCTTAATATATGTGGCTCTAAATAAAGAATTATTTTGCCTCTAGTAAGTATTAATTGTATGTTGGTTTGTATCAAGTACAAGGTACTGTCTTATTAAAGCAAAAAGGGATTTTTATTTTAACAAGCCCTTGATTAAAATGGAGTATATGGGAGATGGCCTTCCTGTAATTTGGTGCTTTCTGGATTAGGGGTTTCCAGAAAACTGATTCCAAACCTATCTGTAATACTTAAAATTTAAGGTCTGGAGTGAAACTGAGAAAGCTGGTGGGGCATGTAGATTAGGTGGTGGCTTCCCTAAGAAATGGGTGAATTTAAAATACAAAACAGTTCTGTGCAAGGCATTGTGTGTAGATTACCCAGTATACCATTTTAGGGCCACGTTATAGGTATTAAAGGGGACCCGTCACCCAACAAAACTATACATAATCCAATTTTATCACATTAGCCAAGCAAAATGAACTTTAATTACACTATATAAATGATTTGAATCTTGTTTCCTTCTGTCCGGGAATTTATAATTATAGCAGGCAGCACCCATTTTGTGGACATTGTTAAGACAAGCCTTGTATCGTCTCAGAATCTTGTTTGTGCACCAGAATGAGGGACCTGATGTCCATCCTCATGCTCTGGCTACACAATTAAATGGTGAAGAGAACGGGCGAATGTGGGGAATTTGGTGACATCTAGGAAGTGCTGAATGGAAAGTGAAAGTAATTGTCAGACCCGCCTCTAGGCCTAAGGCATAGAGGAGGGGCAGACAATATTTGATTGACAGCTGCGTCTTTCAAATGAGTTTACAACAGCTATGAAGGCTTTAATAATAAATAGAAATTGGATTTCATATTTAATTTGAAAAGGACTTTTATTATACAGATTTTTTGTCTGGGTGACGGTTTAGTATGCTACATGAGGGATAAGCTTTAAAGTGTATTACCTAACGGTGAAGATATTTGGGGTTAAGCCTTTGCATTTTGCAGGTGCTATTCATTGCTGATGAAGTACAAACAGGCCTGGCTAGAACAGGGAAGATGCTTGCAGTGGATCATGAAAATGTTCGTCCTGATCTTGTGATACTTGGAAAGGCATTATCTGGAGGAGTTTACCCAGTGAGTATTCAAACTTCCATATCTTTTGTATCTGGTTTTGTCATATCCTCACTATATACTAGAGCAGTGGTCTCCAACCAGTAGCTCGTGAGCCACATGTTGCTCCCCAACCCCTTGGATGTTGCTCTCATTGGCTTCAGAGCAGGTGCTTATTTTTGAATTCCAGGTTTGGAGGCAAGTTTTGGTTGCATGAAAACCAGGTGCACTACCAAACAGAGCCTCCTGAAGGCTACCAGTCCACATAGGGGCTACCAAATAGCCAATCACAGCCCTTCATTGGCATCCTCAGGAACTATATTCATGCTTATGTTGCTCCCCAACCCTTATTTACGTTTGAATGTGGCTCACGGGTGAAAAAGGTTGGGGATCCCTGTACTAGAGCCTAGCACTGACCATTCAGAAGAGGAACTCTTACTATTTCTTCCTGCTTGATGTTTATTCTAGGTGTCTGCTGTTCTCTGTGATGATGAAGTCATGCTGACCATAAAACCAGGAGAACATGGGTCCACCTATGGTGGAAATCCTTTGGCTTGTCGTGTGGCAATGGCTTCTTTGGAGGTACATTCTATTCCATGCAAGTAGTATCTCTTGGGTTTTGTAGCTATAAAGTGTACTAGCAGGAGATTATATCTAGGTGACGGAATTCAAAGGATTTATTTTGTTCAAGGTGTAGCACTGGAATTGGTTTATGTAGCACACGTGGGCTTTAAAGCCTATGATGCATTTATAATCTGGCAATGGGACCACTTTGTCTCTTCATCCCAATAATATTAGGGATGCACCAAATCCACTATTTTGGATTCGGCCGAATCCCCGATTTGTGAAAGATTTGGCCTGAATACCTAACCGAATCTGAATCCTAATTTGCATATGCAACTTGGGGACAGGTAAGAAAAAAAAATTCACTTCCTCGTGTTGTGACAGTCACATTTCCCTTCCTGGTCCTAACTTGCATATGCAAATTAGGATTCGGTTCAGCCAGACGCAAGGATTCGGCCAAATCTAATCCTTGATTCAGTGAATCCCTAAATAATATATATTCTATGTTTTAATAACTGGATGCTAACTTGCCAAATTTATACCCAATGTTTTCCAGGTCATTGAAGAGGAGAAGCTAGCAGAAAATGCGTCTGCAATGGGAGAGCTGTTGAGGGCAGAGCTGATGAAGACTCCATCTGACATCGTGACAGCTGTAAGAGGGAAAGGCCTACTGAATGCCGTTGTCATAAAGCAAAGCAAAGGTACTGCGTTCTGTATCAGCAAGGTTTATCTTTGGTGATTAGATCTATGCAATTTGTATATATTCGTTCAGCTAATATATATTGCTGAACTAAAACTTGCACAATCATTAAAGGAACAGTAACCACAAAAAAATTTGTTTTAAAGTAATACAAAATATAATGCACTGTTGTCCTGTACTAGTAAAACTGGTGTTTGCTTCAGAAAAAAGAATCCCTATTTCCCCTAGGTACTCTCCTGGTAATGGTTGCCTAGTGTTGGCTGGAGGGGTTGGCACCTCTCCCAATAGTATCGGCACAAAAATTTGCCAAACACAGAAGGCTAGTGTAGCGGGTATATCCCCTGCACGTTTATTTTGTCAAGTGATGTAACGTTTCGGGGGCGTGCCCCTTCCTCAGAGGATGTCTGAGGAAGGGGCACGCCCCTGAAACGTTACATCACTTGACAAAATAAACGTGCAGGGGATATACCCGCTACACTAGCCTTCTGTGTTTGGCAAATTTTTGTGTTTGCTTCAGAAACACTACTATTGTTTATATATAAATAAGATGCTGTGTAGCAATGGGGGCAGCCATTCAAAGGAGAAAAGGCTCAGGTTACACAGCAGATAAGCTCTGTGTAACATAATGGTGTTATCTACTAACATGTGCCATATACAGTAGCCTTTTTCAATTTCCACCATGGCTACACAGCAGCTTGTTTATATGAACTATAGTTGGTGTTTCTGAAGGAAATGCAACAGTGCATGATATCTTCTTTACTTTAACAACACTTAAATTTTTTGGTGTAACTATACTCCCCCAAACAATGTTTTAGTAGTATGTGTCAGTAATCCTAAATAGAAAATTGCCATTTAAAAAAAATACGGGCCATCCCCTGGGATGGTATAATTCACGGTGCACACAAACATACCAAACAAACCATACTTGTTAGGTAACATGAGCCAATAACAGTTGTGTCTTTTGCTTCAACACTTCTTCCTGTTACAGTTAGAGTTGAAGTATTTTTGGTCAGGTGATCTCTGAGGCAGCACACAGACCATCACGAAATGTTGGTTCAAAGCAAGAGATGTAAAAGGGCAATATTTATTTAAATATATATTCCCATTTGGTAAGAGTCTTTCATACGCCACTTAATTTGATATAAACCTGTTGCTTTAAGTATTAATTTTGGAGGCTTAACACTGTTTAAAATTGTACTTTTTCCAGACTGCGACGCATGGAAGGTCTGCCTTCGGCTACGTGACAACGGGCTCTTGGCCAAACCCACCCATGGTGATATTATCAGACTGGCTCCTCCACTCACAATCAAGGAAGACGAGATTAGAGAATGCTCTGAAATCATCCACAAAACCCTGTTGTCTTTCTAAGCAGCATGTCCTGTTGTCTTGTATTGCACGTTCTGTCGCTCATGTCTTTGGTTGGATGGTGTGCTGTTACTGAGACTATTCTGGGACTTCCTGGAATCTGTTCTATTTGAACTAAAGGTCACTAAGAGATCAGCCTGTGCTGCTTCTCTGATGCTTTGGCGCAAACTTCTGTACAGTAGTGCAATCATTCTGCAGATACAACCGTATCACTGGCTTTTTGTCTTTTTCCAAATGCCCTGCAAAGTTACTGACCCTGATGTGCTTAGTGAGCATGATAGGGTTTGTATGTAGTGCAGAGGTGGACAGCCTAGTTCTATGTCTGCGGGACCGTGGCTTGCCCCTCCCCACACTGAATTAGTGTATAGTTTAAATATGGTGCCGGTCTCTGTGCATTTAGATTAATAGCACTTAATGTATTTAATATTTAGTTTAATATGTTATATTTTATTGCTTTATAATTATGGAAAGAAATAAAAGCTAAGTTCGCTAATTTCCTGTGTTATATCAGTACATCATTGCAGTAGTCGTTTCTCAGGCATAAAATAAGACAGGCCTACACAGACTGTTCATGTGTACCAACCAAATCTCAAACATACATTAAAACTCACAGAGCAACAAATTATTTGGCTGCTGGGAATGACTCCCATTTGGAAAGTGCTATTCTCACATGTACTACTAGAATGGGAAAGGGGTTGTACCACTCTAACTTTTAGTTCAGCCATGTAGTACCATGTCAGATTTCAAAAGAAAATCCTGTCAATCCCTTTTAAGAAACCATAACACCAAAATGGAAGTGTATGTAAATTAAAATATAATGTAGTGTTGCCCTGCACTGGGAAAACTGGTGTTTGCTTAAGAAATACTAGAATAGTTTTATATAAAGCTGCTGTGTAGCCATGGGGGCAGCCAATCAAGCACAGGATACACAGTAGATAACAGGTAATACAACTATAGTTTATATAAACAAGCTGCTGTGTAGACATGGGGACAGCCATTCAAAGCTGAAAAGGATACACCACAGATAAGCTCTGTAGTATACAATGGGATTTTGCAGAGCTTGTCTGCTGTCTCCTGTGTTTGAATGGCTGCCCCATGGCTAAAGAGCAGCTTGTTTATATAAACTATAGTAGTACTTATCTGTTATCTACTGTGTATCCTGTGCTTGATTGGCTGCTCCCATGGCTACACAGCAGCTTGTTTATATAAACTATAGTAGTACTTACCTGTTATCTACTGTGTATCCTGTGCTTGAATGGCTGCCCCCATGGCTACACAGCAGCTTGTTTATATAAACTATAGTAGTAATTACCTGTTATCTACTGTGTATCCTGTGCTTGATTGGCTGCCCCCATGGCTACACAGCAGCTTGTTTATATAAACTATAGTAGTAATTACCTGTTATCTACTGTGTATCCTGTGCTTGATTGGCTGCTCCCATGGCTATACATCAGCTTGTTGTGTATCTAAAGCACAAACACCAGTTTTGCCAGTGCAGTACATATGGTCATTCCTTTAACACTTTTTTAAAATATTTTTTGTTACCGTTCCTTTAAAGTTGATCAAAAGATTTAAAATGTACTTGTAGTACCATCTAGTGGCCAGTCTTAAAATGGAGCCATTGTGAAGAAGTTTTAAAAAAAAAAAAAAAAACTGAACATCCACTTTTTTTAAAATCCACTTGCACTTTTTTTTTTATTTTACTCAAATCCTGATTCAACATAATTTGGTCCAGAAGGTTTCTAGTATCAGGAAAATTGGGAAAATATACATTTTCCTCCTTATCAAAATGAAAACCAACTGCAAATTGTCTTAGAATATCCCTCTCTAAGTCATACTAAAAGGTAACTCAAAGGTGAACAACCCAATGCCAAAAGCTATTTTGCCATGTAACACATTCATGTTATATTTGTTCCCACCAAATTCCTTTTTCAGAGCAAGTGGGCTGTTCAGAGCAATTTTTTTCCCAAATAAAAATTAACTCTTCCTTGTCTGTAAACAGACACAGGTAAAGAGAGAGGAGTCATGCAAACCTGGCCGGTCAGTGGTTGGTTTATGGCGGTGGTTTCTTTAGCTGCTGCAACGCTTGTCCAGCAGGGGAGGCAGTGGACTAGACAGACTGAGGCTACAGCTGCCATTGCTTCTGCTGTTCCTGGGAATGTCTAGTAGGAGTCGGCTGTCCCTGCGAACATTGGGCTGCCTAAGAATTTTAAAATCCATCTTAAATGTGACCTTTAGACTGATGCATCACTATTATGGCTAGTAATAAATTGACCCCCCCCTTCAACCCCAACCCCAACACACTCCCAGTACAGGTGTAACCATGGCTTAACAAATTTCAGAGGGTATAACTTTCTTTTAACAGGAGGCTGTCAATCAGGGGAGTGAGCCTGGGCCGGCAGTTGCCATGAGGGCTGTGACCAACAGGTTTTTTCCTAGTGTCCATCAAACCCAGTCTGACCCTGCCCTTACCCCATTATTGTTGTTCATGCATTTGTTTTTGATGCGTAGTGTTATTTCACATTTGTGGGTAAAATATTGCACCTTCATAAGGTTGCCCCTGTATGATTGGTTCCCAAACAGTGGGTCTGACCCACCTAGGGGAGGGGCTTAGGGACCTATTTGCTTTCCTAGATATATGTGAAAGCCCAACTTGCAGGCCAATTAGAATGAAGTTTGGGGTGAGCACTTATTTGCAGTGCTACATGTTAATTGAACTGAATTACACTGAGATTTGTTTTATTTTTCAGTTATTAGCTGGGGGGGGGGGCTTGACCACAGGTTGGACCTCTAGAAGTGGGGGATGAACTGAAAGCAGCCGACAACCACTGCCCAATACGTCGCTGTTTGGATGAGTTAGTGCTGGAATCTATATCTAATTATGATTTTGCACTGCCAGACTGGGCTGTGAGCTCAGCACTGCTGAATAATTTATGGCTTCTAGACATGACTGATAAATAATCTGTGGCTCATCGATAAATACATATGAGAAGCCTGAATCTGTACAACACAATTAGACTAAACAGCAACAACATGCACCAAAATTGGACACTGTCAAGACATATATTGTTTAAAGGAGAACTAAAGCTTAACAACCAGTAATGAAGTAAGCAGAAATGTACATTGTTTTGTGCTTGTGAACCAGCCCAAGGCAACTACAACCCTTCAGCAGAAAAGATCTGTGTCTCCAAAGATGCCCCAGTAGCTCCCCATCCTCTTTTCTGCTGATTCACTGCACATGCTCTGTGCTGCTGTTACTTACTGAGCTTAGGGACCCACTCACAAATTTGGACATCACTAGTCCTGGATCATTGCTGCTATTGGCAAGCTGAAACTTTAGGCTGGTGCAATAAGTTCACTGTATAAAATATGGCAATTTAGCCATATTAATTTTAAGGGTTTAGTTCTCCTGGAGAAGACTTAATGATCCAATTTTGGAAAGATCCGTTATCGGGAAACCCCCAGGTCCCATACTTGTATTACTATCTCAGCCTGCAGTTTCAGCCTTGCCTAAGTAGAAGATATGATCAGTGGAGATGTGGGCAGCCAGATACAGTGCAGAGAACCATAGATTTGTTTGGATACAGTACAATATACTATAACAGAGCATTATTACAGAGTAAAATTAAATAATTTATAAAAAAATTGGATTATTTGGATAAAATGGAGTCTATGGGAGATGGCCTTTCCATAATTGTGAGCTTTCTGGATAACGGGTTTCTGGATAATGGATGAATAGAAATTTGGCTCTCAGAGAAATGTATCTCCTTCCTTATTAAGTACCTTCTACTAATTTCCAGACCCTTGCTCTATAAATCAGTGACTAAGCAACACTGTTTTTCCTTTCTTCCATGTTAAACCAAAGTTGTAAATTCTGCAAAATAATGTAAGATACAACTCCATGGTTTTTCATGAGCCTTTTGAGCCCATGTATATGGGCTAAATGTCATTTATATCTCATAATGGCTTTTTCGGATTTCATTCAGGTAGGGAGGCAAATCATAATGCCTATTATGTGGTCGGATTGTTGACCTCCATACCAAGCAATTAGATCAGTACAATCTGGGCCCATCAATGGGAAGGTCAAAGATCTGGTCATTAGTGATCTGCTACTTCGCCAGCTTTGCACTGCTGAGGCACAGCACTCGAAACATACATCGACCAACCCAATCAAAAGGCAATAAACTTACATGATTTCTTTAGATTTCTTTAGATTTCTTTATGCAGCTGTTCCACTCTTATTCATTTAAACTGCCAAAATATTTACTCTTTGTTTAATATATGCACTGTATAGGCAAACGTATCCAGATACTCTGTTTAAAATGACGTCCAAAGTTGGAATACTCACTGGCGCGTTCCAAAGCAGAGGAATTATTTGTTAACACACATATCATTTATGGGTGAGCAGCTGCACAAAATGCCTAACATCACTGCATGTTAAAGGGATACTGTCATGGATAACATGTTTTTTTTCAAAACACATCAGTTAATAGTGCTGCTCCAGCAGAATTCTGCACTGAAATCCATTTCTCAAGAGCAAACAGATTTTGTCATATTCAATTTTGAAATCTGACATGGGGCTAGACATATTGTCAATTTCCCAGCTGCCCCTAGTCATGTGACTTGTACTCTTATAAACTTCAGTCACTCTTTACTGCTGTACTGCAAGTTGGAGTAAAATCACCCCTCCCCCCCCCCCAGAAGCCTAACAACAGAACAATGGGAAGGTAACCAGATAGCAGATCCATAACACAAGAAAACAGCTGCCTGGTAGATATAAGATCAACACTCAATAGTAAAAGCCAAGTCCCACTGAGACTGATTCAGTTACATTAAGTAGGAGAAATAACAGCCTGCCAGAAAGTAGTTCCATCCTAAAGTGCAGGCACAGTCACATGACTGGGGTAGATGGGAAACTGACAATATGTCTAGCCCATGTCAGATTTCAAAACTGAATATAAAAAAATCAGTTTGCTCTTTTGAGAAAGCGATTTCAGTGCAGAATTCTGCTGGAGCAGCACTATTAACTGATATGTTTTGGAAAAAGCATGTTTTCCCATGACAGTATCCCTTTACTGTAACTGAATCAGTTGGGGTCTGCTTCCTCTATAGTTATTTCGCTTCATCCAACATCAGTACCAGCCTCACTAAAGGCTCTTGAGGCTCAATGGAAGCAAATCCCACCAACAATGTTCCATTATCTAGTGTAAACCTTCCAGGTAGAAAATACACCACTATGTGCCAGACCCAGGGCATTTGCCTTTATTTACACTCCTTCCCCAACCATCCAAATACTGATTTTCCGATGTCCAGCTGGGGGAAAGAAATTATGTTACGCCATGCAAATTTGCAATAATTTCTGGTAAAACTCTTGAGTAAATAACATACAATCTGCTAACAAGAAGATGACTCAGCTGAGCAATAATAATTCTGACTTCAAGAAAAAGCTGAAAACCGGATGCAGCACAGTGTGGTTGATTTTTATAGTGCATAGATAGTATTAAGGATCATCAGCGACTGCCCAACCAAACATGTGGCATGAGCACAAATGCTGGAAGAGACACTAAGAAAAATGAAACCATTTTATTTACATGTAAAAAAAATTGTAATGTGCAGCTGATTGTACTAGTGTGAAAACTGGTTTATTGTATGTGTTTTGAGCGACTTTATATATAATATTTCAGTCCTAGGATTTTCCTTGTCCCTGGTTATCTTTATTCAGGGCAGATTTATCAAAGGTCGAATTTCGAATTTGAAAAACTTCGAAATTCGAATTCAAAAAGACCAACCGAAATTAAATCAAAGTTTTTTTTGACTGAATAGGTCTTTTTCAATCGTATAGGTCCATTTTCGATCGAATTCGAAACGTATGAATCTAAGTAATAGCACATTAGAATCGCATTTTGGAGTGTCGGGGCTGCCCACCACCCATATAGTTACATAGTTAAATTGGGTTGAAAAAAGACAAAGTCCATCAAGTTCAACCCCTCCAAATGAAAACCCAGCATCCATACACACACCCCTCCCTACTTTTAATTAAATTCTATATACCCATACCCATACTAACTATAGAGCTTAGTATCACAATAGCCTTTGATATTATGTCTGTCCAAGAAATCATCCAAGCCATTCTTATAGTCATTAACTGAATCAGCATCACAACATCACCCGGCAGTGCATTCCACAACCTCACTGTCCTGACTGTGAAGGACCCCCTACGTTGCTTCAAATGAAAGTTCTTTTCTTCTAGTCTAAAGGGGAGGCCTCTGGTACGGTGATCCACTTTATGGGTAAAAAGGTCCCCTGCTATTTGTCTATAATGTCCTCTAATGTACTTGTAAAGTGTAATCATGTCCCCTCGCAAGCGCCTTTTTTCCAGAGAAAACAACCCCAACCTTGACAGTCTTCCCACATAATTTAAGTCTTCCATCCCTCTAACCAGTTTAGTTGCACTTAGTCTCTGCACTCTCTCCAGCTCATTTATGTCCCTCTTAAGGACTGGAGTCCAAAACTGCACTGCATACTCCAGATGAGGCCTCACCAGGGACCTATAAAGAGGCATAATTATGTTTTCATCTCTTGAGTTAATGCCCTTTTTTATGCAAGACAGAACTTTATTTGCTTTAGTAGCCAGTAGACACTGCCCAGAATTAGACAAGTCTTATCTACAAAGCTTACAGAAATATTTACTAGATAGTGGAAGAGGGGCTTGGCGGAACAAGTATGTGAATTTAGGGAGTAAAATCATTTTGAAGATATTGATTCTATCCAGTAGGATAGATAGGTTGTGGTTTCTAGCAGAGAAAATAGTGAGGTGAGATTGAGTTCTATAAATGGATCCAGGACTCTATGGATTTGAACTCCAAGATACTTGAAAGAGGATGCCCATTGTAAAGGGGCTTGGTAAACTTGTTGGTCTACATTGACAGAGCATTTGATTTTAGATGGAGTCAGTGTCCCCAATTTGAAAGCTGGAAACATCAAGAAGAAGGCGGCAAATAATTGAAAAACGATATAAAAAAAAATAATGAAGACCAATTGAAAAGTTGCTTAGAACTGGCCATTCTATAACATACTAAAAGTTAACTTAAGGGTGAACCACCCCTTCAACAAGGTTGCGGCCAGATGAGTAATGACAATAGACTTTCTGGCACACATATATCATAAAGCTGAAGCCAACATAGTCTTTCCTTGTAAATGAACACAGCTATCCCACAGTCACACTCCCTTCCCAGAGACTATTATTCCACTGTTACTATAGACACCATCTCTCCCTACTATACCTGCTATCCCACAGTCACACTCCCTTCCCAGAGACTATTATTCCACTGTTACCATAGGCACCATCTCTCCCTACTATACCTGCTATCCCACAGTCACACTCCCTTCCCAGAGACTATTATCCACTGTTACTATAGGCACCATCTCTCCCTACTATACCTGCTATCCCACAGTCACACTCCCTTCCCAGAGACTATTATTCCACTGTTACCATAGGCACCATCTCTCCCTACTATACCTGCTATCCCACAGTCACACTCCCTTCCCAGAGACTATTATCCACTGTTACTATAGACACCATCTCTCCCTACTATACCTGCTATCCCACAGTCACACTCACTTCCCAGAGACTATTATCCCACTGTTACTATAGGCACCATCTCTCCCTACTATACCTGCTATCCCACAGTCACACCCCCTTCCCAGAGACTATTATCCACTGTTACTATAGGCACCATCTCTCCCTACTATACCTGCTATCCCACAGTCACACTCCCTTCCCAGAGACTATTATCCCACTGTTACTATAGGCACCATCTCTCACTACTTTTGCTATACCACAGCCACAGTCCTTTCACAGAGACTATTATCCCACTGTTACTATAGGCACAATCTGTCCCTACTATTTCTGCTACCCCACAGTCACACTCCCTTCCCAGAGACTATTATTCACTGTTACTATAGACACCATCTCTCCCTACTATACCTGCTATCCCACAGTCACACTCCCTTCCCAGAGACTATTATTCACTGTTACTATAGACACCATCTCTCCCTACTATACCTGCTATCCCACAGTCACACTCCCTTCCCAGAGACTATTATTCACTGTTACTATAGACACCATCTCTCCCTACTATACCTGCTATCCCACAGTCACACTCCCTTCCCAGAGACTATTATTCACTGTTACTATAGACACCATCTCTCCCTACTATACCTGCTATCCCACAGTCACACTCACTTCCCAGAGACTATTATCCCACTGTTACTATAGGCACCATCTCTCCCTACTATACCTGCTATCCCACAGTCACACCCCCTTCCCAGAGACTATTATCCACTGTTACTATAGGCACCATCTCTCCCTACTATACCTGCTATCCCACAGTCACACTCCCTTCCCAGAGACTATTATCCCACTGTTACTATAGGCACCATCTCTCACTACTTTTGCTATACCACAGCCACAGTCCTTTCACAGAGACTATTATCCCACTGTTACTATAGGCACAATCTGTCCCTACTATTTCTGCTACCCCACAGTCACACTCCCTTCCCAGAGACTATTATTCACTGTTACTATAGACACCATCTCTCCCTACTATACCTGCTATCCCACAGTCACACTCCCTTCCCAGAGACTATTATTCACTGTTACTATAGACACCATCTCTCCCTACTATACCTGCTATCCCACAGTCACACTCCCTTCCCAGAGACTATTATTCACTGTTACTATAGACACCATCTCTCCCTACTATACCTGCTATCCCACAGTCACACTCCCTTCCCAGAGACTATTATTCACTGTTACTATAGACACCATCTCTCCCTACTATACCTGCTATCCCACAGTCACACTCCCTTCCCAGAGACTATTATTCACTGTTACTATAGACACCATCTCTCCCTACTATACATGCTATCCCACAGTCACACTCCCTTCCCAGAGACTATTATCCCACTGTTACTATAGGCACCATCTCTCACTACTTTTGCTATACCACAGCCACAGTCCTTTCACAGAGACTATTATCCCACTGTTACTATAGGCACCATCTCTCCCTACTATACCTGCTATCCCACAGTCATACTCCCTTCCCAGAGACTATTATCCCACTGCTACTATAGGCATCATCTCTCCCTACTATTGCTATACCACAGCCACAGTCCTTTCACAGAGACTATTATCCCACTGTTACTATAGGCACCATCTCTCACTACTTTTGCTATACCACAGCCACAGTCCTTTCACAGAGACTATTATCCACTGTTACTATAGACACCATCTCTCCCTACTATACCTGCTATCCCACAGTCACACTCCCTTCCCAGAGACTATTATCCCACTGTTACTATAGACACCATCTCTCCCTACTATACCTGCTATCCCACAGTCACACTCCCTTCCCAGAGACTATTATCCCACTGCTACTATAGGCACCATCTCTCCCTACTATATCTGCTATCCCACAGCCACACTGCCTTCCTAGAGACTATTATCCCGCTGTTACTATAGGCACCATCTCTCCCTACTATACTTGCTATCCCACAGTCACACTCCCTTCCCAGAGACTATTATCCCTCTGCTACTTTAAGCACCATCTCTCCTTACTATACCTACTATATCACAGCCACAGTCCCTTCCCAGAGACTAGTATTCCACTGGGGTTCTGGGTTTAATTTCTACCAGTATTTTGCATATTGCTCATCTGCCCAGGTAAGTTTCCTTAGGTTACTTTGGTTTCTTTCAACAATCCATAAATGAGACTAGCTGTCTCTTGTTAAAACTGAGCATATTTGAGTGTTCTATGGAAGGGACCTTAGTTTTCCACTGAGACCAGGACTGATGTAATTGATGTACAATGTATATAAACTGCTGTTACATGGATGAAATATAATTATAAATATAATTCTAAAAAATACTATAACTGCTTTCCAACAACAACAGTTCCTTCCCAGGGGCTATCTTTATTTATGTGTTTATTAAGCCAATGTGACATAATATAAGCAACTCTGATGGTGAGATCATGTTAGTGAACATTGCAGAGAGCTTTTCTGAGCAGATTATCAGCCTCTGATCCTGTCTTGATATATAAATAATATACAAGGGTCTGAACATACAAGACTGCAAATGATGTATCTGTAAATTCCAATAATAAACTATTACTCTACGATCATGGCTTGTTGTATATTCTGAAGATGATTAAATAAATGTGTGGACGTGGGAGATCTGGAGTGAACATATAACAATAAGACAGAAAGGATATTTACCCTGGGCTTGTACCCCATAGAGTGAAAGCAGTTTGGTAAGAGTACAAAGGATAAATTGCATTCTTATTGTATTACAGGGGGCCCTTGAAGAAAAGGAGATCAATTAAAAACACATATTTTTAGCATGTATACTGTGGATTTTTAACAACAGCTAAAGGGGTAAAGCTTTGACACCCATGATATATAGGTATTGAACCTTTAATCCAGAATGCTTGGGGCCTGGGGTTTTCCCACCTCAGATCAGGGCCCAACCTTCCTGCCATTCGATTGACCCCTTTGTTCTCTCATTCCAAACCTGTAAATTCGATTGAATGGTGCCAAACACTTATCAGTTTTAATGTTTGTTTACTATAGGCTTTTCTAGAGTTATGTTTAGTTACAAATGGGCTGCAGGTTCATGTAGCTGTACGCACAGTTCTCTGCAGTGTATAGTAATCGCCTTATTATGCACAGCAGGAGATACTATATCCCACACACACTGTAATATGGGAAAAGATCCAATAATGACCCTATTTGTCTCTGCACTGGTAATCAGTTCCTTGCTTTGTAAAGTGACTCAAGGGAGACATTTAGTTATTCCAAATGTTGTTCAAGGTAAAGGCACCTTGATAAATCAGTGAAAAAAAAGGTTGGCAAAATGAAGGCAAAATATTCCTACCTAAGCAAAATATGCGATTTGAAGAGGTGAAACGTTGCACAAATGCAGTAACCGAAACCAGCCAATTAGTCCTTTTCTGTATAAGACTAATCAGATTGAATCTGGCCCTATACATGATAAGATGTGATAAGTACAGGGTACTTGTTCTGGGTGCAGCAGGCACGGTGCAGCTTATTGGGACATTCAGTGCCGTTTTTGCCTTATGGCAAAAATAACACTGAACATTGTTCCCATTAATGTCCTACTTCCCATAGTTTTCTTCTGCAATAAACGTAATCACTGGCATTGTAAATTGCTGGAATGGCTCTCATATGTTATAACAGTGTTCAGTATGTACATTAGCGTTTAGGTCTTGATTGGGACACAGCCAAGGGTAATTTGGCATGACTAACAACCTTTTAGAAATGTGCTCCAGAGGGCTGACGTCTGTGTTTGGTTTGGATACATACTAAGCATTCAGCCAGACCCAAATCATGCAATAAGCAATTAAAGTGCAGCATAGGGGGCAAACTGCAGGCCTAGACTAGCAATCTGACTTTGGCAAATGCTGAAGGAACTGCTGTAAAATTTAATAGACTGTCAGCATTTATTCAACCTGTAGTGAGGCTGTTTGGGCATTTGTGTACCTGAAATGCCAAAGCCTATTTTGAATTGATGTGTTTCCCTTTCTATCTTGCACCTTGTGCTTTACTGTTATAGACCCGCGCTGCCTTACCGATGACATCACAAAAGGGGCAGGGCAAGCAGGCGCAGCGTCTATAAAAGACGAACCCGGAAGTTGGAAGCTGCTATTTGATGGTGGTGGGCGGGGAGAGCAGAAGAAGAGTTCAACCCGCACCTGCCCACCACCCGCGAGGAAGAGCAGGAGGTCAGGCCGAACCCACCCGACCCGCGGGGTAAACCAACGGGTCCTGCGGGTATTTGGCTGGCCCACACATCACTAATTTAAGCCACATATTTACTGAAATACATGGCGTGTCCCATTGATCAAAACCAGAAATTTGTCATCAACTTTTACATGGTGGCGCCATATGGCCTATGTGTGCCAGCATTTAATGGTTTAAATGGTTTTCTTTTTGCAACCCTACCATAGGATTGTATACGTTCTAGGTACATTTCTGCAGCGGGTCGGGTACCCACGGGTACCCACCAGTTACCCTCAAAAAAAGTGGGCACCCTGCGGAATGAAGAAAGGATTTTCAGGTGCTGGTATAGAAGCGGGTCTGCGTGTTGTGGGTCTCATCTAAATTTCTTATCTTATGTAATATTGTCTATATTTTACTTCTTTTAAAGTTTTACAAAACATGTTTCTGTTTCTGTCTACTTTTGATCATGTCACTTCTGGTTTGCAGCAACATCACTTCCTGTTTGATGGTGGTCAGCGGGTTACGGGTCAGGTGGTGGATAAGGCAGTTGCAGGTCTGGGTTGGGTAGCGGGAACAAAGTGGGTAAATATGTGGGCTGTGGGTTAGGTCCTGGTCCTAGAAATTGGTTCTGCACAGGACTCTAGTTGTAGTTACTTGTTCTGGGGTGGTAATGTGATATTTTGCCGACACCCGTCACTTTATCTGTAACTTCATTGTCCAGTGTGTGAGTTTTGGATACCGACTGTGTTAAATGTGTGAAACTGTGGTACGAAAACCACTCCATGATGCTCTGCAGGATAAATGGAATATAAGGAAGTCTATAGGGTATGGCAGGGGCGCTCCACCAATGAGGCGAGCTGAGCCGCTCACCTCAGGCGGCAGCGCCAGAGAGGATTCCAGGGGCGGCAAAAAGCCGCTCCTGCACCTTTAAGAGACGAATTTTTGGTTCTTAAACCGGAAATTTGGCTGTACTGTTGCGAGAGAGCGCAATTGCACTCTCTGCAATAGTGTTCCTGCCTCCCCTCCCAACAGGAAAGCCGGCGAGGGGGGGTGGCGGCTCCTTCATCAGAAATGGCGCTGGGGTATAGCCAGACTGGGGCCCATGGCCACCACATGATTGTCTGTATTATAATTGTCATTTATATAGCACCAAGAAACAGTGTCGGACTGGGATGCCAGGGGCCCACCAGAAAACCTTAGACCGTGGGCCCACTTTCCAAACTATTATTCCTCCTCTCTCACTCAACATCTTTATTCTCCTAGTCTTTTATATTTACTTAGGGGCATGTTTACTAACATTGGAGATAAATATCTGGAGAGATTTCTGGAGATATTGCCCATGGCAACCAATCAGCAATTAGATTTAAACAGCCACAGCCATGTTAGAAAACAAAAGCAAAGATCTGATTGGTTCCTATGGGCAACATCTCCAGAAATCTCTCCAGATATTTATCTGCAATGTTAGTAAACATGCCCCCAAGTCTATTCTTTCATTATTAAGCCTTTTTTCCTATAAAGAAGTAAGGAATGACCATGAAATTGGCCACATAGTTAGAAGCAAAAGGGCCCATTGACACCTGGGTCCACTGGGAGTTTTCCTGGTATCCCGGTGGGTAGGGGTCGCCACCTTTTCTTGGAAAAAAAATACCGGCCTTCCTATATTCTTGCCATTTTTTCCTATTAATAACATTGGCATCAAGCATCATTTTTACCGGCCAGGCCTACCGGTGGGCCAATCCCACATTGCCAAAAAATTCCACATTTCCCTGTCCTAGTGGAGCTTACAATCTAAGGTCCCTAATATTCACTGACACATTATGGCCAGTTGTACCAGGAAGCAGATTGGTTTCATAACGTGAGGTAACTTGAGTTCCCACACATGAACCACACAAGCTCCATGACTGGAAAGGATCCTACACTATTGTCTCTCTATACCCAGTAGCGTTTGGAAATGTAAATCTTTATTACAGAAGAGGGTAAATGCAAACTGAGGAACTTGTTCACAGAAGAACAGGGCGCTTTTATCTATTATAAAAATGTATAGCAAAGGGACGCCTATACTCTACACATTACGGCCAATGGGTGAGCGGCAGTAGTGACGCGTGTAGGGGCGGGGCCTGCCTGTCTCATTGTAGGCGCTGATATAAGCATCTCCAGTGTAGCCGGGCAGATGTTGGCACATCCCATTGATGCCGGTGCACAGGGGGAGCCGCTCCTTTATTTGTTGGAACGCGGGCTTTGGACTCATGCATTCAGGATGAGGAGACCCCTTCATTTTCAGGTAAGTCAGGACGTGAGGGCGATGTTGCTGGGACCAGGTTGGGCAACTTCACAGCTGATCTCTTCGCTGACGACGGCGCTGGTACTTTTCTTGCTCGTCTGATCAGTATTCTCAGGGCGCTTAATACTGATGCTCTTTGCCCACAGGTTTGTGCAGGCTGGTTGGTTTGTGTGCGGAGGAATATTTGTGCTCCTATAAATACAGGGACTAACTCAGAAGTTTATATTGTGCAGTAGGGAATGTTGGGGACACACATACACACACATATATATATATAATACACAAAAGCCACGAATGTCTTGTAAATTATGTCCTTATAAATGGTGAGTTCTGATGTCATCAGTTATAAACGGTGAGTTCTGATGTCATCAGTTATAAAGGGTGAGTTGTGATGTCATTTCTGTCACATGACTCACTGAAACTTGTGTATTATAATAAAGTACCCCCAGCTGCAAAATAGGAGGATATTAGAAGTTACCTTCAGCCTCGTGTTTTTATATGTTCATGAAACTCCTCAGTGACTTATAATATCCTTATAATTTACAAGAGGGGGTACTTTATTCACTATATATATTAGTAATTCATTAAGGCACAGTGACAGACCCAGTCGATTCCTACTACCCAATAATACACGGACCAAATAATTCATCAGGGTTACCAGGTCTTATTTTCAAAACCTGCCAAAGTCGGCTACAAAGTCAGCCCAAAACGAACCGAGAGGCACGTCAAAAGTAGCCCAAAAAAAGTACAATATGTGCAGTGAAAAAAAAAGTCTAAAAAAAATAAATGAATATATGTGAAAATACGCCTTTTTATCATTTTCACTGTTTCGCATAATTTTCCATGAAGCAAAATGGGAGAGATTCGCCTGTCACCAGGGGCTTTACTACAGAGGAGGTATAGGGACCCCATAAGGCCTAATACAAATACAATTTCAACAAATATTGGTAAAACAGCTCAACCTCTGGACACTTTTTTGCCCCCAAATTGTCTGAAATTAAAGGGGTTGTTCACCTTCCAAACACTTTTTTCATTTCAGTTTTTTTTAAATTTTTAGATTGTTCCCAAGAATTAAAGACTTTTTTCAATTACTTTCCATTATTTATTTTTTTTTACTGTTTTTCCAGTAAATGTTGAATGTTCGTGTCTCTGGTGTTTCAGTCTGGCAGCTCAGTAATTCAGACGAACCAATGCTTTGGAATTCCACTTCAACCAGGGATCATTAACCTGCGGGTCGGGACTCAGTATAAGAGAATGCAATAGAGAATACAGTATCTAGTAGAATTAAGTCAAAGCCAACTGGACATGTAGGGGGAAATATTTATTAAACTCAAAATCAGAATTTTTTTGTGGGAAAAAAAGCCTAACATTTTTAGAGATTTATTATACCCCAGGGCTGCAAAAAGACTGTATCCGAAAATCCACCATCTCAGACCTATGGAATTTTTATATGAGTCCATGGCAGAGGTCCCTGTCCTATTTGGAAGTTTCTGTGGTCTGCACTGGTATTATGCGAAAATCCAACTATTTTGAATATTTTGTAACTTTTATTTAGATATAAATAAAAGTTACATTTTAAACAATTACTTTCACATTTGCGAGGCTGCTGACCGAACTGGTTTGCTTGTAAGAGACTGAAGGATACATTTCTCTATTGTCTCCTGTTATCAGACTCTTTACCTTATACTCCCTATATATTACATTATTTCAAACTTGCGGAACAGCAGCATATAAGGACTGACTGGTTTAATATTTATAGTATTATCACCTTCACTATATCATACCTGGATGTTCTGTCTATATTAATTATTGTTTTTTGGGACACCAAAACACCTTGGTATTTGGTTTGTCACAACAATTTCTCTGGTGCCTGATGATTGTCAGTGAGTCCATCTATTCTGATTCTGGTGGAGGAAAGGGAAGTAGATTAATGTTCCATTAGGTGCAGTGATAAATAGGGATCCAGGATTCGGCCAGGATGTGCCTATGATTAAGGGATTGATTCCCGAAATGGGTAGGACGTAGGAGTATGCAATAAACTAGGGATGCACCGAATCCAGGATTCGGTTCGGGATTCGGCCAGGATTCGGCCTTTTTCAGCAGGATTCGGATTCGGCCGAATCCTTCTGCCCAGCCGAACCGAATCCGAATCCTAATTTGCATATGCAAATTAGTGGCGGGAGGGAAATTGCATGACTTTTTGTCAGAAAACAAGGAAGTAAAAAATGTTTTCCCCTTCCCACCCCTAATTTGCATATGCAAATTAGGGTTCGGATTCGGTTCGGTATTCGGCCGAATCTTTCACCAAGGATTCGGGGGTTCGGCCGAATCCAAAAAAGTGGATTCGGTGCATCCCTACAATAAACCTGTATTCCTTTTGATCGGAGTGCCGTCCAATTCTTTGGTGTTGATGTCGGCCTGGATGTGGCCTTCTTCAGCAAGTAAAAATGCTTTCCCCTTCCCACCCCTAATTTGCATATGCAAATTAGGGTCCGGTTCGGTATTCAACCAAATCTTTTGCAAAGGATTCGTGGGTTCAGCTGAATTCTAAATAGTGGATTTGGTGCATCACTAGTGATAAATGAGGCCTTCTAGCAGTTGAAATCAGATAGAGACATATTGATTAGGACGTTCTTTTATCATTTGTGACTCAGGTTTTCCCTTTAGTGAAATAAATGAGAGGGTGGGTGTGGGTACCTGGTAATGTGCCTTATACCGAGAAGAAGATGTTCATAGAGAAAAAACTCTCTTATTCAGCTCATAGCTCATGTGACTAATACAGATGTGAATGTTTCAGGAGTTGATTTTATATCCCAAGAGCAGTCTGGTGATTTCTAGCAATGGCCATAGAGCCCAACTGCAGTAGATCCATTAAAAATGTGAAGTTTGTATGTGAAGCCATCAGCTGTCCTGCATATGAACCATACGCTGAGCACTTCCCATTGATAATAATGGGAAGCAATAGAAAAGCCTTTGGCCTAAAGCCCCCAGCTGTTTGGGCATGTAAAGCATATGGCTTTTTACCAAACTATTTTTGGCTCTAAGGTTCAGGTACAGATGATTTGATATGCAAAAGTCACAGCCTTTTCTTAATAGTTTACTCTCTCTTTTCACTAATCCTCACGAACATGAAGAGGGAGAGCGTTATGGCTCTCTTGGATTCTGGTAGGAGTGTCAGTGGCACTGCACATGCTCAGTAAGCTCCTGTCTGTTGTTGGGAAGCTAAGCTTAGAGGTCGGTTCAAAGTTATCAAACCTCAAATGAGATTAATTCGTCATAGAAACTGTAGCGTTGATTATTAAATTCCATTGCAGTATACACTTGTTCCTGAGCTGCCATGTAACGTGACTATGACTATATTGCTAATCAACCTTGTGTTGTGTTGTGTATATTCTATATTTATATTATATTGAGATTTGCATCCTAAGCTCAGCTGACTGGCAGCAGCCCAGAGCATGTGAAAAAGCAGAAAAGACGATGGGCACCTACTAGTGGTATCTTCGAAGCAGGCCTGGACTGGCAATCTGTGAGTTCTGGCAAATGCCAGAGGGGCTGCTATAAGGTCCCATAGAAAGTCAGTATTTAGTGGGCTGTGGAGGCTGGTTGGGCCTCTATGTGGGCAGATTGGGCTTCTGTGTAACTGAAATGCCAGGGCCTATTTTAATTCTCAGTCCGGACCTGCTTCGAAGGCACAGATTTTTACTGCTAAAGAACTGTGGTTGCCCCGGGCTGGTACAGATACCAATACAGATGGTCTTGGGCTGGATACTTATCAAAGAGGAATAAGTGGCTAAGCACATGCAAAGGAATCATTTTCACTTTTCTTGTGTTGAGAATCTTACTGTGACTTGCATTTGAACAAGGAATTGAGTTTTCAAGCTTTTAAGTGGTCGTGTCTGTTTCTTTCTTGGGAAAAGTGCAGCAGTTCTGCCATGCTTTAGCGTAATGTCGTGCCAAAAGGTTCGTCAGCATTTTAGCGCAGATGCTTTTCTCCAGAAAGTGATTGGTGACAGAAATGTGCCATGCTGCCAGTAATCATTTTCCGTTGCGAAGATTTTGAATCGCCCCCCTCCAGCACGTTTTGGAACAAGAAAGTTGCCTGAAATTGCAGGTGGCCATTGGGCAGGTGCCAAATCTGGAGGCACAGTGTCTGAATTAAGGTGGCCATATAGACGTAACAATTATGATATTTTTTGGAAAAGATGTTTCCAAGAAAGATTGTTTGTTTCAATACACACGTGTAGAGCTGAATCATCAGATATACAGGTAGAAACAATAGAATTCTACCTGTATCTGATGATTCAGCACAACAATGGCAGATGTTTAGGCGCGTCAAAGGCACCCGATCAAAATTTTCCATCCAGCCCAATCAACGAGCCGACCGATATCCAAGTCTTCTGCCGATATCGATATCGGCTGTTTTCCCATCATACACGCACCGTATATCGTACGATATTATCTGTGCGTCTATAGCCACCTCTACAAGATTAGCAAGGTTAAGAGAACCAGGCAAATTAAATGTGAAGTCCTTTTCAAGTGTATATGTTTCAGAACCATCAATGACAGAAGGCCTGTCTTGAGGCTAGATAAGTTTTTTCCTCAATGCTGCAGAGACTTCCCATGGAGTGCATGTAACTTTAAGGATCAAACTTCATTTTTAAAGAGGCACTTTAGCCCTGTTATTTCAGAAGAGCTCTATGGACTTCCTTCTTTGGCCTATAGGAATGCATGTCCTTCCATGTCCTTCTTCCCCAGCCCAGTTCCCAGATTTTCCAGACCCTTCATTAAGATAAGAGGGAGTTTTAGGGGGCTGGTCTTTTAGGCAACACGGGCCTGCTACACCATTATGCCATTCATATCACTGACTGCAAGCACGGGTATAATCAGAGGGTTTAGACATTTTCTTTGATAGCAGATTTTCCACAAATGCAATATTAGCTAAATGACCTACAACTCACCACCCATGAACCCTCCAATTTTTTTTCTGTTAAAAATAACGTAGCATTCATGTTTACTAAAGTGCAATGTGCCCAAGTTTTCTTTAGAGAGCTGGTGTTATTAAAACAAGCTTAAAGGAAAACTATACCCCCCAAACAGTGTAGGTCTCTATTAAAAGATAATGCATAAAACAGCTCATGTGTAAAACCCTGCTTCATGTGAATGAACCATTATCATAATAATATACTTTTTTAGGAGTATGTGCCATTGGGTAATCATAAATAGAAAATTGCCATTTTAAAAAATAAGGGCCGCCCCCTGAGATCGTAAGATTCACTGTGCACACATACAAACCACATGTAAGATCACATGAGCCAATTAACAGACAGAGTTCTGCCTTTTGCTTCAACACTACTTCCTGTTACAGTTAGAGTTGTAGTATTTCTGGTCAGGTGATCTCTGAGGCAGCACAGATAGAGTCACGAAATGGTGGTTCAAGGCAAGAGATGTAAAAGGGCAATATTTATGTAAATATATATTCCAGTTTGGTAAGATTCTTTAATATGTCATTCAGTTTGATATAAACTATCTGTTGCTTAAGTATTCATTTTGGGGGTATAGTTTTCCTTTAATAGCTTATGTCTAGATTTATTCTGGTGAGTTTATGCCGGCAATTTATATCAGTTCCAGTTTCTGTAATAAATCTTGTAAAATACATGCATTTATTGTAAAACAACAGACAGAGATTGTTCCAGTGCATGTTACTTAAAGGAAAACTATACCCCCAAACAATGTAGGTCTCTATAAAAAGATACTGCATAAAACAGCTCATATGTAAAACCCTGATTCATGTAAATAAACCATTTTCATAATATTATACTTTTTTAGTAGTATGTGCCATTGGGTAATCATAAATAGAAAATTGCCATTTTAAAAAATAAGGGCCGCCCCCTGGGATCGTACAATCCACTGCGCACACAAACACACCAACAACCATACTTGTTAGGTCACATGAGCCAATTAACAGACAGAGTTCTGTCTTTTGCTTCAACACTTCTTCCTGTTACAGTTAGAGCTGCAGCATTTCTGGACAGGTGATCTCTGAGGCAGCACACAGACCATCACAAAATGGGGGTTCAAGGCAAGAGATGTAAAAGGGCAAGGTTTACTTTAATATATATTCCAGTTTGGTAAGATTCTTTAATATTTAATTTAATATGATGTAAACGATCTGCTGCTCAAGTGTTCATTTTGGGGGTATAGTTTTCCTTTAATGCAGGGAGGGTCTATTGTTGCTTAGCAATGTGATGTCATGTTTAACCTGTAACCCTGTGTGATTTTCTTCCTCCTCTTCCTGTGTATGCTCTCGATGAAAAGTTCCTGTTGCAGACATGTTATGCTGAGTTCTATAAAGCAACCAAGTTACTGTTCACTCAGAAGTTGGTGTGTCTGTCCTCACTTACAGAGAAGCTGCACGTGTAGTTCAGATCAGCTGTCTGCTAACAGCATTATCAAGTTAATTAATTAGATATCATTTATTTTATTATTGATCATTAAGGAGGGCCTATTCTGATGGTTCAACATGATTTGGCCCTGCAAATTAGTGACCTTATTGGGCACGTATCTGCTCATTGACAACCTCACTGAATGATCTGTTTGTGTATGGGCAGCATTAAAGGAGATGGTTTAAGGGTGGTGTGCTAAATCTTGTGATTATTATCGCTTAACTGTTAACCCAGGTCAGTGCTATTAGCAGAAAACTGGCATGCCCTGGGGTACTTTAGAAAGAGAACCACATAGTGATCTTCTTCTTGCAGAAGAAGTGAAAGCTTTAAAAAAAATAACACATCAGTTAATGCAATTCCAGCAAACTTCTGCATTGAAATCCAATTCTCAAAAGAGCAAACAGATTTTTTATATTCAATTTTGAAATCTGACATGCAGCTAGACATATTGTCAGTTTCCCAGCAGCCCCCAGTCATGTGACTTGAGTCTGCACTTTAGGATGGAACTACTTTCTGTCAGACTGTCTGTTATTTTTCCTGAATTAGACTCAATTAGTCTCAGTGGGACTTGGCTTTTACTATTAAGTGCTGTTCTTAGATCTACCGGGGAGCTGTTATCTTGTGTTAGAGAGCTGCTATCTGGTTACCTTCCCATTGTTCTTTTGTTAGGCTGCTGGGGGGGGGTTGATACCATTCCAACTTGCAGTACAGCAGTAAAGAGTGACTGAAGTTTATCACAAGTCACATGACTGGGGGCAGCTGGGAAACTGACAATATGTCTAGTTTCAGTGCAGAATTCTGCTGGAACAGCACTATTAACTGATGCGTTTTGAAAAAAACGTTTTCCCATGACAGTATCCCTTTAAAGGAGAAGGAAACCCAGTCGGCGCAAAAACCCTCCCCCTCTCCCGTGTGTTGCCCACCCTCCCTCCTCCCCCCTGGCCTACCTGTCCCGCTGGGCAAATGCCCCTAACTTGTTACTTACCCTTCTGCGCAGGTCCAGTCCACAGAGTTCACTGGCACCATCTTCTTCCACGCAATCTTCTTTCTGCTTTGACCGGTGTTTTGGCGCATGTGCAGTAGGAGCATTTCGCCGGTACAGATCTACTGCGCATGCGCCAGAAGTCACAGAGTTTTCCGATTTCACTTTGTGACTTTTGGCACATGCTCAGTAGATCCGTGTCGGGCGAAATGCTCCTACTGCGCATGCGCCGGTCAAAGCAGGAAGAAGATCGCTTGGAAGAAGATGGCGTCGGTGAACTCCGTAGACTGGACCTGCGCAGAAGGGTAAGTAACAAGTTAGGGGCATTTGCCCAGCGGGACAGGTAGGCCAGGGGGGAGGAGGGAGGGGAAGCAACACAGGGGAGGGGGGGAGGGTTTTTGCGCCGACTAGGTTTCCTTCTCCTTTAAGCAAAAGGGTGGCCTTTTCACTACACTGGCCTGGGGCAACAAAAGAAAGAAAAAGCCTAAGAAGAAAATCGCTCAGTGGTATTCCTACAGAAGTACCCCATACTGGTTTCTGCTAACAGAAGCACTGGCCCAGTTTATCAGGTAATCTCTATGAACCTCGGGGAGTTCCTGACATTTGACACCCCAGCAAATGTAATTTTTAAGTAGGGAAGTGTTTAGTGAGCATATAGGCAACAACTTAAAGGTATGAGCAGTAATGCTCTTATTTGCTTGTGAACTCAGTAGCAGTTTTGGGATGGCACCTTAAAGTGGGGAGGTTCTGTTTGTCTTTCTCGGGGAGAGGGCTGTTTTGCATAAACTGGATTTGAGGTTCATTTGTTTAGTCGTAATTCAGTTTTACTTATTATTTAACCATGGACATTTGTTAATGGCTCGCAACATGACACAAGCACTCAAATCTGCAGCCATTAAATAAATGACCGAAGCACATTGCAATGGGTGGTGTCAGAGGATTTCTGTAAAGTCTGTTTGTCTTGGCCCGGTTTCCAAGAAAGTAAAATTCCATTAGTGAATTTGTCATAACTCTTTCCTACATGAACAAATTCCATAGCACCCTGGCTCTTTGGCTATCAAAGGCATTTCTTGTTACCGCAACTGGATTATTTTCCTTCACCTGGTTGGAGCTATGTCGAGTTATTTTTATATCCCAGCCCTGCATGAAAAAGCCCTCAGTTGACTCTCTGCATGTTTTTTCCTTAAAGGCATCAATTAATAGTGCTACTCCAGCAGAATTCTGCACTGAAATCCATTTCTCAAAAGAGCAAATAGATTTTTTTATATTCAATTTTGAAATCTGACATGGGGCTAGACATATTGTCAATTTCCCAGCTGCCCCTGGTCATGTGACTTGTGCCTGCACTTTAGGAGAGAAATGCTTTCTGGCAGGCTGCTGTTTTCCTTCTCAATGTAACTGAATGTGTCTCAGTGAGACATGGGTTTTTACTATTGAGTGTTGTTCTTAGATCTACCAGGCAGCTGTTATCTTGTGTTAGGGAGCTGCTATCTGGTTACCTTCCCATTGTTCTTTTGTTTGGCTGCTGGGGGGAGGGAAGGGAGGGGGATGATATCACTCCAACTTGCAGTACAGCAGTAAAGAGTGATTGAAGTTTATCAGAGCACAAGTCACATGTGTCAATATGTCTAGCCCCATGTCAGATTTCAAAATTGAATATAAAAAAATCTGTTTGCTCTTTTGAGAAATGGATTTCAGTGCAAAATTCTGCTGGAGCAGCACTATTAACTGATTCATTTTTTTTCACATGACAGTATCCCTTTAATCTGACATTCTGCCATGTATTCAGACAACTGATTTAAAGGGTAACTAAATGTAACTCGCAAACTGATTTACTCGCACTGATAGAGCTTCTTGTAGCATTCACAGATAAGTGTGCAAAGCTTTTCACAAGTAAGAAGTAAAGATTTCTAAGGTGGACTCTATTGAATAGAGGAAGATATTTTTTTCTATGCTTACAATTTTTGATCCAGTACTGATGCATAGCTTATATCTCTTTCTGCGACTCTCATTTAGGCAATATAGCACTGAAGCATGGATCCCAAAAAAAGTACAGCAAATGGGGTGACTGTGGATAAGTGGGCATAACTGATCAACTTTTCTCCAACTTTTTATTACTCAGTATCTGGGAGCTATGTAGTCTTTGGCAAAAGAACATTGCAGTGTAAGGCAGATAGGAATTCTGGGAAAAGATGGTGCATTGTGGGTATAACATGGCCGCATGCAATGATATTTGTAGCTTAATACTCATTGTCAGTGTGAGTATTCTGCGAACTGAAAATAATAACATGCCTGACTAAACCTTTTCGGACAGATTTACTAAAGGGCAAAGTGCCCGTCGCTAGCAAAAATTTGCCGGCAATCCCATCTGCAGGTTAATCGCCAATTTACTAACAGGCGTAGAGGACAATTCGCTAGTGAAAGAGACCGTCTATGTTGTAGTTTAGCCCCCCTATCGCCAGGCAAAATATTTGTTAATCCACAAATTCACTAAAGTGCAAATTTTACAGAACGTTACCTCTTTCGCCAAAGTTTCATTCACCACATTAGACCTAGCGAACTGATAAGGTGATAATTTGCTCTTTAGTGAATTTGCCCTTTTCGATCTTCATACAGAAACTCTTATAGTCAGCAGCCACAGCATCTAATTTTACGTTTTCCCTCATTTTACACTGGTTTTTGTGGTCCCACCAATATATAATACATAACACATTTGCCTGATTTTACATTTTCCTGGATTTTAAACCATGTTTTCTGATCCCTTGAAAAACATAAAATGGGGGTTGTACGGTATATACATGTAGAATGTATATAAACAATATATACATTCTGGTTTCCAAAATATATTCAGAAATTATTACTGTATGTGCTTATTCTCATGGGAGAACTTTGCAAGATAAATATCTGCTAGAGAGAGAAATGGTAATTCAGCTGCTTCTATTAACTGTCATTTTATTCAAGGATTCATGTTAAAAGCTAAGTAATTCAGAGTGATTCCATTAAAGGTGGCTGTGTTATCACTTACAAAAGAAATTTAATGAAACTTGACCAATTTATTTTTATAGATATGTCGGCTGGTTAAAATGAGGGGTTGGCATTACTGAGGGATTGGGACAGGTAGGTTTTTACAATGTACTCAAAAATTTAGTTTATGTATTATTTATCTGTGCCTAAAATGATGCAAGTAGAACCCGTGTTGTTTGGGGCGGTCTTCACGACCCCCTTTAATAGTCTTTCATCTGACATGGTGCTACTTTTTGGAAAAATTAGCTGTCCTAGAGATCTATCAAAGGAAACTCTGTGCCACTGTGAGTTTATGCACCAGCCCCTAAACTGCCCCCTCCCAACCAAGGTCGCTTCTGCCATGAGGCAAGGGAAGAATCTTTGTGACAACGACACTGCTCTCAAACCAACTTGGGGTGTTATTACTTATAAACCCAACCAACCTGTGGCTACCAGAGAAGGGAGCAAGGACAGAAAGAGGAGGAATCAGAGCTAGAGTCCTGCAGCGGGTCGGGTACCCGCGATTTCCTGCAAAAACCTGCGGTATCTTGCGGGTTGCAGGTAGAAGTTTCGGGAGCGGGTATAGACGCGGGTCGGCGGTTTTCCGGGGTCGCGGGTTAGGTTGCAGGTCTTCTCAATAGCGAGTTTTACTCCTTTTTTTCTGATCTCTCCTACTTCTAATGATGTCACTTCCGGTTTACAATGACAGCACGTACTGTTTCTCGATGGTCAGTGGATCGGGTTGCAGATAAGGTACTTGCGGGTCGGGTAGCGGGTCCAAGCGGGTAAGTATGCGGGTTGCAGGTGCAGGTCGCTGGTCGGTTATTGGTTTAACAAATTGGTTCCGCGCAGGACTCTAATTAGAGCACTCTAAAGACTGACCTGTATACTGTATATTCCCCTTATTTTTCTTACCAATGCCAGTTCTTTTATTCGTCGTATTTCCTTGTGTTCTGTGAGAACTGATGCATCTAATTTTGGGTTGCGTGATTCATTTTATTGGCGCTGTGGATTCTCATATTCCGAGGAAATAAAGCCTGCTCTGCACTTTTATCCCTGGTATCTATTGGGCTTAGGGTTTTTCATTAGGATGGTCTCATTGCAGATATTCCTGTTATAATCAAAAACAAATGATAGGATCCGTTATTAAGGAAATAAAATACACAGGAGGCTTAGTTGAAACATTGTTTGTACAGTGTAGTGGCGTAACAGGATTTATCAACTAAGCTGTTGTTCCTATTTACTCTGCTTTAGATATTTTATTAACAGGGCTGGGAATTTGGGGGCCTGGGGGTTTACATTCCACCCCCTTCCATGATAAACTTCTCCTGTTCTTAGTACCTGTAATACTTGTGATGCCGTAGATTTATATTTTCTACATACGGCCCTACCCGTCAGTGCAGGACAACTGGGGTTGCTCAGTTATTCTAAGGGAGGTGGCAGACACATCTTCTCTACTTCAGGTGACTAATCTCCCCAAAATGCTTGATGGCATAAGAAGCTCATCGGATTTCCGATGTTGCCATCCCGCCGGCGAATTGTATTCTTGCCGGCAGGAAGACATTTCGGGGAGATTATTCGCCCGCATTATAGAAGATTTGTCACTGGGAAACTAATCTCCCTGTCTGCCACCACCCTTAATCAAACTTATTGATTCTTCTGAATCTCCTTCCTGCTGCCTCCACCTCTCCCTCAGTTTTAGTTTGTTCTGCCTGGGCAGCAGCTTCTTCTCCTTTTCCTGCACTAACTGGACATACAATTAATAGATATGGTCTTCACATGCCAATCTAAATACCCAGTATCTCACATCATTAACTGGGTGAATCATTAGTTAGAGAGAGAGAGAGAGAGAGAGAGTGAAGAAGCTCACACTCACAGGACTTATCAAAATCAAAAATGGTGTTTATTTCAATATAAGTAACTAACGTTTCGGCTTGCACTCAAGCCTTTCTCAAAGTGCACCCAGGCAGCGATGACTTTTTGACGTGTTGTGCCGGCTTCCTGATTATCTTATATATATATATATATATATATTGAAGTAAATATTGCCCTTTTACATATTTTGCCTTGAACCACCATTTAATGATGGTCTGTGTGCTGCCTCAGAGATCACCTGACCAGAAATACTGCAACTCTAACTGTAACAGGAAGTAGTGTAGAAGCAAAAGACAGAACTCTGTCTGTTAATTGGCCCATTTGAGTCGTAGGATCCCAGGTCCGGTCCTTATTTCTCAAAATGGCAATTTTCTAGTTATACTTATTTCTAGTTATACTTATTTCTCAAAATGGCAATTTTCTAGTTATACTTATTTATATACTTGCCCCTGCCTTGCTCCCTCTGGTGATGTCTGAGAAGGGTGGTCACGGTGAGTATACAAGTGCCAACAAAAGGTCAGGTTGACAGAGGGCAATTTTTTTTGTGGACCCAAACATCACTACTATAAATACATTACTTGATATAGATGCTTATACTTTTTTTTAATCATCATTGGGGCTATGTAATAAAAGGCACTAAGTTTGCCCAGGTGCAGTAACCTATAGCAACAGTAAACATTTACTGGTCACCCATTTAAAAGCAAAAATGTTATTGGTTGCTATTGGTTACTGCTCATGGACAAATGTAGTGCCTTCGTGCACTGTTTTTTTATTTTGTGATTTAAATCATTTGCATTTGCAAATTCAGATACATATTTGGTATTCAGGCGAATGTAAACAAAAAAAAAAAAACAGATTCTGTGCATCCCTTAGGTTAATAGCCCAGGGTCCCATGGCAAATTGCTCTTCTGCTTTTTTTGCCTTTTTGTGACAGTGAACAAGAATTACCATGGGTTAAACATTTACTTTGTGTAATTGCACAAAAATGTCTTACAAGGCGGTTTCACTTCCGTGCTATGAAAAGTTATGTTCGGGGGTTTTGTGCCACAGGGAGCACAATTTACCATCATGACAAAGAGCTCTGCATGCCATCACCCTAATAGGTTATCAGACCTGTAAAAATGCACATGTAACAAAATTGGCACAACTAGGGGCATTTGGCATCATCTTGCTTAGTTTTATAGCACCTATTACCCAGACTGCCATAGCATTAAGGTTGACTTGTCACCCAGACGTCCCCATCTCACGACCTGCCACTAACCATTCTGATCAAATAAAGCAGTAAAAGAACATATCAGCCGATGATCTGCCCCTGACAGCAATCATATGAAAGTTATGTCCGACAAAGCTGGTGACAGTCTCCCAATGAAAATCGTCTGATCGGCAATACAGGCAGAGATATTATCAGCAGCCGACAGAAATGTTTTAACCTATCAGATTGACCAAACGACCGATCTACGACGGACAAAAAATGTCGGGACTCTCCACACATGAATTCTCGATTTGTACGATCGGATCTTTGCGTCTATGGCCAGCTTAAATGTCACTGCACTCCCCACATTCCCCTCTCTCTTCACCATTTAATTGTGTAGCCAGGGCATGGGGATGGACATCAGGTCACCCATTCTGGTGTACAGAAGATTCTAAGATGATACAAGACTTGTCTTAAAGGAAAACTATACCCCCAAAATGAATACTTAAGCAACAGATAGTTTATATCAAATTGAATGACATATTAAAGAATCTTACCAAACTGGAATATATATTTACATAAATGTTGCTCTTGCCTTGAACCACCATTCCGTGACTCTATCTGTGCTGCCTCCGAGATCACCTGACCAGAAATACTACAACACTAACTGTAACAGGAAGAAGTGAGGAAGCAAAAGGCAGAACTCTGTCTGTTAATTGGCTCATGTGACCTTACATGTGGTTTGTATGTGTGCACAGTGAATCTTACGATCCCAGGGGGCGGCCCCTATTTTTTAAAATGGCAATTTTCTATTTATGATTACCCAATGGCACATACTACTAAAAAAGTATATTATTATGATAATGGTTCATTTACATGAAGCAGGGTTTTACACATGAGCTGTTTTACTCAGTATCTTTTAATAGAGACCTACATTGTTTGGGGGGGTATAGTTTTCCTTTAATAACAGTGCCCACAAAATGGCTCCTGCCTCATTGCTATAATTATAAATTCCCAGACTGAAGGAAACATGATTCAAATAATTTATATAGTGTAATAAAAGTTCATTTTGCTTGACTAATGTGGTAAAATAGGATGTTGTGCCTGTTTGGCCAAGCATATGGCCAATACTGAAAGTATTATATTCAGTAAGAGAGACCATATGGAAATGTATTGGCATAAGATTGGCCAAAGTGACTGCATAAACTTCAGCCAATTTCTTACTGAACTATAGGATTTTCTGGTCACGTGGGCCCCTACACTTTGTTGGGCAGATCAACCTTGTTTCAGTAGACTAATTTTTTGGAGAAGGATTCCCTAGTATCCCCCTAGTTTGCATCTTCATGTGATTATGACAGTTTTCTGCACGTGAACTGTTTTGCTGTATGTACAGCAATATAAATTCATGCACAAAAAGGTATTTTGTCAGCCGTGGGAAAGGTGGTGTCCTACAGGCAACAAAGGTCACAAGATCAGTCGGATGGGCTCTCGTTTGCTCTTCTCCCTGTGGTGTTTACACAGAACTGTCCCTTGTTTGGCACAAAATAAACTTCACCATGACAGTTGGTTTACATACAGCTGTGGTATTTCTTGATACAGGGTTGAGAACTATCTCACTAGCGGAATAGAGACAGTCTGTTTGAGCAGAGTTTTGCTTGGGACAGCCCTGTTTGTATACTGAAGGCCCCTCACATTCCATTGCTGTGATGGTTTAACCTGACTGTGTCTCTGCTTTCCAAGCACATACCATATAATCATTCCACTTACGGCTGGGATAGTAATATCCACATGTCAGTGCCAAGGATGTCCCCACAGAGCCTGATCACATTTTTCCTTTCTTCCACTCTTTTCTACTTCCCTCCCTGCCTTAATATTCTCTGCTCATTTCCCTGAACATACAGAATGAGTTCCATATGGAACATTTCAGCTAAATGCTATAGATAATTATCTGCATACAAAAGAGCATTTTCTCATGTCCTTATGTTTACAGCAGGGATATCTGCTTTCTCTCGGCTACTGATCATCTTGTGACATTGGATTGTAGTTGGACAGCAGCCATTTCCTGATACAAGGGGTGTAGTTAGGAGATAATGCTCAGCTGCTTTATAACTATAACTCCATGTGCTAAAAAGAAGACTTTGGGCTATTGTCAAATAACAAACCTCTTAATTTGTCCAAACACATGTCAATAAAAGCTGCTGGCTTAGCCCTGTCAGACCAAGTCAGCAGTATATTGGACTGTGATTAGGGACTTCTAGACAGCCTTTTTTGACCGATATCTAGTTGAGCAGGTTCCAAAATCATTTAGGTAAGGACTGCATTGCGTTAATACAGTCCTCTTCCAACAGGTCTGAGTATAAAAATGGCAATTCACACAAGGTCACCAACAAGCATTGATCTTCCTGATATGCTCATCTTGAGGTGGGCCATATTGGGCTGATCCAATCGTAGGCCCTAGAGCCCAGTGATCAGTTCTCAATGACTGGAATAAAGGAGGTTGGGGCAAGGACTGCATCAACATGCTGATACGGTCCTCAGATGGGATTTTTAGACTTGTCCAATTGATATCTACCCAATTTTTGGCCAGATATCAGTAGGGATGCCCATTGGCCCTATACACAGGCCAATAAGCTTTCGACATCTGTCAGCAGCTTTTATCTGCCCATGTATGGCCACCTTTAGGATCCACTCTGTGGCCTGGTCAAATATCGATTGGGTGATACACAAGTGATACACAAAATTTTAAAGGGCATGTAAGGGCAAAAAAATAAAATCCCATTTTTACTTTCTTTAATGAAAGTTCATGTTTATGTTTAGTATACAAAATACAGCATTTCTAGCCTTATTCTATTTTAGACTTTACATGCCCTTTAAGCTGAATAGTAATCTCGCAAATGCATTCTGCAGACTGCACTGGTTTCTAAACAGATAGGGAAAATATAAGTTTGCACTCCTGGTGCAAATATAAGCCATTCTGCTGAACGTGGGGGGTATGCATACATTTCCCCCGTGGGTGCTAGAAACTTTATACTCCCATAAAACCAAAGTAAAGACAGTACTGGGGATACGTTTCTAGCTACTTCTAGTGTCTGTCCAGGTCTTGACCAATCCACATTATTATATAGGCGCATGCAAATACTGTTAGAAGTACATTTTTGGGGGGGCCATAACAATCTCAAGGAGGGCAGCATCTGACTTGAGGCCTTTTGGTGGACCGCTTTTACCTGGTACTTATTATAAAAGCTGATGTTAATTTAGGGTTAAACTAAACATGCCTTTTTAACCTCCAGGAATAACTTGCATTATTACTAATTACTGAACACTTTCTGCTGATGTGATGTAGCCTTTCAAACCTATGGAAAAATATCAACATTAGAAGTCTGTTTATTAAATTCCTCAACATGGAAACCAGAACCAAGTAATAATGATGCAGAATAAACCAAGCAATAGTAAATATCTGTCTTTAATGAATGGACCGGTACACTTTCTTGTTAAATTTGTTGTGGTTTTATGCCCAGAAGTCGGTTATAAATAAACCATCAACACATCACAGTTCCAGAGGAACATGTAAATAATTAAACCCAGCTTGCAGAGTATATTAGGCAACTTCTGTGCCAACGAGTCTCACCGCCTTCCTCTAGAGAGACATTGGGCTCCCATGCCATAAGTTTTGCTCTGAACCATCCTTTAATAGACCAGTTTTGCTCCATTAAACTGCCCCTGTGGAGTTCCCTCACCCTCCCCGGGAACAAATGAGCTATGTCATTAAAGTAATTACAAGTGTATGTTTTTTTTTGCGTTTTCCCACTGGGCGGATTTGTTTATTTCCCTGTGGTGGGAATTAAAAAAGGAAATGATTTGAGGTCACTTACGCTGCTGCTGGAGTCAGAACAGTTTTGAAACCTGAGACAGTATCCCTTTAAGATCAAAATAGCCTAGAATAGTATGCTTGTTCATGAAGTTTGGTTTGTCAGTCTTTTCTATGGGAAAAAAAGATCCCCTGCTACCAGTCTATAATGTGCTCTTATGTACTAATATATGCTGTACAAATATAGAGGGATATAATGGGATACCTTCCATTGCTACAACTTGGCTATGTAGGATTGACCTCCTTTGTTTAGAACATCTCAAGTTAGGGGAGAAAAGGATTTTTAGATTTATCTACAAGATTTTGCTTTATAATTTCTGAGGAACACCTCTAGAACAAAGATAAAGGAATTAATTTCCATCATCCTTTGCAGATCTTTGAATGACTGCGAATTCGGGGAGTCAGGTTTGACTTCAGTTGGAGGGTCACAGTTTGAAAAAGGTTGTATCTTCATTGTCTGTTGCTCATAATTGCAACCTTTGCAGCCAATCAGATTTTTTTGCTTTAAGGGCAGTCGCACATTTGGAGAGTCTCAAACGTTGCTGCCTAAAGGTGGCCATACACGGGCAGATTAAAGCTGCCGATATAGGTCCTTTAGACCAAGTATGAGGCTTCCGACGGGTTTCGCTGATCGATATCTGGCCAAAAAAGGCAATGGAGGACCACATTGTGCAGTTGATGCTGTCCTTATCCCGTCGGCGCCCATTCTCTTTTTTGTAATCCGATTGTTCGGCCCTGGGACCGAACGTTCTGATTAACCCAATATCACCCTGCCGTTGGGGGGCATACCAGGGAAAGATCTGCTTGTTTGCTCTTCCACCAACCTGGAAATCACTTGGGAAGCAGAGTGCTTGGAATCAACTGCTGGAATTCTGACACATCGGCTGTAACTACTTTTGGAACACTCTGCCGGCAACCATAATTATGCTGGAATTATGGTGGTGAACATGGAATCCAGAATTGCAATTTGCATACTTTTCTTTTCTTGTTTTGTCCATGGTATATGATACAATCGCAGGGAGACCAATATTACAGTATTTCATGAACAGTATCTGTAACACGACAGACTGGGGGCCCTGACCAAATGTCTGACCACAGACAGGGTCTGAAAAATACTACTTTAACCATTGTTCATCTCCATGGGTTCAGCTTCTGTGAATTCATTGGGTGCGTTTGGATTAGAAAAATGGCTGTGCCCTACAGTTCAGTAGGGGTTGGTTGCATTTTTTTGCATCTGCAGCACACACGGAGCAATCAAATTGGCCTGTATCTGACACAGCTACTAGCATTTATGCCTTCTTGTTAAACCTGTCCCAAATACGCTTCACTTCTTCTGGACCACAAAATGCCAATCTGCACACACCATAAAGCTGTTTTTGTTGTCCCGTAAACTGAAACAGAACCTTATAAAATCCTCTCTGATGAATTCCCATAAATGAGTTAATTTAATTTAATCTAAGATAGCATTCAGTGGCTGGACTGTCAGCATTAATTAATGAGTGATAATAGAAACATTTACTTGCTTCTGCACCCTGCCAGGATCTGTAAATTAAACCAAATGAGACACTGAACGTGAGAAAGATAGCAGCTGAATGTTATGGACTCATATGTTCTGCTCCTACTCACTCTCATCTTTTTGGCTGGGGCCTGGGAATACAAGTGTTATCTAAGATCAGTTTGGGGAAAGTCACACTTTTGACCCATGTAGTGGGAAGACATAAGCGCCTGCTGGACATAAACCTTTCAGATTCCCAAAAAGCATTTGTTCATCTGGTACTTAACTCTCTCATTTTGCTTCTCAGAGTCAACATTGGACATTGCATTCATTGCATTGTTATTAAACATTTTTAATAAACGTCTTAAGGCTGAACATCCGTGGCTGAGGATCTCATGTCAAAATTATGTAAATATATTTATCCGGAGACATTCTAGATACATCTGACATAACACACTCTCCTGTGTATAACTGAGCCCGATGTTCTTGAGTCTGACTATAAGCTATTCAACGTCAAGCATAAATCCGATGTAGATTGAAGCTCTAATGAGAATGGAACCAAACTGAGAAGCAGGAGAATGGTTCAAAACAAGAGTGGACTGGGGTTAGCAGAAATGGTTTCTGCCTCTGCTAAAGCTTACCAGTGATATCACAGAGTTGTTTGAGGTCAGAAAAATGGTTGTACCATACAGTTCATTTAGGGCTGTTAATGGGTTAGGGTTTGGTTGCATTTTTTTACTCATCATCACTAGTAACTGCAACAAACACAAAGCAATCTGACACAGCTACTAGCAATTATGCCTTCTGCTTTTTAAACCCGACCCAAACATACTTCAGTTCATCTGAACCTCAGGACGCCTGTCTACACACACCATAAAACTGTTTTTGTTGTCTTTTAGACTGAAACAGAACCTTATAAATTCCTCCCCAATAGTTCCTATAAATCCGTTAGTTAGCTCCAAGCTAGTTAGCTAGACACTAAGCATGAGAAGTAAAGTGGCTGAATAGTACCCACTCATTACTGAAGAGCTCTGGTGCAACTGCTACTTTACTCTCTCAGCCAGACATTTGCTTTGGACTTTGAATCCGACTTATTGTTTGCCATTGAACAGTATAAAGCTGGCCATAGACGCAAATTTTGGACCGTGTGTGGAGAGTCGCAACATTTTTCGTCTGGCGATCGGTCGTTTGGTCGATCGGGCAGGTTAAAAGATTTCTGTCGGCTGCAGATAATATCTCTGCGTGTATTGCCGGTCGTACGATTTTCAGTGGGAGACTGTCACTAGCTTTTGTCGGACATAACTGCCCCTGTCAGGGGCAGAACATCGGCTGATCTGTTCTTTTCTACTTTATTTGATCGGAATGGTTAGTGGCAGGTCGGAAGATGAGGAAGTCCGATTGTGTGATAATTCGTAAGATCTGGTCTATGGCCAGCTTTAGAACTCCTTAAGGATGAGGCCCGGGGGAGATAGGTAAGCATTTTATAATTGTCATAAAAATATAAAGCTCAAAAATCTGTTCTTTCTGGCCCATAAAATGCTAAATCTTTTGAGGGCCTCCTTACCCACTCATTTATTGTACGTTTGTATCAGAATGCTCATTGGTCCCATGCTTGTTTAGCCAAATCCAAGGAAATCCTAGGTATCCTGATATAGCACACTCCTGTAAAGTCCAGCAACTTTGCAAATGTTCAGTGTAGAGAGTAGCACCAACGAGAATGGAACAACCTAATAAAAATGCAGGAGAATGGTCAAAAACAAGCCTCGGGTTAGCAGAAATGGATCGAGGCTAAGAAGAAGAAGAAGGCCAAAGTGCACGCCAGGGAATTAAAGAGATAGGAAATGTAGGAGACAGAGAGGGAAGAGCAATGCTAGTAGCCACCTTATAGGCAAGCAGAAGGTATTTATTGAGGCATAAATACTGTACCCAGTGGCTAATATATTTGAACACATCATGGTCAACCACTGTGAAGAGATCTGTACCATACATTCATTTTACTTCCACCCAGCTGGGCGTAGAGGGGAGTACTAGTTTACTAAAATAGATTGCACAGGAGTACAGAATTGATTTAGACTAAGTAATGACCCTCCTATTCAATAAACAGGAGGGGCAGAGGCTTTTGGCTGGGGTTATGCATGCCCCAATCTCAATTGCCACCACTTTGTTGCCAACAGTGTTCCAAAGTAAATGAAAAAATGAGCTCTATATTCAAGCCACACCTGTTACTTGTTTCAAGTAATGAATAGGATGAGGTGACACAGTGCCCAGTAAAACCTGTATGAAATGAGAGTCGTAAGGCTTCCCCAGTTATCAATATGGGCCCTTTCGGTCCTGTCATTTAAACTCTTTTTGGTTTTGTTTTTTATGATCCCATCGCCCCCTCCAGCATGGAATCTTTTCAGCACAACCTAAGCTGGTATACATCGAATGAACTTGGTTTAAATAAAGGTTTGAAAGCTGCCAGCAATTACTTTAACATAACAGCAGCATACATAGTAACATAGTACGTTAGGTTGAAAAAAAGACACACGCCCATCAAGTTCAACCTTTTAACTTTTTTTTTTACCTGCCTAACTGCCAGTTGATCCACAGGAAGGCAAACAAAACCCATCTGAAGTCTCTCCAATTTGCCTCAGAGGGGGGAAAATTTCTTCCTGACTCCAAAATGGCAATCAAACTAGTCCCTGGATCAACTTGTACTATGAGCTATCTTCCATAACCCTGTATTCCATCCCTTGCTAAAAAGCCATTCAACTCCTTAAAGCTATCTATTGTATCAGCCAGTACAACTGACTCAGGGAGAGAATTCCACATCTTCACAGCTCTCACTGTAAAAAACCCCATCCAAATATGTAGCAAAGTATCTCCTCACAATCGCTAGGGCAACAAGACTGCGCTGTTGCTTCAAATTCATTATATTAGCAGTGTACCATCTAGTAATATCTTGAAAATTAGAAAAAAAAAATAGTTTTGAAGGTTTACATTTCCACTGCATTGTTGTTATTGGTGATTCTGGAATCTCACTGACTTGCTTCATCAAGTTTGATCATTTAAACAGAACCCTTCTTTAATTTATTTGTAGGCAGCAGCACATTCTTTCTACTTGGTGGATACAGAATGCATAGGTACAGATGCATGATCCATGAATGCATGAATTCATCTTAACTTCACCATTCTTTAAAATCTATAACAACAAATGGGCTTTTGGAAGCTGCAAGATGGTATTTGTTTCAGCTTGGATTCCTGAGTAGATCTACAGTCGCCTTTAACCTGATGTCAAAGGGGCACCATCCTATCCCAAGTTGGTCAAAGGCAGCCTGTGCCTTTCTTAGGAATGACAATATTACAGGGCTCCAGCCTAGGTTTCAGCAAAGGCCTTGGCAGGAGAATACTATGCAGCTTAGTGTTTGCTTTGGTGATCGCATCTTTGGTGGTGGCATCTTACATGCTCGCTGGAGGCAAGCAAGACCATCTGTTCCAGCCATTCCTTCCTGATTCAAGAGACTATTCCTCAAGTTACAACCAGTCAGAAGGCAGGAGACAGAAGGACATTGCACTTTCAGATTATTCAGTAGTTCGGCTAACTGACCGCAGAATCCCTGACATTGAGGAACTGAAGCAGAATGAACCACACGTGAGTAACGCCCAAGGTGCACCACTGTAATGAAGTAAATTTTCCCATTGGACACTCTCAGATAACAGATTCCTACTATTCAGTAGCAGTTGGATTATAAAATAATGTTGCATGTAATGTCTTCAAAGCAAGTAGTTCCAAATTGGTACCTTGCAACTCTGATTGCTCTGACATGGTCACTAGAACCATAGACTTCCAGAAACTCCATTGTCCTTCAGTGGACATAGATAGCAGTGAAGTCCATTTTCATATTGCACTATTTTGCTCCTTGACTAAGCATCTTGAGGGTTCTGTTTAGGCGTGCAGTTGCCTCCTAAAGCACAGAAAGTTTTCAGAAAACCTAATTGAGTCAGATTTTCCCATCACTAGTCACGACCCAAACATGGTCCCCATGCTGTGTCCCAAAATCCCATTTAATTATGGTATATAGTGATTGAAATGAAGTATGTTACTGGTTCTGCACCGGTTTTTTTTTTAGATGTGAACATAGAGTAACTCTTACATCTTTATGGGGCACATTTATCAAGGGTGGAATTGAAAATTCGAATTTTCAAATTTTTTTTATGGCCAAAACTGTCAAATTCGACTAGGAAATTGCTTAAATTTGAGTTGTTTTTTTAAAAAAATCGAATTAGATTTTTGGGATTTATCATACTCTGGCCCTTTAAGAACTCAAATGTAACTATTCTCCAACTAAAACCTGCCGAATTGCTGTTTTAGTCAATGGCAAACATCCTGGGATCAATTTGGAGTTGTTTGCAGGCTTCCTGACATTCTATTTTTTTTTTTTTTGGAAAAAGTTTTTCGGGTCGATCCTATTCACCTGAGTTGATGAAATTCGATTTTATATATAAATTTAAATTTCAAGTTCATGGGAGGTTTTAAAAACTCACATGAATTCGAAATTCGACCGTTGATAAATGTGCCTCCACGTGTCTGTTTAGTTATTTATCTAGTAACATATTTTCTGACAATCCTTAGCTGTTTGCCGTGATTCCACAAAAGTTCCTCTCCATCAGCCGAAGCCCCTGCTGGTACCAGAAGTACGAGGAAAATAAAGACCCATACAGCGGCAATGCATATGTCCTGTATTCCAAGCGGTTTCGTGCTGTCTTTGAAGAGATGCGCCAGAATTTCTGGAAGAGGCTGCTGGTTAAAGGGGACTCTCGATACCGATTGCGCTGCCTCCCATACTTCTACATCATTGGGCAGCCCAAATGCGGCACCACTGATTTATACAACCGTATGCGCCTTCATCCTAGTGTTCGATTCTCGGCCAACAAAGAACCACAGTGGTGGACAAGGAAAAGATTTGGTATGTGTCTAGTGATATTTTACTGATAATAAGGAGCTTTCTTATGGCTTATGTTGTAATAGTGAAAAATGTAAAGGTACTTGGGCCGATAAAAGGAGCTGATTCAGACACTTTATTGGCCTGTATATGGAACCCACCAATGGAGCTGTCCGACCAATATCTGGCCAAACATTTTTGACTTCACTGTGTTAATAGTATATCACAGTGATGTCTGTGGAGATCTTAGGTTTGCTGGGGACCACTATCTTGTCTGGGACCTCTAGCTGGACAGTCCTGATGTAACCCACAGCAACCAGTTAAAGATCAGCCTTCATTATTATAAGTTTGTTGTTCAAATTACTGATTGCTCTCTCTAGTCACTGTTCTGGGACTTATTTATATTATTTAACCTCATAGGACAGCAATGCATAACCTATCCTTCTCCAGAGTAGAGCTGCACCTCCCAGCAGCCTTTTGTTGGGTTAAACTGAACTGCTACAATTAATCAGAATTTTGCGTTCATCAGTCTTGCTGCCGTTGGCTGGCCAAAGCTTATATATGATTGGGTACCCCACACTTTTATTGCTTTATGAATTCCACAGATAAGACCACTCAATAATGTTGGCCGTTTGCTGTTTCTATTATTCCTTATAAGACATTTTTACGCCAAACCTCCAAATTGTTTTGAACAGTACTGAATTCTGTTTTTGTTAAGAAAAGAAGGTTTCAGTGTGCACAAACTACATTGTGCAGTTATGAGGTATGTGTCCAATTGGCAGCGTTCATACAGCAGTTTCCAAACAATGCTTGTTAGATGCTAAAATACGTATTAATAGTAATAAAATACTCAGTACAGCCAGTCACTGAGCAGTGGTGTTGCTGGGGCTTCCTTTGCATTACCTACAGCAAAGGGCTCAAGTCAGTTTTTAATAGATGCAAACTGAACTGAAGATACTGTAAGTACATCAGATAGAGTCACACAGTTCTAATACAAATGTATCTTTAATACACAATACAGGATCCATTCTATATATTGCATTTTGCAATATCATTTTGCAGCATATATTGCATTTAGAAATTTCTGCCATGTTATACAGAAATGACCCCTTTTGGCTCAGTTTAGATCCACAAGAACAGGTAATATACAGAATTGGCCTCTCTCAGTAACAACAGCTAAAACCAAGCCACAAATACTCTTGCTGGAGATTTTACTGCTCCTATAAAGCTGTTCAATTTGCTCTGGGACATTCATGTGATGGTTTTATTGGTTGGAGCAGAATGCAGCATGGGAAGTTTTATAGGGGTTCCAGAGAAGCAAATTCTAGCCTGGAGAACAATACACATGGATATGAATTACTGCTAATACACATAGCAGCATTTTCTATATATATATATATTCATATATAAATGGGGAGGTATGTTGATCAAAATAATATGCGTATATGTGCTTATTTATTAAAATCTCAGTGGATTAAGAATATGAAAATACACTTAAAGGAGGAGGAAAGGTTAAAACTAAGTAAGCTTTATCAGAAAGGTCTATATAAATACACCAGTAAACCCTCGAAGTAATGCTGCTCTGAGTCCTCTCTCAGAAGAAACACCATATTTCTTTCCTACTACTGTGTACTCATGGGCTTCTGTATCAGACTGTTTTCATCTTAAACCTGCAGGGCTTGGGCTTGAGCATGCTCAGTTTGCTCATCTCTCCCTCCCTTTTCCCCCTTGCCTCCTCCCCTCCCTGTTGTAACCTGAGCTCAGAGCTATGAGTGAGCAGGGAGAGACTCAGACAGGAAGTGATGTCACAGCAAGCTAATATGGCTGCTGCCATCCTAAACAAACAGACACAGTGTCTAGAGCTGTTACTCAGGTATGGAAAAGCATTATGCAGAATAAAAATGTTCTAGATTGAACTGTTGTGGCTAATCTATTGGCGATAAACTGCCTTGGTAGTTTTCCTTCTCCTTTAAGCACATTGAATTCATTTTTCATTGAGTCTACCAACTTAAACAAGGATTCTAATTAAAAAAAATCTTAAAAATTGGAATCCGGTCTAGGACAGCTCCCACTGACTTCTACTTGCCAGCTCTTAAATGTAGAATTATTACATTCTGGTTTTTTTTTACCCTTAATAAATCTCAAACATTTAAGTTTCTGAAACTCTAATTTAAGTTCTTACTCACAGTAAAAACTTGATTTTGAACACTGACAAATGTGCCCCTCAAAATCTATATGAAAAATCTATATGAAAAATGTGTTTGATGTTAAAGTCCGGCACGGCAGCCTAAATCAATCCATATGGCACAGGCCTTCAATTCCCAGCATCCAACTGGCTCTCTAATCTCCAAAGATGGAATTCTTTAGGTTGTAGTTTCACAACAACTGTCATTAAAAGATTGACAGTCACTGCTAGGAGAGAGCTTATGTGTAACCAGTTGTTTGCCCTAGGAGCACATATAAAATCTGGCAGGCAGTTTTGTTACCCAGCAATTAAATCGGAATTAATTATTCACATTAAATTAATTGATTAAAGAGCATCACGTTGACCCTCTCTAAACACTAAGGGGCCGATTCACTAAATTCGAGTGAAGGATTCGAAGTAAAAAAACTTCGAATTTCGAAGTGTTTTTTTGGGCTACTTCGACCATCGAATGGGCTACTTCGACCTTCGACTACGACTTCGAATCGAAGGATTCGAACTAAAAATCGTTCGACTATTCGACCATTCGATAGTCGAAGTACTGTCTCTTTAAAAAAAACTTCGACCCCCTAGTTCGGCAGATAAAAGCTACCGAAGTCAATGTTAGCCTATGGGGAAGGTCCCCATAGGCTTGCCTAAGTTTTTTTGATCGAAGGATATTCCTTCGATCGTTGGATTAAAATCCTTCGAATCGTTTGATTCGAAGGATTTAATCGTTCGATCGAATGAATAATCCTTCGATCGTTCGATCGAATTTTCTGCGCTAAATCCTTCGACTTCGATATTCGAAGTCGAAGGATTTCAATTCCTAGTCGAATATCGAGGGTTAATTAACCCTCGATATTCGACCCTTGATACATCTGCCCTTAAGAGGTCCATTTATCAAAGGTTGAATTTTGAATTCATGTACTCGAATGCATTCAAATATACGCACAATTTGATTGGGAGGTTATTTAAGAAACAATTTGAACATCTAAAACTCTGACGAATATTACCAACTCTAGTCGAATTAGATTCGAATTAGACTAAACTCGAATCTAGTTTTTACCTCCGAAAAAAAAACTTAAATGTCAGGAAGGCTATTAACATCTTCAAATGGGTCACTGGACCTGTCCCATTGACTTATACTGTACATGATCTTGGCAACTTTTAGGTGGGGAATAGTCAAATTCTAATTATTCCCAGGGTAAAAGTTTGATAAATCTCGAATTTCAAATTTGAATCAAGTTTGGATTATTCCCAATTTGAATTTGGGAGTTTTGTTCAATTCAGAATTTACTATTCGACCCTTGATAAATCTGCCTTTAAGGGTACAGAGATTTCGATCTCAACCTGTAGCTTTGAAATTCTTTTAAAGAAGAACTAGCAACCTTAGTGGCTTTATGGTTTTTTTATTCAGTTAACATAAATCAAATGTATATAAGATATAGAAATGTATATTCTGAATACAAGCTATAGATTTATCACTCAGGTGGAGGGAATGGTGTTACCAGGAAATAGGTCAGATTCAGCCATAAGGGTGGTGGCAGACGGGGAGATTAGATGCCCAGCGACAAATCTTCACTACTGCAGGCGACTAATCTCCCAGAAATACCTTCCCGCCGGGAAGAATATGAATCACCGTGGGATGGCATACAAATCGCTTCGGATTTCCAAAGTCGCTCGAAGTTTCTCAGTGAGGCAATCTGTATGCCATCCCGCAGGGATTCATAATCTTGCTGACGGGAAGGAATTTCGGGGAGATAAGTTGCCCGCAGTAAAGAAGATTTGTCGCTGGGCGACTAATCTCCCCATCTGCCACCACCCTAAGGCGCAAATTCACTAAGCGCCGAACGCTAGCGTCAATTCACTAGCGTTTGGCATTTTCGGTACTTCGCAAATTCACTAACGAACGCTGGCGTAAATTCGCTAGTGTTACTTCGCACCCTTACGCCAGGCGAATTTTCGCTAGCGACGTAACTACGCAAATTCACTAACTTGCGCAGTGTACTGAACGCTACCTTTTACGCTAGACTTCCTTCGCCACCTCAGACCTGGCGAAGCGCAATAGAGTAGATAGGGATTGTTTCAAAAAAAGTCAAATCTTTTTCTAAGTCCCAAAAAACGCTGGCGTGTTTTCTACATGATGGGTGATAGGCTGAAAAAGGTCGAAAATATTTTTGGGGCTCCCCTCCTTCCCCCCTACATTTCCTGACTCATGGCAACTTACCTAGACAGTGGGCACATGTGTAGGGCAAAATAAAATTTTTATTTGCTGATTTGAAGGTTTTCTAGCCATTTGTAGTGCTGATACGTGTTCCTCCATTGAAATTTGAATTTGTCGCCGTATGCAAATGAAACATCGCTAGCGAAACTTCGCTTCGCTTGGCGAATTAACGCTAGCGCAACTTGAAAACTTACGCTACCCCTGTGCGCAACTTCGGATTTTAGTGAATTTGCGGAGCGCTGGCGAAAATACGCCTGGCGAAGTGTGGCGAAGTGTGGCGAAGTGTGGCGAAGTTGCGCCTGGCGCAACTTCGAATCTTAGTGAATTTGGGCCTAAGGGTCAGGACACACGCTCAGATTCGAGGAGATTAGTCGCCCTGCGAAAAATCTCCTCTTCTTTGGGGCGACTAACCTCTTGGCAGCTATAATGTAAATCGCGGGCGGGATGGCACTCGAATCGCTTCGTTTTCCGAAGTAGCCAAAGTTTTCCCGTGACACAACTTCGGAAATGAAGCGTTCCGAGTTCCATCCTGCCGGTGATTTACATTCTAGTCGGCAGGAGGCAGTTCGGGAGATTAGTCGCCCTGAAGAAGAGGAGATTTGTTGCTGGGTGACGAATCCCTCCGAATCTGAGCGTGTGCCCTGACCCTAAAGAGTCTGCAGTGACTTCCAAGTGATTATCTAGAGAAGGTAGTGATAGTGTTGGGCTGGAATCACTGATTTCTTAGACCTTTTCAGAAAGGCCATTTTCCAAGGAAGCCAGCAGC